>JAVUPR010000444.1:7807500-9007500 GCA_036785695.1 Gentiana straminea | reverse complement strand
CATCCTATGGAGAGTTGGAGAGAGGGGAAAAAGGCCGGTCTAGCAACCGGAGTTTTCCAATAGCAATCCATGATGGGATTCCGGCGGGCTGTTCGTGTGGACTAGCGGTAGAGGCCGAACACTTGGGCGGCTCCATGCAGAACTACTCTCCTTAGACGGTCAAAGCGTCGATCTTTTAGATCAACCAAGGTAACCACCGTCTACTAACTCGTTTGTTTATTGCTTAAACGAAGTCGATCTTGGGTAAAAGGAAATCAAAATTTTAAATTCCGCTGCGTTCCCGCGTAGATTTCCTAACAGAGATTTGTTGGTCAATGTCACTGTTGATGGCAATAGTAACGTGGCAACAATTGTTGAATTTTGGCATGCAGCATTTGTTGAAAACAGAAAGGGAGAATAGTCATGCTTCTATTCACAAATAGTATTTATATTAAATACTACGCACCCCTCTTCTTGTATAAATTGAGGGTGAATGAGGCCATGGGAAGTAAGACAAAACTCAAAGTTTGCTGCAAAAGAGAGAAAGGCAGCAATGAGAGTTTTTGTGAAATTAGTCAGTGTGTAAAATAGAGTGAAAAGTGTGTATCAAATTGTTGTCCAACAAGTGAGTGATATTTTTCGGTACTTGGTCGATCTTTTTCTACTTCAATCGGTCGGTTGGTTCGTACATCGGAGTGGCGGATTGTACACGGTTCGTCACGATTGGCCGCTTTGTTATTTTGGTGGCATCTTTCCACAACTCTTATACTCTTGTATTTTTTATTGGTACTTTGGAGTAGTCCGAGTTGTTGTACGTGGAAACACTTGTATCTCTTATTTACTGACTAGTGGAGATTTTATGGGCTCCGCCTCGTGGTTTTTACTCCCTCACATTGAGAGGGGTTTTCCACGTTAAAATTCTGGTGTTACTTTATTTTGTTTTATTTCACTATGTGTGTAACGCCCCGTTCCCGGACACCGAGTCCTTATCCGGAAAAGGAACGTTCGGCACGTATAAAATTAAATAAATTCCACCTTATACGTAAGCCTCTACTACGTCGTATCGAGTTAAGCAAAACAGAAGCAAAAGACTCGGGTAAATTTTTTTTTCCTCAAACATCCAAGAATCGAAATTCAACTAAAGATAGGAATGTAACATTTATTACATTGAAGAAAACCAAACGAAACTTAAAACGTATGAAACCTCCAAAAGATAACTAAAAGGAATTACAAGTTTCCAAACAATACTTCAAGTCTAAAGCATATATAAAAGCATGAATAAATAAACTCTTCAACTTCGGCGTCCTTAAACGTCGTCATCAAAGTCCTCATCGATATCTGGATCAACTTGCTCATCTTCTCTCCCCCAAACACATAGAAAACAATGCATTTGAGGTAAGTACAAAGTACTCAATAAGAGGTAGAAGCTACAAATCAATTAAGGTTTATAATTTAAAGATTATCTTTGTGAGACTGACTTAATCTAGGGTTCACTTCATGTCCCCATCAACATGTCATGACTATACGTTTCTAGCTTAGCTTATCTTGGTTACGTCATCATCCAAAGGTACTATGCATGATGTGTATCCATCACGAGATATCCTTACCAACTACGGTGAATAGCACAGGTAGTCCCGGGATCCCCCCGGTATGCATATACGTTCGGCGAATTTCCTCCATTGCCATTTAGCTGTTTATAGGCCACCAGCGTTGTTCACTTTTACTGAACGTATCATATCGCCGATATGAATCTAATAAATCTATGCCTAACCGAGAGTAAGTGACGTTTTATCTTTTACTATCACATATGTAATTACTATCCGTTGTTATCTAACCACCTAAGTGTTTTCAAAGTGAAACTCACCTTATCGACTCTACTCCCTCACTTATATGGCTAGGCATCACATCCTATCAAATACACAGACATTGATGAACTCTAGTTCATCAAAGCACAAGCCCTTTCATGCCCTTCCGATGGATCCAAACTTCAACTCCCTTTAAGAGTACATGCAGTGCCGAAACTAAACGAATCGGAAGCTCAATCGAGGCTTGTCATGTTTATTTAATGTTATTATATCATGAAACAACGTTTAAAATCCACAACATAGCTTAAAACAACTTATTTATCAAAAACAGGGGAATGTGTGCACATTGGGCGAAAAATACATTCAGCCCGGCCAGTGTGTGCACATTCCAGGGGAATGTGCGCACACTCCAGAACCTATCCAACTGAAACAACATTCAGCCTCAGAAATGTGCGCACACTGCAAGTCAATATACGCACATTGAGCGCACAAAACTCTCTAAACACGTTGCACTTTTACGATCTCTACTCAAATCCAAGCATGTTCAACATCAAAATACTCAGAAAAATAGCAGAAAAACATGACTTTTATCTACCATAACAACTCTAAATCCTTAGGCAACATGAAGGTATGATTCCTAGCATAAAAATCAACTCAAACCTTAAAACGAAATCTAATAAACCATAATTAACTTGAAGGAAGATCCTCTTACCTTTTAGCAAGGTAATCCAAGTCCAAAACTCAGAAAAGCTGCAGCAAACGATCTTTCCTCTCACAGAAAACCTATGTGATCAATTCCAAACTTGGTTAGATTCGATCACACGCTTCGATTAAAACAAAACTACGAAAGATATGAGTTTTGATCTCCAAAACTCATCCAAGAACACATCTAGGTCGAAATTACATACCTCAACAAAGCTCTGAACTTTGAGTATTGAAACAACGCTCCTTTCACGACAATTCCAACGATCTACTCGAATATGAAAACGATTGAGATTCGACTTAGAAACCGATAGAAAATCTCTCAGCCCTAATTGCCTCTCACGCCGTTCCCTCTCTCAACGTTGTAAGAAATTCTAATTTCTTTTTAGTTATGGAAACCATTGGGATTTATTTTTCTTAAATAGATAAAATCCCAATAATTAACCTAATCCCTTATTTTCCTTAATTACCCTTAAAATCAGACTTTTCCCTTCAATTATATACATATAATTCGACCAATATATATATATATATATAATAAACCACTTAACTCCAAATAATAGAAGTAAGAATAATAATATTTCGTTTTCGCTCCAAAAATCGGAATATTACAACGTGGCTTTCTACTAGTATTTCTATTCCGTTGCGCTTATTAATGGGAAAATATTTGTGGGTGTTTGCGATAATTTTCTTGTTACGCGGCGTTTTTCCCAACAATATATACATAGGTCGGGTCGCTCGTCTCAGTCTCACATCCATTAAGTAAATTCACTAGATTTTTAGAGTCCGATTTGATGACGATCCTTCTGCATCCTCTCCCAATTAAGCTGCAATAGATATTGCCCAATGAACAACACCTTGCTTCAGCACAGATGTTTGAGAGTATTTTACTTTCTTTTTTTTTTTTTTTCCCGTATTTTCACTTCTATGCTGCAGTAGTTCACGATTTGAGTCGTCTACTAAATTCGGTATCGCAACAGCATCCATTTCTTTTTTTATCATGCGATACGCCGATACATGTTATATAGTTGATAGTGTTAATTAAGAAGCAAGCAAGACGAGAAGCAGAGTACACAAGAAGAATCATGAAGCAGATTTTTGTCGTCAAGATCAGCATTGCAAGCTTCTGTACATCTACACTACTAAGTAGTTTTTTGTTTATTGAGGTTAACGTCGAACAATTTAAAGGTACAGAGCTATTAGACTATTTTTTGGCTTTTGAGACCGCAACCACGTGTTTTACACCTTCTTTAAAGAGGTTTATTTTTTTATTTTTTATCCTCTGAATATGGCCTAGTGGTGAAGGCATGGGTGTTGTAGTGACCGCCTGAACTATAAGCTGGAGGTCAGCTGTTCGATTCCCGTAATGGGGTTGATTTCTAATTGATAACACCCTTCAGTGCAATGGCTTTCTTATTGATAACACCCTTCAGTGCAGTGGTTGACCAGACAACCCATGTTGTAGCTACTAGGTTACCTGATTAACTTCTCCTCGCATTCCTGTGGGATCGGGGGCGAGGGGGCCCTCATGGTTAGGGTTTAACCATTTTTTTTTTCTTTAAAGAGGTTTTTACCGGTTGTACGGCGGATCCACGAGAAAATTACAAAATTGGTCCCATAATTTTAGCGTGGTATCAATTCTGGTCCCATACGATTCCAATATATCGATTTTGGTCCCATAACTTAAAAAAAATCATCAATTTTAGGACGAGTTAAATTTTCCGGCAATACTCCGGCCACTTTTGTCACGTGGATGCCGACTAGCCAATGCGATTAGGCCAATGTTTCCATGTTGGACACAACAAGAATAAAAATAAAATACAATAAAAAGCCACAAACCCCAAATTAACCACGTTCTGCATCTCCATTTCCCCAGTTATTCCCTTGAACCCTCCCTAAATCAAATGTAACACCCCGATTTTTACGAAAAGGGCAATTTTGTCTTTTAATGATAATTGGGGTTTTATGTTTTTATTTAATTAAAAGGATTAAATAAAGGAATAAGAATTAGAATAAAAGGAAAATATTCTGATTGGCTGCCGTAAACGGGAATTAAAGGTGTCGGGGTATTTAAGCGGAAAAATAGAATTGATGCTCATTTTCTCCTTCAGTTCTTTTTCCTTTCTACGCTCCGAGACAGAAAAGGGGCGCCTATTCCATCAAAGGCTCACCCTAGGTTGAATTTTTTTGGTGTTTGATCCGTGGCTCGTTTGTGCAGACGGCAGTAGAAGAAAAGGTTCGGAGGATCGCGGTGATTCTCCCGATACAAACGTTTTGTGATTTCGTTCCGGTGAGTTTTTCATCTCCCTTGGCTTAGAACTTGATGAATAGCATCAAGGTGCTGTTTTACTGCTGTTTTGACATCGTAGGAAGGTCCTAAGGTCTGGTTGTTTGTATAGGTTCAAGGATTAAGGCTCGTTGGTGCTTCGAGGGCTTGGAATCGTAGAACCACGCAATCAAAGGTAACGTGGCTAGACTTCGTACTATTTTAGGGGCCCAATCAGTGAATTGGAGTTTTGTATGTTTATTTGCTGTTTTACTGCTGTTTGGTGTATAAAAGTTGGAGCTTGAATTGGTTTTGGGGTGGAAATCGTACAGGGCTATTCTGCAGTTTTCGTGCAGGATTTTGGGGCTATCCGTACGGATAGAAAGCTTATCCGTACGGATAAGTCACTGGCTTGGAGTGTTGGTGATACTGTGAATTATCCGGACGGTAGGGGCATTTATCCGTACGGATAGACTGGTCATCCGTACGGATAACTTATCCATCCGTACGGATAAGAGTCTGGTTGGGCAAATGTTGGTTTGAGCTGTTTTGTGGTGTCAGCTCATGTCCGGGCTTTATAATCTGATCCTTAATCTTGAACTAAGTCTTGAAGGGAGTTCCCATGCGCAAAGAACCCAACCTTACGGAGTTTTCACTAACCGTGATCGTTCGTAGGGGACCGTGCGGAGAGCCTTGACGGAATTAGTGCTTTGACGAGCTAGAGTTCGCCATTGTCTGTGTATGTGCTAGGAGGTTAGAGTCTAGTGGTCTAGGACCTTGAGTAGATGATAAGGGCCTTTTATGTGAATGAACTAGGTGGCTAGTTAAACACTTAATAAACTACATATGTGTTAGCTAAAAGATTAAATGCTTTGGGAGGCTTGCGTAAGGCACGTTTATACTCCGTCGATGTGTATATGGCCCGATGTGATGTGTGCCTTTGTGGTCATCCGGACTTCCACGAGAGTACATGCATAGGTCAGCGCACCATCGAACACAAGTTGTTCGTACTACTGGAGACGCAATTCTAGTAGGTCGTAATTGTAACCGGTGCGCGTAATTACCGGTCGTATGTGTCCTTGCTAACCTTAGTGTGACAAATAGCGAGCTAAGCTAGAAACCCTAGGGACCTCATGTTGTGCCATGACGCAATGTGATAGGTAGCTAGGTTAATAACGGAAAAGTTAATAAAAGACGGCGACGCCTTTTTACTGGTTGAGTAGCTACGATAGTGCGGAACCTATTCATGTTACTTGAGTACTTTGTACTCACCCGTTATTTCTCTGTGTTTTGTCCCTTCTTTCTTTTAGATGTGTATCCGGAGGATGATGAGACGGCTGAGGGTTATCCGGAGGACGAGGAATGAGCGGGGGCTATGCTTGGAGCCCAGTGTTTCTTTATAGTTTTGTTATCGTTCCTTTTATTTTATTTTTGTTAAGGGAGTTCCGAGGGTGCTGTACTTTAAGATTTGGATGATGTTCCTTGGATGTTTAGTTTCTCTTTTGATTCGGTTTTTAGTAGAACAGCACTTGTAACATCTGGTTCGGTTTTTGGGAGACGTTTCGTTTGTTTTGTTTTTAATTTTAATTTCCGAGTCATCTTTTAGCTTCCGCGTCGTTTAGTATCTCTGATTATTGATGAGGCTGACGTGTATGCATTAAATTTTATTTATTGCTATGCGTGCCGAACGCACTTTTCCGGATAAGGACTCGGTATCCGGGAACGGGGCGTTACATCAAATTACTTTCTTTCGTTAACTCAGATGATCACTTGGAGCTGTTTAACGCTAAAAAAAATACCATCACTTCGAATTCACCAAATCCAAGAACAACAACAGCAAAAAAATACTTCAACAGAAAAAAATAAAATAAAATAAAAATAAAAAGTTTGAAACAACACTCAATCATGCAACTTATCTTCTCCATTAACATATATACTGTAACGCCCCCAGACCCCGGGCCTGGTAGCGCTAAATGAGTCATAAATAGTCCGGTCAATTACTTAGACCATCGTCCTCGCTTGGTCTAAAAGGGCTAACCCGAGTTGACAAGACCTTTATGACTCAATTAGCGCTACTAGGCCCGGGGTCTGGGGGCGTTACAGAATGGTATTCAGAGCTGACTGTCATACGGAACTAAGTGCCACACCATAAGAGGCGGTGGGGGCCTCCTCTAGAATCCTATGGTAGGGACGAACTGGGACAAATCTTGGCCGTCTTGGCGAGGACGCCAGTCCCTTATAAGGGGGGAGAATGTAAAATTCCACATCGGTAAAGTAAAGTCCTTCTCTCTTCCATATAAGTGTGAGATATAAATGTCTTGTCAACTCGGGTTAGCCCTTTTAGACCAAGCGAGGACGGCGGTCTAAGCAGATGACCGTACCATTTATGACTTATTTAGCGCTACCAGGCCCGGAGTCTGGGAGCGTTACATATAAGCTAGCTTCAAAAGCTTCACAAAGATGAAAAAAAAAGCTATCAAAAAAAAATAAAATAAAATCACTTACCAGGCACCAGAAGATCTAGGATTTTTTTATTTAAGAAAAGGCTTAGACGATTAGAAGAATTAATGTGATTTGAGTTTGGGAGAATGGCATTAGGTTTTCACAGATTTTGGACAAGGGTTCGAAGGAATTTGGGAATGGAGATGGACATGTTTTTTATTTTATTTTTTATTTAATTTAATTTTTTTTTTTTTTTGGAGAGTAAGAACATGTTTTTTTTGATTTGGAGATTGTCGCTTTTAATTTATTTTTAATTTTTTTCTGTCCAACGTGGCAAAATTTACGTAGTCAACATTGTCGCAAACTTGCCGGAGTATTTGTCGGAAAACTAAGTGTCCTAAAATTGATGAGCTTTTCTTTAGTTATGGGACCATAATCGATTAGTAAAAATCGTATGAGACCAAAATCGATACCACCCCAAAGTTATAGGACCAATTTCGCATTTTCCCCGCGGATCCACCCTTACATTAGGAGGGGCAACTCGCCCCCCTCGGATCCGGAAAACACACTATTATATATATGTTATGTATCTTGTTCACCTCCCATAAAATTTATATTTGCCATTATCATCTATATATAATAAACCGATAATTTGATATAAAACTGTTATAATGTAAATAAAAATACATAGTTATTATCAAAGTGATACATTTAAAAAAATATTAATCGGTTTCGGAACGTTGGTTCCATTTAAAACATTGTTCGTAGTGTTTTAAATTTTTATTGAAAGAAGATGAAGGGTTAATGTGTTCGGATTATGTGATATGTAGTAGTTTTTTAACATATAAAGCGAAATGTACAGTCGTGTTTTTTTTACGATTTATAGTAGTTTTCTTTTTCGATTCGTAAGGGACAGAAAAAAAAAAAACCACTAATATATATTTTTTTTAGAATTTTCGACCCCCGTCATCCGAGATTCTGCATCCGCAGTATACCTACCTACTGCGGCAAACCATAATTATTGAGGCCTCTACCTCTCCCCCAATTTATGCAACCCGTGTGAAGAGCAAGATGAAGAAGACCTGCACCCTGTCTTGCATTCCACTTGTCTTAATTAGTTTATTACTAAATCCTTTCTATAAATGTCGTAGAAAACGCATGCGGCCAATAATTTATGTTGGAAAATTTAATACTTAGGATTTGATAAAAAGTAGAAATTTCAAGGCACGTTAAAGAACGTTGTCTTTTAAGAGATGTTTCGTCTCACTCAAATGTCACTTAGGGATCAATCAAAAATCTCTCTCGGATACATTGGAGGTGTTTGATTCAAACAGTGATTTGTTTGAATCAAACCCGAAGACACTCAAAAATTGTTTATGATGATGCTGTAAGACGTATATTTTCGTCTGCATACTTGTGCCTTTTATAGGCTGAAGGTACCTCATAAACGAATGAATGTACTCCTTGCACGAAAGGGTAAAATCCTATCAGTTCGGCCTAAAACATGCAACTCTTGAATTTCTGAGTTGCATCCATTCGTAGGTTCATGAATCTGCATGAATCCGTTCACGAACTTGTCAGTAAAGTGACTTAAACTCTACATCTGGTGGAATCAATCTGAAGACTCAACTGTGTGATGGACAGCTGAGAAGTGTATTCAATTCTGTGCTTCAGTAGGGTGGAGTGTGCGAGCTTCGTCGGCGGGGTGACTATCGGCGGGGTGATAGTCTGCGTCGAGTACTTGAATACGCGCGGGGTCCCACATCGCAAATTCGTTATGTGACGGCTATACGGTGTCATTAAAAGGAGGACACGTGTAGGGGTATTTATGGTGCATCAGACAAAGATTCCTGGCGGCTAGGGTTTAGGGATTTGTGCCTATAAATACAGTTGTTGTCTCATTGTCCGTGTGTGTTGAAATCTGTAAATTTCAGTGCATAATAAAATATCTCTTTTCTGCCCGTGGTTTTTTACCTCTCCCACTGAGGGATTTTCCACGTTAAATCTGTGTTCTTCTTGTTTCTGTTTTCTCCTTTGATTGTTTATGTTTGATTGCTTCAGTTTCTGCTTCTTGCATCTGAAGTTATCTCCATCCGTTTTATAACAAGTGGTATCAGAGAAAGGTTCTGGAGAAAAACAATATGTACGATCAACTTCATCTTCACCAAGACCTTCGGTACGGTGCTAGGATCTGTGATAAAGTTGTGATCTTTAGCAAGAAAAGATGTCGGCGTAAACGTGAAAATCGATAAATTTACAGGAAGGAATAGTTTTGGTCCGTGGCAAATCAAGATGCGTGCACTGTTGAAACAACAGGTTTTGTGGAATCCTTTATCTGACAAACCAAATACAGGTGCAGCAGATAATGCCAGTCTGGATGAGAAAGCACATTCAACCATCATGTTGTGCTTATCGATGATGTTATCACCGAGGTTGCTTTGAGGAAGACACCGCAGCCACGTTGTGGAAGAAGCTTGAAAGCCCGTATATGACCAAGTCACCGACCAACAAGTTGTTGTTGAAACGAGAGGTTGTTCAGTTTGAAGATGCATGAAGGAAGTCCACTGAGGGAACATCTGGACCAACTGAACACAATATTGCTTGATTTAAGGAATATTGATGTTAAAATTGAAGATGAAAATGCAGCCCTAATCATGTTGGTGTCACTACCGGCATCATATGAAAACTTTGTGCAGTCTTTCATAGTTGGAAAGGATACAGTAGCTTTGGAGGATGTAAGGTCTGCCTTACATGCCAGGGAGCTTAGACACAAGGCTGCTTTGGGACGAGATCGAATCAGCGTTCTTGAGCTAGTAGCTAGCGACAATAGTGGAAAGGGATATGGACGAAGAAGAAAAAGAAGTCGGTGTCCAAAGGTCCTAAGTCTACCGATGTCCGTAATTATTGTAAGGAGCGGGGACATTGGAAGTCCAATTGTCCAAGGAAGAAGAAACGACGGAAGGCAATTCGGCACGGTAGCCTTGGCTGCGGAGCAATCGATGAGGATCCGGTTCTAGTTGCGGGGACTCTACACACCATAATGATGTGTGGATACTTGATTCTGGAGCATCCTACCATATTTGTCCAAACGGGGAGTGGTTTTCTACTTATGAGCGAGATGGATGGTGGTCAAATCTATATGGCCAACGACAAGGTTTGCAAAGTTGTGGGAATTGGCTCGGTAAAGTTAAGGACGAGAGGATGGTAAATTATGTACACCGAAAGATGTAAGACATGTTCCACGAGATGACCAAGAACTTGGTATCTCTCGCCTCTTGGACGACAAGGGGTTCAATTTCAAGGGTGAAGGTGGACGGTGAATGTCTTCAAAGATTCGATTGTAGTCCTCAAAGGCATCAAGAGGGGAACCTTGTATATATTACAAGGATCTATCGTATCCGCACCGCTCGATGTTGCATCCTCGCGGTTCACCGACCTCTCGGCGGACTCACTGTGGCACATGAGACTAGGTCACATGGGTGAAAGGGGTATGCGAGGTTCTTTCTTCAGTAGGTTTTCTTGGGGGATATAAGGTCAAGAATCTGGACTTTTGTGAACATTGCGTGTTTGGGAAATTGCACGAAGTAAGTTCTCACGAGGGTTGCACAATACAAAGGCAACACTTGATTATATCCATTCGATCACTTGGGGTCCATTAAGAGTTGAGTCATTGGGTGGTCACGATATTTTGTGTCATTCATAGATGACTATTCAAGGATGACTTGGGTGGTGATGATGAAGAACAAAAGTGATGCATTCGGTAACTTCAAGCAGTGGAAAGCCCTAGTGGAGAATCAGTTAGGCAAGAAAATCAAGAAGCTTCGTACAGATAATGGTCTGGAATTCTGCTGGACGGATATTGATTCATTTTGTGCAGCTGAGGGTATTGCCGGACATCATACGTAAGGAATACACCTCAGCAGAATGGTGTAGCTTAAAGGATGAATCAAACTCTACTGGAGAGGGCAAGATGTATGCTTTCTCAAGCTGGTTTATCAAGAAGATTTTGGGCAGAAGCTGTTAAGACAGCTTGCTACTTAATCAACAGGAGTCCTCACACAGGAATCAATCTCAAGACACCATTTGAGATGTGGTCAGGCAAGCCCGCTCGACTACTCGCCTTCTAAGGGTTTTTGGGAGTACGACTTACTATCATGTTAGTGAAGGGAAGTTGGAGCCAAGAGCCAAGAAGGGAGTGTTTGTGGGGTATGGTGATGGAGTGAAGGGATATAGAATTTGGTCATCAGCAGAGTCCAGAGTAATCCTTAGCAGGGATGTTGTGTTTGATGAAAATTCTATGTTAAACTCATTAGTGGGGAGGTCTACTTGAGTCGAAAGCGATCTTGAATCGATAGTCTTGAGAAACGGTGGAGCTTCGGTGGAGTCTACGATATGCAACAATCGGTGGATCCAAATCAACACTATACTTGATCCGGATAATGAACCGAGAATCGATCCAAGCCGACCTGCGAGACCTCGGCGGGCGTCATACAAACATTGATCGGCGAGTCTAGGCGCCGGCGGGCTAGAAGATCTAATGTTGGGATACCTCCAAGGAGATATGGATATGATGATTTGGTGGATATGCACTCCAAGTTGCTTTGAAGAAGTAGAGGTTGCTTGAACCTACTACTTACGGGGAAGCGGTGACATGTACGAAGCATCTCGGTGGCATGCGGCCATGGGAGATGAAATGGAGTCATTATTGAAGAATCGAGACTTGGGAATTGGTCAAACGAGCCTACTGACAAAGGAGTTGTGACTTGTAAATGGATTTTCAAGAAAAATGAAGGAATAACAAAGGCAGAAGGGGTCAAGTATAAGGCACGTTTGGTTGCAAGAGGATTCAGTCAAAAGGAAGGGGTTGACTTTGATGAAATATTTTCACCAGTGGTCAGACACACTTCAATCAGGGTGTTACTAGCAATGGTGGCACAGCAGGATCTGGAACTTGAGCAATTAGATGTGAAAACTGCTTTTCTACATGGTGAGGTGGATAAGGAGATATACATGACACGGCTTTCGAGGGTTTTCAAGTTCCCGGAAAGGAAAATTATGTTTGCAAGTTGAAGAAATCATTGTATGGTCCGAAGCAAGCTCCAAGGCGGTGGTATAAAAGGTTTGACGAGTTTTATGCTTCAAATGCGGGGTTACGACGAGAGTCCATATGATCGTTGTGTTTACTACGATCCGTTGAAAGATGGATCATATATCTATCTTGTCCCTATGTGGATGACATGCTGATAGCTGCAGCAAGAAAGTCTGATGTTCAAAATCTGAAGAACCTTCTTAGTGCTGAATTTGAAATGAAGGATTTGGGTGGAGCCAAGAAAATCTTGGGGATGGTGATCTGGAGAGAAAGAAGTCAGAAGAAATTGTTCTTGTCTCAGCAGGGTTATGTGCAGAAGATATTGGCCAAGTTTGGCATGTCTGCTGTAAAACCAATAGATACTCCTATGGCATCAAATGTTCATTTGTCTGTTTATGCTTCACGGTCACCAAGAGAAGGAGTATATGTCAAAAGTCCCCATGCTAGTGCGATTGGTAGTCGATGTATGCCATGGTTTGCACTAGGCCCGATCCGCTCGGGCGGTCGGTGTTGTCGGCGGGTTTATGGCTCAACTCCGGAAAGGAACACTGGAAAGCCGTTAAAAGGATATTCGGTACCCGAGAGGTACAAATGATGTTGGTCTCATTTATGGAGGTGATACGGTCCGGTCACGGAGTTCTTGTGATGCCGATTATGCGGTGATGTTGACGGTAGAAAATCAATGACTGGTTATGTGTTTACATTGGGAAATGCAGTGGTCAGCTGGAAAGCTACTCTTCAGGCTACAGTAGCCTTATCAACTACTGAAGCAGAATATATGGCACTTACTGAAGCAGCTAAGGAGGGTATCTGGTTGAAGGGGCTAGTCAGTGATTTGGGGTTGCATCAGGATCAGGCTGAGATATATTGTGATAGTCTAAGTGCAATATGTTTAGCCAAGGATCAAGTTCATCATGAGAGAACCAAGCATATTGATGTCAGGTATCATTTCTTGAGGAATGAGAAGAGGGTTGTGGTGAAGAAGATTGGCACAAAGGAGAACCTGTCGATATGTTCACTAAACCAAGTTCGGCGAGTAAGTTCCGGCTTTGCCTGGACTTACCGAATATTCAAAGCTTGTAATCTGTTTCGGAAACTCTGCGAGGCGGATCGGTGGAGTGGATGCTGAGGAGATAGTCTGGTACAAGTACTTCGGCATGGACGAATGCATCTGGTACAAGTACATCCGGTTATGCAATCTGTTTGACTCTAGTGAGAGTTGAAGTCAAGGTGGAGATTTGTCAGTAAAGTGACTTAAACTCTACATCTGGTGGAATCAATCTGAAGACTCGGTTGTGTGATGGACAGCTGAGCAGTGTATTCAATTCTGTGCTTCAGTAGGGTGGAGTCTACTGAGCTTCTGTCAGCAGGGTGACTATCAGCAGGGTGATAGTCTGCTGAGTACTTGAATACAGCAGGGCCCCACATCTGCAAATTATGTTATGTGACAGCTATACAGTGTCATTAAAAGGAGGACACGTGTAGGGGTATTTATGGTGCATCAGACAAAGATTCCTGGCGGCTAGGGTTTAGGGATTTGTGCCTATAAATACAGTTATTGTCTCATTGTCTGTGTGTGTTGAAATCTGTAAATTTCAGTGTAAAATATCTCTTTTCTGCCCGTGGTTTTTTACCTCTCCCACTGAGGGGTTTTCCACGTTAAATTTGTGTTCTTCTTGTTTCTGTTTTCTCCTTTGATTGTTTATGTTTGATTGCTTCTGTTTCTGTTTCTTACATCTGAAGTTATCTCCATCCGTTTTATAACAGAACTGATGCATGGATTCGTAAAATGCATGAAACTCGTCCATGAGATGATGCATGTATCAGTTTAGGTTTCAAGGGCGTTGCCCCCGAACCCCCATGAGTTGGCGCTGCCCCCTCGACCCACCGCGAAGGATGATGGAAAAAAGAGGAAATCATTGTTAGAAATGTTGTTGGTTAATAGATTCATGTAAGATTGCAAGAGTAGTTGATGTTTGGCTCGTATTTCGCCTCGTCTTTAAGGTAGAGAGTTCTTCTTATCAAAAGGTTCCGTTTTTAGTTTACAGATTATGCGTTTTAAATTGTTTTAATATTGTTTATGTTAAGTTGCATGAAACCGGACATGATTATGTGTTTCCGGGTAATTTCCAAACTATGTTTTGAAGTAGTTATTCTGATTTCTAGTTACTTTCATGTTTAATGTGTTTAAGTTATCAATAGTGGAGATAGGATTAGAGTTCGGTGTTGGTACAGTCTTTGAATGCTCTAGTAGGTTAGTTATAGACTTTAACGTGGAATCTATGTGCTTTATGTGCCCTGCTTGTTTATAGTTAGTGACCTTGCAATGTTGTACTGTACGGAGTACCATGGGTACTCAAGTCCCATGTCGGAGGTATGGTGACGATGCTGGAAATCGTCGGGTAGTAAATCCGGGGCTTGTTTATCCTAGTGACAATCTGTTCGAGGTTGAACCCTAAAAAAGATGTGAAACGGGGGGTGTTTTGTGGTGGTTTTGACTGGGCTTGAGAAATTGTATCTCAAATTGCCTACGTATCCTGTAATGTTCAGGAATTAAGTCTCTCGTAGATCTTTAGGGATTGTTTATATGGAGGGGACGTTATGCCCGTGGCCATCATGGGCCGTGTCCTTGTTGGATTTGGATTTCTTGTTCTCTAAGGAAATAGATAATCATGGATTTTTCTCCTTAATTGTAGGAGATAATCTCGGAGATTTGTATATCAGATAAGAGCCTTTATGGCTGAGTATTCTTTCCATATTTATCTGATTTTACTACGCACGTGGGAAACTTAGTTCAGGATAAACTCAGGCTGACCTGTAAGGCCCGAGATGAACCAGCTGAAGTCTTTTATACTTTGGCCGACACGCAGAGGTCGGGGAGAATGGCCGAGCTGGGCTCGGCTCGGTTTCTTGGTTGGGGCTCTTGGCCCTTAAGATGTTGACTTCTTCTGTCTTCATTTATCGTGGAATCGTGGTGGGGATGACACGTGGAGAGGTATTGGTCCGACCTTTGTCATATGGCTACCGTATTAGTGTCGTTCTTAAGATGAAGTATTTTACAGAGTACCTTGGGTACCTTAAGTCCCAAGTTGGAGGTATGGTTAGTCATTTTAGCCGTGTTGCACAAACCCTTATGAGTTGTTATGTTATGTTATGTAAGTAAGGTACAAGAACAATGACATGTTAAGTTTAAGTAAGTATGTAGACATGAAGTATGAACATGATAGACAAGATACGAATATGTTATGGCTAGTGGACAAGTCAAGTATGGATTAGTAGATAGCTTACGTAAGTTCGATCAAGTAATGCAACTTAACAAGTACGTGCAAGATGAACTGAATGTAATTGCCAGACATGTTTTCTATGAATGGTTTAAAGTTGGTTTCCAAGTGGTTTTCCTAATATGTCGAGTTTGGTTATACAGTGGATGTTCTTATGCTTCAAGTTATGAATTAAAAGTAGCTTTCTAAAGTGTTTCAAGTATTGTTCATTATATTGTTTGTGAACTGGATGGAATGATTCATGTCATGTCTCCCGGGATCCGACATGCATAAATCTCTTTTTTGATCTTCTTCCTTCTCCTTACTAAGTATCCGGATGGTGCTTACTCCTTTATTTGAAATAAGAAGAAGTACAAGTTAAAAGCGCTAAAAGTAATAGCACCGATCGAGACACTCGATCTTTGCACGACGGAAGCTTATGCGATTTACGATATGAGACATAACTAAGTAATCATACGAGAAGGTTGAAGATTTACCTTATCGGAGAGAAAGAGATATTCGACCAATGGAGAAGCCGTGATCTTCCGGATTGTATCTCCAAGCGACGACTGGTGGACGTCGATCCTCGCCGTAGAACCTCATCGAATATGCCTAAGAAAAACCCTAGGTTTTTATTCTCTAATGACTAAGGCAAGAAACTAATTTTTCTTCCTTCTAATTGTAAGTGGCGCAATTTTGTCTGTAAATTGTGTTAGGAGGAACTCTCTTTATATAGGAAAATAACTAGTCAAGAGAGTTATCCTTTTCACACCACAAAAACCTATTCCCATAAGGAAAAGATATTTTTGCTACAAATTAAGAGATAATTCCCAAAAAATCAATCTCTTAATTTTTCCATTAATTATCCAACAAATATATAATTAATTAATTACACAAATGAGATAATCTAGGAAAATTCTTCTCCCAATTTATCCCAAATGTGGCCCTATATGTCATTATATTTTTAATAGAAAATGTCTTTTCTATTTTACATATTATTTACCAAATAAATAATATTGCATATTCATTAAATAGACCAACTATTTAATTTATTCTCGAGGTTCCATAAAACGAGAAACACTCGCGTGCTAGAAGCCAACCCGGGGACCATGGACCTATAAGAGCAGCAGTAATAAGGGCATTTTAGACTGCCTTAATCTGACATAAAAAAAATTGGACATCTTTTTAAGACAAAAATTAAAATAGTGGTGTAATTGTAGGAGGCCTTTTTCTCAAGTGTGTCAAGTACAGATGCCACAGGTGGGAGTAGCAGCGGAGGCAGTCCAACTCGTTCTCTTCCCTACTTTTTGTCAAATCTTCCGTCAATCAACTTTGCCCGGGAAATCTACCCGCCCTTTTCATTACAACAATGGGTAAAGAAGCAAAAATTGGTGCTTATTTTCATCTGGATTCCGGAGGGTATAGCAGGTACAACTCCTTTTTTTTATTTTTTTATTTTGTTGAGAATGGAACTCCTTCAGCAGCATGTTATTAACCATCCTTTTTTTTATTTTTTTCCCTTTCCCCACACCTCTAAAGCTCTCAAGATTCTTATCGTACCATACTTTAGATGTAATAATCATTTTTGTCTTAAGAAAATGGCATCTTTCAATAAATTAGGAGTAATTTTATGTTCTGTGTTCGGTGTTGGGATGTACTTGTTGCAGAGCTTTACTACTACTTCTGGTGGAAAAAAGAAATAAAAGAAAAACACCGGGCAAAACAAGCATTCAAATTGCTTGATTTAGGACTTGCTCTTTGGTAGTGTTTACTGCTTGATTGAATGATAAAAAAGGAAAGGTTGTTTGTTCTTGTTTATCTATTGAAAAGGATTAAGTATACATCTTCATAATCGTTTATCTTAGGTAAATAGTTGATCAATTTTAAGATGGTGAGAAATCGATCATATTTGTTACTTTCAAACGACCCTTGTGCTTCACTCTATTTTCTTATTACATGTGTCTGATAAAGCCTGAAATTTGTTAAGTACATGAGTTCTTGAATAAGTTACGAGTATTTTGTTTGCGGGTTAAAGTGATACTGCATTATCTCATAGTTATTTTTAAGTACATTTATTGATGAAGGAAAATTTAATAATATTTTAATTAATAGCACTAAATTATTTTACACCATTACTACATCTTATCAATCAACATCACCTATACAATTCTTCCATATTTTCCTTCCAATATCATTGTGCCACATAAGCACTTTTGTCAGCATCCATGTGGTCAATAACTCACTACCACTACAGCTGCTCTAACCAGTAGCTAAAATAAATTAAATAAAATATTCATCGAACATAATATTTCTACTTAACTTATTAATTCCGGAATTACACCACCATAAATCCGAAACCGAACTCTATCGATTATAGATATAACTTATTCTCAAAACGTCGAGTCGAGTCGATAAGTGTCCATTGATATAATCATTCATATAAACTAACCCTCCATAGACTTTCCGTAATGAGGTAGGATTATTTCCGTAAACCTCCTTCAATACATCTTATCCTTATTTACCATTAACCCACTAGTGATCAATTACTTCATAACCAATACGAACTCCCGGGATTGATCAGTTTCTAAGATTAACAAATAAGGAGATTGTCTTTCTACTTCCCGCAGGAAGGAATGGATTCCATATATGTGAGACACACACTTCTTACTCATTCCAGAATAGTGCCAACGTGAAAGTGATTCGGACCACGCCTCTTAGCGATCCTTAACGAACACATCAAACCCATCCCGAAACCAGTAGGGAGTCTGTAATCACTTCAGGATTAAGGTTAATCCATTTATGATCATCTTGTGATATTAACGATCACAAGATGGTCATATATGGATTAACCTTAATCCTGAAGTGATTACAGACTCCTACTTGTTTCAGGATAGGGTTTGATGTGTTCGTTAAGGATCACTAAGAGGCGCGGTCCGAATCACTTTCACATTGGTACTATTCTGGAATGAGTGAGAAGTGTGTGTCTCACAGATATGGAATCCATTCCTTCCTGCGGGAAGTAGAAAGACAATCCCCTTATTTGTTAGTCCTAGAAACTGATCAATCCCCACTTAGACAACCAATGTCGACGGTCCGGATAGGACGGTCACACCATAAAGTGTTCTGGGCGCATTAATGGTGGTTTAATACATAGACCCCATACTTTGATTAACTTCACCACGGACTAACATTTATGAAATGTAATTAATTTAGATTGATTTAGGTAATTAATTAAATTAATTAAAACAAACGGAATTTTATCGGGACATAAAATTCACATGATAAACTTAATTTGGGAAAATAAATCCTACGGGGTTTGGGTTATGTAGTGTCTACATAAATTTTGGATTTTGATGATCGAAAAAAAATGGAAAATCCGGAAAAGTTGGACACCAACTGAGCAAAAGGTTCGAAAATTGGTTCGGGCGGTCAACAGGGCTTCGGCTCGACTCGACTTGTCCGTCCAAGTGCGATGTTAGCGTCGGGGGTCCGGCAAGGTCAAGCTATCCGGCGAGCTGAGGCTCAATGGGGCAACCTTAGCCCGATTCATCCAGCAGTCGTACATGAACCAACGAAGAGGACAGGTCGGCTTAGCCGATCCCGACACCATTCGGTAAACTCGGTTAAAGCTCAGCCAGGGTTTAAAACCGATAAGTTGGTGGTTGCTGTTCTTGATTTATTGTTTTTCGACTTATTCGAAAAATTCAACAATCCCAGAAACTTTAAGGAAAATAAAATTCTTTGTGAATTTTATTTATGTAGTGTCTACATAAAAGTATTTTGATGATCAAGAAAATTGGAAAATCGTGAAAAGATAGGACACTAAATAGACGATATTTGGAACCAATAAGTTGGTGATTGCTTTTCGTGATTTATTGTTTTCGGATTATTGAAAAAATTCCGAGATCCTGAAATTTTATCATGACAATATTAGGACTATAAATTCCTTTAGTGAATTTTAAATCGTGTAGTGACTTCACGAGAGAATTTCTAAATAATCGATAAATTGGAAGATCATGAATATAGTGTCACTAGTTAGACGGTATTTGGAACCGATAAACTAGTGGGAGCTTTAAATGTGTGATTTATTGTTTTTCGATTTGGTGGAAAATTCATAAGTCCTAATATATTAGGATTATAAAATTCATGGTTAATTTTAAATTGTGTAGTGTCTACACAATGATTTTATAAATCCATGAAATTGGAAAGTCGTGAATAAGTGACACTAGTTAGACGGTATTTGGAACCGATGAACTAGTGGGAGGATTAATTTAAATATTCATGTTTTATTGTTTTTCGGATTGTAAATAAATTCTGAAAATCCTAATGAAACTACCTAATTTTCAAAATAACGAGTGGGAGCGAGGAAGGTGACAACCAACCCCACAGCCTCTACTGTTGACACAAGCACGTGAGAGAATGGTGACGCCTCGTGCCGCTTTGATTTCGGCCCCCTACGGATGGCCTTCACCGCTATCAAAATTCAAGGCTTGGTTTCCGAAACGATAGGATTTTGAGTACTCGTCGGGCCACTGACCTACCCTATGGCGGCATACTCGGGGCGTACTTAAAAATCTGAAACAGTAGGTCACACTCACAAGGATAAATATATTGGCTTAAAAAGGAAGGTAATCAACAATCAAATAGGAGATGTTTGATTCTCAATGGTTTAATTGTTGAGAGAGATTGTCTCAAATTAATCGTCACCTCTTTGACCTACCCTACGGCGGCATTGTAGGTGTGAGATTAAATCCTTGGAATGGTAGGATAAACTACATGCATGACATCATGTTTATAATTCCTAAAATTTATTATTTGTTGTGGTGTATGATTTGATTTATATTTCTGTCAAAATTTATTTTCGCAACTACATATCATCTCAAGGTATCTAAACTGGTAAACATGATAAATTGACTGATAACGACTTCGTAAAAGTGGAAAAGTAACAAGAACGTTGAACTCAATAATCGAAAATGCAAATTAATTTTTCGGAAGAGGATGTTCCTCTTAAGCCTTCAAACTTAAGTGACATTGATAAGAATGTCACTGCAGTCACTTGTGTTGAACGAGAGACAAAACAAAATTAGTTCAAAAATGACGAGAATGATTTGGTATCAATCTCACAGGACATCCCACAGTTCACGAGTAGTGTCTGCTCATATGAACTGCTAGTTCGCGGCTATTTCCTTTAAAGAAATCCAAGAATGGGAAAGAATGTCTACAAGTGCAAGTCATCTAAACTAAATAAGTTAAAGGCTAAACCGAAATATTAATCAAAGAAGGTATAGGATAAGGAAAGTGATTTCGGATCACTAACCTATGAATCCTTAGAGACTTTCTTGACCGAGTAATTTGACTCAGAAGCTAAAGTTCTTTTGTAAGAACAAGGTAGCTAGGCATTCATGATGATGAGTAGACAACGGGCAGTTAATTCAGCTAAAATAGTAGGAGTGATATAAGGAAACAAATTTCGGATTTTAATCCTTGAATATCGCGAAATTTAATTTCTGTTTTCGATTCGTTGGAACAAATAGATTCACTTTCACATCGATAATATAGTTGCCTTAAAGAAAGTGAATATGACATTTGTATACGATACCGAGACTCGGACTTTTGTTTGATAAAGTCAAAACCACTAAGTAATGATGAAAAGGTATATGTAACACATCATAAACTATTAAGACAAATGGTTTCCATGTTTAGACAAACGATTCTTCAGCATCTATTAATTAGTGCATATATCCTAGAGATAAGATCTGAAGACTGGCTAAGGGTGATTCCTATCTCCCAGTCTAAGAACACTATCTCAAAGGAAAAATGACTAAGCAACCTTTCAATTTGAAAAGTGTAATAGAGCTGAATAAGTAACACAACTTGTTCATATTGACCTACGGGGTCTTATGAAGGATATAAGCTAGTGGGAGCTTTTGAGTAATAGACATATTGTCTAATGACTACTCGAAACGCCGATTAGTTTATCTAAATATTTGGAGGAACCTCTGATATTACCAGAGAAACGAGTATTCAATGCTTAGAAATAGGCTATAGCATAGTATTTGGAACTGATGCTCGGCCTACCTCCGAGTGAAATGATTTCACTAAAAAGATTAACCATAAACTGTCTTGTATAGTTATTGATATGCTACAATACACTGCTTAACTCAATTAAGATATTGGTTGCAAAATAACGGTTTACATTATTATGTAATACCGAGAAGTCTACCTTGAAGATGCTTATGAATTTGTGGATAAAGAGTGAATAACATTTACTCCACTTCCACAAATAGAGGCATTTAGCACTAGTGCTTGAAGGTAGGACTGGAGATTTTGCATACACGTTCAGATGGTGACTGTTCATGAAATATCTTATTGCAATGAGTTAAAGTTGGTTATAAGATTCTTAAGATCGGATAGTGACGGTTACACTGTTATATCCTTTCCAAAAAGAATGTTTAAATAACAACCTTAGAACTTGAAGTACAATTACTCAAGGAGTTACTATCTGATTTAATCAGACCAAATCCAACATTGGTTGTTGGGGGATAGCACTGATAAATACTACTAAACCAGATCAGAATATCAATTCATCCAAATGCAGTGGGAGTATGGTTTATCCATTGACTCGCTGTGATTATGCAGACTTTACAATCTACTAGGGGGTGATTGATAACCTATGGTCTTTTAGGGAAGACTGTATAGGATTCAGACAATAGGAGGTTGGTTTAAAGCCATAAACCTGTATATGGAGTTTTGGTACTCCAGTTCTGTTCATACTCTTGTAGAACCACCTGAGTGTCTCAGGCCCAGTGGGAGTAATTGGATCTATGTGTAGAAGAGACGAATGAATGAGAAAGTTTAACTATCAAAGCAAAGCCAAGTGGTTTTGGAGGTAACTCCCCGAGAAGTAGACAGAGTTCAAAAGGGGTGATGCACTGAAACTTTCTCACCACTCAGCCTTGCTTAACTCCGCGGAAAGCAGAAAGACTAACGAGAGGTGATGCCACGAAACTTTATTGTCGTACAAAGGAGCTTGAATTCATTCGGAACGAAGGGTTTTAGCTTAAAGCCAATGGCGATTGACCGCATATTCTTATATCCATCGGTGGATTAAAGTAAACCTTCGGTCATTAAAATTCACATGTTTTGAAATGTGTGGGTTTGACCGAGATATTGATGAGTCTTTTGTAGACCAGAGAATCAATGTTGGTAAAGTAGTAGACGTTAGTGTTTATAAAGGATAACACTGCAACAGTTGAGGACAACATGAGTATGTTATCTGAAGTCAGGAACTGATGAGCCAAGATTCTCTAAATTAGATGATGTGATTCCGGTTGGAATCAGATCCGATGTTTTGCCCAGGAAATAACTAGGGGGAACAATGACGAGCTAATGATCCTAGACCTAGTAATCCAACTAAATCGTAGGAAAAGAATGCCCAACGAATGCTCACGATGCTGGTAAATTCTCGAAGGGGTGAACTTTCTACGACAAAGAAAATTCTCACTCGCAAGTGATATTCAAGCCTTATGACTTGGTTGAGTAAAACTCAATAACTTGGTTTTTCATATAATAATTGTGTGTAGAATGAAAAGCTAGTGTTTGCCTTATATATGCTTACAATCAAAAGAACTAGAAGTAAGAAAGCAATGGGAGATAATTCTAACCTAGGAAATATGCAACATGCGCCCCAAAGGTGGGCTTACCTAGCCTACTTAGGCCCAATGACCTTTATTAGCTAATAATTAAACAAAAGCTGAATAATCAAAATAAAATAAGTCCGACACTTAATCAATTTCGAATGTAATCTTCTTGGCGTCCAACGGCACTAAGGAGTGTCACAATTGGCGCCTCAGTCTTCTCCACGGCCTCTCCGAACTCCGAATAAGTCTCTATCACCAGGTTGTTCATAGCTTCTCTTAATCGCTTCCTTTGGAGCCTTGTTATTGGCCCATCTCGAACCACCAGATGATCCACGGGCTACATAGGTGCCAAAGGTTTAGGAATGTCATCAGGGATCACATCATTCCCTCCCGGTTGCGAAGGATCTGTCCTCAGATCGTAGGGGTTGTCAAAAGGCATCAAATCAGAGACGTTGATGGTGCCAGAGACGCCCCACTCAGGTGGAATAGAAACCTTATAGGCATTGTCGTTGACACGCTCTAGCACTTCAAAAGGACCATCACCACGAGGATGTAACTTAGATTTCCGGTGCTTGGGAAACCTATCTTTGCGAAAGTGCAGCCACACCCAATCCCCGGGTGCGAAGATAACTTCCTTGTGGCCCTTGTTTGCTTGCTTCACATATCGAGCCGTTGCATTCTCCATATGCCGCCGAGCATCTGCGTGCAACTCCTTGACCAAGGCCGCTTTCTTCTCACCATCCAAGCTAGCATGCATACCTACGGGCAAAGGAGCCAAGGAAAAAGGTGTTTCTAGGTTGAACCCATAGACGACCTCAAAGTTGGTAAAACGAGTAGCAGAATGTTTAGAACGATTATAAGCAAACTCAACATATGGCAAACAATTTTCCCAATTTTTCAAATTTTTTTGGACCACTACACGAAGTAATTGACCCAAAACTCGATTTACCACCTCAGTTTGACCATCCGTTTGGGGATGATAAGCAGTAAAAAACAACAATTGAGTACCCAAACGTTGCCAAAGAACTCTCCAAAAATGACTTATAAATTTCACATCACGATCACTGATCGGCCTTTTCTAAGTGTCCAATCTCACCGGCGGTGTACCGGGTCAACTGTAGCCTAGAATTGGTGAGTCAAGGTCGTATCCCACAGGGAATCTGGTCGAGTACCAAAGTCGGTCTCGTCCCTAGTTCAGGTCAACTAAATAAACATAAGAGAAAAGATTTTAAACTACGAAAAACAAGATAGCCGAGCTATGATCCAACCAACTACTCTCTAACCCTAACTCGTTTCCGGAAATGTTTCGACAAACTATAATGTTCTCAGCAACGTTGAAGGGTGTCGTCTCCTATTTCCGAAAATAGACATTAATTCAATAATCTACCCTCTTATATTAGGTTCAACAGTCCTCCTCATTGTCACTCAAAGGGTGTCGTTCCCTAATTCCGAGTATAGACATTAATTCAATAATCTACCCTTCTATGTCAGGTTCAACAGTCTGCTGCCGGATTTAACTGACCCGACACGGTCTACGATCTATGAGACGCTCATTAACAATGATATAAACCTCACACACGGTCTACGATCTGCAAACGAACAATTTCCTTAAAGAACAAATCAGCAATATTAGATGCATCATTCGTTTTATTACATGCAATGAAGTGAGCCATCTTAGAAAAACGATCCACCACAACAAATACCGCATCTTTACCACTCGGCCGAACGAGGCAAACCCAACATGAAGTCTATAGATAAATCAGTCCAAGAGGACGTGGGAATAGGGAGTGGTGTGTACAAACCGTGGGGGGCGGACTTAGACTTGGCCGATTTGCACACAAGACAAGCATCACATATACGTGTAACATCAACTCTCATTTTAGGCCAAAAGAAATGTGACTTAAGCATGTCTAAGGTTTTAGTAACACTGAAATGACCCATAAGGCCGCCACCATGTGCCTCCTTAACCAGCAATTCACGCAAGGAACAATGGGGAATGCAAATAACATTATCACAAACAAAAATCCCTCCTTCCTATAAAAATGGCCTTCGGCCACATGCTCAGTATTCGCAAATGTCTCACCAAAATCAGGATCTAAAGCATACAATTCCTTAAGAAATTCAAAACCAAGAAATTTAGTTTGCATGGTAGTAATCAAAGTATATCTACGAGATAATGCATCAGCTACCACGTTATCCTGGCCTTTTTTGTATTTAATCACATAAGGAAAAGATTCAATGAATTCCATCCAACGAACATGTCGCTTACTCAACTTACCCGACCTTTAAGATACTTAAGGGACTCGTGATCGTGTGAATAAAAAATTCCCTAGGTCGAAGATAATGTTGCCAAGTTTGAAGACATCTAACCAAAGCATACAACTCCTTATCATAAGTGGCATAATTCAAATGAGCACCTTTCAATTTCTCACTAAAATATGCAATTGGTCTAGACTCTTGAATCAAAACACCACCAATACCCACACCCGATGCATCACATTCAAGTTCAAAAGGTTTATCAAAATCAGGCAAAGCAAGAATGGGGCAGAAATAAACGAGCTTTAAGAGATTCGAAAGCTTCCTTTTGCTTTGGGCCCCACTGCCAAGGAACATTCTTCTTCACCAACTCATTTAGGGGTGTGGCCAAGGTGCTGAAATCCTTGACAAATCGCCTATAAAACCCTGCAAGGCCATGAAAACTACGAACCTCGGCACAATTTGTCGGTTCAGGCCATTCTTCCACCGCTTTGATCTTCTCTCTATCGACCTCTGATGGGAGTCAACTTTCCTTCATTTCCTACATGATTCTAGCCTCGTTTATGAATTATTTGATGCACTTTTGGGGTAGTTTGAGTGACTTATTAGGCGTTTTCACCATTTCTTTCACTCCAAGATCAAAGACGGATTAGTCCTAAAATCTCGTCACTTTTGGTGAATTAATGCAAATTTCATACCTATTTTATCTTGCAGAGTTATGCGTGGTATTTTTGTTGATACGTGCAGGATATAGGTTCATTTTGATCCCGGAAAAATAGGCATTGATGATAGAAAGATGATTTCGAGAGGTGGAAGCATGCACCCGGAGCCAAAGAGTGAAACGGATCGAGAATCGTTGATGTTATCGTGCTGCTGGAAATTAATCTGCATGAGCTATCATGGAGACATTTTCTGGGAAATGTTTCTTCATGAAAGTTGTGGATAATTGAACGATCTTTTCAACGCAACTTGAATCGTTCAAATCGATTTCGCACACAAAGATATCATCAAATTGCGAAGGTGTACACATGTACTTGTGGATAAAGCAAGAGCATGCGCGCGCATGCCCAAGTGCATGCTTGCGCATGGAAGAGCAGAAAAAGCATGCGCACGCATGCTATCTCCATTCTCGCGCATGGAATGCGTGTTTTTTTACGGATTTTCACCATTCGGGGTCGGATTTTGGCCCTATAAAGGCCATTTAGGTCGAATTTTATACCCACTTCTTCAGAATTTAATTTTCTACTCAGTTTTTAGGTTTGTTTCCTTCAAATACCATTAGACAAATTTATTTTCCTTGCACAAATTACTTCGAGATTGCTACGATTGTGATTTCTTTTCGCGAATTCTTAATTGTGGATTGCTCTAAACTATTGGTAAATTGATTTCTTCCTCCTTTATCATGATTTCCTGCAATTCTCTTATGATTTCTTGTTTCGTTCTTGTTATTATGCGTAGATAAATTTGTTATAGCTAAATTATGTGATGGAATTACGAAACTAATGCCTAAACGATGATCTAGGGATGAGTAGGGCTTACAAATTAATTCTTTTGAATTGTTGTGTCCTAAAGCTTGAATCTAATGCTTTTAGTGGAGTAGCTAACCATTAAATGATCCCACACACGAACTTTATAAATGTACTTGCGAGGGAGTGTGCGAAATAGGGTTTTAGGATTTCCATGCACGAACTAGTCGAGTTTCTCGCGGCCTGTTCCTTGGTAAGGTTTTTCTAGCTAAGCCGTGAACTCGGTGGATGCGGAGCATCTCATTGTTTTTATCATATTAGGTCAATTAAGTCCCATAGAATGGACTATTGAACCGAATATAGGGTAACTAGGTTGTAGTATTAGCGCTTAGGGACCAGTTTAGGAGATTGCACCCACAACATATTCATTAGAAGCTATTGGTTGGCTGGTAGGTTAAGGCTCGTACCTAGTGATTCGGTAAGGATATTGAGAGTAGTGTTCTTGACCATAATTTAGCTATTTCTTTTATCATACTTTTAAAGTTTGTATTTTACCTTTTCTAGTTATAATTACCTTCACCAATATTTGTGAGCCTGAACTAGATACAAAAGTGATTGTGATACTTGATCGATTCCTCGTGGGATACGACCTTGCTCGCCGTTGTAGTACAACCGACCCTGTACTCTGCCGGTTAAAGTTGGTTTGCTATAATTTGGCCATCAAGTTTTCTGGCGCCGTTGCCGGGGAATTGGTTGATATCAGTAAATCACTTGAGTATTTAGGATTAGGTCGTTTTTTATTTTTTATTTTTTTTTATTTTGATGTTTGCTGAAGAGTCACGCCAACTACTCCGGTAGTGGTAGTGACTTAGTATCTTGATTGTGTTCTTGTTTTTTCCCTGAATTGTAGAGTATGGATCCATACGGCCAATGAGCTCTATCCCTTACTCATTTAGAGGATTTAATTTTGGTGGTTTGGGTTTTCGAGCACAACCATATTATCAGTTCAACCCGTACACATCACCATACAACAATGAGTGGGAGAGTCCTTCAAGTTATCAATTTCAGCACCCCGTTGCTTATCCACAATACTCACAACTGCCACAGGTTGCTCCACCGCCGAAGAGCACAACTGAGGTTTGGTTGGAGCGACTTAGCCAAGAAATTAAAGAGTCTAACCAAGAGCTTAGATGGGATCTAAAAGAATTGAAGGATTCCCAACACCGCTTGGAATCTTGATCTGGCAAGCCGGGTAGGGCAGTTGGTTGAGAAGAGGAGGCTTAAGGGGAACATTAAAGAAGAAGAAGGTTTTCAATCTCCACCGTCTCTCCCTGAGGTAATCACTCATGAGGAATGCCATGAAGAATGTATGAATATTGTCCCCATTGAATTATCAATTCCTTCTTCAGTGAGCCTTATTGAGACATTGGTAGAGGTGAGTCATTTTAAGTCTTTTGATGCTTTTGTTGAGCCAACTTGTTACTATGTGGTGCGTGGACCCCTTTTGATTGGCATATGCTCTATTTTGGGGAAAGTGATTTCATTGTGTTGCACGATGAATTCCTTGAACCAATCTTGGTGGTGCGGATTGAGCCTCTTGTTTTTCTTTTCCTATTTTGAGGGGGTGCTCAATTCTTATGATTTGTGTAGGGAGAAGCAACGGTTTGCTCTCCTTTGGTATAACTATCCTTAGCATACTTGGGGGTAGAAAGTCGAACTAAGGACTTTAAACTTAGAATGTTTCAGGTAGTATGTTTTTTTCCTTTTCACTCGTGTTTCTTTGTTTTGCTTTTAGTTTCTTAATAAGTCGAGCAAACGACAATAAACAAAAGCGCTTATAGGAGGCAACCCACCTTTTTTTTTCCTTAGGTTTTTCGGCTTGTTTTTAAGAAGTGTGATAAAAATTCGACCACGCCTCTTGACTTTCGTTTCATGCTTTGTGATGACTCATATTTTTTCCTATATACATCTTCACGCTTGTGCTTACCAACGCTCAAGGTTTCGGCCTTTCGTCGTAGTGGATTCTTGGTTTCTTTGTTGTGATTGCACAGGTACCCTGGGAGATACATTGGCGGTTGTCATTTTGCATGGTTGGCCCTAATGCCTGTTCAGCTAAGTCTTTCTTTACTTTATCGCTCACACACCGAGGACGGTGTTCCGTTTTAAGTGGGGGTGGTAGACTTAGCTTCACTTGACCATGTGCTTTAATTTTTATCATCGAATAAGTTATATGCCTTGTGTTTGGTCTCTATTTGAGTAAAAATTGAGCCATTTTTTTTTTAAATTTTCATGGTTTTGATGTTGCGTATCCTATGTGAGTCATCGTATTCTTTGGTTAATTATTAGTCAAGAGTTGAATGCATGTGAGTCAAACCTTCATCTTGTTGTGTGAATGGAATTTTTATGCACATACTAGCTTTGCATTCATTAATTGTGGTTGGTTAGTGAATGATTATATTTGCCATAGACATTAATCTGTTACCTAGAACTTATACCATTAACTTCGAGGCGAAATAGAAAGGTCAATCTTGGTAGACTAAGGGATGACGGTTCTGGCATTTCTTTGACTCAACCAGAGCCAAATAGCCAACCCTATACATAATTTCCACAGAAACCCCTTTAAGCCTTTGTAGGGTGGCTAGACCCCCACCCGAACTTTAGCCATTCGTTTATTAGCCTATAATTACCAACCCTTAGCCTTTATTTGTGGTCTACATTTTTTTTGGCACCCTACGAGTGAGTTTTAATCTTATTTTGGGCACACTTGCTAGCATAAGTGTGGGGTGGTGGAGATGTGTATCCAAGTATGATGTTGGTGGATCCTTTGCTTTACGAATGAGAAGGGGTAGTGAAGTGTTGGTGTTTGACTTACCAAAAAAAAAAAAAAAGAAGAAGAAGTCAATCAAAAGAAGAAAAGAACAAAAAGAATAAAGTTGAGTCAAGAAATGTGGATGAAAGTTTTTGATTTAATATGTTCAATGTAATACATGGCGATGGGATGAAGTAAATTGGAGTGGGTGTTCTTGAATTCTTAGTGAACTTGTTCTTGGTGACGACTATTTTTGCAAGCGATCTTGGAGTCATCTTGGTGACAACCGTTTTTGCATCTTACTCGTGTTTATGATACGGTGTCGAAGGGAGGTGGCTATGAGTTAAGTGCAAGATGTTTTGATTAGACTCACTCGTATTTCTCTTTTGATATTCCTTTTATCCTTTCGATTAGCCCCGTCCCTAGCCTAACGTTACAACCTTGCAAGTCCTACCCGACCTTAATTAGCCTTGATTTGACCTTGATTAGTGGAGATGATTATGAAGTATAAGCCTATGGTGTAACTCCATTAGTCATGCATTTATAATCTGAGCCGGTTGACCGTGATTAATGATTGAGAAGCTATGCGCACACACACATTCTGTTTCCATGATGAGATTTGTTTTGACTCGTGTATATTTGCTCATTGACTAGTGGTTACTCATTGAATATTGTGGTTTCTCATATGATAGGAACGTTGACCTCATGATTTATTTTGAATCGCTTGATTTGCTCGAGGGCGAGCAAACGCTAAGTGCGGGGTAGTTGATGGGAGTCAACTTTCCTTCATTTCCTACATGATTCTAGCCTCGTTTATGACTTATTTGATGCACTTTTGGGGTAGTTTGAGTGACTTATTAGTTGTTTTAACCATTTCTTTCACTCCAAGATCAAAGACGGATTAGTCCTAAAATATCGTTACTTTTGGTGAATTAATGCATATTTCATACCTATTTTATCTTGCGGAGTTATGCGTGGTATTTTTGTTGATACGTGCAGGATATAGGTTCATTTTGATCCCGGAAAAATAGGCATTGATGATAGAAAGATGATTTCGAGAGGTGGAAGCATGCACCCGGAGCCAAAGAGAGAAACGGATCGAGAATCGTTGATGTTATCATGCTTCTAGGAATTAATATGCATTTTAAGCTATCATGGAGACATTTTCTGGGAACTGTTTCTTCATTAAAGTTGTGGATAATTGAACGATCTTTCCAACGCAACTTGAATTGTTCAAATCGAATTTTTACACACAAAGATATCATCAAATTACTAAAGGTGTACATGTACTGTGGATAAAGCAAGAGCATGCGCGCGCATGCCCAAGTGCATGCTTGCGCATGGAAGAGCAGAAAAAGCATATCTACATTCAGAAAAAGCATGCGCATGCATGCTATCTCCATTCTCGCGCATGGAACGCGTGTTTTTTTACGGATTTTCACCATTCGGGGTCGGATTTTGGCCCTATAAAAGCCATTTAGGTCGAATTTTATACCCACTTCTTCAGAATTTAATTTTCTACTCAGTTTTTAGGTTTGTTTCCTTCAAATACCATTAGACAAGTTTATTTTCCTTGCACAAATTACTTCGAGATTTCTACGATTGTGATTTCTTTTCGCGAATTCTTAATTGTGGATTGCTCTAAACTATTGGTAAATTGATTTCTTCCTCCTTTATCATGATTTCCTGCAATTCTCTTATGATTTCTTGTTTCGTTCTTGTTATTATGCGTAGATAAATTTGTTATAGCTAAATTATGTGATGGAATTACAAAACTAATGCCTAAACGATGATCTAGGGATGAGTAGGGCTTAAAAATTAATTCTTTTGAATTGTTGTGTCCTAAAGCTTGAATCTAATGCTTTTAGTGGAGTAGCTAACCATTAAATGACCCCACACATGAACTTTATAAATGTATTTGCGAGGGAGTGTGCGAAATAGGGTTTTAGGATTGCCATGCACGAACTAGTCGAGTTTCTCGCAGCCTGTTCCTTGGTAAGGTTTTTCTAGCTAAGCCGTGAACTCGGTGGATGCGGAGCATCTCATTGTTTTTATCATATTAGGTCAATTAAGTCCCATAGAAGGGACTGTTTAACCGAATATAGTGTAACTAGGTTGTGGTATTAGCGCCTAGGGACCAGTTTAGGAAATTGCACCCACAACATATTCATTAGAAGCTATTGGTTGGCTGGTAGGTTAAGGCTCGTCCCTAGTGATTCGGTAAGGGTATTGAGAGTAGTGTTCTTGACTATAATTTAGCTATTTCTTTTATCATACTTTTAAAGTTTGTATTTTACCTTTTCTAGTTATAATTACCTTCACCAATATTTGTGAGCCTGAACTAGATACTAAAGTGATTGTGATACTTGATCGATTCCTCGTGGGATACGACCTTGCTCGCCGTTGTAGTACAACCGACCCGGTACTCTGCCGGTTAAAGTTGGTTTGCTATAATTTGGCCATCAACCTCAACACCCTGTGAACTCACAACAAAGCCAAGAAACACAACTCTATCCAAGCAAAATGAACACTTCTTAAGGTTAGCATACAATTTTACTTCCCTAAGAGTTTCCAAAACAGCCCGTAAGTGGCTCATATGTTGTTCCATGTCTTGGCTGTAAATTAGGATGTCATCAAAATAAACGACCACAAACTTACCAATAAACTCTCTAAGCACCTCATTCATTAACCTCATAAAAGTACTAGGTGCATTAGTTAGACCAGAAGGCATGACAAGTTACTCATATAGCCCAAATTTAGTTTTAAAAGCAGTTTTCCACTCGTCACCCTCACGAATCCTCACTTGATGATAGCCACTTTTCAAATCGATTTTAGTAAAAATTTTAGCACCACACAATTCATCCAACATATCATCTAAACGAGGAATAGGATAGCGATACCTTACAGTGATTTGATTGAGTGCTCGACAATCAGTGCACATTCGCCATTCACCGCCTTTCTTGGGGACAATGATTACTGGAACCGCGCAAGGACTCAAAGATTCTTGAATTTTACCTTTCTCCAACAGCTCCGTCACTTGCCTTTTGATTTCTTTAGTTTCTTCCGGATTAGCACGATAGGCGGGGCGGTTAGGCAACACTGCTCCGGGAATAAAGTCTATGTGATGTTCCACTCCACGTAATGGTGGTAATCCGCTAGGTTCCTCCTCGGGAAAGACATCAGTAAATTCCTGCAAAAGAGACACAACCACACTAGGAAGGGAATCCGTGAGTTCTGAAATGGTTAGAAAACATGGGGAAGGCATGGGGGGCACGGCCTCTTTGTAAATAAAGAGGAGAGGTGCGTGTCCAGCCTCAATGGCATTGCAAACCTCATTAGTCCTCGCATAGAAACTACCTCTCACTTTGGCCTCCTTTTTCTTTTCAACATTAGAAGCTCCCTCACTACTAATGGCGCCCTCCCTTGCGTCTAACTTTTTGACTTTATTTTTCCCCTCATATGGTATAGGAGCTCCCTCCCTCACATTTTATTTTCAACTTTTCTTTTACCCTCCTCTCGAATCACACTACCCTCTTGATTTTTCTCTCCCGTCGATGTTGTTAGGTGTAGTGCCAGAAAGACAATTTGTGTATTTTTTTTTGTGACAGAATTTATCTCACCTTATTACTTGCTTTGTGCTTGTAAGTAATACACCGCTGCAAACCCTAAGTATATCAGTATGTAACCGCTTAACTCGGTGTATGGCATGCGGTGAGGATTAAGTTAGTGGTGATATACTTAAATCGTTAGTCCGTGGTGAACTTAATCGAGTTTAGGGTCTCTTGATTAAAACACTAATAATGCGCCCGAACACCTTAGGGTGTGATAGTCTTATCCGGACTATCGGTAGAGGGTACCTACGTGGGGCATTTATATATGATGGCATTCATATAGAATTTGGACCGATTTAATCCGAATTTCTCGATATAATTACGTAATCGAGGAATCTTATTAAATCATTAGATGATCATATAAGGATCAACCTTAATCCCGAGGTGATCACGGGGGTGCCGCTTGTCTCGGGGTAGTATTTGATGTGTTAGTTACGGTTCACTTAAATATGTGTTCCAAAACACTCTCATTGGCACTATCTCCTGATGAGTGAGTACTTCTGATTTTCACAGACATGGAATCCATTCCTTCCTGCGGGAAGAAGAGAGACAGTCCCCTTATTTGTTAGCCCTAAGAAAGTGATCGATCGGCCGAGTTCATATTAGACTAATTGATCACTAGTCAGATATGTGAACTAATTGATCATCAGGGGGTTAATGGTAAATAAGGATAAGATATTCTGAAACGGGTTCACGGAGACTTCCTATTCAGAATGGACAGTCTATGGAGGGTTAATCCGTATGTAGTTATTATATCAATGGACGCGTATTCACTCTATGGGTTGAGTATAAGTACACATCTATAATCGGTAGAGTTCAGTTTCGGGTTTATGGTGACGTAATCCCGGAATTAATAATTAATGTACTTATTCTATTCGATAAATAATTAATTATTAGAGCTACTGGTTATAGGTCCATGGTCCCCAATGTGGCTTCTATAATTCGGGCTGATATTCTTGCTATTTGGGCCTCAGTGATAATTAATTGGCTGGGCTAATTAATTGATATGCATGGATATTATTTAGTTGGGCTAAATAATATAATACACATAAAAGACATTTTATGTGGTCTAATAAACTCTAATGTGGCGTCATTATTGATCTCTTTTAGCACAATAATTAATTTTCTTGTGGTATGGAAAATAAAATATATTCTTGTTATATGATTGGTTGGATGACTTGTTATTTGATTTCCTATTGGTCAATACATGTCACAATTAGTCGTTAAGGAAAATATTCTTTTATTTTGTTTAATTAATTATTTATTTAATTAATTAAAACTTGGAGACCAAGGATTTACTCTCCTATAAAAGGAGAGTTATTCCAAGTGTATTGGCGATGCAAAAATTCCACCACACCACACAAAAAGAGAGAAAAATTATTTTTTCTTGTCTAGGGTTTTTAGAAGAAGAAAAACTCCAAGTTTTTCAATTGGTGTTTCATATCAAGGAGGTGCTTTTATCAAGAAGGGTGTCCACTAACCACCGTTTAGAGAACACATTGGAAGATCAAGGCTTCTCTTCCCACTATTGGTAATATAATCTTAACCCCTTGTAGTAGTTAAATCCTTTATTTATGTATTGTGATATATAAATCGTGATCCATCCGCTGCGCGTAGATCTAATTCGTTTAGATCTAAGATCCTACATCCTTCAGATGTTGCTTTACTTTTCAACTGTATAATTCCCTCATTTTTTTCTTTTTGCTCACAGGTTGCAGCAATGCGGAGTTGATCCTTGTGTGCTTCCTCGGGGACAAAGCTACGAATGTAAAATTCTTCCCATTAAACTTTAAGTCCGTACCGTTTAAGTAACCATCATACGTGACACGTCGATCAAACTGCCATGGACGCCCTAATAAGAGGTGACTTACATGCATAGGGACAACATCACATAATACATCATCTACAAGCTTGCCAAGGCTAAAAGAAATAAGTGCTTGACGGTGTACTCGAACATCTCCCGCATCATTAAGCCACTGTAAATTATATGGACGGGGATGTGGGGTAGTAGGGATGGATAATTGCGACACTAAATCAGCACTCACCACGTTTGCACAACTACCCGGGTCTATGATCATCGAACAAAGTTTGCCACCTATCAAACACCGCGTGTGGAATATATTTTCCCTCTGATCATTATTCTCCATCTTCACCACACTACTCAAAGCTCTTTTGAGAATATACACCTCGCCACCAGTGCGTGCACCAATTCTTCTCCTTCTTCCTCCTCCCATTCGGCCTCTTCCTCCTCATCGGAAGCCGACTCATACTTATTCGCAACCGATTCACCAACCAACAAAATTCGTCATTTAGAAGGGCATTGGGACCGAATATGCCCCATTCCACGACACTTGTGGCATTGAATTTCATGGCTAGGCTTTGGTGGCAACGGTGCAAATTTTTCCTTATCATCTACCCTCGTCTTGTAAGTTGCTTTGGGTAAAATAGTGGGCTGTTTTTGTGCATTTGGTGCGTAAGTAGGGGCTGTTCGAGGGTATTAATTTAGAGATGTCCCCTCTATATGGAAAAGTACGCAAAGTAGAAGTGTTACCTCCCGAAAATTAGAACAAACTAGGACCTTGTGACTCAGGACAAGTATGTAAGTTTATATATATGTATTTCGCATCCGTTAAAAAATGCAAAAATGAGCGGAAAAAAAAATTGATCTCAGATTCACTTTTGCTTATGCTTATGGATGAGCAATTTTTTATCATCATTTCCGTTACAAAATAAAAAATCAATATATATCATTGTATTTGACTTATAATATAACTATTGTTTTAATGATAGTCAGAAATTGTATTTTCCTTATTTTGTTTTACAATTTATAACAATTATTCGGCTCTACTTGTTTTGGGTTGGAGTTTTTTTGGGTTGTTTTATATAGTAGTGGATAATAAAAATGATTGAAGTAATGATTAGAAAGTTAAGATGTTTTTTTTGAAATTTATGTAGATAAAGAAATTATTGGTGAAAGAAATTGAAATAAAATAGTATAATAAGTAGAATAATGAAAAAAAAAATATAATAAAATAGATAAAATGAAATGGTGAGAAATGATTTAATAATTTTTTATTTTTAGTTGAAAAAATGATTGATAAAAAAATGTAAAAAATATTAGAAAAATTAGGGATTAGAACACTTTACGTATTTTTTTAATTAACAGTCCTACTTAACATTTTTTATTGGCTAAAGGACATAATTAAAATTATATGACTAAATTGCCCTTTCTTCCACTAGCTAAACCAGTAACCTTACAGGAAGCTTTACCATAAGCTTTCCTGCATTCCGACGCATCATGGCCTTGTTAAGGCATTTTTATCTTTTCCGTTTTCAATAAACTGGATCTCGTCTATCTTTCTCGCTTTCGAAGAAATTCAATGTGTATCTCAGCAAATTTCATCGATGAACTTTAATCGTCGTAGTCCATTGTTTCGTTTCCAGATTCGGTTGATTGATCATCTAATTCGAAGAATTTTTTCTCTGCATATCATATATTCATCAGGTATATTTCTTTTTGTTGTTGAAACACGGTATACATTGGAAATCTGATTTTTATAATTTTAATTTAAATTTTCTATTGAAATTGAACACATATTTGAGCTTCTTAAGTTTAATGCGTTCTTGATTCTGAATAATCTGTGTTTTTTATGAGGAATGATGTGATTCACTGCTGATTTTTTATGATTCCTTTTTAGAGTAATAGTAAAATAAAATTATGCGTTTTATAAGTTACATTTCAATCTTCCTAATTGAAGTGAACTTAAATCTGAGCTTGTTAAGTTTAATTTGTTCTTGATGCTGAGTTTGATTTTTGTTTTGTATATATTGTGTGTTTTATGAGAAATAATGTGATTCACTGCTGATTTTCTCTGATTCGTTTGTTATGTAGGGTTTTGAATATGGTATTCCTTATTTGTACTTACAATGGAGAGTCATGTGTTTTGAAAATCAAAGAATTTGATACTCTACGTAGTATTAAGCTACGTATATGTGAGAGATGGAGTTCATTGAGAGAAGATATGATCAGTTTGTATTATTCATTACCTGAACAAGCAAATTGTTTTCTCTTCAATAATGAAGATGTTGAAATCATGTTGGTTGTGTCTGTTTCGTTTGGTGCATCACGTGTACAGGCATATGTTGTTTGTAATGCTTCTACTGCGGCTTCTACCGTGGCTTCTACCGTGGCTTCTACTAGTATTGAATCAGTTGCATCATCATCGATTACTGAATCCGATGATGAGGAGATCAATTTGCTTCCTACGTTTTGTCCTCGGAAGGAGAATATGCAACTGTCTATCAACTGGGATAAGTGTGTAGAACGTGTTGGTCAAAAGTTTGTTGGTGGAGCAACAGAATTTAGGAAAGCATTGTGTAAAATGTCTGTTCACGGTGGGTTTGATTTCATATACATTAAGAATGATGATTAGAGGATTATGGCAGTGTGTGCCAAGAAGGATGAAACAGGTTGTGCTTGGATGGTTAGTGCGAAAAAAGAAATTATTAATGGATTTTTTTATGTTAAGAAGATGCATGAGTTACATACATGTGGTATGTCATCGTGTTCTTTCAAAGGGCATCGGATTTGTTCAGATTTGGTTTGTGATTTGGCTTGTAAAGAAGTTCGTGATGATCCCTCAATAAAGCCTATTGATGTTAAGCGTCGGCTTTTTTCAAATCATGGCCTGCCTGTTTCATATTACAATTCTTGGACCGGTATCGAAAAAGCGAAGAATGCTCGTTTGGTGACATGAAAAAATCTTTTAATTTTTTAAATTCATATGTGTCAAAAATTCGTGAAACAAACCCCGGTTCTTATGTGGTATTGGAAGTTGATGAGGTTTCAAGTCATTTTAAGAGGGTGTTTGTTGCGTTTCATGGCTGCATTGAGGGATTTAAGCATTGCCGGCCAATGCTGTGTTTGGATGGAGCTCATTTGAAAACGCAATTTAAAGCTCAGCTTTTGTCGGCGGTTGTGAAAGATGGTGATCAAGGTACTGTATTCATTCTATGGCTATAGTTTGTGTTGTTGGTTTATTCATTTTTTCTGTTTTTTTGGCTGTTAATTTATTCTCTTTATTACTTGACGTGTTGATATGAATCTGTTCTTTTTGTATCAGACTTGTACCCTGTTTGTTTTGCGGTTGTTGACTCTGAAAATACTGAGAACTGGCATTGGTTCTTTATGAATTTGAAGAACATAGTTTATCCCACTAGGCAAATTACGTTTATTTCGGATAGAATACTGGTTTAATAGATTCCAGGCCTATTGTTTTCCCAGATTCACACCATGCTTTTTGCCTTTTTCATATTAAGTTGAATTTGAAAGACAAATTTAGAGGTTCTAGATTCAGCAAGGGTTTTAAGAAGCGTATGGTTTATCTTTTGCAACAGTGTGCTTATGCACCAACAGTTGATCTATATGATAGTTTGATGAGTGTTATGTTACAAGAGGGTAAGACAATTGTACATGATTTCTTTACCGCCTTGCCTGCTAAAAAATGGACGAATGCTCATTTTAAAGGCATGCGATATGGTGAAATGTCTTTAAGTGCAGCAGAATCATTTAATTCATGGGTTGTAAAAGAGAGGCAATTACCTATATGTAATATGATTGATGCTCTGCGCTTGAAGCTTATGAATCGAATTTCTGGTTTGTTTCTGTTTAATTTCTTTTTGTATTAAGTATTTTAAATCATCTTGTATATTTTTTTTCATAATGACATCCATTGGATTTATTTGTAGAACATAGATCCGCTTGTGTTTCATGGAATTCTGCAATATGCCCAAGTATAGACAAGATATTAGCAGATTCATTTGCTGCATCTAAGAATTGGAGTATTATCAATTCAAGTGGATATGTATTTGAAGTGCGTTCAACGCCATCTTGTAAGGTTGATCTTGAGAATTTTACTTGTTCTTGTAAGTTTTGGCAATTGAATGGTTACCCATGTGATCATGCAGTAGGCTGTATAATGAAAGTTGGTCTCCCCTTGCATGAATTTGTTGATGTTGGATTCCGTTCTAGTTCATATGCTGCTTGTTATGAATCTGCAATCCATCCGTTGCCATTGGTTTATGAGCCGCAGGATTCCAATGTTGTTGTTTTACCTCCTATTTCAAAGAGGCAACCTGGAAGGCCAAAGAAGAGGTGAATCCCTTCTAGAGGTGAATCCAAACGGGAAATGATGTGCGGTCGGTGCCATAAGTTGGGGCATCATAATCAAAGGACATGTCTTGCTTCTGTTATGATGTAGATGACATTCATTAGTATAACTCTGCTATTCTAGACATTTTCATATTTTAGCTTGTGCTTATTATTTTGCGACTCTGTTCTTCTTAATTGAGTGACTTATCTATTGACTCTTATATTTTACATTGTGGTTCTGTACATCTTAAAGGCCCCAAGTCCCATACATAGTCTAGGAATTATATCTTTGTGTTTTATGTATTTTATTTGAATGTTCTTTCCTATTGTGTTTGTAGCATTGTGTGCATTATTGTATTATATGTTATGTACAAAATGAATGCATGCAAACAATCCAAATTGATGAAAAATTCACCAAACTTTTGTTGTAATGAACTTTGTTTTGTTTTGAGAGTTGGTTTTATATTGTTACAACACTTTTCATGAGTTTCACTGTCGAAATTCACTAATGAATATTAAAAGTGAATTTTTGACTAACGGTGAATTTTAACAATGAATTTCAAACAAACGTAATTTTTCACAGTAGCACTGTAGTAACTGAACTTATGAATCAAAATTATACATTTACTAATCAACCAATAGACCAAAAGAAAAGAGAATACTTAATAATTGAAATATGTAAACATTGATTGAAATAGTTGTCTCCTTGTAATTCAAATCTTGTCCACAGTAATTCAAATCATGTCATTTTAGGACAGACATAAGAAAATAAGCAATAGGTTTCACTTGGCATACACATTAATAGTGATGTTTGTGCTAATATGAAGATAAGTTGTGTAGATCCCTTGGCATCTACACATTAACAGTTATGTTTGCCAACATTGCAATGTTCATCTTATTAGATGTAATACTATTTACTAAGAAAGCTTTGAAATCTTGCACTCCATTTGTTCCATTTCTTGTCAATTGGCCGATTAAGTGCAATCTGGTAGATGTAGTACATGACATATATTGCGCGATCATTCCCGCAAAATTTTGGCATTCACATTAAACTTGTCAGCCATTATTTCCATTACATGTATGAATCAAAATGTCTAATGAATAATACTTACGTATCCGATCCTCTGTTGTGGAAGCTTTGCAACCTTCTTGATTTTTTTGGCTTTTAGTTTACCGGATGGACAAAAGCATTTCCACAAGTATTTTTGCTGAAAATTAAAACATGTTTAACACATTTGATTAGTATAGAAATTTTTACTTTGCAATATTAACCACACAAATACAAATAATACTTACAATGTCAAGTGCATTTTTCTCAAAGTGGTCAACATCACCTTTCCGGATAGCCAATGAGTTGTACATGTGCCATTCTCCTTCTTCACCCGAAGCAAATGTGAGTAATATCCAATGATATGATTCATTCTTCACACCTGGACAACACAACGGAATGAGAATATTTTTGCCTTTTTCCAGATGTGGTTTCATACTATCGACAAAATGATTTGAGTAGTTCCCAGTTGCTTCATATTTCTTGCAGTATGCCTGCAATCAATCACCATTTTTTGTTATGTATTATACACAAATGAAATATGTATTCACACTGATTTTTAGTAAATGTTTCAGTGTATATTGAAAGTGAATGGTGAATACTTATAACGACCATTCAAGAAATTTTGATCTCACCTAAGTTGATGCTGGAAATATGTGAAATTCCTTTCGGACTTCTTCATTTCTGCTTAGCATTGTTGCAAATGCATCGATAACCTATAAATGTACATGTCATTTGTTAGTTGGTTTCTTGGAATGTTGTCGTAGAAGAAATATTTAGATCGAATTGTTTACCTTGTCTGCAATGAACGATCCCTCTAGTAATTTCACCATGTAATGGACAGTGATTGTGGTACCACTCTCAATGTCTGACCATACTTCCCCCCTGAAAACATTGTTCACACAATTTTATTATCATATAAACCGAATAAAATGTAATCAGAAATGTGTTAACGACTGTTACTTACAATCTTCCATGTTTGTTCGGTGTTGTGTGTAACAACCGAAATGCTTCTTCGGTTATTTTCTCCCCACGTGTAACCAGACTTTCTTCTTTTTTAAACCGACTTTCACAGTTTTTTCCATCCTTTGGACATCTTCTATTGCAGCTTCATTGGTCAAGTCCAGAATTTCAGTTCTTCTTTTCTTATCTTCTAGATATACAAAGTCATCATCCTTTCTTGTTGTTCATTTCCTTTCTTTTATTGCTTTTACACGTGAACTTTGCTTCACAAATTTTTGTACTTGCTTAGCATCTGTGTTTCCATATTGCTGTGTCACTGCATGCACTGCTGCATTCTCAATTTCTGTATGAAGAGCATCAATTGTTGTGTGTTGTTCCTCTATTTTGCTCTCATACGATTTTTTCATTTCTTCGAACACATCCAATCTATTCTGTAGGTCACTCACGGTTGAGTTCAATTCAGAAATAGTAGCTTCTTTTGAGCAGTTCTCATCCTCAAGATGCTTCACTTTTTCTGTCAGACTTGTGTTCAGTTGCCTAATCTCTTCAGTGCCTTCATCACCACTCTTTCTCATCTGCTGTTCAAATTCCTCCAATCTTGATCTCATTTCATTTACATCTTTCGAAGATTGTGATATTTTATTAAAGCATCGGTAAGTGAAGCTAAAAGTCCAAGTATTTTCTTTTTTCGGACCATCAACTACACCTTTGTATACCTCCTCCAATTCATTGAAAATCTTGGATTTGATCTCATTCTCCCTTTCCTCAAATTTTTTCAGTTTGACAAGTAGCTCACTGTTCAGTCATCAGTTCTTCTGATTTCTTCCTTCTGCTTGCTTATCTCATGCTCTTTTCGCTCCAGCTTTCTCAACTTTTTCTTCATCCTCTTAACTTTTGCTTTCAAACGTTCTGCCTTGTCATCCCTTTCCTACATTCATGAAATGTTGTATGTTATAAAAGTATATCTAGTAAAACAATTGGCTGGAAAAAATGCATGCGTTTGCAATTTTTTATGAGATTCACTAATGAAGATCAGTGAGTGATTCTCAGTAGTGGATCTCAAACTACAGTGAAATTTGACAGTGAATAAGAAGGTATTGTTGACAAAATGAGATGAATATATGAAATGATTTACTGATACGGGGAATTATTACAGTGAATTCATGTTATTGTTAGGCCAGGTAATTACCTTAGGTGTCTTCTCAATAGAATCTCTTTCTTTGTTTCTGAACTCCAACATGCCTTGGACATTCTGTTCAAATGGATCCTCATCCATGAAATCGCATTTTCTTCGAATGATAGGTGTCATTTTGATGTCTTTGCTCTTCCAACTTGTGTTATCTGTAAGGAATCCTCTTCAGATGGTTCATCCATGAATTGTGCATTTTTGTCTTGGTCATGCGTTGCCACTGGCTGGAGTTTGATTCTGAGTTTGAGTTGTTGTATTGGAATGTCATCTTCAAAATCTGAATCGTGTCCAACTGGATTCTTTGTCAAATCCGGTATCAGTTGTAGCTCAGCTGGTGTAGGCTCCAATTCAGTCCATATGACCTATGTATATATTTTTAAAACAGTGAATTGTGTCAGTGAATGAATGTAAATGTATGGCATGAAATTTTCTTTGGCATAGGAGATGCAGTTCTTACACTTTGATTAGGCAAAGCCATGATTGTTGCCTTGTTCACAAATTTGTTCAAGGTGCTCAAGTCCCACTTTGTGCACCTTGGAATTCCTGAATATTGAATTGAAGTTGTGTCCTCTTGGTTTTGATGTTTCATTGGATCCTCCTCTTTTCTTGGCTTCATTGTTATATCATGCTCACACATCCAATACTACAATAGAATAAGAAATTGTTAATATGCAATCACATGTAATAAGAAATATTTGGAAAAAACCTAGAATTTCTTACCAAGAGTGAACTAGTGCATCCAATCACTGTACGAGGCTTTTTGTTCTTTTTTTTCAAGGCTCTGAATTAGTGTGTCATAGATGGCAGAAGACCAATCGTAGTGTTTCAATGTGTCCAAGTCCTCCACATATTTCACATATGTCCATGCAATCGTCTGTCCAGTGTTTGTGAAGAAACATGCCTGAAACATCAAAAGGCATAGGACTCACACAGTGTCTACCACAGCAGTTGTGTCTACATTGTCCACAAGTTTTACTAACTTTTCCTTCATCATTTTGGCTGTGATGTTTTGGGCATTTGGGAATACTCTATCTACAAATTCAGATTTGACCTTCTTCTCGTGGTACTTGTCAACTTTTAAATTGCCATCCATGATTCCAAAAATCGACTTGATATCGATCCTACGTATCGACAACATTCTCTTCCAATTTTGATTCCTCTTTTTTTCGGTACGTATGCGCTTATGATGTTGTCTAAAACTTGGCCTTTTCGCTTTGTTGGAACATATCCTCTTTTCGTCAATAGCTTTGAAGAAGAGCTTAAAAGGAGTTTGCCGCATAATGTTCCCGTGACTTCTTGTCAATTTTTCCCGTATCTTTGTTATATGCATCCAATAGATATGAGATCTTTTTCGTATTGATTTGTATACCCGGAAAAAATCAATGCGATAACAACACATTTTTGTTAGCGAATTTGTTTGGCATTTGAATCACGGTTTGTGTCATCAATATGACATTCAGATGCATGTACTGTCAATATTCCTTATAGTGAATATTCTTAGTCAATCAAACTATCAAGAACATAGGTGATAAAAACCAGTTAGCATGACAATGATAAACAATCATGTTAAAGAGCATCAGCATGAATGCATGCAAAACAATGAATAAATGGTAAAGTGAACGAGTTAACATTCAATACTTGCCTCAGTGAATTTTCTTAGTGAATCAGGGTTTTACGATCTAAAACACAAAAATTGAGAAACAGGGGTAGGACAATTAACTACATTAATTTTTAACAAGTGTACCAATCTTCACATAATAAGTGTGATATGGGCAAATACATGCTTTTATGGCAAGGTGTTTAATGTGTATTACATTAATTATCATTGTAGTGAATATTCTTAGTGAATCAAACTTTGAGGAACCTAAATGCTAGAAACTAGTTAAACATGATCATGATAAGCAATTATGTTAAAGCTAAAGTAGTTATGGATGACAAGTAAGGAATCAGACTTTTTGAATTTAAACAACATCAGCATGAATGTATGTAAACAGTGAATAAAATGGTAAAGTGAATTTCCATTAATATTTCGTGACCTAGTGAATCAGACTTTTTATACATATATCTCTGACATGCATAAAACAGTGAATGCATAACAACATCACCATGATTGCATGTAAAAAAGTGAATGCATATTATAGCAAAGTGAATTCATATTATAACAAAGTTTAGTGAATATCATAAGCATGTTATAACATATATGTTGCAGAAATCACACAAAATATACAATGAATACAGTTTTGTACATTCATTTGTATAAACATAATTCTCTTTGATTTCTCACTGAGAAAAGCAATCAAGCTGATAGATTTATCATCCAAGAGATTCGATGAAACATAGCGAATAATGTGAATACTAAAACTTGCTGCAATAAAAAATCCTAACAATATCACCATGATTCCTAGTAAAAATTCAGTTCATATTATAGTGAATTTCAGTAAATGTTCACTAAAAAAACAATCAAATTGACAGAAATCTCGACTAGTAAACGAAGTGAAACAGAGCAGTGAATTCTTCGATTTAGTACTTACTTAGTAATTGTTACATCAGTTTTTTGCTTCCTAGCTGACTTTGATCTTGTTTGCTACATAATGTACCTGTGACAAAAATTCAATGCATATTATAGTGAATTTGAGTAAATTTTCACTAAAAAAACAATCAAAATGACAGAAATCTCAAATCTCGACTAGTAAACGAAGTGAAACAGAGCAGTGAATTCTTCGATTTGGTACTTACTTAGTAATTGTTCCATCAGTTTTTTGCTTCCCAGCTGACTTCGATCTTGTTTTCGCCATTTCGAGAAATTTATTCACTCGTTTGTTACCTGAACAGATGAAAGGAAGATGCAAAGGTGAATTCGAACCCTAATTTTTTGAAGAAATTGAAATTTGCAGATTTCAAGCTTATCTGAGATTGTAGAGCTTCGAAGTCTGTTCGATTGAGTATAAATGGTTGCAAATTATGGATAAAGATTGCGTACTCCTGAATTCGCGTCCGATTTTTGTGATGATTTCTGCTCATTTTCTTGGAAATCGCAGAGAAAGTGAGTTTCAATTTTCTAACCCTAATTTTGAGGCAATGGCGTGAATGATGATGGACAACAGGATTTGTTTATAATAAGGGTATATTGGTCTTTGACTATAATTTTGTCTTTGATGCAACATTTTTTAAAAGTTATCATATTTTCTAATTTTATAAATACTTTTGTCCTTGTGCATCATTACCTCAAAAATATTTGATAAATAATATAAAAAAAAATTCCAAAAAAACTCAAACCAAAACAAAGGTAGTACCTTTTTTAACATGCCTTTCTGTAATAATGGAAGAAACATATTCCTCAATTTTAAACCTAAAACTCCCCCACTAATTTAGTAGCTCATCTCATCTTATGTTCTGTTTTTGTTTGAAGGAGCTGGGATTTGATAGAAGCAGCTTGAAAACGAAGCTCATTCAACCTAGCCCCTCCTCCAACTTGAAGATGCGGAGACTGCATTTGACACCTAATGTTTGAAGAAGTTGAAAGTAGGTAGATAGAAAGCAAGCAACTCAGCTCTCGTCCAGCTTCAATTATAATTTCACTTTCACTTTTGTGCGTATTGCGAAACCCAGATCTGTATCTGTTCAAGATGTGGAAATTCCCTTGTCTTTTTGCTGGTAAATTTCCCTATTCTTCTTCTTCTTCCCCTTCTTCTCTTATTCATCGTTGTAATGCTACTGCTATCACTTTACCTCTTTATTATTCATCTCGTTGTTGTCCAACTTCCAACCCAACTCCATATTCCAAAATAACCCGGAGTGAAGTTAAAGAAATTTTAGCAGTCAAGCGCATTACTGGATTTGATCGGGTGGATGATGCCCGCTCTTTGTTTTATGGGATGCTTGAATTTCATCCGCTGCCTCCTGTTGCTGATTTCAATCGGTTGTTAACCGGTGTTGTTAAGATGAAGCAATTCAGCTCCGCCGTCCTTATTTACAGAGAAATGCTCTTCAAGGGTGTACCGATTGACGGATGGACCATGACCATTGTGATAAATTGTTTCTGTCATCTGAATCAGGTTGATTTTGGTTTGGCAACCTTAGCCAGCATTTTCAAGCTTGGGTTTAAACCTAATGTGGTTACTCTCACCACTCTTATTCGTGGACTGTTTGAAGCGGGCAGATTTGCAGAGGCTGTGGAATTATTTCGAACAATGGTCATTCAGAAAGTTTGTAACGAGATTGCTTATGGGACTGTGATCAATGGATTGTGCAAATCTGGAAACACTTCTAAAGCTCTTGAACTGCTCCGTCTTGTTGAGAAAGAAGGATCCCTTAAGCCGGATACTGTGATGTATAACACAATCATAGATAGCCTGTGTAAGGATAGGAAGGTGGACGAAGCACTTCAGCTTCTATCTGAAATGGCTGCTAAGGTAAGTCAACCGAATATTTTTACATACAGTTCAGTGATACAAGGGCTTTGCAATTTCGGCAGATGGAAAGATGTCACTAGTTTATCGACGAAATGGTAAATACGAGAATTTACCCTGATGTAGTTACCTTCAATATACTCGTGGATGCTTTTAGCAAAGAAGGTAGGATTGAAGAGGCCGAGGCTATGCTGAAAATCATGGTCGAAAGGGGCGAACTTCCCAACGTAGTCACTTACAGTGCACTAATGGATGGATACTGCTTGAGAGGGGAGATGGACAGAGCTCATCAAGTCCTACAGATCATGGTGGCTCAAGGATGTCAACCTAACATTCAGAGTTATAGCATATTGCTCAACGGACATTGCAAGAAAGGGGATGTAGACGTTGCCTTTGATTTGTTCAAATTAATTTCTAGTAAAGGCATGAAATGTGATGTTGTTACCTTCAACACTATGGTACAAGGATTATTTGAAGCTGGCAAATATGTTGATGCAATGATGTTAATCAGCAAGATGCAATCTCAAGGAGTGAGTCCAGACAGCTTCACTTATAGCATTTGGCTTGATGGCTTATATCAAAATGGCTTTGTCTCTGAAGCACACACGTTGCTTTGTGATCTGGAGAATAGCAACGTTTCTCTAAACATAACAGCCTATAATGCTGTTATTAAAGGATTATTTGAAAACGGGGATCTTTCTTCGGCTAAAAATCTGTTTGACAAACTCCCTTCGTTAGGATTGGGACCTAATATTAGAACATTTAATGCTATGATGAAAGGATTTTGTCAAGAAGGATTGTTTGAGGATGCAAAAGAGTTGCTAGCTAAAATGAGAGAATCTGGTTGTTTGCCCGACAGTTTTACATATAACGCAATTGTTCAGGGCCTCCTGAAAAAAAGTGAAGGGTTTGGAGCAAAGTCACTCTTGTAGGAAATGTTAAAATGAGAGAATCTGATTCTTGTTCTCTATTAGCCAATTCGACTCTTCAACGGAAGCAAATGACATGATTTGGTATGTTAAAGGTATGCATCTTTAGCCTTGTGGAACTGGTTTGGTTGATGAGTTTTTTTGGATGAAGAACCCAAGGTAACTTGTTGAGTTGTGTTTAGTTGATTGTATTTGTATGTATAAATTTATTATGTTGTATGTTGTTGCAATATTGGAATCCTACGTGGTCATACTGCTTTACTTAAATCCGAGACCTCTTTCGGTTGTAAGCTTCGTTTGGATATGTTTATTTATTTTATAGAGATCCCGTGTTGCATCATCTTGTTAATTATGTGGCTTGTACGATGATAGGGATTTGTTGTTTAACTTTGAAAAGTAGTAGAGTTCAAACTAATATTTATCTCTTTGGATTGGCGTAATGAGAATCATTTTTCTTCACTGTCCTACGGTTGTTGATTCCCCTGTCTGCGTTGGATGTTCATAATTATCGTCTCATATCCGGCATGGTATTGTTCTAGACGATGCCCTGAAAGCTTGTATGACTGCTTTTTTAACTTAGGCTTTATGAATTCTACAACTATGCATAATCCATAAAACTCGATTCGTTAATGTGTACGATGTGAAGGGGATTGGCTTGCACTCTATAGTACTTGCAACACTGTCTAGAGAATTCAAACCGGTTTATTATTGGCCGTTCAGCTCATCTGTTGTTCGGACAGTTTTTTTAATTTATCTTTGCAAATATCATAGGGGTAGGTGGATTGTTTGAGGGTTACTTACACAAGCACTGGGTGACATGGATTGATAATCATATAAAGTCTGAACATGCGATATAATGCCTTTTATTCGTAAGTAATTAAGGTGTTGGCCGCTAGATTATATAAGTATCATGTCAAAAAGCAAAGATTGTTAGTTCAGTATTTTACCCCCTTTTTTTTTCTTCGTATTTGCGCCACTTTTATGCTGCAGTAGTTAACGATTTGAGTCGTCTACTAAATTCGGTATTGGTATTGTTAGTTGAAGTTTAGAACTCTTCAAGTTTGTTATAGAAACTTTTTCCAATTCTGTATGTGGGGTGGGGGGGGGGGGGGGGGGGGGGTGGGGGATGTGGGGGATATGCTACTCAAACTTTTTTCCAATTCTGAAAACGTTTGATTGTCTCACCCAAATGCTTTGATGTGACTAATGAAAGCAAAATAAATAAACCTGTTGAAAAAGTGGGGGATTAAAAGGACTTTATAAAGAAGAAAAAGTAAACTGTGGAAATGTTTTCTAGTGTAGATCTACCACTTGATCATTTTTCTGTACATGGTGAACTTGGGCAACAAGATCTCTCAGACAAAATGCAAGTCGGTTTGAAATACGCTTCATGCATGAATGGTGCTCGAAATATAGTTGTGAGTTGAGTGGCTCCTAAATTATCACAAAGTGGATTGGGCCGAGGTCAAGGAAGATGTATTCGCAGCTCCTATAGTAAGGAATCTTTAGCCTCGAGGAACTGTTTCGTTTTAATGAGGTCTTCTGAATGACCATGTTGTTACGAATTTAACCTTTTTTTTCTGAGGGGTAGAGTAGGTGACTAACTAATCAAGACTGGAAAAACTTAGTGTCTGATTATTCTTCTTTTTTGTCTTAATTAGGTGAGAGTAGTGATTTACGGAGATGGTGTTCACACTATTGGGAAATTTAGAGTTCATATACTGATGTATGTTGTTCATATAGTTGGAGTGCAAGAAATAAACAGATCTTTGAAGGGCTCATCCCTAACCCTAACCGACTAATCAATTGGGGTAAATCCCCCCTCCCTGTATTCTCTCTCTGCACTTTTAGCAGATTTACAATGAAAAGTCTCTTTTACTCATAAAAAAAAAAAATTGATAGATGAATCTTCTCACACATATGTGTATGTAGAAACTCTTACAACAAGTTTTTACAAGTATTATATTCCGGATATTATGCTTAAAGCAAGAAATGGTCCCAAAAAAAGGTTTTTGAGAAGACAACGTATCACCATCTTCCTTCCTGCAAACATTTGCACAAATTCAGCCCGCCAATGCAACGTTTACTCTAAATTATTGCAGTTTCTCCATGTGAAAAATGGCTCTCGATTGAAGCTTTTTGTAGTCCAGAATATGCATAAACACTAGTCCAGAATAAAAAAAGGTTTTTGATCGAGAAGACAGCGTATCACCATCTATCTTCCTGCAAACATTTGCACAAATTCAGCCCGCCAATACAACGTTTACTCTAAATTATTGCAGTTCGTCTATTGTTCGTTTTTGTAGTCCAGGATAAGCATAAACACTAGTTCCATCCACATTGTGTTCAAAAAATGTAAACAAAACGCGATGTTACATAAATTTAGGCTGTTAGAGCATGATTAAAAACTTTGATGTTAATATTTCCTTACTTGCATTTTCAAAAGGGTTTGCTATGGTTTTGTCTTTCCCCACCAATAAGTATTCTTCCCATACAAGTTTAATCATGATTTGATTGGATTTTACATGAACTAAAACCAAGTATATTAAGAACAAGAACGTTTACACCTAAGACGAAGATGATGTTTGCATTTACAAGACTTGATGAATGATAATAATGCCGACTTTCGACATTTGAAGTATATGATTTGCTACTTGATTGATAAGAGAATTGAGAGATAAGAATTTTGGGAGATGTTTGAATTGAGCACAAATGAAGAAGGAAATTTATTATGTTGTATGTTCTTGGAATATTGGAATCCTACATGGTCATATTGCTTTGCTTCCGAGACCTCTTTCAGTTGTAAAGCTTCGATTGGATATGTTTATTTATTTTACAGAGATCCCGTGTTGCGTCATCTTGTTAGTTATGTGGCTTGTATGATGCTAGGGAGTTGTTGGTTCATCGCCGAAGTCTAGATTAATTTATTTCTGTGGTAGTAGTACTGTGACAAGGATGCATTTCCAGCTAATGGAATAGTAATGTGGAGATAAATTGTAAGTTTGTTATACAAGTACTTTTATTTTGCAAATATCATAGTGCTAGGTGGATTGTTTGAGGGTTACTTATACAAGCACTGTCTATGTTCTTAAGGGTGGCCTGCATGGATTTTCGAAATGATGAGTTTCTGAACTCAATTCCTGTATATTATCTACGATTATTCCTTTTATGTGGATTGATAATCATATAAAGTCTGGAACATGCGATATAATGCCTTTATTCGTATGTAATTTTGCTTAAGATGTTAGTTCAGTATTTTTCGTTTTTGTTGTATTTTTGTAACTTTTACGCAGTAGTTCACGAGTTGAGTATTGTACTAAATATGGCATTGCACAGCTTACAGCATCCATTGCTGTTATCGTGTGATACTACTGAATTTGACAAATTATACATGTTATAGTTGATATGGCATGGTTATACTTCCCTCATAAGAAGCAGGATGATACAATGGTTGCAGAGTACACAAGAATCATGAAGCAGATGTTTGTCCTCAAGATCAGCATAGCAAGCTTCTGTACATCTACGCAAATAAGTATTTTTTTTTTTTTTTTTGTTTTGTTTTTTAATTGAGGTTAACACCGAACAATTTAAAGGTACATAGCTATTAGATTGGTTGAAAATCATGGTCTAATGGGTCAACATCCTGATGTAGTCACTTACAGTGCATTAATGGATGGATAGTGCTTGCGAGGTGAGATGGACAGAGCTTCATCAAGTCCTACAGATCATGGTGGCTCAAGGATGTCAATTTGACATTCAAAGTTACAACATATTGTTGAATGGATATTGCAAGATAGGGAATGTAGACGATGCCCTTGATTTGTTCAAAGTAATTTCGATAAAGGCATGAAATGCGATGTTGTTACCTTCGGGACCATGGTACAAGGATTATTTGAAGCCCGTAGATGTTCGATGCAAGAAAAATGATTGGTGAGATGTTATCTCAAGGAATGAGTCTAGATAAGTTCACTTATGGCATTTGGCTTGATGGCTTATGCGAAAATGGCCTTGTCGATGAAACACACACATTGCTATGTGTGTTGGTGGATCACTCCTTTGTGGAGCCCAACCACACTAAATAATTGGAAAAATAATAATATGTCAAGTAGTATTTAAGTGAACAAATTAGGTTAATTTTTCCCTAATCTTCACAATAAAAGAGAGGCAAAAAGAGAAGGAAATTCGCAACTTCTGTTGGTGTTACAGTAGCAACTTTCCGGCGACGATCGGACATCGATACGGATTCCGATGGGCACGAAATTTTGAGGGCTTGTTCGTCCCTCATTCTTCTTCAATCTGAACGGTGGAATTTCAATGGTTCAATTTTCTGGAAATTGTCCGTTACCTGACTGTTGCGTTTTCGGTGATATTTTTCAACAACTCTTGTATTTTGCATTCTTAGTTGATGCTTTGGTGTAGTTGAATTGGTTGATGTGTTTGAAACACTTTTGTATCATCTTTTGCCGATTAGTGGAGTTTTTGTGGGGCCTCGGCCTCGTGGTTTTTACTCTCTCACATCGAGAGGGGTTTTCCACGTTAAAATTGTGGTGTTGTTTCTTTGTGTTTTCGTTTCGCTTTATTTGTGATTTAGCTTCGTTGGGGCTGGCTCGTTTAATTCCGTTGCGTGTCATTGGGAAGACTTTGTGGGTATTTGTGATATGCGTGGTATTGCGGTTGTTTGTTTTCCCAACAATGTGATCTGGAGAACAATAGCGTTTCTGTAAACATAGCATCATATAATGCTGTTATCAAAGGATTGATTGAAAAAAAGGAAGTTTTTTCTGCTAAAAATCTATTTCATAAACTTCCTTCTGTATGTTTGGAGCCTGATGTTAGAAATTTGATGCCATGTTGAAAGGGTTCCGTCAAGAAGGGCTGTTGGAGGATACCAAAGTGTTGCTAGCTGAAATGAGAGAATGTGGTTGTTTGCCTGATAGTTGTACGCATGCAATTGTTCAGGGTCTCCATTAAAAGAGTCAAGGGTTTGGAGCAATGCTGCCCATGGAGGAAATGTTAAATCATGGTAATGAACCGGATTTAGTTTGCTAAAGGTACGAGTCTTTAGCCTTGTTAAATTGGTATGTTTTATGCTATCTCAACTTTTCTGAGATTTTTTCCTATTTTCGCCACTCTTATGCTGCACTAGTTCACCATTTGAGTTGTCTACTAATTTCAGTATTGCAACAGCATCATCCATTTCTTTTTCTTTTTTCTTTTTTATTTATCATGTGATACTACCCAATTTGACAAATGATACATATTTGTGTTAAGAAGCAAAGATGAGAAGCATTTTATGCAGGCTGCCTGTGTGAAGAGCAAGATGAAGAAGACCTACACCACTGTCTTCTTCATGCAAATCAGTCAAAAACGGATTTAGTCTCATGAAGAGGAAAGTAAACCGTCTTATTGAAATGGAGGATTGCCATATCGTTAGGGATCCTGCAAATCCTTCATAAGCCTCCTTCATAAGCATTTCTTTTGATTTTGAAGTTTTTATCTTCTTTTCATTCATGGATTGACATGAGACGATGCTCGTTATTAGTGGTTTATGTTATCTTTTGCCGTCATTCATTGTGTGGATTTACGTTTTATGTTTGCATTCCGTGGTTTATGTCGTTCATGCTCTCGTCCATCATTTAAGACTTTCATGCTTGGAGATTTCATCCATATCGTAGATATTTATAGAAGAAGAGCGACGCGGATATTTATAGATGCAGAGTAACGTCCTGGTTTTTAACCGCCAAAAAACTTGTTCTTTCTAATAGTGAATGGATAGATGAATCTGCTCATACGCATATACGTGTATGCAGAAACTCTTACAACAAGTTTCATTTTATGGAAAATTCCCTTAAAGCAAGAAATGGTCCAAATATGTTTATGTAAACACAGAGTATCACCATCTAACTTCTTGCAAGCATCTGTACAAATTCAACCCTTGATGGAACATCTATTCTAAATGACTGAAGTTCGTCCACAATTCGTTCTTGCAGTCCATGATATGCATTAGCACTAGTTCCATCCACATCATGTTCAAAAAATGTAAACATAATGCGAAGTTTACATACATTCAGGCTTTTAGAACATGATTAAAAACTTTGATGTTAATTTCCCCTTGCATTTTTAGAAAGGTTTGCTTTGGTTTCTTCTTTTCCCTTCAACAAGTATTCTTCCCTACAAGTTCTAATCCCGATTTACTTAGATTTTACGCGAACTAAAACCTATTATTTTAAGAACAAGAACACTTAAACCTAAGAAGAAGATGATGTTTCCACTTACAAGACTTGATAATAATGTTGAGTTTCAGGATTTGAAGTACATGATTTGCTACGGATTGATAAGAGAATTGTGAGATGTTTGAATTGAGCGCAAATGAAGAAGGAAACTATTGATTCGTATTTTAAAGTGAAGAGGTCGCAAAACGGGTATGAAAGACCTCCAATAATTGTCATATCACAACAACTGCAAAAGTTTTGGTTGGCGGTAACCAGTGCTGGATTTGTGAAAATTTTAGTTAACGAATTGAATTTTGATCCTGACACTATTTATTATGATGTATAGTTTTTTTTTCTTTCTAAATACAAATAAGAACGAATTTATGACATTATCCTTGAAATAGCTTACGAAAAGTATAAAATTGAACTTGAAGCATTAAACATGTATGCATTCATCACACATGACATATCATTTTCAATTTGACAATTTGTAATAGTAAAACCATATTTGACAACCTTAAACATTTATTCGTCAAGTTTCACATTATTATTTTGGAAAATAATGTCAAAAAAAGATTTTTTTTTAACAGAAAGAATACAATAACTATTTACAACCACCACAATAATGCGACTAACACACCACATATCATGAGTACAACTTTCCTAAACAGAAAAACTACGCCGGAGGACTCTCAAATTAATGTTTCCGAGGAGGACTCTCATCACATATTGTGGGTATAATTTTCCTAAAGAGAAAAACTATCTTTGGAGGACTCTCAAATTAATGCTTCTGAGGGAGGACTCTAACCACGTATTGTGACTACAACTTTCCTAAAGAGAAAACTATCTTTGGATGACTCTCAAATTAATGTCTCCAAGGGATGACTCTCAAATTAATGCCTACAGAGGATTCGAACCTCGAGACCTCAACTTTAGCCAACAGTTAGACTTCATCGACAATAAACATTTTTTTTAATTAGAATAAGTAATCTTTTTTATTTTTTTTTGAGGGGTAAGTAATCTTTTTTTAAGTTTCACAACACGTCTTACGTCAATAATTCTCGGTAGGACCCTCATTTAAGATGTGTTGTGTTTATCAACACCAATTGATTGAAATGTTTATGCAACAAAATGTGCACATCAAAGTACTCACGATATATTTTTAAACCATTGATTTTTATGGGCTCATATAAATCAATGGAAAATGATATGCGCACTACATTTTGTAGTGTACACAAACCACTACATACTTGGTATTCATTGATCATGATCAATTATTTATTGTGATGGGTCCCAACAAAATATGTAGTGTTGATTTTGTTGATAAGATGTTGTGGTAGAAGAAGTAATGAATGTATCACTACTCTAAATCAATATGCCTAACGTTATAATTAATGATCCAAAAAAATGTTGTGGATTTAGTTGTGCACTATTACTACTTCCTTAATGAATGATATATGATGTGTTGTGCATGCGTGTGTGTTCTTTTTTTTGGATTAAAAAAAAGGAAAAATCTCAATTTACCCTCCTAAATTATGTCTATCATAAAATTTAATCCATTTACCCCTTAGACTATACTTTAAAATTAAATTACAACCCTAAACTATTATTTGTTCGATTTACGACCCCAAACAATTATTTTCGATCGATTTTCACCCTTTATCCAATTACAACTTGCTTTAAATATTAAACAAGGGACAAATTGGTCTTTTCAGTCTTTATCTCTTCCAACCCTCTCTTTTCACCATCCCTTTTACCGCCGGCCCCTTCATGATAAGAAATTTTCCATGCTTGTTAAAGTTTGTTTCAAAGTCTACTAGCTAGCAATGTATAGCAGTGTTTTAACGCATATTTCAAGCTCAGTTGCTCCATGCTCTCCATGTCAGAGTATTATGGGGGGTGGGTTTGAGAGGTCAAAGGCTCACAAATAACTGAATCTGAAAGTTCGGCCCGGTTCCGGTTCGGTTGCATCATTTGGCTGTTTGAAGAAGTTGAAAGTAGGTAGATAGAAAGCAAGCAACTCAGCTCTCGACTCTCGTCCACCTTCAATTTAATTTGCTTTCGTTTTAACAATAAAGCGAAATTTTTTTGGATTTAAAAAAAGGAAAAAAAAATAAAAAAACTGGGTAAACTCGGGTTAAAGGCGTGAAAGTGGAAAGAGTAAAATCATGACATGTACTGTTTGAAGAAGTTGAAAGTAGGTAGATAGAAAGCAAGCAACTCAGCTCTCGTCCAGCACTCCAGCTTCAATTTAATTTCACTTTCACTTTTGTGCGTATTGCGAAACCCAGATCTGTATCTGTTCAAGATGTGGAAATTCACTTGTCTTTTTGCTGGTAAATTTCCCTATTCTTCTTCTTCTTCCCCTTCTTCTCTTATTCATCGTTGTAATGCTACTGCTATCACTTTACCTCTTTATTATTCATCTCGTTGTTGTCCAACTTCCAACCCAACTCCATATTCTAAATTAACCCGGAGTGAAGTTAAAGAAATTTTAGCAGTCAAGCGCATTACTGGATTTGATCGGGTCGATGATGCCCGCTCTTTGTTTTATGGGATGCTTGAATTTCATCCGCTGCCTCCTGTTGCTGATTTCAATCGGTTGTTAACCGGTGTTGTTAAGATGAAGCAATTCAGCTCCGCCGTCCTTATTTACAGAGAAATGCGCTTCAAGGGTGTACCGATTAATGAACGGACCATGACCATTGTGATCAACTGTTTCTGTCATTTGAATCAGGTGGATTTTGGTTTTGCAATCTTAGCAGGCATTTTCAAGCTTGGATTCAAACCTGATGTGTTTACTCTCACCACTCTTATTCGTGGACTGTTTGAAGCGGACAGATTTGCAGAGGCTGTGGAATTATTTCGAACAATGGTCATTCAGAAAGTTTGTGACGAGATTGCTTATGGAACCGTGATCAATGGATTGTGCAAATCTGGAAACACTTCTAAAGCTGTTGAACTGCTCCGTCTTGTTGAGAAAGAAGGATCCTATAAGCCGAATACTGTGATGTATAGCACAATCATGGATAGTTTGTGTAAGGAGAGGAAGGTGGACGAAGCACTTCAGCTTCTATATGAAATGGCTGCTAATGGAACCCCGGCAGATATCATCACGTATAATTCAGTCATCCAAGGGCTTTGCAATTTCAGCAGATGGAAAGATGTCACTATTTTAATGATGGAAATGGCAAATATGAGAATTTACCCTGACGTGGTTACCTTCAATATACTCGTGGATGCATTTAGCAAAGAAGGTAGGGTTGAAGAGGCAGAGGCTATGCTGAAAATCATGGTCGAAAGGGGTGAGCGTCCCAACGTAGTCACTTACAAGGCACTAATGGATGGATACCGCTTGAGAGGGGAGATGGACGAGCTCATCAAGTCCTACGATCATGGTGGCTCAAGGATGTCAACCTAACATTCGAGTTACAACATATTGCTCAATGGACATTGCAAGAAAGGGAATGTAGACGTTGCCCTTGATTTGTTCAAATTAATTTCTAGTAAAGGCATGAAGTGCAATGTTATTACCTTCAACACGATGATACATGGATTATTTGAAGTCGGCAAATATGTTGATGCAAGGATGTTAATCATGAGATGCAACGTCAAGGAGTGAGTCCGGACAGCTTCACTTATAGCATTTGGCTTGATGGCTTATATCAAAATGGCCTTGTCTCTCGAAGCACACACATTGCTTTGTGATCCGGAGTTTAGCAACGTTTCTCTAAACATAGCGACCTATACTGCTTTGTTATCAAAGGATTATTTGAAAAAGGGGATCTTTCTTCGGCTAATAATCTGTTTGACAAACTCCCTTCGTTAGGATTGGAACCCGATATTAGAACATTTAATGCTATGATCAAAGGATTTTGTCAAGAAGGATTGTTGGAGGATGCCAAAGAGTTGCTAGCTAAAATGAGAGAATCCGGTTGTTTGCCCGACAGCCTTTACATATAATGCAATTGCCAAGGGCCTCCTGAAAAAAAGTGAAGGGTTTGCAAAGCAAAGTCACTCTTGGAGGAAATGTTAAAATGACATGATCTGGTGTGTTAAAGGTATGTATCTTTAGCCTTGTGGAACTGGTTTGGTTGATGAGTTTTTTTATTTTTTTTTATTTTAATTTTTATAAATAACCCAAGGTAACTTGTTGAGTTCCATTTAGTTGATTGTATGTATAAATTTATTATGTTGTATGTCCTTGCAATATTGAAATCCTACTTGGTCATGTTGCTTTACTTCAAATCCGAGACCTCTTTCGGTTGTAAAGCTTCAATTGGATATGTTTATTTATTTAATAGAGATTCCGTGTTGCGTCATCTTGTTAGTTATGTGGCTTGTACAATGATAGAGTTGTTGGTTCTTCGCCGAAGTCTAAATTAATTTATTTCTGTTGTAGTAATACTGTGACAAGGAAGCTTTTCCAGTTAATGGAATAGTAATGTGGAGATGAATCGTAAGCTTGTTATACAAGTAATTTTATTGTGTGTATGTTGGTGGATATGCTATTTAAAACCGTGCACTTGTCGTGATTGCCGATGAATGATTTTAAGAATTATTTTGTGTGGACATTAGGTTATGCATGCTAAAAGGATTTAATGAATTTGATTTTTGTTGAGTGTTTCTGCTTTTAACTTTAACATGTACATGTTCTTCACAGGGGTTGTTTAACTTTTGAAAACTATTAGAGTTCAAACTGATATTTATTTCTTTGGATTGGTGTAATGAAAACAAATCATTTTCTTTATTGTCTTCACTCTCTTACGGTTGTTGATTCCCCTGTCTGCTTTGGAAATTCGTAACTGTCGTCTCATATCTGGCATGGTATGGTTCTATAACCTAAAAGGCTTTCTGAATTCTACAACAATGCATGCTTGACACACTGGTTTGTTTCAAGTCTAGCGCGTTAAGTGGGGTTCCTTTGTCTAGGGAATTCAAACCGGTTTATAGGCTACGTGGATTAATTGCTTGAGGGTTACTTACTTACACAAGAACACTTAAACCTAAGAAGAAGATGATGTTTCCACTTACAAGATGTCTCGGATTTTATCTAATGAAAAATAAACAAGTAATAAAAATAAATCCGGTTTACCCCAAGTGCAGGGATCGTAGTATAGAGGTTAATACCGGAGTCGAGTCCACAGGGAATCAAGGTTGTTTACCTAGTTTTTATCTAACTAACCTAAAGATGTCACAACTACTATTACTAAAATTACAAGAAAATAAAAACGATTAACACTTAACAAACTAAAAACGAAAACAACAAAATTAAACTGGACATGAAGATCGAAAATCTAAAGCCAGGAAATATAATTGCGAACAAGATTAACTAAACTAATTCTACTCTATAACCTAAACATGCAATAAAAATATAAACTTGCTATGCAAAACAAGCACAAACGATTTTAATCAATGAATTTAAAAATGAACAAGCAATGATCCACCAATTCTACAACACTCAATTTCTTCTCTAGATTATCTGGTGATGATTTAACAAAAGTTGTGATTCACCTATCGTAGGTATGAATTTCTAATTTCTTAGATAATTCGTTTATTAATCTCTTTCGTCTATCGATACAAAAAGATTAACTCTTTAATAACAAAGGTGTGAAATTTCTCAATCTCTTAACCTAGATTTCAATCTAACAACTATCGTTACTTAGATTAAAGATCTAATCTTGACTATGGTGATCTAGGTTTAACAATGAACTCTCGTCAATTATTAAAATCGAGCGTGCAAAACATCCATCGATAAAATTGCATAATAACAATGAATTAAACATAGAAAAGATACAACGTTTATAAAAAAAACTCACAAGATGATCCAAAGGGAAATCAAGATGTTGCTAGAATTGGCTTCACAAAGCTTGTTCCAATGAGCTCTAGCCTCTATTCATCGTTTGATTACTTGAATTTGCTACTAGAAAGTACATATAATTGGAGAAATTTATCTAGGAAATCAAAAGCATAAAAGTTGTATATAAAGGGTGGAGAACACAGAAAAATCGCCCCTAAGGGTTTTGTGACCGCCTAGTGTTAATTCGGTTCCCTCTGGGTTGAAAAAAACGCGCCCGTTTATAGAGTTTTAAGTCGGTTTCGCTAGGTCGGCGTATGGACGCTCGTCCGAGTCTTGAATGCCCGTCCATTCTCGCATAAAATCTTCGAGTCGGGCCGAGTCATGTCGACGCCCGTCCTATGTAAATTTGGACGCTCGTTCGGCAAAAATCTCAATACTCGAATCCACTATTTCTTCCCCGGACGCCCGTTCGATTCCTCAAACGCCCGTCCATCTGGACGGAGCTTCAGACGCTCGTTCAGGTACTTCAAATCCTGTTTTCATCTCTATCTTTTTCCGACTTCATCTTTATCATTTTTCTTCTATGTAAATCCTCACTTGAACATCTTTTAAACCTCTTTTAAGCCAAATTCGTGTACCTACAAGATATCAAGAACATTGCAAAGTGTAAAATCATTCAAATCGATAGAAAATCAACAATAAAACCTCATAATTCAACCAACTTTGCGATTAAACCATTCCAAACATCACTTGCTTAATAAATCAAATAAACGTTCACTTTCTATGCAAAACATCAGAGTATAGAGGAAAATTGTTACGAAATAGAACGATATAAATCATAGAAAATCACCCTAAACACAAGACTTGATAATAATGTTGAGTTTCGATTTAAAGTACATGATTTGCTACGGATTGATAAAAGAATTGAGAGATAACAATATGTACTACTACCACATCTTTTGTATTTTCTTTTGAAACGATAGGTTTGCAAGCTGTTCTATCCTACATTTTTTGACATTATTTTGGGGTTAGGTTTAGGCGAGGTAGTGGAAATACATTTACACAACTAGTGACACAACATACTTTTATAGTACATTTGATTATGATAGACCCACGTTATAATCAATATGTTGTAAATCATGATAAATGCTGGAAGAATTTGTTGTATATGTCGTTGTAATAAAATCGTTGTAGCTAGCTGTAACATTAAATACTTCAACAACCATTTCAATTGCAATAGTATAAAATATTGTATCAAATATCAATTAATGTAACGCCCCGCTCCCGGATACCGAGCCCTTATCCGGAAGAGAAACGTTCGGCGCGTATAGCATTAAATAAATCTAATATTATACGCAAGCCTCTCCGTCATCGTATCAAATAAAAGCAAACGGAAGCTAAAAGGACTCGGGTAAAAACATAGATGCTAATATGAATAGAAAGTAACCATACTAAAGATGGATAGTTAAATTACAACGACGAAAAACCAAAAGACTTATACAATACGAGGTCTTAAAAGTAGAAGTACAACAAGTCTAAGCAAAGAAATATAACTAGTCTAGTACAACCTTTACAAAGAAATAAACTAAAAGCTTCGTCAAGGCATCAACGTCCTCGAAAGTCGTCATCTACACTTGATCAACCTGTTCGTCTTCTCACCCCACAATGCATACAAAAGAAAATGCAAAGGAGGTAAGTACAAAGTATTTAGTAAAAGTGAGAAGCTAATGAATAACTAAGTTCTACGATGAAAAGGTTATTATTATGATTATTAAATTATCTTTATGAGACCGACTCAATCTAAGGTTCAATCCATGCCCATCGACATGTCATGACTAAACGTTTCTAGCTTAGCTTATCTTGGTTACATCATCACTCAAGGACACAATGGATGGTGAAAATTCCACCACGAGATGTACTTGCCAACTACGGTGAGTAGCACCGACAAATCCCGGGATCTCCCCGGTATGCATATACGTTCGGCGAATTTCCTCCACCGCCATTTAGCAGCTTTATAGGCCCGACGGACCTTTTCTAGGTGTTACGATCCTTACCGGCGTGTACCGGGTCAAACTATAATGCTAGTGTGGTGAGTCGAGTGTCGAATCCTCGTGGGAAACGTGGTAATTCTTTTAAGTGTGGTTAAACACCAAAGAGTCATTATTAACTCGATCTAAACCGCAATTTTATAACACGATTACTACTATTCTACCGAACATAAAATAAATGCGTAATTTAAAAGTTATTCTAATATAATATATATAGATATATAAATATATATATATGTACATAGATTGCAAAATATATATATAGATATAAATATATAGATACCAATATATAGACAAATAGAACTAGACGTATAAGTTTATAGAACTAGCCAAAGTTTATATAATTGAATTATACAATCTTTTTCAGTAAACGGAATGTGCTCGATCTTTCCTTTTATATTATGTCCAATTGAGTAAATGAAACGGTGCACTCCTGAGGTTAACAATTCCTCCTCACACGAGCGTATGAAATTGTCATATGTCATTGTCATCGCTTCAATCTCCACAACCGCCCCATGCTAATCTTAGTTAGTACGAACAGTACCGAGTACAAATCTACCCCGGATAAAAGAGGTTATTCCGTTTGTCGACGGCCGATGTTATTCAAAAGGCTCCGGTTGTCAGGCGGATCGATTTAACTTTCCGGTGTTAGTTTTAATTAAACTGTTGATTTTAACATTATTACGATCTCGAGCACAATTTTAATAAGATTAATCTTTCCCAAGACAAATCTACCCCCGGGTAGGAAATAGGATTCCGTTGTCACGCTTTCGCACGGCCAATTTTACCCTCCGGTTTTTCTATCTTTTACCTCATATCCTAACTTCTCTGGTCAGTTCATCGTTAGGTTATATGGTGCGATTCATCTTGGTTAATTACGTCAATCCGAATATTATCAATACGTTACAAAATAGAAAAAGATTCAATTAACTCAATTTTAATCAGATTTTACTTAGACATCATTCCTTTACCGAAAAGATCGAAATAAAACGATTACATAACTTTGGCTAGTTATTTAGACTTAGCTAAAAAAACATTATAACAACGAAAAAGATAAAAACAAACATAAATACTTAAGAAAATTTACCGATTACAAATGTTGAATCAGAGTTGTATTCTTCCGGACATTACAACGACTTCAACAACACCGAACTTCCGATAATTCCTCGAGCATTACAACAATACTACGATATTATTATTTTTGGCTTAAGGCCTATTTACAAACTACTAATTAAAAAGAAAATAAGAAGAGAAGATATATATATATATATATATATATATAGATGTATATATATATTGGTACACTTCCGCTCTGCTGAATGAGGCTCCTTTATATAGATGAAAGTCCCTTGGCCGGACCGGGCCGAGAACAAGCCGGACCAGTCCGGTGTAATGATGGCTTCCACCTCCTTGATTAATCAGCATGTGCTCCGTATGATTATATATTTTTATATATAATTATCAAACTTCTAAAATTCATATCTCGAGTTTTGGATCTCCAAAAATCATGATTCAAGAGGCATCGGAAAGCTCTCGGGAAAATCTACAACTTTCGTGAAGGACTCTTCTTCATATAATGTCGTTTTGTTGAGCCATTCGTTTGTCGAAGATATTTCTCGATTACCACTTAATCGAATCGATTAGCCACTTGACCACTTAAGCAATTCGATTGACCATTTAAGCTCGTGACACTCTCTAAATCCTTCCGTAGATATGATTATACTTCAACATGTCGATTCTCGGGGTTTCAACTTATAAATCTGCAATAAAATACCACAAATACCCACGTAAATCTGACACGACACTCCGATTTACTAAAATCGGTACAAAATGATAACTTTTTACTAAGTTTTACTACTAACTACTCTAAATTATAAAGATTAACATTTCATACTATTTATACCATAATTTCATATATTTTATATAGAATTCATTGATAAAACATAATAATATACGTATATTTAATTATATAAAAGTAGTATATCAAGGCCAGCAGCGTTGTTCGCTTTTACCGAACGTATCACATCGCCGATATGAATCGCTTCCTAACCGAGAATAGATGACTTTTTAGCTTTTACTACACTTATGTAGTTATTATGGTGAATTAACTAGCCACCTAAGTGTTTTCAAGATGAAATCTCACCTTAACAACTCTACTCCCTCACTTAGACAAACTAGACATCACATCCTATCAATTACACGTACATTGATGAACTCTAGTTCATCAAAGCACAAGCCCTTTCATGCCCTTCCGACGGATCCGAACTTCAACTCCCTTTAAGAGTACATTCGGTGTTTTAACTGAACGAATCAGAAGTTCAATCGAAGCTTGTTCATATTTAATTAATGTTATTGAATCAAAAATAGAAATTTAAAACTCAACATAAATATACCAAAACATATCACATCTCATTAATCACAACTTAGCATGAATTCTATCACCAAACAACACCAAAACTCACTAAAACTCAACCTATCATTATAAAACTATAATTACTCATTAGGAAGAGCCTCTTACCTTAATTTCCAGCAAAACTGAAAGCAAAACGTCAAGCAACTGCAACAACTGTTGATCCTCAACCCCAAAACCTATTTGATCAACGAGAAACCCTAAAATCCTATTTCTTTGCAGAAAACCGAAACTGAAAAGTGATCAAAACTGCAGATTACCTAGATTAACTCGCTTTGCGAAACTATTTTTAGATTGATCTACGCTCCAAGACGATCGTTTCGACTACTCATGGCCGAAAAACGAGCTACGGATTGAAAAATACGAATTTCGAAGAATCGAACTCAACGGTTACCAAAAACTAGGGCTAAATTGAAAACTTATGAAATTCAGATATTTTATTTTCCAAAGTTGCGCCTCATCGTGCTGATCACTTTTCTCTCCTGCGGCTCTTGAAAAGATGAACGGATTGGTCACATGGTTGAAGATTACGTTCTCCCTTTTCTGGCATCTTCTGCGTTGGTTTTCTTGTTCTCGCGTCGTTGCTCCTCCTCTTTTTTTTTTTTTTTTTCGGAATCAGCGTGTGAAATAATAAGAGATTTTGGGTATTATTTCCTTTTTATAGCCATTAATTAAATCCTTTATAATTAATTGCTAAATTTTTTTAATTAAATCCTTTTTAATCAAATAAATAGGATAAATAATAATTAGACCGTAGTAAATACACCCAATGACTATTTTACCCTTTTATGAAAAGTCGGGATATTATATTTAACCACATACAAAATATTATCTATATATCATGATAAACGAATCATATAAGACGATCAATGTTGTAAATTACACGATTGATCGTAATGGGTGGACATCATGATAAATAAAAAGTGTTGAAAGGAGTCAGTTCATACGTAATTCCACCTTCTAGTTAGATTATATTGTCACTTCAATTATAAGTATATACCACTTCAATTATTGGTATAAAGAATCAATATTTTATAAGATACATTATTCCATCACTATCACAAATCAAAGTCTTCTTACTGCATATCGTGAATAATACAGTTGAATAAGTCGATTATTTTACTGTTATTAAGAATTTTGCTTGTACATGTGGTAGAAAAAACGACGTGAGATATATTTTATGATTATTCCATGTGGTTATTACTACATTTAAACTTCGATAAATAAATAACCTCGTCAAATGAATAATTTTCTCTGGTCCTGACTTGGACATAAGGGCTTAAGTAATATTCGATAAATGAATAACCTCGCTAAACGAATATTTTTTTCTGACCCCAAAAGTATTCAGTTATCGAGGTTTAACTGTATGAATCCATAATGAGGTGTTCTGTTACTATCTTTATGATTTTATCTTTTTTTTTTTTTTTGTTGAGGATTATGATTTTATCTCTACTTAAAATAAAATAATATAATGGTAGTTCAATGTAATATTAAATTAAAAAAACAAAATAATTTATACGGAAAATCGAGAAAGCCTCGTCCGCCAAACTAGCTTCAGGCCTTGCGTGTATTCTTTGTTACTTCGACGTTTCTTTTCAGGGACCCATCACTTTTGATAGTTGAAATGACTTTGTCAGATTATAAGGTTTAAAAAATCTCAAATTCCATTCTGCATAATCTGACAAAGCCATTTCAACTATGATTTATTATGAACGGATATTGGTGTGTCGTTAAACCACAAAAAATAAACACCTCCAACCTCGATAACGAGTATAGTGGAAGCATGGATCGAATCATTGGGGAACGGAAGATTATTTCTTTTAGAACAAAAATATAAAAATCCAATTTGTGGTGAATTAACTAAACTTGCAATAACTAAAATAAACAATTCTAACAATCGAGAGAGTGTGATTTCAAGTAGTGACGAAAATCAATAATAGGAAGGCTCCAGCTGAAGTTGATTATTTTCACCTCGATTTCCTCGACTGATCATTGACGCAAAAATACTCATTAATTTATTAACAAACCAGGTATTATTACCGACATGCGCCAAGTAACCAACCTTCTCCTAAATTCGAAAATTAAGACACGGTCATTAATTATACTCTAACCGAAAGACACTCCTGACACGGTCATAAGAGTTTGGTGTTCTAGTAGCATTAATATTACCCGATTCTGAATATTAACACACACGCGGGTTAAATTTAATCCAAATTATTCACCTTCGTGGTAGCGGATTAACCAGCTGCGAACAAGTACAATCATACTACTCGTCAATTTATCAAAACTAATAAGCAATTACGGACTTATCGTTTAATTGACAATCGATTAATTAGTTTTATCAATTACCCTGTAGAAATAATTAACACAACTAATAATCGTGAAGAAATTCTAACGAGAAGATGAACAAATACTAATAAATCAATAAGGAAGAAACACAATTTGATCTCACAAATAATTACATCGAGGTTTCAATAATTCTTCAACTGGAATAAAAGAAATTAGAAACTAACCATTGTTGTAGCAATCACAAAATAATTCATATAATAAAATGGTGGTTTGATCACAATGGAAGAAGAAAAATAAGCAGCCATCCCGTCTTTTTCTTGCTCGCCCGTCCGTACCCTAGCTGTGATGTCTCCCTGATATATTCAATTCAATGACCGAAATTGCATATATCCCAATTTTCTGCTTTCCCACGTCTCTTTTTTGCTTGGTCAATGGGTCCTATTGACTTTTAAATGATCAACCAATCAAAACATAAGGATTTAACCAATATAAAAAAGATTAAAACTCTTGAGAAATTTCAGCTCTCCACCAATTAGAATTTAGCTTCACATCATATACGTCCCTTTGCAATTCAAAGATTTGCGGATTTTCACTTCAAACTAGGACTATGGTATGATCATACCATTTCCGGACTCTTCTTTCCACACTTCAAATTTGTCAAAACGTGAAACATCTCCCTAGTCTTCTAACGGTAACATCATCCTTTAACTTAACCTCTCTTTGACGCATTTCACGACACGAACACTCCTTTAAGTCATTATCATTATCAATCCTGCAAAACAACACCAAACACCCCGGAAAAGCGTATATCTCCCAAGAATTACATTGAAAAAGCGATAAAATCTCAACCAAATATGCTCCTATTAGATATCAAAACTTTCCCTACCCAAAAAAAGAAAAGAAAAGAAGAAGAAGAATGGGATTAAAGCTTATGTAGTAACACATTCCATCAAGAATCATATGGGCTCTCCCAAAAATCATCAAGATGGAATCTTTTCTCACCAGAATTCACTTACAGAAGGAAATATAGTGAAAGCCCATGAGCCATTCTCTATGAAGAATCATATGGGGTCTCCCCAAAATCATCAAGATGAAATCTTTACTCACCAGAATTCACTTACAGAAAGAATTGTGAAATCTCATGAGCCATTTTCCATCAAGAATCATATGGGCTCTCCCCAAAATCATCAAGATGAAATATTTTCTCACCAAAATTCACTCACAGAAAGAATTGTGAAAGCACATGAACCCATAGAATCAGAAACAGTCAAGAAAACCAAAAACAAACCAAAAGAACATGAACAAAAATTGCTTGAAAATGAAACAAAAACAGGGGTTGAAGTCATCAATACAAGTGAGACAGATGATAATGATGATACAATGGATGCAACATGATAAAAGTTGTCTTTCCTTAATTCCATAAAACTAACTTTTGATATTCTTGATTTCAAAGTAAGTGTGTGTCTCTTATCATGTCGATCGTCATTTAATAATCTAATAAATGTTTTGTAAGTACTTTGTATGGATGTCGTGTAAATTCATCATGGATATATTTCAAGTTACAAAGTAATTTATTCTAAAGTTTAATTTTACAGTAAATAATTTTCATGCTCTCTTCTCTTCTGGCTTTTAGTTCTTTACCAAATATATGTACTCGCATAAATTATTCTACTTTACTTTTAGTATCATAAAAACAACTATTTTATGCATTAAACTTCATGTAAAAGTTTATACTACTTTTGCTGAGTAATTTTGAGTAAACTAGTTTCAAACCTATCCTGCCATTGTAATAAAATTTCCAGCATCATTCATTTTGAAAAAGTATATACATAGTGGTGCCAAAATTCTTGTAACTACTTCTAATATATATTACTTGTATAGATTTACACAGTTTTATAGCTTTTCCAAGCTTGTCCCCACAACTATTTTGTGCATTGATATTGGCACAACTTTTAACTATTTTATTAGTATATAAATAAAACTATTTTGCTGTTGCACAAACAATTTATTATTATTATTATTTTTTTTTTTTGATTCAACACTTTATATTGTAATAGCTTATTGGTAGCAACTATCAAGTTTCGTCAAAAGTTTATTTCGAGGCATTTTTCTCTCCTACTGACACAAGTTTTTGCATTAATTAGGAATACATGGAAAATATATTTCTTATCATATATTAAGTTTTACATAATTTTGAACCCCACAAAAGTGATTTAAAATGTTTGTCTTAAAACGTCTCTTCCAATGATTTCAATTTACATACCTTTGGTTAGAGTATTAATTGTGTCATGTTTATAACTTACTAGAATGATTTCAAATTGCCATACGTAAGGACTGTCTTTAATTTTTGTGAATGGTTAATTTATTTCGAAAATACACAAATATTGAGGGACAGTCATTAGCCCGATCATGCTGAAGGGGGATAATTTTGAGGAATGGTCACGCTCCTTACGCAATAATCTGCGTGCCAAGAATAAACTTGGCTTTATCGATGGTACTATCGAAGTTCCCGATAGTAAATCCCCTGATTTTGATCAATGGGGTATTGTCAATTCCATGTTGGTTGCTTGGATTGTCAATACCCTTGATGTTTCGATTCGATCAACGGTCCGGTTTCCCGATCATGTCAAAGAGCTGTGGGACGACTTGCGGGCTCGGTATTCTCTAGCAAACGGTCCAAGAATCTTGGAGTTAAAGTCACAGATTGCTGCCTGCAAACAGCGTGGCCGTCCGGTAGCTGTCTACTATGCTGATCTCCGCCGTCTTCAAGATGATCTGGCCGCCATCAACCCTCTTCCGGCCTGTACCTGTGCTGCAGCCGCCGCTTACGGTAAACTTCATGACAACGAAATCCTTCATCAATTTTGTATGGATTTAGATTCAACCAAATTTGGTAGCTACGTTTCTACGTTATTAATGATGGATCCCATCCCTTCATTGAATGTTGCGTACTCAAAAATTATTTTTGAGGAACGAAAACAGGTTGTTTCCGAGGCTCGTGATTCTCCCCGGCCCGAAGCTGTTGGTTTCGCAGCACAAGGGGCCGGCAATGGCGGTTCAGGTCTGCCGGAGATGATAACCGGCGGTGTTCGAATTGCGATAAGCCGGGACATCTGAAAGATCAGTGTTTCGAGTTGATTGGTTATCCGGAGTGGCATCCTCTCTACAATGCCTCTAATTCGGCTCCTTCCCGTGGTGGTCGTGGCAATGGCAATCGGGGTGGCCGCTCGTCGCATCGCGGTGGTCGTGGCGGTAGGACTTCGGGCCGTCCATTTGCGGTGTTCCGCAAGTTCTTCTCATTCGACTAATGAGCGCCTATGGCCGATCATGATCGTGTTCCAACCTTGTCCGATGATCAATGGACCCAGCCTTCTCTCGGCTTTGAAAAATGTGAAGACCTCGTCATCGGAAAAATTGTCCGGTATGTTTTTTGATTGGATCATTGATACCGGTAATCTCTCTTTGTTCAAAGAATTTATGTAATATATCATCTATGGTTGGACTACCTAACGGTAAGAAGTCGGTTGCCACTAAAATGGGCAATGTTAAATTAAGCGAGGATATTCTTTTGGAGGATGTCCTTTATGTTCCCGATCTTAAGTGTAACTTGTTGTCTGTTACACATTTGCTGAGATATACGGATATATTGTTATTTTCACTAATAAACTCGTGTCTTATTCAGGACCGTACTTTGAGGAATCTGATTGGAGCGGGGGTGCAGTGTGATGGGGTGTATCACTTTCGGCCGGTTCGTTCACCTCAAGTTCACGCTCATAAGAGCACTCGCAGTAGTGTCTGTAAATGATGTTAAATCTGTATTTTAAGGATAAATAGAGTTCAGATCTATAAAAAACGCAAATGCAAGCATCTGTAGAGTTGATCTGAATAAGACAGATCCATCACATTTTACTCCATATCTCCCGCAAAATCAAAAAAATCTCCGATCCTCTACACGCTCTCGTCTTCCCCACCCGCATCGTTTTCATCTTCCATCCCTTGTACTTCTCATTTTTTTTTCTCGCTTTCTTCTACCGAATCGACACCGAATTTTTCTCCCTTGTGCCCTTGACCGAATCGACACCGTAATCTTCGAGAGGGACATGCTTTGAGTGAAGAAAGGGTGTTATCTTTACCGTTTCTTGCATTGAGGTATATGGCTTGTAGCTAAATTCATTTTGTTTGTTTTTCTCTTAAAATTTTGCTCAGTTGTTTCCCTTATTTCCTTTTCGATTCTGTTTTCGGTTTGATTAGTGGTTAGTCTATTTTCAAGACCCCGTAAGTGGTTTGATTAGTTGATTTTCGTGTTCAATATAATTCAGTTTAGTATTTAATTCCCCAGAGCTGAGCTCTTGTCTCCCTCTCCTGAGCTCTTGTTTCTCTCGTTTTGTGGGTTTGATTTTATTGATGGAATTGGAGTTTGTTTCTGAATGATGATTCCCCAATTTTGCACTGATGTTGTGCTTGAATCTACGGTGGCCGGATTTCTTTCTCTGCTGGAGCTTTCTGCTAGGGTTTTGTCTTGGATTTTGCTTCTCAATTTCTGGTTCTGATGGTTAAAACTCTTGAAATAAAGTTGCTTTGGAGATTGTTTTCAGTGCTTCACTTGCTTCTTGTTGAAGTCGGGTTCGGTACCGAGATATATGTTCTTTACTTTTTCTTCAAAAAATAGCATTGACTATGCTGAGTTCCAAATCTGTGCATCATCTTTCTGCTATTAGTTCATAGCATTGACTTGTTCTTTGGTACAATGAAATGCTCATAGCTTAAAAAATACCTCTTCACAATTTACAAGAGTAGTAATATTGTTTTGATCTATAAGATTCAACTTATTGATTTAGTGAACTCTCAATATTATCCGTGTTTATTGTAATTTTGTTGAAATGAAGTTCTCGGATTAAAGCTTCTAAAAATGAAGATGCAGTGAAGGTATCATTTGGAAGAGATTTTGAGGTTTTGGTGTAGACAAATGGCAAAAATTTGTTATGGAATTTGCTTGTTGTAATCACCACTTCAAAAAAAAAAAATTACCACTTGAATATGTTGCCACCGATCGAGTAAATTCTATGTACCACACTTTCATGCTACTTTGTACAATGTGTTTCTTGACAGTAATTTGAGAGCCAAAATTACCCCCAAAACATTTCTTAGAAGACTTTTATTTTTATTTTGTATGATGTTTGAGCACCGATGCCGATTATGTTGTAAAGCAGCCTAGTATAAAGGGGGGGGGGGGGGGGGAAGCCTTTTATATAACGTTAAGTTGCATACATTAAGCTTATACTATCTTCATTTGTATTTTCATGCTCGCCTTGCCTAATATTTTTATGTTTATGTCATTGATGTGTTGGTCACACAGTACGTAAGAAATGACAATGGATAATACTGGTGATTGGTCATTTAATGCATTATTAGAGACTGATATGAATAAATTTGCCGGGCACATGGATCAATCTTCACCACGTATGCCCAATACCCCACATATGGTTGATGATGATGATGATGAATTATCACAGAGCATAACGGAAGCACAACCAACCCAAGAGAAAAAGAAAAAAGGCAACTTCACAAAGTGGATGAGGATTTAACTTTGATTTCATGTTGGCTCAACACAAGCATGAATCCAAGAAAAGGGACAAACCAAAAATCAGGTTCATTTTGGGCCGAGATTACTAAGAAATTTTTTGACATCACCAAGATTGATCGAACGAGTCGCTCATTGAATTGTCGTTATAACGATATTCAAAAGGTCATGTGAACAGATTCATTGGGGTCATTGCACAAGTTGAGAATTCGGAAATTGTTCGTGATACAATGAACTAGATAAGGTACGTGCATATTGACATTTTGTTTGTATGTGACTTCTTTTATGAGAAATTATTTGGTTTGAGTGATAATATTTCTTGAAATACAATTTTGATTTTATGCGAGGTGATGTTATGATTTTTTAATACGATTCAAAAGGCAAAGTCCATGTACCTAAAGTTCCACAAGGAAACATTCAAGTTTGAGCATTGTTGGAATATATTGAGGAACCAACCAAAATGGAAGGAAACTGAAGGGGTAGCTGGAAGGAAAAAGCAAACCGGGAGGGCAATCGAAAGTAAGGATTCTTCAACAACGCATTCGCCGGTTGACCTAGACGAAGAAGGCAACTTTATTGATCTTGAAAGGCCGCTTGGGACGAAGGTGGCTAAAGCAAATGAAAAGCCGAAAAAACGAAAACATCAAGATGACAACCCTCTTGGTAGTCTAATCTCTGACTGGAAGGTGCAAAAACAAAAGATGCATGAAGATAAAATGAAAATAGAACAAGAGAAGATGGCAATGGCAAAGAGGGATGAAGAGCTAAGAATCATGACAATGGATCCGAACAGCTTTAGATGATGTCCGTAAAGAATACTTCATGACTCTACGAGCTAACATTATGGAAAAGACCGTAAATCAAGTTTGATATTATGAAGCCTTATTCAAGTATATATTTTTGTGGTGAAGTATTAGTGAGCGGGTTGTTTATGCTCTTTTTGGTATCTAAAATTATGTTTCGATGTGGTGTATAGTTTAGTTTTCCTTTGATTTTTGCCGAACGTGTTGGGTAAAATCTCGTTGTTTGTTTATGACTCCTTATGTTTTCTTATTTATGTTTGGTTAAAAACGGCATCACTTCTAGTTTGTTGGGGAGGTTACTTGGCTTTTTCTTTGTTTTTTGACATTTGTTGCTACTACTATTTTTCTTTCTTTTAAATGGAGTTGCATCTCCTAGCTCATCAAGTTGTAACTATTTTAAATGTAAATAAGAGCATAACAACTTTTTCTTTCATTCCTTGAATATGAAGAAAATTTAATTACATTACAATATAATGAAAATAAGGAGCATTGTATGCAAAGTTAATTAACAATTTAATGAAAATAGTTGAGAAAATTAATAGAGAATCTGTAAATAGAGATTCTGGTGTATTATGTTCCGGATAGAGAATCTGTAAGTTGAGATGCTGATGCAGTTGACCCTGTATAGAGATTCTGTAAAACTAGAAAAAGTGGTGTTTGAGTCTGTAAAATAGAGAATCTGTTAAGAGACACTACTGCGAGTGCTCTAAGGTCACAACTACCGACACGAGTACTTTGTGGCATCGTCGTTTGGGTCATCCTTCGATGACTGTCGTATCTTTATTTTCTGGCACTCGTAGTTCCAATAATACTTGTGATGTTGATTGTCACGTTTGTTTTATGAGTAAACAGCCCCGCAACTCTTTTCCCTTGAGTTCTAAGAAGGCTTTGGCAATATTTGATTTGGTTCATTGTGATATTTGGGGTCCTTATCGTGTTCCGTCTAGTTGTGACGCTCGTTTTTTCCTTACGCTTGTCAATGATTTTTCTAGAACCACGTGGGTTTATTTGATGGTTGCAAAGTCTGAAGTCAAACACCTCATTGAAATATTTTACCACATGGTTAAACGACAATTTAATAAGCGTATTAAATGTTTTCGGAGCGATAATGGTCAAGAGTTTTTAAGTTTGCATCCTTTCCTTGAGACTAAGGGCATATTACTTCAGACTTCTTGTGTCGATACTGCTCAACAAAATGGTCGGGTAGAACGTAAGCATCGCCACATTCTAAATGTTGCTCGCGCCCTACGGTTTCAAGCCAAATTACCTAAGTTTTTTTGGGGCGAGTGTGTCCTTCCGCAGTTCACCTTATCAACATTACTCCTACTCGGGTTCTAAACAGTAAAACCCCGTTTGAATGCTTATATGGCCGACCCCCTACGTATGATAATATTCGTGTTTTTGGGTGTTTATGCTATGCTACGGTGCGTCCTAAAAACAATGATAAGTTTGAATCTCGTTCTCGCCAATGTATTTTTGTTGGCTATCCGTTTGGTCAAAAGGGTTGGAGGCTTTATGACCTTGTTTCTCGTGATTTTTTTACGAGCCGCGATGTGATATTTTTTGAAGATAAGTTCCCTTATATTGCTACCCTTCCCGACCCTGCTCGCCTTCAATGCGAAAAATATTTTAGTCAGCCTATCCTATGGGATGATGATGATGAGAGCCCTTCTGAGCCTCCTACTACCTCGGTTCCTGTGGTTGATCCACCTGTTGCCCCTGTTAATGATCCGACCCCCTCCTCTCGAATTAAGGGGGAGTGCTGACATTCCTGCTACCGGTCAAGACACGAGTACTTCCACCGATATTGTTTTGGGCCGTGGTCACCGAGTCAAGACTCCATCACTCAAGCTCCGTGATTATGTTACTCATACAATGGCTCACTTAGCTGAAGACCCCACCCCATTACCTGCTTCTTCGTCTTCGGCAGATTCCTCAGGTAAGCCCCTTGACATAGCTTGTTATGTTGATTATAAACAATTTTCTGTTCGCCACAAGTGTTTTTTGGCAGCTATCACCAAAGATCATGAACCGGCTTCTTTTCGTGAGGCTGTCCGTATCCCCGGTTGGCAGCAAGCTATGACTGACGAAATTAATGCTTTGGAGCGGAATAATACTTGGACTTTGGAAGTCCTTCCTCCCGGCAAACATGCTATCGGTTGTGGCTGGATTTATAAAATTAAATATACTTCCACCGGTGAAGTGGAGCGTCTCAAAGCTCGGCTCGTTGTTCGTGGTAATCGCCGATAGAAGGGATTGACTACAATGAGACTTTTGCACCCGTGGCTAAGATGGGTACTATTCGTGTTCTTCTCGTTGTTGCTGCGGCTCGCAACTGGGAGTTACATCAAATGGATGTTCACAATGCCTTCCTTCACGGCGATTTGGACGAGGAAGTCTATATGCGGCTTCCTCCCCGGTTATCATGCTTCGCCCCCGGTAAGGTTTGCCGGTCGCGTAAGTCGTTATACGGTTTGAAGCAAGCTCCTCGCCGTGGTTTGCCAAGTTGACTTCTCGCCTTGAAACATTTTGGTTTCAAGCAATCTTATGCTGATTATTCCGTCTTCAGCTACCTTCGGGATGGTGTCTCCTTACATGTTCTTATCTATGTTGATGACTTAATTATTGCTGGCTCGTCTTCGGCAGCGATCTTCCGGTTGAAGACTTATTTGGGTTCTTGTTTCCATATGAAGGATTTGGGCACTCTGAAGTATTTTCTAGGTATCGAAGTGGCCCGGAGTCCAAAGGGTATCTTTCTCTCTCAACGGAAATATGCGTTGGACATTTTGACTGAGGCTGGGATGTTGGGGTGTAAGCCCATTGACACTCCCATGGAGCAGAATCATCGCCTTGCCTCTGCTAAGGACTCTCCTTATGCGCATCCTGATCGGTATCGCCGACTTGTGGGTCGTCTGGTTTACTTGTCTGTTACTCACCCTGAGCTGAGCTATTCCGTTCGTATTCTGGCACAGTTTCTGAGTGATCCACAGGGAGCTCACTGGGATGCTGCCATTCGTACTCTTCGTTTTTTGAAGGGCTCTCCCGGCCAGGGTATACTGCTTTGTCCTGTGGATGACTTGTCCTTGACCGCTTTTTGTGATAGTGACTGGGCCGCTTGTCCCTTGACTCGACGATCTGTCACCGGTTATTTGGTGTTTCTTGGTTGTTCTCCGGTATCTTGGAAGACAAAGAAGCAACCTACGGTGTCTCGCTCTTCCACCGAGGCAGAATATCGTGCCATGGCCGTAGCTACATGTGAATTAAAATGGTTGAAGTCGTTGCTTTCTTCTCTTGGCGTTTCCCATTCTAAACCTATGAAGCTCTTTTGTGACACCGATCGCGCTTCATATCGCCAAGAATCCTGTTTTCCACGACCGCACAAATCATATTGAAGTTGATTGTCACTTTGTTCGTGACGAGATCTTATCCGGCACGTTGACAACCTCTCATGTTCCTACAGGGTTTCAACTCGCCGATGTTTTAACCAAGGCTCTTGGTCGTCAACGATTTAGTTTTTTATTGCGCAAGTTGGGCGTTTGTGACTTACACGCTCCCACTTGAGGGGGAGTATTGGCGTGGGGAAACTTGTGCCTGTAACTCTGTATAACAATACATTATCAAAAATATACTACATTTTTTTACACATTTGTAAAATGTGTTTTCGGGGTTTTACGGGTACAACGACCCGATTCGCCCCGCAACGGCCCGCTGCGCACCGCTACACCCCTCTTTGGCCCGCCATAGAGACAAACATGATGCCCATACATAAATTGGTCAAGCGATTAACAACTACTTAACCACTAATTAGGGATAATAATAACACATATAATTGACCTTGTATAGTAACAACTATCCTTCAACATGGAGAAGCAGCAGCAATATAGACAATCAAAATTTTAAATAGTCTCTCTTACAAGATGAAGAAAATGATCGTTTTCCCTCTGAAAAAAAGGATTATTCTCCACATCCATATTAGATCCAACACGACATTCAAAATTTAAAATAGTCCCTCACTCTCTCTTACATGACGATGTAAGGGATTGTTGTCCACATCCATATGAGATCTAACAGGTATCTCAGGGCTAAAAAATGAAGGAATCAAATCCGGTTCCATCACTACTAGAATTTCCCGGATTTGTGACGGCGGTTTTCGTCACTAATTCGTCACAAACGGCTGTTTGTGACGAATTTGCGACGAAAATTATTTCGGTCACGGAACACCCCGTTGCAAATTTTTGCGTCAAAATTAACTTTGTCACTGCGTTTTGTGACAAAATTGTAACGAAAGTCATACTTTGTGACAAAATAAATTGGTGTTGAATCTGCGACATAACTTATATTTTGTGATGGATGTGTGACAAAATTTTCCAATAAGTTTGTGATTGAGTGTTGTGTCAAATTTGCTTCATAAAATAGCGACAACTGTGTGACAAAAAACTATGACAATTTTGCAACCGAAATTATTGATGAAATAGTGACAACCATATGCTACAAATTTGATATGAATTTATAACGAATGTGTATGATAAAATTGTGACAAAATTTTAGTGATTATTATGTGATGAGTTTTAGTGACAATTTAGCTACCAAATTTAGTGATAAAAATGTGACATTTATTTTGTACAATTTTGAATTAATTTTGTGACGGTGTTTTATGACAAAGTATCTTGATAAATTTGTGACATATTTTACCTATATTTGTAATGAATTATTGTGTCAAATGTATATTTGTAACGAATTATTGTGTCAAATGTATGATCAACATGTCAGTAGTTGCAATGACTTTATGACAAAATTTATATTTCATATTTCACTATAATTATTATTTAAAGAAATTTGTATTCAATAATATAAATGTTCTCTTAAAAAATGTTTCAATAGCATAAATAATCAAAACACTTCCAAGATCATAAAAATCAAGCAAATCTTTTTATTCATAATTGAGTCAAATAACATTTCAAAACATAAAATCAAAATTATACATGATTAACGGACAAATTCAAAAGATTAATGACTTTATCACCGAAAACAACTCAATCTTGTGAACGCTCAATCATCTCTAAAAGTGTCTTGAGTTCTGCATCCCACTCAGATTCTTGACGATCTTGTTAAACATACGGAAGAACTTGGTTAAAATCATGACGAACTCACTTGCACCGCCATCACATGTCCATTGTGGCCTCTTTCGGCATATCATCTAGAATCCGGGTCCTTTTGTTCCTAAGATATGGTAGGAACCTGTCACTGCTTCTTTAAACCTTTGTTGCCATCACTTAAAATCAAAAGTTGTTTCATTCTCTAGAATAATCGAATAATATAAAATGGTTGAAAACTAGATAATACACCATATATCATTGATAGGAATTTTAAACTTATAAAACTGCTGAAAATTTTATCACCTCAGTAGATGTTATGTTGCTATCATCAATATGACTCTTATCATTTTACTCGTATGCGTATTTGTGAATACCTCCACTGCAGAAACTTGACGCTCAGAAAAATTCTCTTAAAAACATAATGATTGTTTATAAATGAGACAACTAGACAGCCAAATGAATAATTGTCATGATACCTTTGCATCTCTCCCAGCTTTTATCCGCAAACTGACTTCAGCGACGAACCATAGCAAAGCATATGCAGAGCAAGTAGCAACTGGGATTCACAACACACAATCAATTATCCAAATAATGTATAGAATCAAATCGACATTAAGACAACAAAGGGAAGCCGGCGCACCAATGGAATAATTTACCATAAAACTAAATAATATTTAGAAGGACTTTAAATACAGAAATAAACACAGAGAACAAGAAAACAATAGCAACACCAGCTACTTTTAAGGAAATTTACAAGTGAGATAAAAGGGAAAAAACATATATATACATAGCAAATCCTCAGATATCTATATTGCTCCCAACAATGGCCCTATGACGAGGCATATGTAAATCATGCGACATAGGGTTCTTTATACGTAAGGTTCTTCAGCAGGATGATTTTAGAATGAACACGGCATAAATGAGTGGCCTAAACAGAAATCATACTCAACACAAATATTACTATACTTGCCTAAATATGTAACAAGATAAATACTATCACCTATAGACATTCCTAACATTGCATTACAAAAGGTCAGTTATTAGTCTTTATCAATCAATCCAACAGAGAAATTGATTAGAGTTTGTAATAAGTAGGAAGTAGAAACATTATAACTCCCAAAAACCCATCCTTCCATAAAAAGGTGTTTTCTAGACATCAATCCACACGGAAAACAAAAGGTTTCATACAAACCTTTTAGAAACTATGTGTCACTCTACGACAAAATGGAAATGGACCTGTAAATCCAGAAAATTTTGATATTATCACAGAGTTTAAATCCAAAAAAAAAAAAAGCAATGGATTTTTTTCACCATTAATGAGAAAGACATTTACAGATCCAAAATTGGCAATCTGAACCCCAACCAGACAAAATTTACAAGGTAAAACCCCTATCAATTTCTGATTAATCACAAACTCACAAACTCTGGTCACTTAATTTGAACAGAAGCCCCCAAAAAAACATTTTGGGGTTCAAACCAAATCATTTTCTTTATCAAAATTAAAAAATCTCATTCACTCGTAACAAGAAAAGACTAAAATTATAGTCTACGCAATTAATGTTGAATAAAAAAAGCATGCCAGAATTTAATATCTTGACAAAATTAAGAAGGAACTCCAACAGCAGCTTGAATGGGACCTCTGAACACAATTGGCACTGCAATTTGGCCAACAGAAATATAATTCGACTTTGCAGCATAATTTTTTTATATGGTCAATAGTCCACATTGAGAAGTTATGTTTAGGCTAATGGTTTCTTTTTGGAAATCATACAAATACTATTCAGATAAACACTGAGTAAAATATAGAGAATAACACTATCACTACCGATATCTATTTCTTTTCCCGCTACGGTGCAAGCCTTCTTGAGGAACATAGTGTATGCTAACCACTTTATCATGGTAAATCTTCCGGAAATTTAAGAGCATGTCATGTATTACAGTAAAAATTCCAAACACGAAAAAAATTAGCTTCACTTAACAAGAGGTATGATCTATGTTGCACGGACACACCGTTTAGCCGGCGTATAACGTGTCGGACACGGACACCGTGTCGGACACACCATCAGGCTGAATTTGAATTTTCGAAAAATTTGGACACGCGTGTCGGACACGCCATCGGGCCGAATCGGAATTTAAAAAAAAAATTGGACACGTGTGATTATATGATCTTAACCTCACATTGATCACAAATCATCTCGTCTTATAAAAAACGTTATAAAAGAATATCAAGCGTGATTATATTGCTTTTCTCACTTTACATTGTATCAGTTTTTATAAAACTGAGATCTATTAATCTTTTTAAGGGTGATTTTTATGTATAAAACATCATATTATTTTAATCACATTCAAAAACAGAGATGAAATGTCACAATTTATCTCAGTTTTTTTAAAAACTGTGATAAAAAGAAATTAAGTGTCATGATAATATATTTCTCACATTCCTCGTCTTAGTTTTTCGAAATCCGTGATCATTATCATTTCTCAAGTGTGATCTTTAACAATTTTTGTAGTAGTGCGTTGTTGACACTTCCACGCACCATTGTATTGTAAAGGATAAAGCCAATGTAGCGTGGTTCTGAAGTTTGAGGATGATTATGCTTATATAGAACTCTGACGTGAGAGTTATAGCTCAAATATTTTTTCTTGGAGCCTCGCGTTTGAGGGCGATAGTGATAACGGACATATGGCGCCATGCCTAAGTGAGGTTAAGATCATATGATGTGAGTAATCATGGGTTATGGAAATTAATGGAGATCCCGCCCACCGATGCTCAAGAGCTAACTTTTAGGGGGTAGGAGTCAACATGTTCTCGTTGAGGAGCAAGTTGTAGGGCCGAGTCGATCAAAAAGCGGTAGTGGTCGGGTTAGCTGGTTGATACTCGGGACAACATTGATAGATCATTGAGAGCGACCTTCCTAAGGTCGCGGATTGAACTTCGGATAGCTAGAGACCCAACTATGGGCTTGTATTGATCTGCCGCGCTTGACCATTTTGACCTTCTTTTGGCCCAAAACGTCTATGGGCTTCTGTTGATTAGGCCCTCTTGACCATTATGACCCGCTTTTGGCCCAATATGCCCAGTATTGATCTGGCCCACTTGACCATTATGACCCGCTTTTGGAAAAACTAACCCGTCATCGAATTAGTTACGAAAATTTAGTGACCAAATTAGTCCGGCACATATTTGTCACAAATAATGGCATCTGAATTGGTGCGAAGATTTTGCAACAAAATAGTTTCCGTTTATCGCCATGTTCATATTTTGTCGCATTATCCTCACAAATACGCTTGTAAAAATAATTTATATATATTTTGTCACTCATCCATCATAACATTGCTACACATCGTGTCCTAAAATTTTTGTCACAAAATTTAGTCACCATTTTTGTCGCTACTTTAAAAGTAAACATAAATGGGCTAATTTATCCGTTAGTGATGAATTAGCAAGGAAGGTTTGCGACGGTCTTTTGTCATATACATATTTTGTCACAATATCGTCGCAATTTTGTACAAAAATAATCTTTTTATGTTTTGCCACTAATTTATAGCAATGACGTCACAAGTTCTAGCACAATATTTCTTTTTTGTGATTTGTCACTAAACCATTGAAACATTGTCACAAATCACCAACGGAATAATTTCACAACTTTTTCATCATAAAATTCTCATGACGAATTAGTTGGTAAATAGATGTGGGCAAAATTTTCCAAATGTGACAAAATAGATACAATATTTTTTGCGACGAAAACACTTTATCGTAGATTTGTCACAAAATATGGCGCCAAAATTTGGCGCGAATGTTTGCGACAAAATGGTGACAAAGAGTTTGCGACGTACATTTTTTGTCGCATTGTCATCATGATTCGTGGTAAAAATATTTTTTTTGTATTTTGTCACGGAATAGTAGCAAATATGTCGCAAATTAGTGACGAACTATTTTTGTCACAAATCTCCGTCGCAAATCCGCAAACTTTTAGTAGTGCATGGGCAAGAATATAGTGTTCACAACACCATAATTTCCATTCACAAAAGGTTGATGCTCATCATGCCGCCATTCCCCGTCGATGAAAATTTTGTACTGCACGACAAATTAAAGAAAGCATATAGATGGATCAAAACAAGACATCAGTTTACAGTTAAAGACACCAGAAACATAAGAAATATATATATATTAATAATAGTAAATAGCAATTTCTAAATCCTAGGGGATAGCAAGCAATATACCCAACGTATGAGTTCTATAGTATTTATGGTGGGCCAAAGAGGGGGTGTACGTAGGCGTGTAGCGGTGCGTAGCGGGCCGTTGCAGGGCGAAGCGGGGTGCAGCGGGGCGCAGCGGGGCGTTGTACCCGTAAAACCCCGAAAACACATTTTACAAATGTGTAAAAAATGTAGTATATTTTTTATAATGTGTTGTTATACAGAGTTACAGACACAAGTTTCCCTATTGGCGTGTATCGTGTATGATTCATATTAAGGGTATTATTGTAACATCGTGTAATAGGGTTTGGTGGTATAGGTCATTGTAACTATAAATACTTGTGATATATCAATATATGAATCACATTTTTCCCAATCCGTGTTCACTTTAACAAATCTCTTCCTTTTTCATGAATGTAACAAAACAAAAATAGAAAGAAAAAAAAAAAAAAAAAAGAATCTACTTTTCATGTATAAATATATATAAGGACATTATATATTTGGATAACTTCTAGATCTTCTGTAAATAAATTTTAACTCTTTAGCCCTCTCGATCTTATGTAAATAAATCTTTAGTTTAATGTTGCGCCCTACTACAAACTCCTTATCACTTTATTTATAGACCACTGTATAGTTTGCAAACGATTCATTTTAAGAATTTTCTATGAATATGGCGATGAGCTATTTTGATATTTTCTTTAGGTATACCGGCGTACGTGGCAACAATTTTATTTTAGCATGGTGACTTGTAAATTAATTTATTAAAGAAAATTTTTACTAGGGTTTACATTTAAGACATCATCTATATTAAAATATATTAATCTCAAGTGGTCGATTTTTGTAATATTTGGAAGGGAAAAAAAAAAAAGTTTTATACTTGTTAAAAGACTTTATCCTGTAGCACTACAAGAAAACTTGTTTAAAGGGACGACATTTTGTCGTCCCTTTAAAGACATTATCGTCTCAATAAATGGTCCAAATAAGTTTCTGAAAACACCGAGTATCATCATCTAACTTCTTGCAAGCATGCACAAATTCAACCCGCTGATGGAACATTCACTCTAAATGACTCAGCTTCGTCTACACTTTGTTCTTGCAATTCAGATATGCATTAGCACTCGGTTCCATCCACATCGTGTTCAAAAAAATGTAAACAACGCGATGTTACATACATTTAGGCTTTTAGAACATGATTAAAAACATTGATGTTAACATCTCCTTGAGTTTCCGCATTTGAAGTACATGATTTGCTACGGATTGATAAGAGAATTGAGAGATAACAATTTTGGGAGATGTTTGAATTGAGCACAAATGAAGAAGGGAACTATTGATTCGTATTTTAAAGAGAAGATGTCGCAAACCGGATATGAAAGACCACCGATAGTTTTCATATCACAACAACTGCAAAAGTTTTGGTTAGTGTAACCAGTGCTAGATTTGTGGAAATTTTAGTTAACGAATCAAATTTTGATCCTGACACTATTATTGTGATGTATATTGCTTTTTTTTTTCTTTTCTAAATGCAAATAAGAACGAATTATGATATTATCCTTGAAATAACTTACGAAAGGTATAAAATTGAACTTGAAGCATTAAACAACATGTATGCATTCATCACATGTGACGGATTACTTTCAATTTGATAATTTATAATAGTAAAATCATATTTGACATCCCTAAACATTCATCCGTCAAGTTTCACCTTATTATTTTAGAAAATAACGTAAAAGATTTTTTTTAAATATACATTTTTTATTAGAATAAGTAATCTTTTTTTAGGTTTCATAACACATCTTATTTCATTAATTACGGCGAGACTCTCATTTTGTGTTTATCAATACCAATTGATTGAAATGTTTATACAACAAAAAAATGTGCCGGTACACACTTTTAAAACATTGATTTTTATGGATTTCATATAAATTAATAGATCTCACGTCATAATTAATGGTCAAAAAATATATTTTAGATTTAGTTGTGCATATTTTCTTGTTGCACTATCGTCATGATTTTACTCTTTCCACTTTCACGCCTTTAACCCGAGTTTACCCAATTTTTTTTAGAGATAAAGAGCCAAAAGTCCTTTTTTTGACACAAAATAAATAAATAGGACATACTCATTTTTTTAGTTGCAAAAAGGACAAACAATTTCAGACGGACAAAATTACCCATTTTATTAAAGAAGGACGCGCGCATATATATTAAATCTTCCGCCGCTTCGTGCTTTGTTTGTTTGTTTGTTTGTTTGTTTGTTTTTTTTTTTTTTCAAACACTCGTAACTTTTGATTTACAACTCCCATCATCGAAATTTTTTCACCAAAATTCATGTTTTTTTTTTTTGCTCTTCAATTTGAGCCCAAATACGATACCCTTCCGACGTATATTTTGAAAGACGAAAAATATTTATATTAACCGGAGCGCTTTTTCTTATAAACGACCGTAACTTTTGATTTAGAACACCGATCATCAAAATTGTTTCACCAAAGTTCATATTTTTTTATCTTCATTTTGAGACCGCGTTTGATACCTTTTCGACGTAGTATTTGAAAGCCGAATTTAATTGCGATTTACACTAACACAAAGATCGCATCGTAGTATCAATATCGGTGTCGCAAATAACGATATCGCATCGTGCTCATTTAAAGCTTAATTCAAGTGACTACTTCAAGGCACACATAGTCGGCTCATATAAGACTCATTTAAGGCTTAATTCAAGTGATTAACTATTAAGCCTATGTCAAGTTTATGTGGTTTTGATTGATAAAAGGAATATCATAGATTAACTTGATTAAGGTGTGGTGTTTATAACATGCATGTTCAAATAGCTTAATCACTTGAATTAGGCCTATCTATTGTATTAAGCCACACAAGACGCCGAGATCGCATCGCCGCATATCGCATCGCCAGCGAGTATCGTGCTCAAAAGGACTCTCCTTTCGGTTTTTTGAATAGAATATCTTTAATTCAATGTTATTAAATTTTTGAGTTGTAAACAGGGTTGGAATTGATATTCCGAAAATTGAAGTACGGTATGAGCATTTGTCAATGAATGGAGATGCATATTTAGGCTCAAGGGCATTGCCAACTTTACTGAATGCTTCCATCAATTTCATAGAGGTAAATACTTATAAGTTCATGCTTGAGGACCCGTAATGTTAGTAGGTGATAAGTTCAAGAATGAAATAGTGAATTCAGACAAGCACATTGCTTGGACTATGTTTCTCCATTTTCAGTTTGTTTGTTTTGTGTCTATTTGTTTATAGAGTGTTCTTGGCAAATTTAAGTTTTTCCCATCAAATAAAAGGGAAATCAAAATACATATCATAATTACCTATCTTTTGGTCCTTTGATTGCCGATTGCCATTCAAACATTAGTAGAAGGCAAATTACTGATACGGATACGTTACACTGATACTGATACCGTTACTGTTACTGATACTGATATTGTTACTGATATGAGTAAGTGCACCCCATAACTTCCAAGTTACAATGCAACAGCCTCTAAGTTTTCTCCCAAACAGAGCAACACATTTCACCAAAGCACAACTACTATTCACAATATGATAATGAATGAGAGGCTCAACTGGTAAAATGCTTCACTCAAGGAACATGTTTCTTCCTTTATAAACATACATGGTGTGCATTTCTTTTTTCACATTAATCACGTATTATCAGGTGTCCATGACAACCAAACTTTCATCACATGATCAAATTACATCACTCTCTCGCCTATCTCGTTGTTTTCTTGGGCCACGTATATAATATCCACACATCCTAAATACTCTATACTACTTAATATTTTGATTTTGACATACTCCTCGTCGTCCTCAAAGCAATTTGCATTGCTAATCGATTGTGAATTTTCGATTTGTAATGATCAAATAAAAGTTTAAGAATTGGGATTGTCATCAACAATCACTACTCTGCTCAAATGACCACAGTGAAATCATTCAAAAATCAAATAAGAAAGCTTCAGATACCCCTGAAATTCATCCGGAAGGATTTCGCGGAGCACAAAATGTATCATCAGACCTTGATCATTCCCATCAAATAACAGAGGTACCCTTCTTGCTGCATTGTTCAACACATTTGATCTTCGGATGCCGAAAGGGAAGAACGATACCGATTCGCGCCTTTTCGGCACGTGCAAACGGCTCATCAATTTAATGATGAACAACTTTACCGGTCATGGCTACACGCGACTTCCTTTAAATTCAGGCTCAGCTACACATTCACGGGTCCTCCGGGACAAGAAGTTGTAATCGATTTCAGGCACATCGAGGTGCCGGAAAATTCACATTCTCAGCACTTTTTGACAAAAGGGATATGTATCTAGTTTCTTTCGTTCAAAAAGGAAGTGTCTAAGCCCGTAAGTTGTCGGAAAACATACCTAAAAATGGAACATAAATCCTGCAATCAAAAAAATGGGCATTAGAATATGCAAACGATAGAAATATTGAGAATGAAATGGCATCTAAAAAAAGGGCATTCATGTTGTACCCCTTAAAGAAAGAAGCAAGAACAAAACCGAGCGCAAGTTGAATAGCCGCATACCAAATTCCATATTAAGAGTTAAATCCATAGGTCCGGATTCATCGATTCCAAATTCTCGCAACTTCATCAATCGAGATAAGCAAGACTAAATGGGGAATATGGATTTAATACATATTCAAAAAAAACTCGGGATAAATTTCAAGCGCATAGATTCCGGTCCAATTGAACAAATTGGAAGCGGGCTTAACAACCAAATCCTCGCATTAACATCAAATCACCGGAACCATGGAAGATGAACCGGCCTCTCCAAATCCTCGATTGATAGTTTTATTTTCTTCTTATTATTATAAGGTATTTTAGTCCGGGCAAATATTTTCTCGTCCTTAATGCAACTTTTATTTGTAGTGTGGATTAACACTTAATTAAAAGGAAAAAAGTGGACTATAATGCTAATTTTTCCTATTTTATATTGTTTTTTTCCTTTTTTTAAATCCAAAAAAAAATTAAAAAAATACACACACAAGAGAGCTTATATCATTCATGGAGTAACATCTACTGTTTGAAGAAGTTGAAAGTGGGTAGATAGAAAGCAAGCAACTCAGCTCTCGTCCACCTTCAATTTAATTTCACTTTCACTTTTGTGCGAATTGCGAAACCCAGATCTGTATCTGTTCAAGATGTGGAAATTCACTTGTCTTTTTGCTGGTAAATTTCCCTATTCTTCTTCTTCTTCCCCTTCTTCTCTTATTCATCGTTGTAATGCTACTGCTATCACTTTACCTCTTTATTATTCATCTCGTTGTTGTCCAACTTCCAACCCAACTCCATATTCTAAATTAACCCGGAGTGAAGTTAAAGAAATTTTAGCAGTCAAGCGCATTACTGGATTTGATCGGGTCGATGATGCCCGCTCTTTGTTTTATGGAATGCTTGAATTTCAACCTCTGCCTCCTGTTGCTGATTTCAGTCGGTTGTTAACCGGTGTTGTTAAGATGAAGCAATTCAGCTCCGCCGTCCTTATTTACAGAGAAATGCTCTTCAAGGGTGTACCGATTGACGGGTGGACCATGACCATTGTGATAAATTGTTTCTGTCATTTGAATCAGGTGGATTTTGGTTTTGCAATCTTATCAGGCATTTTCAAGCTTGGGTTTAAACCTAATGTGTTTACTCTCACCACTCTTATTCGTGGACTGTTTGAAGCGGACAGATTTGCAGAGCCTGTGGAATTATTTCGAACAATGGTCATTCAGAAAGTTTGTGACGAGATTGCTTATGGAACCGTGATCAATGGATTGTGCAAATCTGGAAACACTTCTAAAGCTGTTGAACTGCTCCGTTTTGTTGAGAAAGAAAGATCCCTTAAGCCGAATACTGTGATGTATAACATAATCATAGATAGTCTGTGTAAGGACACGAAGGTGGACGAAGCACTTGAGCTTCTATCTGAAATGGCTGCTAACGGAACCCCGGCAAATATCATCACGTATAGTTCAGTGATACAAGGGCTTTGCAATTTCGGCAGATGGAAAGATGCCACTAGTTTACTGACAGAAATGGTAAATAGGAGTATTTACCTTAACGTAATTACTTTCAATATACTTGTGGATGCTTTTAGCAAAGAAGGTTGGGTTGAAGAGGCAGAGGCTATGCTGAAAATCATGGTCGAAAGGGGTGAGCGTCCCAACGTAGTCACTTACAGTGCACTAATGGATGGATACTGCTTGAGAGGGGAGATGGACAGAGCTCATCAAGTCCTACAGATCATGGTGGCTCAAGGATGTCATCCTGATATTCAGAGTTACAGCATATTGCTCAACGGACATTGCAAGAAAGGGAATGTAGACGTTGCCCTTGATTTGTTCAAATTAATTTCTAATAAAGGCATGAAGTGCAATGTTGTTACCTTCAACACGATGATACATGGATTATTTGAAGCTGGCAAATATGTTGATGCAATGATGTTAATCCGTGAGATGCAACGTCAAGGAGTGAGTCCAGACAGCTTCACTTATAGCATTTGGCTTGATGGCTTATATCAAAATGGCTTTGTCTCTGAAGCACACACGTTGCTTTGTGATCTGGAGAATAGCAACATTTCTCTAAACATAACAGCCTATAATGCTGTTATTAAAGGATTATTTGAAAACGGGGATCTTTCTTCGGCTAAAAATCTGTTTGACAAACTCCCTTCGTTAGGATTGGAACCTAATATTAGAACATTTAATGCTATGATGAAAGGATTTTGTCAAGAAGGATTGTTTGAGGATGCAAAAGAGTTGCTAGCTAAAATGAGAGAATCTGGTTGTTTGCCCGACAGTTTTACATATAACGCAATTGTTCAGGGCCTCCTGAAAAAAAGTGAAGGGTTTGGAGCAAAGTCACTCTTGGAGGAAATGTTAAAATGAGAGAATCTGATTCTTGTTCTCTATTGCCAATTCGACTCTTCTACGGAACAAATGGCATGATTTGGTATGTTAAAGGTATGCATCTTTAGCCTTGTGGAACTGGTTTGGTTGATGAGTTTTTCTGGATGAAGAACCCAAGGTAACTTGTTGAGTTGTGTTTAGTTGATTGTATTTGTATGTATAAATTTATTATGTTGTATGTTGTTGCAATATTGGAATCCTACGTGGTCATACTGCTTTACTTAAATCCGAGACCTCTTTCGGTTGTAAGCTTCGTTTGGATATGTTTATTTATTTTATAGAGATCCCGTGTTGCATCATCTTGTTAATTATGTGGCTTGTACGATGATAGGGATTTGTTGTTTAACTTTGAAAAGTAGTAGAGTTCAAACTAATATTTATCTCTTTGGATTGGCGTGATGAGAATCATTTTTCTTCACTGTCTTACGGTTGTTGATTCCCGTCTGCGTTGGATGTTCATAATTATCGTCTCATATCCGGCATGGTATTGTTCTAGACGATGTCGTGAAAGCTTGTATAACTGCTTTTTTAACTTAGGCTTTATGAATTCTACAACTATGCATAATCCATAAAACTCAATTCATTCATGTGTACGATGTGAAGGGGATTGGCTTGCACTCTATAGTAGTTAACGATTTGAGTCGTCTACTAAATTCGGTATTGGAACAGCATCCATTTCTTTTTATTTTTTTATTTTTATTTTTATTATATGTGATACTTCCACATGTTATATAGTTGATGATTGTGTTAAGAAGCGAGATGAGAAGCAGAGTACACAAGAATCATGAAGCAGTCAAATGAATGTGGTTACAAACTTCTGTGTTTTCTTCATGCCTTGGGAGGGGTTCTGAGAGCTGTATTTTTCCAATTCTGTATGCGGGGGTTCTGAGAGCTATATTAATCGGGTTTAGGTGAAAGTATTGTTAGTTGAAGTTTAGAACTCTTCAAGTTTGTTATAGAAACTTTTTCCAATTCTGTATGCGGGGGTTCTGAGAGCTGTATTCATCGGGTTCGGTGAAAGTACTGTTAGTTGAAGTTTAGAACTCTTCAAGTTTGTTATAGAAACTTTTTCCAATTCTGTATGGGGGGGATATGCTACGTACTCAAACTGTGAAATGTATGTTTTTAATTCTGTATGTGGGGGATATGCTACTCAAACTTTTTTCCAATTCTGAAAACGTTTGATTGTCTCACCCCAAATGATTTGATGTAACTAATGATGAAAGCAAAATAAATAAACCTGTTGAACTTTGACATGTTTTTCAGTGTAGATCTACCACTTGATCATTTTTCTGTACATGGTGAACTTGGGCAACAAGATTTCTCAGACAAAATGCAAGTCGGTTTGAAATACGCTTATAGTTGTGAGTTGAGTGGCTCCTAAATTATCACAAAGTGGATTGGGCCGAGGTCAAGGAAGATGTATTCGCAGCTCCTATAGTAAGGAATCTTTAGCCTCGAGGAACTGTTTCGTTTTAATGAGGTCTTCTGAATGACCATGTTGTTACGAATTTAACCTTTTTTTTCTGAGGGGTAGAGTAGGTGACTAACTAATCAAGACTGGAAAAACTTAGTGTCTGATTATTCTTCTTTTTTGTCTTAATTAGGTGAGAGTAGTGATTTACGGAGATGGTGTTCACACTATTGGGAAATTTAGAGTTCATATACTGATGTATGTTGTTCATATAGTTGGAGTGCAAGAAATAAACAGATCTTTGAAGGGCTCATCCCTAACCCTAACCGACTAATCAATTGGGGTAAATCCCCCCTCCCTGTATTCTCTCTCTGCACTTTTAGCAGATTTACAATGAAAAGTCTCTTTTACTCATAAAAAAAAAAATTTGATAGATGAATCTTCTCACACATATGTGTATGTAGAAACTCTTACAACAAGTTTTTACAAGTATTATATTCCGGATATTATGCTTAAAGCAAGAAATGGTCCCAAAAAAAGGTTTTTGAGAAGACAACGTATCACCATCTTCCTTCCTGCAAACATTTGCACAAATTCAGCCCGCCAATGCAACGTTTACTCTAAATTATTGCAGTTTCTCCATGTGAAAAATGGCTCTCGATTGAAGCTTTTTGTAGTCCAGAATATGCATAAACACTAGTTCCATCCACATTGTGTTCAAAAAATGTAAACAAAACGCGATGTTACATAAATTTAGGCTGTTAGAGCATGATTAAAAACTTTGATGTTAATATTTCCTTACTTGCATTTTCAAAAGGGTTTGCTATGGTTTTGTCTTTCCCCACCAATAAGTATTCTTCCCATACAAGTTTAATCATGATTTGATTGGATTTTACATGAACTAAAACCAAGTATATTAAGAACAAGAACGTTTACACCTAAGACGAAGATGATGTTTGCATTTACAAGACTTGATGAATGATAATAATGCCGACTTTCGACATTTGAAGTATATGATTTGCTACTGATTGATAAGAGAATTGAGAGATAAGAATTTTGGGAGATGTTTGAATTGAGCACAAATGAAGAAGGAAATTTATTATGTTGTATGTTCTTGGAATATTGGAATCCTACATGGTCATATTGCTTTGCTTCCGAGACCTCTTTCAGTTGTAAAGCTTCGATTGGATATGTTTATTTATTTTACAGAGATCCCGTGTTGCGTCATCTTGTTAGTTATGTGGCTTGTATGATGCTAGGGAGTTGTTGGTTCATCGCCGAAGTCTAGATTAATTTATTTCTGTGGTAGTAGTACTGTGACAAGGATGCATTTCCAGCTAATGGAATAGTAATGTGGAGATAAATTGTAAGTTTGTTATACAAGTACTTTTATTTTGCAAATATCATAGTGCTAGGTGGATTGTTTGAGGGTTACTTATACAAGCACTGTCTATGTTCTTAAGGGTGGCCTGCATGGATTTTCGAAATGATGAGTTTCTGAACTCAATTCCTGTATATTATCTACGATTATTCCTTTTATGTGGATTGATAATCATATAAAGTCTGGAACATGCGATATAATGCCTTTATTCGTATGTAATTTTGCTTAAGATGTTAGTTCAGTATTTTTCGTTTTTGTTGTATTTTTGTAACTTTTACGCAGTAGTTCACGAGTTGAGTATTGTACTAAATATGGCATTGCACAGCTTACAGCATCCATTGCTGTTATCGTGTGATACTACTGAATTTGACAAATTATACATGTTATAGTTGATATGGCATGGTTATACTTCCCTCATAAGAAGCAGGATGAGAAGCAGATGCAATGGATTTTACAGGCCATTTGTCTAGGCTTTTTTTTGTGAGACCAGGCACTATATTTTCGTTTGGTTTTCTTATCTTAAATGATGGAAGGAATCATCGCTGTGTTGTGGCGAATGTCGGCAAACATCATCAGATGACAACCTTTGCAGTCTTTCCTTTCAAATCTGATAGATGGTGTTTCAGCTTCTTCGATGCAGCCAGAAGAAGTATCTGATGTGTCCCAGCATATATAATACTATCTTGATTCAGACGGTTGGATCATACGAAGCCTACTGGTGGAGGCGTGTTGCTGTTTTTGATAAATAAAAAATAAGATTACTACTGGCTTTTGGAAACATGGGGTCGGTCGTTCCTTTTTCAACATATAAATTCTGCACTTAGAGCACGCTTGAGGCTGAAGTGGTTCGATGGGCCTTATATGTTGCTCAGGAAAAGGGTTGGAAGGATATCGTATCGTTGTCTTGTTATATATATATATATATATATATATATATATATATATATATATATATACAAGACATATATTTATTTATTTAGGTGGTGTAGAGTCATGATGAAGGCGAGAAGTGTATGCAGTTTCAAGGATGAAAATTTTAGACCCTCTGCTGTAAGAATACAAAGGGCATATCTTTGGAAGCATTTGTCTTTGGGTGCTTGCCCATTTTTCTTTTTCTTTTTCTTTTTCTTTTTCTTTTTATATAGAGATAGGAATCCTGATTTATAGCAACTTTTCTGAGATTTTTATTAGATTGGTTGATGTCCAATATAAAAGTCTTCGATTGTGCAACTTTTCTGAGATTTTTACATTTGTTTCTTGTCTCTTTTATGCTATCTCAACTTTTCTGAGATTTTTTTCGTATTTTCGCCACTCTTATGCTGCACTAGTTCACCATTTTCAGTATTGCAACAGCATCATCCATTTCTTTTTCTTTTTTTTTATTTATCATGTGATACTATCCAATTTGACAAATGATACATATTTGTGTTAAGAAGCAAAGATGAGAAGCATTTTATGCAGGCTGCCTGTGTGAAGAGCAAGATGAAGAAGACCTACACCACTGTCTTCTTCATGCAAATCAGTCAAAAACGGATTTAGTCTCATGAAGAGGAAAGTAAACCGTCTTATTGAAATGGAGGATTGCCATATCGTTAGGGATCCTGCAAATCCTTCATAAGCCTCCTTCATAAGCATTTCTTTTGATTTTGAAGTTTTTATCTTCTTTTCATTCATGGATTGACATGAGACGATGCTCGTTATTAGTGGTTTATGTTATCTTTTGCCGTCATTCATTGTGTGGATTTACGTTTTATGTTTGCATTCCGTGGTTTATGTCGTTCATGCTCTCGTCCATCATTTAAGACTTTCATGCTTGGAGATTTCATCCATATCGTAGATATTTATAGAAGAAGAGCGACGCGGATATTTATAGATGCAGAGTAACGTCCTGGTTTTTAACCGCCCAAAAACTTGTTCTTTCTAATAGTGAATGGATAGATGAATCTGCTCATACGCATATACGTGTATGCAGAAACTCTTACAACAAGTTTCATTTTCTGGAAAATTTCCTTAAAGCAAGAAATGGTCCAAATATGTTTATGAAAACACAGAGTATCATCATCTAACTTCTTGCAAGCATCTGTACAAATTCAACCCTTGATGGAACATCTACTCTAAATGACTGAAGTTCGTCCACAATTCGTTCTTGCAGTCCATGATATGCATTAGCACTAGTTCCATCAACATCGTGTTCAAAAAATGTAAACATAATGCGAGGTTTACATACATTCAGGCTTTTAGAACATGATTAAAAACTTTGATGTTAATTTCCCCTTGCATTTTTAGAAAGGTTTGCTATGGTTTCTTCTTTTCCTTTCAACAAGTATTCTTCCCTACAAGTTCTAATCCCGATTTACTTAGATTTTACGCGAACTAAAACCTATTATTTTAAGAACAAGAACACTTAAACCTAAGAAGAAGATGATGTTTCCACTTACAAGACTTGATAATAATGTTGAGTTTCAAAGATTTGAAGTACATGATTTGCTACGGATTGATAAGAGAATTGTGAGATGTTTGAATTGAGCACAAATGAAAAAGGAAACTATTGATTCGTATTTTAAAGTGAAGAGGTCGCAAAACGGGTATGAAAGACCACCAATAGTTGTCATATCACAACAACTGCAAAAGTTTTGGTTGGCGGTAACCAGTGTTGGATTTGTGAAAATTTTAGTTAACGAATTGAATTTTGATCCTGACACTATTTATTATGATGTATTGTTTTTTTTTTTTTTTCTAAATACAAATAAGAACGAATTATGACATTATCCTTGAAATAGCTGACGAAAAGTATAAAATTGAACTTGAAGCATTAAACATGTATGCATTCATCACACATGACAGATCATTTTCAATTTGACAATTTGTAATAGTAAAACCATATTTGACAACCTTAAACATTTATTCGTCGAGTTTCACATTATTATTTTGGAAAATAATGTCAAAAAAAGATTTTTTAAACAGAAAGAATACAATAACTATTTACAACCACCATATGTAACATCCCGACTTTTCAGAAAAGGGGCATAAAAGTCTTTTTACGATTTTATGTGTGTCTCGATAATTTTAATGGGTTATGCTTTTATTAAATGAATAAAGTCAATAAAATTGTTAAAGGGTATTTACGGTATTTTAAATGTGTAACTTTTATTGAGGGCAAAACGGAAATTTAACCACCCCTATAAATACCTCTTATAACCTAAAACTCTTCTCATTTTTCACTTCTCCAAATTTTCCTGCGGCTGAGTGAAAAAAGAAAAAGAAGAAAAAAAAAACGAGGGGAAAAAAAAGGAGAAAACAATGGATACTTTTGGGCGTATCTCCGCGACCGTTAATCCGTTTTGAAATCCGAAAGTACCGCTGGAACCGTGAGAGGACGAGGATCGTTTTGACACCAGAATTTGGGTCTGATTCTCAGGTATGGAGTCGAATTTTCTGCTGTGAATTCATGAAAAGGATCATGAATTCGTGTTCTAGGGCTTTGTTTCGTAATTCTTTGTTTAGAGGTTTTGATCATCAATTAATTTATGTTAATTGGGATCTTTTAGATCATGTTTGAGGCATGTTTAAGTGCTGCTGAGTTTGGTTTGGTTTTGGCCCCAATCGTGGTTTCAACCAAGCCTTGTAGATCTTCTTGGTGTAATTCGTAGAATCTGTGTTTTGGGGCTGATGTGCTTTGAAGGTGGCAAGGGATCATTTTTAACAGGTGAGATGCTCTTCCTAATGTTTAATTAAGGTTTTATGATGTTAAGGTTGAGCGTTTGTGTTGAATTCTTGGTTAGAAATCATGATCTAGGTTATAGTTAAAGTGTTGGACATTTTGGTATGAAAATGCTATGTTTCTCTGCTGTTTTTCTGTGTTAATTGATGTTAATCTTGGTTGGATTTGAGTAGAAATCGTTGAGTGCAGAAAACTGTGTTTCCCTTGTGCTGTCAGGGTCTGTCCGTACGGATGGATCAGTCATCCGTACGGATATTTCACTGAATCGATCTGAGAGTTGTGCTGAGCTCTGTCTGTCCGGATAGATCATCCTATCCGTCCGGATGGAACCTTCTATCCGTCCGGATAGTGCCTCTAAGTGCTGTTTCCTTTTTATGTGTTTTTAAGCTACGAGTTGAGTTCTAAATGTTACTCTTTGATGTAGTAACACTTTATAAACCTTACAAAGCCATGAAAAAGCTTCTGATGCGTTTGGTTCTGCACCGAATGTATTCTTGAAGGAAATTGAAGTTCGGGACCGTCGGAAGAGTAGGAATGGTGGCCTTGTGCTTTGATGAATTAGTATTCATCAATGTCTCGTGTAATTGCTAGGTCTTGTCCGTGTCTAGAGGTCCAGGGGAAGAGAGTTGAGTTGTGAGGGAGCCTACTTGAAAACACTTAGGTGGCTAGATAACAATTTAATAAACTACATATTTGACTAGTAAAAAGATTAAACATCATGAGAGCTTGGACATGGCACGACAACATCGGCAATGTGAGGTTTGGCCGGATAAAGTGGTGTTGATCATTGCCGGATTCTAGACAAAGCCGCTAGTAAAGTAGTGATCATCCCGCCGGACAAACTCACGAACGAGATAGCCATTCACCGGATAGCACTTTAGAGCTAGCCACCAAAGTGAAATGATTGTCTCGGGTCCGCTGAGATTTATCTCTATAGGGTTGCAACTTTTGTCTTAGTGCATATCTCACTAAGTGTAGTGCCCTCGCAAACATCTTTGTAACAAACAAAGATAAGCTAAGTTAGAAACGTTTAGTCACGAATGTTGATGGACATGAAGTGAACCCTAGAATTGAGTCGGTCTCATAAAGATAACCTAATATTATTTAATGAACCTTTCGTTGTAAGGCTTATTTATACATTAGCTTCTTCATCTTGCTAAGTACTTTGTACTTACCTCAATTGCATATGTTGTTTTGTGTGCTTTTGGGGTGAGAAGACGAACAAAGTTGTCCTTGAGCTCGTTGAGGAGTTCGATGATGTTTTGATGACGTTGGTGCTGATGATGCTTTCTTTTACTTTCTTTTAAAGGTTGTACTTTATTCCAAGTTTGAAAGACAAGGGTTGTATCTTTATTTTGTAACATCGTACGTTGTAAGTTTTATCTCGTTGTTGTAAGCTTTTCCTTTCTACCCCTAGTCGGTTTGTATTCTATTCTAGTAGCATTTATGATTTTACCCGAGTCTTTTGGGCTTCCGTTGCTTTAATTATGATACGACGACGTAGAGGTTGGCGTATAATATTGGATTTATTTAATGTTATACGCGCCGAACGTTCTCTTCCGGATAAGGGCTCGGTTTTCGGGAGCGGGGCGTTACACCATAATAAGGATTAACACACCACATATTGTGAGTACAACTTTCCTAAACAAGAAAACTACGCCGGAGTACTCTCAAATTAATGTTTCCGGAGAAGGACTCTCATCACATATTGTGGGTATAATTTTCCTAAAGAGAAAAAACTATCTTTGGAGGACTCTCAAATTAATGCTTCTACAGAGGAGGACTCACACCACATATTGTGACTACAACTTTCCTAAAGAGGAAACTACGCTGGATGACTCTCAAATTAATGTCTCCAAGGGATGACTCTCAAATTAATGCCTCCAGAGGGATTTGTACCTGAGACCTCAACTTTAGCCAGTTGAGTTAGACTTCATCGACAATAAACATTTTTTTTAATTAGAATAAGTAATCTTTTTTATTTTTTTTTTGAGGGGTAAGTAATCTTTTTTTAAGTTTCACAACACGTCTTACGTCAATAATTCTGGTAGGACCCTCATTTAAGATGTGTTGTGTTTATCAACACCAATTGATTGAAATGTTTATGCAACAAAATGTGCGCATCAAAGTACTTACGATATATTTTTAAACCATTGATTTTTATGGAACTCATATAAATCAATGGAAAATGATATATGCACTACACATTTGTTTGTGTAGTGCACAAACCACTATATACTTGGTATTCATTGATCATGATCAGTTATTTATTATGATGTGTCCCAACAAAATATATAGTGTTGATTTTGTTGGGTAAGATGTTGTGGTAGAAGAAGTAATGAATGTATCACTACTCTAAATCAATATGTCTAACGTTATAATTAATGATCCAAAAATATGTTGTGGATTTAGTTGTGCACTATCACTACTTCCTTAATGAATGATATATGATGTGTTGTGCATGCGTGTGTGTTCTTTTTTTTGGATTAAAAAAAAAGGAAAAATCTCAATTTACCCTCCTAAATTATGTCTATCATAAAATTTAATCCATTTACCCCTTAGACTATAGTTTAAAATTAAATTACAACCCTAAACTATTATTTGTTCGATTTACGACCCCAAACTATTATTTTCGATCGATTTTCACCCTTTATCCAATTATAACTTGCTTTAAATATTAAATAAGGGACAAATTGGTCTTTTCAGTCTTTATCTCTTCCAACCCTCTCTTTTCACCATCCCTTTTACCGCCGGCCCCTTCATGATAAGAAATTTTCCATGCTTGTAAAAGTTTGTTTCAAAGTCTACTAGCTAGCAATGTATTCCTTTCGTTGCTTAAAAAAAATTTATAGCAGTGTTTTAACACATATTTCAAGCTCAGTTGCTCCATGCTCTCCATGTCAGAGTATTATGGGGGGTGGGTTTGAGATGTCAAAGGCTCACAAATAACTGAATTTGAAAGTTCGGCCCGGTTCCGGTTCGGTTGCATCATTTGGCTGATCTACACTGTTTGAAGAAGTTGAAAGTAGGTAGATAGAATGCAAGCAACTCAGCTCTCGTCCAGCACTCCAGCTTCAATTTAATTTCACTTTCACTTTTGTGCGAATTGCGAAACCCAGATCTGTATCTGTTCAAGATGTGGAAATTCACTTGTCTTTTTGCTGGTAAATTTCCCTATTCTTCTTCTTCTTCCCCTTCTTCTCTTATTCATCGTTGTAATGCTACTGCTATCACTTTACCTCTTTATTATTCATCTCGTTGTTGTCCAACTTCCAACCCAACTCCATATTCTAAATTAACCCGGAGTGAAGTTAAAGAAATTTTAGCAGTCAAGCGCATTACTGGATTTGATCGGGTCGATGATGCCCGCTCTTTGTTTTATGGGATGCTTGAATTTCATCCGCTGCCTCCTGTTGCTGATTTCAATCGGTTGTTAACCGGTGTTGTTAAGATGAAGCAATTCAGCTCCGCCGTCCTTATTTACAGAGAAATGCGCTTCAAGGGTGTACCGATTAATGAACGGACCATGACCATTGTGATCAACTGTTTCTGTCATTTGAATCAGGTGGATTTTGGTTTTGCAATCTTAGCAGGCATTTTCAAGCTTGGATTCAAACCTGATGTGTTTACTCTCACCACTCTTATTCGTGGACTGTTTGAAGCGGACAGATTTGCAGAGGCTGTGGAATTATTTCGAACAATGGTCATTCAGAAAGTTTGTGACGAGATTGCTTATGGAACCGTGATCAATGGATTGTGCAAATCTGGAAACACTTCTAAAGCTGTTGAACTGCTCCGTCTTGTTGAGAAAGAAGGATCCTATAAGCCGAATACTGTGATGTACAACACAATCATGGATAGTTTGTGTAAGGAGAGGAAGGTGGACGAAGCACTTCAGCTTCTATATGAAATGGCTGCTAATGGAACCCCGGCAGATATCATCACGTATAATTCAGTGATCCAAGGGCTTTGCAATTTCAGCAGATGGAAATATGTCACTATTTTAATGATGGAAATGGCAAATACGAGAATTTACCCTAACGTGGTTACCTTCAGTATACTCGTGGATGCTTTTAGCAAAGAAGGTAGGGTTGAAGAGGCCGAGGCTATGCTGAAAATCATGGTCGAAAGGGGCGAACGTCCCGACGTAGTCACTTACAGTGCACTGATGGATGGATATTGCTTGCAAGGTGAGATGGACAAAGCTCATCAAGTCCTACGGATCATGGTGGCTCAAGGATGCCATCCTGATATTCGGAGTTGCAACATATTGTTGAACGGACATTGCAAGAAAGGGAATGTAGACGATGCACTTGCTTTGTTTAAAGTAATTTCTTGTAAAGGCATGAAGTGCAATGTTATTACCTTCAACACGATGATACATGGATTATTTGAAGCTGGCAAATATGTTGATGCAATGATGTTAATCCGCGAGATGCAATGTCAAGGAGTGAGTCCAAACGACTTCACTTATAGCATTTGGCTTGATGGCTTATATCAAAATGGCCTTGTCTCTGAAGCACACACATTGCTTTGTGATCTGGAGAATAGCAACGTTTCTCTAAACATATCAGCCTATACTGCTGTTATCAAAGGATTATTTGAAAAAGGGGATCTTTCTTCGGCTAAAAATCTGTTTGACAAACTCCCTTCCTTAGGATTGGAACCTAATATTAGAACATTTAATGCTATGATGAAAGGATTTTGTCAAGAAGGATTGTTTGAGGATGCAAAAGAGTTGCTAGCTAAAATGAGAGAATCTGGTTGTTTGCCCGACAGTTTTACATATAACGCAATTGTTCAGGGCCTCCTGAAAAAAAAGTGAAGGGTTTGGAGCAAAGTCACTCTTGGAGGAAATGTTAAAATGAGAGAAGGAACGTGTGAAGCTTTACTTCAAATCCGAGACCTCTTTCGGTTGTAAAGCTTCGATTGGATATGTTTATTTATTTAATAGAGATCCCGTGTTGCGTCATCTTGTTAGTTATGTGGCTTGTACAATGATAGAGAGTTGGTTCTTCGCCGAAGTCTAAATTAATTTATTTCTGTTGTAGTAATACTGTGACAAGGAAGCTTTTCCAGTTAACGGAATAGTAACGTGGAGATGAATCGTAAGCTTGTTATACAAGTAATTTTATTGTGTGTATGTTGGTGGATATGCTGCTTAAAACCGTGCACTTATCGTGATTGCCGATGAATGATTTTAAGAATTATTTTGTGTGGACATTAGGTTATGCATGCTAAAAGGATTTAATGAATTTGATTATTGTTGAGTGTTTAACATGTACATGTTCTTCACAGGGGTTGTTTAACTTCACAGGAGAGTTCAAACTGATATTTATTTCTTTGGATTGGTGTAATGAAAAAAATCATTTTCTTCATTGTCTTCACTCTCTTACGGTTGTTGATTCCCCTGTCTGCTTTGGAAATTCGTAACTGTCGTCTCATATCTGGCATGGTATGGTTCTATAGACGATGTCCTCAAATGTTCCAAAGCTTGTATATATGACTGTTTTTTAACCTAAAAGGCTTTCTGAATTCTACAACTATGCATGCTTGACACACTGGTTTGTTTCAAGTCTAGCGCGTTAAGTGGGGTTACTTTGTCTAGGGAATTCAAACCGGTTTATAGGCTAGGTGGATTAATTGCTTGAGGGTTACTTACTTACACAAGCATTGTCTATGTTGTTAAGTGTGGTCTAGATGCCTTTGAACAAACATGACTTTCTGAATTCATCATTTAACGTCGAACAATTTAAAGGCACAGAGATATTTATTTTGGTGGGAATATATGTGGGTTAATTTGTTATGCATTCTAGTAAGATTTGTTGTGGAGGATGTTCATTTCTTGGATTTACACTCTTGAGTTTTAAGGTTATGGTTTGATCTCGTGAATTCAAGATTTAGTCACATCGTGTCTTGTTTATGGGGCTTCATCTACAGCCACTCCCCACAGTTGGGAACTAATGATTGGCTCTGTCTACAAAGATTTTGGATTCATTCACACTATGAGTTTCCGCTATAGATTTACTTGTTCGTATGTTGTGTGCTTTCAGCTTCTTCTATGTGTATAGATTTACTTGAAGGTATGAATTTGTATGTATGTTGAAGGTATGAATCCGTAGCCATGTGGAACTATTTCGTTTTATGCGAGTCTCATGAAGAGGAACACAAACCGTCTTATTGAAATGGAGGATTACCATATCATTAGGGTTCCTGCAAATCCTTCATAAGCATTTCTTTTTGATTTTGAAGTTTGTATCTTCTTTTGATTCTTGGAATTACATGAGATGATGCTCGTTGTTAGTGGTTTATGTTATGCTTTGCCATCATTCATTGTGTGGATTTACGTTTTGTGTTTGCATTCCGTGGTTTATGTCGTTCATGCTCTCGTCCATCATTTAAGACTTTCAGACTTAGAGATTTCATCCATATCGTAGATATTTTCTTGGACGATGACCGACACAGATATTTATAGATGCACAGTAATGTCGTGGTGTTTTTAACCGCCCAAAAACTTGTTCTTTCTAATAGTGAATGGATAGATGAATCTACTCATACACATATGCGTGTATGTAAAACTCTTGCAACAATTTTCATATTCCGGAAAATTCGCTTAATTCAAGAAATGGTCCAAATAAGTTTCTGAAAACACCGAGTATCATCATCTAACTTCTTGCAAGCATCTGCACAAATTCAACCCGCTGATGGAACATTCACTCTAAATAACTTGCAATTCAGGATGCATTAGCACTGGTTCCATCCACATCGTGTTCAAAAAAATGTAAACAGAACGCGATGTTACATACATTTAGGCTTTTAGAACATGATTAAAAACTTTAATGTTAACATCTCCTTGCATTTTTTGAAAGGTTTGCTATGGTTTCTTCTTTTCCCATAAACAAGTATTATTCCCTACAAGTTGTAATCCCGATTTACTTAGATTTTACGAGAACTAAAACCTATTATTTTAAGGACAAGAACACTTAAACCTAAGAAGAAGATGATGTTTCCACTTACAAGACTTGATAATAATGTTGAGTTTCAGCATTTAAAGTACATGATTTGCTACGGATTTATAAAAGAATTGAGAGATAACAATATTTACTACTACCACATCTTTAGTATTTTCTTTTGAAACGATAGGTTTGCAAGCTGTTCTATCCTACATTTTTTGACTTCATTTTGGGGTTAGGTTTAGGCGAGGTAGAGGAAATACATTTACACAACTAGTGACACAACATATTTTTATAGTACATTTGATTATAATCATATAATCAATATGTTGTAAATCATGATAAATGCGAATTTGTTGTATATGTCAATAAAATCGTTGTAAAATAGTATAAAATATTGTATCAAATATCAATTAACGACATTCAAAATATTATCTATATATCATGATAAACGAATCATATAAAACGATCAATGTTGTAAATTACACGATTGATCGTAATGGGTGGACATCATGATAAATAAAAAAGTGTTGAAAGGAGTCGGTTCATACGTAATTCCACCCTCTAGTTAGATTATATTGTCACTTCAATTATAAGTATATACCACTTCAATTATTGGTATAAAGAATCAATATTTTATAAGATACATTATTCCATCACTATCACAAATCAAAGTCTTCTTACTGCATATCGTGAATAATACAGTTGAATAAGTTGATTATTTTACTGTTATTAAGAATTTTGCTTGTACATGTGGTAGAAAAAACGACGTGAGATATATTTTATAATTATTCCATGTGGTTATTACTACATTTAAACTTCGATAAATAAATAACATCGTCAGATGAATAATTTTCTCTGGTCCTGACTTGGACATAAGGGCTTAAGTAATATTCGATAAATGAATAACCTCGCTAAACGAATATTTTTTTCTGACCCCAAAAGTATTCAGTTATCGAGGTTTAACTGTATGAATCCATAATGAGGTGTTCTGTTACTATCTTCTTCTTCTTTTTTTTTTTTTTTTGAGGATTATGATTTTATCTCTACTTAAAATAAAATAATATAATGGTAGTTCAATATAATATTAAATTAAAAAAACAAAATAATTTATACGGAAAATCGAGAAAGCCTCGTCCGCCAAACTAGCTTCAGGCCTTGCGTGTATTCTTTGTTACTTCGACGTTTCTTTTCAGGGACCCATCACTTTTGATAGTTGAAATGACTTTGTCAGATTATAAGGTTTAAAAAATCTCAAATTCCATTCTGCATAATCTGACAAAGCCATTTCAACTATGATTTATTATGAACGGATATTGGTGTGTCGTTAAACCACAAAAAATAAACACCTCCAACCTCGATAACGAGTATAGTGGAAGCATGGATCGAATCCTTGGGAACGGAAGATTATTTCTTTTAGAACAAAAATATAAAAATCCAATTTGTGGTGAATTAACTAAACTTGCAATAACTAAAATAAACAATTCTAACAATCGAGAGAGTGTGATTTCAAGTAGTGACGAAAATCAATAATAGGAAGGCTCCAGCTGAAGTTGATTATTTTCACCTCGATTTCCTCGACTGATCATTGACGCAAAAATACTCATTAATTTATAACAAACCAGGTATTATTACCGACATGCGCCAAGTAACCAGCCTCTCCTAAATTCGAAAATTAAGACACGGTCATTAATTATACTCTAACCGAAAGACACTCCTAGACACGGTCATAAGAGTTTGGTGTTCTAGTAGCATTAATATTACCCGATTCTGAATATTAACACACACGCGGGTTAAATTTAATCCAGATTATTCACCTTCGTGGTAGCGGATTAACCAGCTGCGAACAAGTACAATCATACTACTCGTCACTTTATCAAAATTAATAAGCAATTACGGACTTATCGTTTAATTGACAATCGATTAATTAGTTTTATCAATTACCCAGAAATAATTAACACAACTAATAATCGTGAAGAAATTCTAACAGAAGATGAACAAATACTAATAAATCAATAAGGAAGAAACACAATTTGATTTCACAGTCAATTACATCGAGGTTTCAATAATTCTTCAACTGGAATAAAAGAAATTAGAAACTAATCATTGTTGTAGTAATCACGAAATAATTCATATAATAAAATGGTGGTTTGATCACAATGGAAGAAGAAAAATAAGCAGCCGTCCCGTCTTTTTCTTGCTCAGTTCGTCCGTACCCTAGCTGTGATGTCTCCCTGCTATATTCAATTCAATGACCGAAATTGCATATATCCCAATTTTCTGCTTTCCCACGTCTCTTTTTTGCTTGGTCAATGGGTCCTTTTGACTTTTAAATGATCAACCAATCAAAACATAAGGATTTAACCAATATTAAAAATATTAAAACTCTCAGACAATGATAAATTTCAGCTCTCCACCAATTAGAATTTAGCTTCACATCATATACGTCCCTTTGCAATTCAGCATTTGCAGATTTTTAGCTTCAAACTAGGACTATGGTATGATCATACCGTTTCCAGACTCTTCTTTCCACACTTCAAATTTGTCAAAACGTGAAACATCTCCCTAGTCTTCTAGCGGTAACATCATCCTTTAGCTTAACCTCTCTTTGACGCATTTCAGGACACGAAACATTCATTTAAGTCATTATCATTATCAATCCTGCAAAACAACACCAAACACCCTGGAAAAACGTATATCTCCCAAGAATTACATCGAAAAAGCGATAAAATCCCAACCAAATATGCTCCTATCAGATATCAAAACTTTCCCTACCCAAAAAAAGAAAAGAAAAGAAGAAGAATGGGATTAAAGCTTATGTAGTAACACATTCCATCAAGAATCATATGGGCTCTCCCAAAAATCATCAAGATGGAATCTTTTCTCACCAAAATTCACTTACAGAAGGAAATATGGTGAAAGCCCATGAGCCATTCTCCATGAAGAATCATATGGGGTCTCCCCAAAATCATCAAGATGAAATCTTTACTCACTAGAATTCACTTACAGAAAGAATTGTGAAATCCCATGAGCCATTTTCCATCAAGAATCATATGGGCTCTCCCCAAAATGATCAAGATGAAATATTTTCTCACCAGAATTCACTCACGAAAAGAATTGTAAAAGCCCATGAACCCATAGAATCAGAAACAGTCAAGAAAACCAAAAACAAACCAAAAGAACATGAACAAAAATTGCTTGAAAATGAAACAAAAACAGGGGTTGAAGTCATCAATACAAGTGAGACAGATGATAATGATGATACAATGGATGCAACATGATAAAAGTTGTCTTTCCTTAATTCCATAAAACTAACTTTTGATATTCTTGATATCAAAGTAAGTGTGTGTCTCTTATCATGTCGACTATCATTTAATAATCTAATAAATGTTTTGTAAGTACTGTATGTTTGTCGTGTAAATTCATCATGGATATTTTTCAAGTTACAAAGTAGTTTATTCTAAAGTTTAATTTTACAGTAAATAATTGTCATGCTCTCTCGCATAAATTATTCTACTTTTAGTAGCATAAAAAACAACTATTTTATGCATTAAACTTCTTGTAAAAGTTTATACTACTTTTGCTGTCGAGTAAACTAGTTTCAAACCTATCCTGCCATTGTAATAAAATTTCCAGCATCATTCATTTTGAAAAAGTATATACATAGTGGTGCCAAAATTCTTGTAACTAGCTACTTCTAATATATATTACTTGTATAGATTTACACAGTTTTATAGCTTTTCCATGCTTGTCCCCACAACTATTTTGTGCATTGATATTGGCACAACTTTTAACTATTTTATTATATAAATAAATAAATAAAAATAGCTTATTGGTAGCAACTACTGTTTCTGTCAAAAGTTTATTTCGAGGCATTTTTCTCTCCTACTGACACAAGTTTTTGCATTAATTAGGAATACATGGAAAATATATTTCTTATCATATATTAAGTTTTACATATTTTTTAACCCCAAAAAAGTGATTTAAAATGTTTGTCTTATAACGTCTCTTCCAATGATTTCAATTTACATACCTTTGGTTAGAGTATTAATTGTGTCATGTTTATAACTTACTAGAATGATTTCAAATTGCCATACGTAAGGACTGTCTTTAATTTTTGTGAATGGTTAATTTATTTCGAAAATACACAAATACTTAAAGATATACAGTTAATTATTCTTATATAATTATGAACCTTAAAATAACTATTTGATTATAGACTTTTGTCCTGTTGAGAAAGTTTCTTCAAATCTCTTCCTTTTTCATGAATGTAACAAAACAAAAATAGAAAAAAGAAAAAAGAATCTACTTTTCATGTATAAATATATATAAGGACATTATATATTTGGATAACTTCTAGATCTTCTGTAAATAAATTTTAAACTCTTTAGCCCTCTCGATCTTATGTAAATAAATCTTTAGTTTAATGTTGCGCCCTACTACAAACTCCTTATCACTTTATTTATAGACCACTGTATAGTTTGCAAACGATTCATTTTAAGAATTTTCTATGAATATGGCGATGAGCTATTTTGATATTTTCTTTAGGTATACCGGCGTACGTGGCAACAATTTTATTTTAGCATGGTGACTTGTAAATTAATTTATTAAAGAAAATTTTTACTAGGGTTTACATTTAAGACATTATCTATATTAAAATATATTAATCTCAAGTGGTCGATTTTTGTAATATTTGGAAGGGAAAAAAAAAAGTTTTATAGTTATTAAAAGACTTTATCCTGTAGCACTAGAAGAAAACTTGTCTAAAGGGACGACATCCCTTTAAAGACATTATCGTCTCAATAAATGGTCCAAATAAGTTTCTGAAAACACCGAGTATCATCATCTAACTTCTTGCAAGCATGCACAAATTCAACCCGCTGATGGAACATTCACTCTAAATGACTGCAGTTTGTCTACACTTTGTTCTTGCAATTCAGGATATGCATTAGCACTGGTTCCATCCACATCGTGTTCAAAAAAATGTAAACAGAACGCGATGTTACATACATTTAGGCTTTTAGAACATGATTAAAAACATTGATGTTAACATCTCCTTGAGTTTCCGCATTTGAAGTACATGATTTGCTACGGATTGATAAGAGAATTGAGAGATAACAATTTTGGGAGATGTTTGAATTGGGCACAAATGAAGAAGGAAACTATTGATTCGTATTTTAAAGAGAAGAGGTCGCAAACCGGGTATGAAAGACCACCAATAGTTTTCATATCACAACAACTGCAAAAGTTTTGGTTAGCGTAACCAGTGCTAGATTTGTGGAAAATTTAGTTAACGAATCAAATTTTGATCCTGACACTATTATTGTGATGTATTGCTTTTTTTTTTTCTTTTCTAAATGCAAAGAAGAACGAATTATGATATTATCCTTGAAATAACTTACGAAAGGTATAAAATTGAACTTGAAGCATTAAACATGTATGCATTCATCACACGTGACGGATTACTTTCAATTTGACAATTTATAATCGTAAAATCATATTTGACATCCCTAAATGGCTAAACATTCATCCGTCAAGTTTCACCTTATTATTTTAGAAAATAACGTAAAAGATTTTTTTTAAATATACATTTTTTATTAGAATAAGTAATCTTTTTTTAGGTTTCATAACACATCTTATTTCATTAATTACGGCGAGACTCTCATTTTGTGTTTATCAATACCAATTGATTGAAATGTTTATACAACAACAAAAATGTGCAGGTACACACTTTTAAAACATTGATTTTTATGGATTTAATATGAATTAATAGGTCTCACGTCATAATTAATGGTCAAAAAATATATTTTAGATTTAGTTGTGCATATTTTCTTGTTGCACTATCGTTACTCCATGAATGATATAAGCTCTCTTGTGTGTGTATTTTTTTTTAATTTTTTTGGGGGAGTGGTAATAAAGGATAAAAAAAAATGTTGAAAAATAGGATTAAGGACAGTGGAAAAAAATCATGTGTTAAAGGACAATTCCACTGTTTGTTACTCAAAATACACTGTTGGTTGCATTGTCTTTACAATGGAATCCACTATTCCACTGTTTGGTTTGTCCTTTTCACCCAATAAAAAATTTCACGGTCCTTTTTACACATTTCTACTTTTATTTTATTTTTTTAACAATAAAGCGAAATTTTTTTTGGATTTAAAAAAAGGAAAAAAAAATAAAAAAACTGGGTAAACTCGGGTTAAAGGCGTGAAAGTGGAAAGAGTAAAATCATGACATGTACTGTTTGAAGAAGTTGAAAGTAGGTAGATAGAAAGCAAGCAACTCAGCTCTCGTCCAGCACTCCAGCTTCAATTTAATTTCACTTTCACTTTTGTGCGAATTGCGAAACCCAGATCTGTATCTGTTTAAGATGTGGAAATTCACTTGTCTTTTTGCTGGTAAATTTCCCTATTATTCTTCCCCTTCTTCTCTTATTCATCGTTGTAATGCTACTGCTATCACTTTACCTCTTTATTATTCATCTCGTTGTTGTCCAACTTCCAACCCAACTCCATATTCTAAATTAACCCGGAGTGAAGTTAAAGAAATTTTAGCAGTCAAGCGCATTACTGGATTTGATCGGGTGGATGATGCCCGCTCTTTGTTTTATGGGATGCTTGAATTTCATCCGCTGCCTCCTGTTGCTGATTTCAATCGGTTGTTAACCGGTGTTGTTAAGATGAAGCAATTCAGCTCCGCCGTCCTTATTTACAGAGAAATGCGCTTCAAGGGTGTACCGATTAATGAACGGACCATGACCATTGTGATCAACTGTTTCTGTCATTTGAATCAGGTGGATTTTGGTTTTGCAATCTTAGCAGGCATTTTCAAGCTTGGATTCAAACCTGATGTGTTTACTCTCACCACTCTTATTCGTGGACTGTTTGAAGCGGACAGATTTGCAGAGGCTGTGGAATTATTTCGAACAATGGTCATTCAGAAAGTTTGTGACGAGATTGCTTATGGAACCGTGATCAATGGATTGTGCAAATCTGGAAACACTTCTAAAGCTGTTGAACTGCTCCGTCTTGTTGAACACTTCTAAACACTTCTTTAGAAACACTTCTAAAGAAGGATCCTATAAGCCGAATACTGTGATGTACAGCACAATCATGGATAGTTTGTGTAAGGAGAGGAAGGTGGACGAAGCACTTCAGCTTCTATATGAAATGGCTGCTAATGGAACCCCGGCAGATATCATCACGTATAATTCAGTGATCCAAGGGCTTTGCAATTTCAGCAGATGGAAATATGTCACTATTTTAATGATGGAAATGGCAAATACGAGAATTTACCCTAACGTGGTTACCTTCGGTATACTCGTGGATGCTTTTAGCAAAGAAGGTAGGGTTGAAGAGGCCGAGGCTATGCTGAAAATCATGGTCGAAAGGGGCGAACGTCCCGACGTAGTCACTTACAGTGCACTAATGGATGGATACTGCTTGAGAGGGGAGATGGACAGAGCTCATCAAGTTCTACAGATCATGGTGGCTCAAGGATTTCATCCCGATATTCGAGTTATAGCATATTGCTCAACGGACATTGCAAGAAAGGGAATGTAGACGTTGCCCTTGATTTGTTCAAATTAATTTCTAATAAAGGCATGAAATGTGATGTTGTTACCTTCAGCACTATGGTACATGGATTATTTGAAGCTGGTAGATGTGCTGATGCAAGGAAGTTAATCAGCTAGATGCAATCTGAAGGAGTGAGTCCGAATAGCTTCACTTATTGCATTTTGCTTGATGGCTTATATCAAAATGGCCTTGTCTTTGAAGCACACACATTGCTTTGTGATCTGGAGAATAGCAACGTTTCTCTAAGCATATCAGCCTATACTTCTGTTATCAAAAGATTATTTGAAAAAGGGGATCTTTCTTCGGCTAAAAATCTGTTTGACAAACTCCCTTCCTTGGGATTGGAAACTAATATTAGAACATTTAATGCTATGATGAAAGGATTTTGTCAAGAAGGATTGTTTGAGGATGCAAAAGAGTTGCTAGCTAAAATGAGAGAATCTGGTTGTTTGCCCGACAGTTTTACATATAACGCAATTGTTCAGGGCCTCCTGAAAAAAAGTGAAGGGTTTGGAGCAAAGTCACTCTTGGAGGAAATGTTAAAATGAGAGAATCTGATTCTTGTTCTCTATTAGCCAATTCGACTCTTCTACGGAAGCAAATGGCATGATTTGGTATGTTAAAGGTATGCATCTTTAGCCTTGTGGAACTGGTTTGGTTGATGAGTTTTTTTTGATGAAGAACCCCATAACTTGTTGAGTTGTGTTTAGTTGATTCTATTTGTATGAATAAATTTATTATGTTGTATGTTGTTGCAATATTGGAATCCTACGTGGTCATACTGCTTTACTTAAATCCGAGACCTCTTTCGGTTGTAAGCTTCGTTTGGATATGTTTATTTATTTTATAGAGATCCCGTGTTGCATCATCTTGTTAATTATGTGGCTTGTACGATGATAGGGATTTGTTGTTTAACTTTATCAGTAGTAGTGTTCAAACTAATATTTATCTCTTTGGATTGGCGTAATGAGAATCATTTATCTTCACTGTCTTACGGTTGTCTTACAGTAGTAGTGTTCAAACTAATATTTTACCCCTTTTTTTTTCTTCGTATTTGCGCCACTTTTATGCTGCAGTAGTTAACGATTTGAGTCGTCTACTAAATTCGGTATTGGAACAGCATCCATTTCTTTTTTTCTTTTTCTTTTTTTTTATTATATGTGATACTACCGAATTTGACAAATGATGATTGTGTTAAGAAGCGAGATGAGAAGCAGAGTACACAAGAATCATGAAGCAGTCAAATGAATGTGGTTACAAACTTCTGTGTTTTCTTCATGCCTTGGGAGTTGGGAGGGGTTCTGAGAGCTGTATATTTCCAATTCTGTATGCGGGGGTTCTGAGAGCTGTATTAATCGGGTTCGGTGAAAGTATTGTTAGTTGAAGTTTAGAACTCTTCAAGTTTGTTATAGAAACTTTTTCCAATTCTGTATGGGGGGGATATGCTACGTACTCAAACTGTGAAATATATGTTTTTAATTCTGTATGTGGGTGATATGCTACGTACTCAAAACTTTTTTCCAATTCTGAAAACGTTTGATTGTCTCACCCCAAATGCTTTGATGTAACTAATGAAAGCAAAATAAATAAACCTGTTGAACTTTGACATGTTTTTCAGTGTAGATCTACCACTTGATCATTTTTCTGTACATGGTGAACTTGGGCAACAAGATTTCTCAGACAAAATGCAAGTCGGTTTGAAATACGCTTATAGTTGTGAGTTGAGTGGCTCCTAAATTATAACAAAGTGGATTGGGCCGAGGTCAAGGAAGATGTATTCGCAGCTCCTATAGTAAGGAATCTTTAGCCTCGAGGAACTGTTTCGTTTTAATGAGGTCTTCTGAATGACCATGTTGTTACGAATTTAACCTTTTTTTTCTGAGGGGTAGAGTAGGTGACTAACTAATCAAGACTGGAAAAACTTAGTGTCTGATTATTCTTCTTTTTTGTCTTAATTAGGTGAGAGTAGTGATTTACGGAGATGGTGTTCACACTATTGGGAAATTTAGAGTTCATATACTGATGTATGTTGTTCATATAGTTGGAGTGCAAGAAATAAACAGATCTTTGAAGGGCTCATCCCTAACCCTAACCGACTAATCAATTGGGGTAAATCCCCCCTCCCTGTATTCTCTCTCTGCACTTTTAGCAGATTTACAATGAAAAGTCTCTTTTACTCATAAAAAAAAAAATTTGATAGATGAATCTTCTCACACATATATGTGTATGTAGAAACTCTTACGACAAGTTTTTACAAGTATTATATTCCCGAAATTTTGCTTACAGCAAGAAATGGTCCCAAAAAAAGGTTTTTGAGAAGACAACGTATCACCATCTATCTTCCTGCAAACATTTGCAAAAATTCAGCCCGCCAATGCAACGTTTACTCTAAATTATTGTAGTTTCTCCATGTGAAAAATGGCTCTCGATTGAAGCTTTTTGTAGTCCAGGATATGCATAAACACTAGTTCCATCCACATTGTGTTCAAAAAATGTAAACAAAACGCGATGTTACATAAATTTAGGCTGTTAGAGCATGATTAAAAACTTTGATGTTAATATTTCCTTACTTGCATTTTCAAAAGGGTTTGCTATGGTTTTGTCTTTCCCCACCAATAAGTATTCTTCCCATACAAGTTTAATCATGATTTGATTGGATTTTACATGAATTAAGACCTAGTATATTAAGAACAAGAACGTTTACATCTAAGACGAAGATGATGTTTGCATTTACAAGACTTGATGAATGATAATAATGCCGACTTTCGACATTTGAAGTACATGATTTGCTACTGATTGATAAGAGAATTGAGAGATAAGAATTTTGGGAGATGTTTGAATTGAGCACAAATGAAGAAGGAAATTTATTATGTTGTATGTTCTTGGAATATTGGAATCCTACATGGTCATATTGCTTTGCTTCCGAGACCTCTTTCAGTTGTAAAGCTTCGATTGGATATGTTTATTTATTTTACAGAGATCCCGTGTTGCGTCATCTTGTTAGTTATGTGGCTTGTATGATGCTAGGGAGTTGTTGGTTCATCGCCGAAGTCTAGATTAATTTATTTCTGTGGTAGTAGTACTGTGACAAGGATGCATTTCCAGCTAACGGAATAGTAATGTGGAGATAAATTGTAAGTTTGTTATACAAGTACTTTTATTTTGCAAATATCATAGTGCTAGGTGGATTGTTTGAGGGTTACTTATACAAGCACTGTCTATGTTCTTAAGGGTGGCCTGCATGGATTTTCGAAATGATGAGTTTCTGAACTCAATTCCTGTATATTATCTACGATTATTCCTTTTATGTGGATTGATAATCATATAAAGTCTGGAACATGCGATATAATGCCTTTATTCGTATGTAATTTTGCTTAAGATGTTAGTTCAGTATTTTTCGTTTTTGTTGTATTTTTGTAACTTTTACGCAGTAGTTCACGAGTTGAGTATTGTACTAAATATGGCATTGCACAGCTTACAGCATCCATTGCTGTTATCGTGTGATACTACTGAATTTGACAAATTATACATGTTATAGTTGATATGGCATGGTTATACTTCCCTCATAAGAAGCAGGATGAGAAGCAGATGCAATGGATTTTACAGGCCATTTGTCTAGGCTTTTTTTTGTGAGACCAGGCACTATATTTTCGTTTGGTTTTCTTATCTTAAATGATGGAAGGAATCATCGCTGTGTTGTGGCGAATGTCGGCAAACATCATCAGATGACAACCTTTGCAGTCTTTCCTTTCAAATCTGATAGATGGTGTTTCAGCTTCTTCGATGCAGCCAGAAGAAGTATCTGATGTGTCCCAGCATATATAATACTATCTTGATTCAGACGGTTGGATCATACGAAGCCTACTGGTGGAGGCGTGTTGCTGTTTTTGATAAATAAAAAATAAGATTACTACTGGCTTTTGGAAACATGGGGGTCGGTCGTTCCTTTTTCAACATATAAATTCTGCACTTAGAGCACGCTTGAGGCTGAAGTGGTTCGATGGGCCTTATATGTTGCTCAGGAAAAGGGTTGGAAGGATATCGTATCGTTGTCTTGTTATATATATATATATATATATATATATATATATATATATATATATATATATATATATATATATATAACAAGACATATATTTATTTATTTAGGTGGTGTAGAGTCATGATGAAGGCGAGAAGTGTATGCAGTTTCAAGGATGAAAATTTTAGACCCTCTGCTGTAAGAATACAAAGGGCATATCTTTGGAAGCATTTGTCTTTGGGTGCTTGCCCATTTTTCTTTTTCTTTTTCTTTTTCTTTTTCTTTTTCTTTTTATATAGAGATAGGAATCCTGATTTATAGCAACTTTTCTGAGATTTTTATTAGATTGGTTGATGTCCAATATAAAAGTCTTCGATTGTGCAACTTTTCTGAGATTTTTACATTTGTTTCTTGTCTCTTTTATGCTATCTCAACTTTTCTGAGATTTTTTTCGTATTTTCGCCACTCTTATGCTGCACTAGTTCACCATTTTCAGTATTGCAACAGCATCATCCATTTCTTTTTCTTTTTTTATTTATTTATCATGTGATACTACCCAATTTGACAAATGATACATATTTGTGTTAAGAAGCAAAGATGAGAAGCATTTTATGCAGGCTGCCTGTGTGAAGAGCAAGATGAAGAAGACCTACACCACTGTCTTCTTCATGCAAATCAGTCAAAAACGGATTTAGTCTCATGAAGAGGAAAGTAAACCGTCTTATTGAAATGGAGGATTGCCATATCGTTAGGGATCCTGCAAATCCTTCATAAGCCTCCTTCATAAGCATTTCTTTTGATTTTGAAGTTTTTATCTTCTTTTCATTCATGGATTGACATGAGACGATGCTCGTTATTAGTGGTTTATGTTATCTTTTGCCGTCATTCATTGTGTGGATTTACGTTTTATGTTTGCATTCCGTGGTTTATGTCGTTCATGCTCTCGTCCATCATTTAAGACTTTCATGCTTGGAGATTTCATCCATATCGTAGATATTTATAGAAGAAGAGCGACGCGGATATTTATAGATGCAGACTAACGTCCTGGTTTTTAACCACCCAAAAACTTGTTCTTTCTAATAGTGAATGGATAGATGAATCTGCTCATACGCTCTTACAACAAGTTTCATTTTATGGAAAATTCCCTTAAAGCAAGAAATGGTCCAAATATGTTTATGAAAACACAGAGTATCATCATCTAACTTCTTGCAAGCATCTGTATAAATTCAACCCTTGATGGAACATCTACTCTAAATGACTGAAGTTCGTCCACAATTCGTTCTTGCAGTCCATGATATGCATTAGCACTAGTTCCATCCACATCATGTTCAAAAAATGTAAACATAATGCGAAGTTTACATATATTCAGGCTTTTAGAACATGATTAAAAACTTTGATGTTAATTTCCCCTTGCATTTTTAGAAAGGTTTGCTTTGGTTTCTTCTTTTCCCTTCAACAAGTATTCTTCCCTACAAGTTCTAATCCCGATTTACTTAGATTTTACGCGAACTAAAACCTATTATTTTAAGAACAAGAACACTTAAACCTAAGAAGAAGATGATGTTTCCACTTACAAGACTTGATAATAATGTTGAGTTTCAGGATTTGAAGTACATGATTTGCTACGGATTGATAAGAGAATTGTGAGATGTTTGAATTGAGCGCAAATGAAGAAGGAAACTATTGATTCGTATTTTAAAGTGAAGAGGTCGCAAAACGGGTATGAAAGACCTCCAATAGTTGTCATATCACAACAACTGCAAAAGTTTTGGTTGGCGGTAACCAGTGCTGGATTTGTGAAAATTTTAGTTAACGAATTGAATTTTGATCCTGACACTATTTATTATGATGTATTGTTTTTTTTTCTTTCTAAATACAAATAAGAACGAATTATGACATTATCTTTGAAATAGCTTACGAAAAGTATAAAATTGAACTTGAAGCATTAAACATGTATGCATTCATCACACATGACATATCATTTTCAATTTGACAATTTGTAATAGTAAAACCATATTTGACAACCTTAAACATTTATTCGTCAAGTTTCACATTATTATTTTGGAAAATAATGTCAAAAAAAGATTTTTTTTTAACAGAAAGAATACAATAACTATTTACAACCACCACAATAGTGGACTAACACACCACATATTGTGAGTACAACTTTCCTAAACAGGAAAACTACGCCGGAGAACTCTCAAATTAATGTTTCCAGAGGAGGACTCTCATCACATATTGTGGGTATAATTTTCCTAAAGAGAAAAACTATCTTTGGAGGACTCTCAAATTAATGCTTCTGAGGAGGACTCTAACCACATATTGTGACTACAACTTTCCTAAAGAGGAAACTATGCTGGATGACTCTCAAATTAATGTCTCCAAGGGATGACTCTCAAATTAATGCCTACAGAGGGATTCGAACTCGAGACATCAACTTTAGCCGCCGAGTTAGACTTCATCGACAATAAACATTTTTTTTAATTAGAATAAGTAATCTTTTTTATTTTTTTTTGAGGGGTAAGTAATCTTTTTTTAAGTTTCACAACACGTCTTACGTCAATAATTCTGGTAGGACCCTCATTTAAGATGTGTTGTGTTTATCAACACCAATTGATTGAAATGTTTATGCAACAAAATGTGCACATCAAAGTACCACGATATATTTTTAAACCATTGATTTTTATGGAACTCATATAAATCAATGGAAAATGATATGTGCACTACACATTTGTGTAGTGCACAAACCACTACATACTTGGTATTCATTGATCATGATCAATTATTTATTGTGATGGGTCCCAACAAAATATGTAGTGTTGATTTTGTTGGGTAAGATGTTGTGGTAGAAGAAGTAATGAATGTATCACTACTCTAAATCAATATGCCTAACGTTATAATTAATGATCCAAAAATATGTTGTGGATTTAGTTGTGCACTATCACTACTTCCTTAATGAATGATATATGATGTGTTGTGCATGCGTGTGTGTTCTTTTTTTTGGATTAAAAAAAAAAAAGGAAAAATCTCAATTTACCCTCCTAAATTATGTCTATCATAAAATTTAATCCATTTACCCCTTAGACTATAGTTTAAAATCAAATTACAACCCTAAACTATTATTTGTTCGATTTACGACCCCAAACTATTATTTTCGATCAATTTTCACCCTTTATCCAATTATAACTTGCTTTAAATATTAAATAAGGGACAAATTGGTCTTTTCAGTCTTTATCTCTTCCAACCCTCTCTTTTCACCATCCCTTTTACCGCCGGCCCCTTCATGATAAGAAATTTCCATGCTAGCAATGTATTCCTTCATGATAGAAAGCAAGCAACTCAGCTCTCGTCCAGCTTCAATTATAATTTCACTTTCACTTTTGTGCGAATTGCGAAACCCAGATCTGTATCTGTTCAAGATGTGGAAATTCACTTGTCTTTTTGCTGGTAAATTTCCCTATTCTTCTTCTTCTTCCCCTTCTTCTCTTATTCATCGTTGTAATGCTACTGCTATCACTTTACCTCTTTATTATTCATCTCGTTGTTGTCCAACTTCCAACCCAACTCCATATTCTAAATTAACCCGGAGTGAAGTTAAAGAAATTTTAGCAGTCAAGTGCATTACTGGATTTGATCGGGTCGATGATGCCCGCTCTTTGTTTTATGGGATGCTTGAATTTCATCCGCTGCCTCCTGTTGCTGATTTCAATCGGTTGTTAACCGGTGTTGTTAAGATGAAGCAATTCAGCTCCGCCGTCCTTATTTACAGAGAAATGCTCTTCAAGGGTGTTCCGATTAATGAACGGACCATGACCATTGTGATCAACTGTTTCTGTCATTTGAATCAGGTGGATTTTGGTTTTGCAATCTTAGCAGGCATTTTCAAGCTTGGATTCAAACCTGATGTGTTTACTCTCACCACTCTTATTCGTGGACTGTTTGAAGCGGACAGATTTGCAGAGGCTGTGGAATTATTTCGAACAATGGTCATTCAGAAAGTTTGTGACGAGATTGCTTATGGAACCGTGATCAATGGATTGTGCAAATCTGGAAACACTTCTAAAGCTGTTGAACTGCTCCGTCTTGTTGAGAAAGAAGGATCCTATAAGCCGAATACTGTGATGTACAGCACAATCATGGATAGTTTGTGTAAGGAGAGGAAGGTGGACGAAGCACTTCAGCTTCTATATGAAATGGCTGCTAATGGAACCCCGGCAAATATCATCACGTATAATTCAGTCATCCAAGGGCTTTGCAATTTCAGCAGATGGAAAGATGTCACTATTTTAATGATGGAAATGGCAAATACGAGAATTTACCCTAACGTGGTTACCTTCAATATACTCGTGGATGCTTTTAGCAAAGAAGGTAGGGTTGAAGAGGCAGAGGCTATGCTGAAAATCATGGTCGAAAGGGGTGAGCGTCCCAATGTAGTGACTTACAATGCACTAATGGATGGATATTGCAAGAAAGGGAAGATGGACAGAGCTCATCAAGTGCTACAGATCATGGTTGATCAAGGTTGTGAACATACCATTTGGAGTTACAACATATTGCTGAATGGATATTGCAAAAAAGGGAATGTAGACGATGCACTTGCTTTGTTTAAATTAATTTCTTGTAAAGGCATGAAGTGCAATGTTATTACCTTCAACACGATGATACATGGATTATTTGAAGCTGGCAAATATGTTGATGCAAGGATGTTAATCTGCGAGATGCAACGTCAAGGAGTGAGTCCGGACAGCTTCACTTATAGCATTTGGCTTGATGGCTTATATCAAAATGGCCTTGTCTCTGAAGCACACACATTGCTTTGTGATCTGGAGTTTAGCAACGTTTCTCTAAACATAGCAGCCTATACTGCTGTTATCAAAGGATTATTTGAAAAAGGGGATCTTTCTTCGGCTAATAATCTGTTTGACAAACTCCCTTCGTTAGGATTGGAACCTGATATTAGAACATTTAATGCTATGATCAAAGGATTTTGTCAAGAAGGATTGTTGGAGGATGCCAAAGAGTTGCTAGCTAAAATGAGAGAATCTGGTTGTTTGCCCGACAACTTTACATATAATGCAATTGCCAAGGGCCTCCTGAAAAAAAGTGAAGGGTTTGGAGCAAAGTCACTCTTGGAGGAAATGTTAAAATGACATGATCTGGTGTGTTAAAGGTATGTATCTTTAGCCTTGTGGAACTGGTTTGGTTGATGAGTTTTTTTTTTTTATTTTTTTATTTTAATTTTTATAAATAACCCAAGGTAACTTGTTGAGTTCCATTTAGTTGATTGTATGTATAAATTTATTATGTTGTATGTCCTTGCAATATTGAAATCCTACTTGGTCATGTTGCTTTACTGCAAATCCGAGACCTCTTTCGGTTGTAAAGCTTCGATTGGATATGTTTATTTATTTAATAGAGATCCCGTGTTGCGTCATCTTGTTAGTTATGTGGCTTGTACAATGATAGAGAGTTGTTGGTTCTTCGCCGAAGTCTAAATTAATTTATTTCTGTTGTAGTAATACTGTGACAAGGAAGCTTTTCCAGTTAATGGAATAGTAATGTGGAGATGAATCGTAAGCTTGTTATACAAGTAATTTTATTGTGTGTATGTTGGTGGATATGTTATTTAAAACCGTGCACTTATCGTGATTGCCGATGAATGATTTTAAGAATTATTTTGTGTGGACATTAGGTTATGCATGCTAAAAGGATTTAATGAATTTGATTATTGTTGAGTGTTTCTGCTTTTAACTTTAACATGTACATGTTCTTCACAGGGGTTGTTTAACTTTTGAAAACTATTAGAGTTCAAACTGATATTTATTTCTTTGGATTGGTGTAATGAAAAAAAATCATTTTCTTTATTGTCTTCACTCTCTTACGGTTGTTGATTCCCCTGTCTGCGTTGGAAATTCGTAACTGTCGTCTCATATCTGGCATGGTATGGTTCTATAGACGATGTCCTCAAATGTTCCAAAGCTTGTATATATGACTGTTTTTTAAGCTAAAAGGATTTCTGAATTCTACAACTATGCATGCTTGACACACTGGTTTGTTTCAAGTCTAGCGCGTTAAGTGGGGTTCCTTTGTCTAGGGAATTCAAACCGGTTTATAGGCTAGGTGGATTAATTGCTTTAGGGTTACTTACACAAGCACTATCTATGTTGTTAAGTGTGGTCTAGATGCCTTTGAACAAACATGACTTTCTGAATTCGTCATTTAACTTCGAACAATTTAAAGGCACAGAGATATTTATTTTGGTGGGATATATGTTGGTTAATTTGTTATGCATTCTAGTAAGATTTGTTGTGGTGGATGTTCATTTCTTGGATTTACACTCTGAGTTTTAAGGTTATGGTTTGATCTCGTGAATTCAAGATTTAGTCACATCGTGTCTTGTTTATGGGGCTTCATCTACAGCCACTCCCCACAGTTGGGAACTAATGATTGGCTCTGTCTACAAAGATTTTGGATTCATTCACACTCTGAGTTTCCACTAACTGCTTTTGTGTATAGATTTACTTGTTTGTATGTTGTGTGCAGTCTTGGAATTCATTAATGTGTTTATCGTGAGTGTTTCCTTTCAAATCTGATATGGTGCTTCTTAATTTCCTATCTATGTTTTTTTGCTTCTGGGTGATGTGTTTAAACCTTTTTTTTTTATTTCTTTGGGTGTTGCGTTTAATAGTTAGCTGGCAGTAGTCATTAGGGATCAGTCAAAAACAGATTTAGTCTCATGAAGAGGTACGCAAACCGTCTTATTGAAATGGAGGATTACCATATCGTTAGGGTTCCTGCAAATCCTTCATAAGCATTTCTTTTGATTTTGAAGTTTGTATCTTCTTTTGATTCTTGGAATTACATGAGATGATGCTCGTTGTTAGTGGTTTATGTTATGTTTTGCCATCATTCATTGTGTGGATTTACGTTTTGTGTTTGCATTCCGTGGTTTCTTAGAGATTTCATCCATATCGTAGATATTTTCTTGTACGATGAGCGACACGGATATTTATAGATGCACAGTAATGTCGTGGTGTTTTTAACCGCCCAAAAACTTGTTCTTTCTAATAGTGAATGGATAGATGAATCTACTCATACACATATGCGTGTATGTAAAACTCTTGCAACAATTTTCATATTCCGGAAAATTCGCTTAAATCAAGAAATGGTCCAAATAAGTTTCTTAAAACACCGAGTATCATCATCTAACTTCTTGCAAGCATCTGCACAAATTCAACCCGCTGATGGAACATTCACTCTAAATAACTGCAGTTTGTCTACACTTTGTTCTTGCAATTCAGGATGCATTAGCACTGGTTCCATCCACATCGTGTTCAAAAAAATGTAAACAGAACGCTATGTTACATACATTTAGGCTTTTAGAACATGATTAAAAACTTTAATGTTAACATCTCCTTGCATTTTTTGAAAGGTTTGCTATGGTATCTTCTTTTCCCATCAACAAGTATTCTTCCCTACAAATTGTAATCCTGATTTACTTAGATTTTACGAGAACTAAAACCTATTATTTTAAGGACAAGAACACTTAAACCTAAGAAGAAGATGATGTTTCCACTTACCAGACTTGATAATAATGTTGAGTTTCAGCATTTAAAGTACATGCTTTGCTACGGATTGATAAGAGAATTGAGAGATAACAATATGTACTACTACCACATCTTTTGTATTTTCTTTTGAAACGATAGGTTTGCAAGCTGTTCTATCCTACATTTTTTGACATTATTTTGGGGTTAGGTTTAGGCGAGGTAGAGGAAATACGTTTACACAACTAGTGACACAATATATTTTTATAGTACATTTGATTATGATAGACCCACGTTATAATCAATATGTTGTAAATCATGATAAATGCTGGAAGAATTTGTTGTATATGTCGTTGTAATAAAATCGTTGTAGCTAGCTGTAACATTCAATACTTCAAAAACCATTTCAATTGCAATGGTATAAAATATTGTATCAAATATCAATTAACCACATTCAAAATATTATCTATATATCATGATAAACGAATCATATAAGACGATCAATGTTGTAAATTACACGATTGATCGTAATGGGTGGACATCATGATAAATAAAAAAGTGTTGAAAGGAGTCGGTTCATACGTAATTCCTCCCTCTAGTTATTAGATTATATTGTCACTTCAATTATAAGTATATACCACTTCAATTATTGGTATAAAGAATCAATATTTTATAAGATACATTATTCCATCACTATCACAAATCAAAGTCTTCTTACTGCATATCGTGAAGAATACAGTTGAATAAGTCGATTATTTTACTGTTATTAAGAATTTTGCTTGTACATGTGGTAGAAAAAACGACGTGAGATATATTTTATGATTATTCCATGTGGTTATTACTACATTTAAACTTCGATAAATAAATAACCTCGTCAAATGAATAATTTTTTCTGGTCCCGACTTGGACAAAATGGCTTAAGTAATATTTGATAAATGAATAACCTCGCTAAACGAATATTTTTTTCCTGACCCCAAAAGTATTCAGTTATCGAGGTTTAACTGTATGAATCCATAATGAGGTGTTCTGTTACTATCTTTATGATTTTATCTTTTTTTTTTTTTTTGAGGATTATGATTTTATCTCTACTTAAAATAAAATAATATAATGGTAGTTCAATATAATATTAAATTAAAAAAACCAAAATAATTTATACGGAAAATCGAGAAAGCCTCGTCCGCCAAACTAGCTTCAGGCCTTGCGTGTATTCTTTGTTACTTCGACGTTTCTTTTCAGGGACCCCATCACTTTTGATAGTTGAAATGACTTTGTCAGATTATAAGGTTTAAAAAATCTCAAATTCCATTCTGCATAATCTGACAAAGCCATTTCAACTATGATTTATTATGAACGGATATTGGTGTGTCGTTAAACCACAAAAAATAAACACCTCCAACCTCGATAACGAGTATAGTGGAAGCAGGGATCGAATCATCGGGGAACGGAAGATAATTTCTTTTAGAACAAAAATATAAAAATCCAATTTGTGGTGAATTAACTAAACTTGCAATAACTAAAATAAACAATTCTAACAATCGAGAGAGTGTGATTTCAAGTAGTGACGAAAATCAATAATAGGAAGGCTCCAGCTGAAGTTGATTATTTTCACCTCGATTTCCTCGACTGATCATTGACGCAAAAATACTCATTAATTTATTAACAAACCAGGTATTATTACCGACATGCGCCAAGTAACCAGCCTCTCCTAAATTCGAAAATTAAGACACGGTCATTAATTATACTCTAACCGAAAGACACTACTAGACACGGTCATAAGAGTTTGGTGTTCTGGTAGCATTAATATTACCCGATTCTGAATATTAACACACACGCGGGTTAAATTTAATCCAAATAATTCACCTTCGTGGTAGCGGATTAACCAGCTGCGAACAAGTACAATCATACTACTCGTCACTTTATCAAAACTAATAAGCAATTACGGACTTATCGTTTAATTGACAATCGATTAATTAGTTTTATCAATTACCCTGCAGAAATAATTAACACAACTAATAATCGTGAAGAAATTCTAACAGAAGATGAACAAATACTAATAAATCAATAAGGAAGAAACACAATTTGATCTCACAGTCAATTACATCGAGGTTTCAATATTTCTTCAACTGGAATAAAAGAAATGAGAAACTAACCATTGTTGTAGCAATCACAAAATAATTCATATAATAAAATGGTGGCTTGATCACAATGGAAGAAGAAAAATAAGCAGCCGTCCCGTCTTTTTCTTGCTCAGTTCGTCCGTACCCTAGCTGTGATGTCTCCCTGCTATATTCAATTCAATGACCGAAATTGCATATATCCCAATTTTCTGCTTTCCCACGTCTCTTTTTTGCTTAGTCAATGGGTCCTTTTGACTTTTAAATGATCAACCAATCAAAACATAAGGATTTAACCAATATAAAAAAAGATTAAAACTCTTGAGAAATTTCAGCTCTCCACCAATTAGAATTTAGCTTCACATCATATACGTCCCTTTGCAATTCAGCATTTGCAGATTTTCAGCTTCAAACTAGGACTATGGTATGATCATACCATTTCCAGACTCTTCTTTCCACACTTCAAATTTGTCAAAACGTGAAACATCTCCCTAGTCTTCTAGCGGTAACATCATCCTTTAACTTAACCTCTCTTTGACGCATTTCACGACACGAAACACTCCTTTAAGTCATTATCATTATCAATCCTGCAAAACAACACCAAACACCCCGGAAAAGCGTATATCTCCCAAGAATTACATCGAAAAAGCGATAAAATCTCAACCAAATATGCTCCTATCAGATATCAAAACTTTCCCTACCCAAAAAAAGAAAAGAAAAGAAGAAGAAGAATGGGATTAAAGCTTATGTAGTAACACATTCCATCAAGAATCATATGGGCTCTCCCAAAAATCATCAAGATGGAATCTTTTCTCACCAGAATTCACTTACAGAAGGAAATATAGTGAAAGCCCATGAGCCATTCTCTATGAAGAATCATATGGGGTCTCCCCAAAATCATCAAGATGAAATTTTTACTCACCAGAATTCACTTACAGAAAGAATTGTGAAATCCCATGAGCCATTTTCCATCAAGAATCATATGGGCTCTCCCCAAAATCATCAAGATGAAATATTTTCTCACTAGAATTCACTCACAGAAAGAATTGTGAAAGCCCATGAACCCATAGAATCAGAAACAGTCAAGAAAACCAAAAACAAACCAAAAGAACATGAACAAAAATTGCTTGAAAATGAAACAAAAACAGGGGTTGAAGTCATCAATACAAGTGAGACAGATGATAATGATGATACAATGGATGCAACATGATAAAAGTTGTCTTTCCTTAATTCCATAAAACTAACTTTTGATATTCTTGATTTCAAAGTAAGTGTGTGTCTCTTATCATGTCGACTATCATTTAATAATCTAATAAATGTTTTGTAAGTACTGTATGGATGTCGTGTAAATTCATCATGGATATATTTCAAGTTACAAAGTAATTTATTCTAAAGTTTAATTTTACAGTAAATAATTTTCATGCTCTCTTCTCTTCTGGCTTTTAGTTCTTTACCAAATATATGTACTCGCATAAATTATTCTACTTTACTTTTAGTACCATAAAAACAACTATTTTATGCATTAAACTTCATGTAAAAGTTTATACTACTTTTGCTGAGTAATTTTGAGTAAACTAGTTTCAAACCTATCCTGCCATTGTAATAAAATTTCCAGCATCATTCATTTTGAAAAAGTATATACATAGTGGTGCCAAAATTCTTGTAACTACTTCTAATATATATTACTTGTATAGATTTACACAGTTTTATAGCTTTTCCAAGCTTGTCCCCACAACTATTTTGTGCATTGATATTGGCACAACTTTTAACTATTTTATTAGTATATAAATAAAACTATTTTGCTGTTGCACAAACAATTTATTATTATTATTATTATTTTTTTTGATTCAACACTTTATATTGTAATAGCTTATTGGTAGCAACTACTGTTTCTGTCAAAAGTTTATTTCGAGGCATTTTTCTCTCCTACTGACACAAGTTTTTGCATTAATTAGGAATACATGGAAAATATATTTCTTATCATATATTAAGTTTTACATAATTTTGAACCCCACAAAAGTGATTTAAAATGTTTGTCTTAAAACGTCTCTTCCAATGATTTCAATTTACATACCTTTGGTTAGAGTATTAATTGTGTCATGTTTATAACTTACTAGAATGATTTCAAATTGCCATACGTAAGGACTGTCTTTAATTTTTGTGAATGGTTAATTTATTTCGAAAATACACAAATACTTAAAGATATACAGTTAATTATTCTTATATACTTATGAACCTTAAAATAACTATTTGATTATAGACTTTTGTCCTGTTGAGAAAGTTTCTTCAAATCTTATCGGCGTGTATCGTGTATGATTCATATTAAGGGTATTATTGTAACATCGTGTAATTGGGTTTGGTGGTATAGATCATTATAACTATAAATACTTGTGATATATTAATATACGAATCACCTTTTTCCTAATCCGTGTTCACTTTAACATGGTATCAGAGCCTCTCTCTTTGAGAGATTAAAATTTTTTTTCTCCCCCTGTGGCCGTCGTTTTTTTTAAGGGTTTCTTCCCCTCCCACGAGTGCATCTTCTTCTTCAGTAGTTCACCGTCTCCATGGGTGATAAAGGTGCAACCTCCCGTTATGAACCTTTTTCTGCATATTACTTGCATCCAAGTGAAGGAACAGGGGCGGTCATTAGCCCGATCATGCTGAAGGGGGATAATTTTGAGGAATGGTCACGCTCCTTACGCAATAATCTGCGTGCCAAGAATAAACTTGGCTTTATCGATGGTACTATCGAAGTTCCCGATAGTAAATCCCCTGAATTTGATCAATGGGGTATTGTCAATTCCATGTTGGTTGCTTGGATTGTCAATACCCTTGATGTTTCGATTCGATCAACGGTCCGGTTTCCCGATCATGTCAAAGAGCTGTGGGACGACTTGCGGGCTCGGTATTCTCTAGCAAACGGTCCAAGAATCTTGGAGTTAAAGTCACGGTGCATTGTCACCGCAAACGGCGTGGCCGTCCGGTAGCTGCTACTATCTGCGATCTCCGCCGTCTTCAAGATGATCCGGCCGCCATCAACCCTCTTCCGGCCTGTACCTGTGCTGCAGCCGCCGCTTACGGTAAACTTCATGACAACGAAATCCTTCATCAATTTTGTATGGGTTTAGATTCAACCAAATTTGGTAGCTACGTTTCTACGTTATTAATGATGGATCCCATCCCTTCATTGAATGTTGCGTACTCAAAAATTATTTTTGAGGAACGAAAACAGGTTGCTTCCGAGGCTCGTGATTCTCCCCGGCCCGAAGCTGTTGGTTTCGCAGCACAAGGGGCCGGCAATGGCGGTTCTGGCCGCTCTCACAGGTCTGCCGGAGATGATAACCGGCGGTGTTCGAATTGCGATAAGCCGGGACATCTGAAAGATCAGTGTTTCGAGTTGATTGGTTATCCGGAGTGGCATCCTCTCTACAATGCCTCTAATTCAGCTCCTTCCCGTGGTGGTCGTGGCAATGGCAATCGGGGTGGCCGCTCGTCGCATCGCGGTGGTCGTGGCGGTAGGACTTCAGGCCGTCCATTTGCAGGTTCTGCAAGTTCTTCTCATTCGACTAATGAGCAGTCTATGGCTGATCATGATCGTGTTCCAACCTTGTCCGATGATCAATGGACCCAGCTTCTCTCGGCTTTGAAAAATGTGAAGACCTCGTCATCGGAAAAATTGTCTGGTATGTTTTTTGATTGGATCATTGATACCGGTAATCTCTCTTTGTTCAGCAATTTACGTAATATATCATCTATGGTTGGACTACCTAACGGTAAGAAGTCGGTTGCCACTAAAATGGGCAATGTTAAATTAAGCGAGGATATTCTTTTGGAGGATGTCCTTTATGTTCCCGATCTTAAGTGTAACTTGTTGTCTGTTACACATTTGCTAGAGATATACGGATATATTGTTATTTTCACTAATAAACCGTGTCTTATTCAGGACCGTACTTTGAGGAATCTGATTGGAGCGGGGGTGCAGTGTAATGGGGTGTATCACTTTCGGCCGGTTCGTTCACCTCAAGTTCACGCTCATAAGGTCACAACTACCGACACGAGTACTTTGTGGCATCGTCGTTTGGGTCATCCTTCGATGATTGTCGTATCTTTATTTTCTGGCACTCGTAGTTCCAATAATACTTGTGATGTTGATTGTCACGTTTGTTTTATGAGTAAACAGCCCCGCAACTCTTTTCCCTTGAGTTCTAAGAAGGCTTTGGCAATATTTGATTTGGTTCATTGTGATATTTGGGGTCCTTATCGTGTTCCGTCTAGTTGTGACGCTCGTTTTTTCCTTACGCTTGTCAATGATTTTTCTAGAACCACGTGGGTTTATTTGATGGTTGCAAAGTCTGAAGTCAAACACCTCATTGAAATATTTTACAACATGGTTAAACGACAATTTAATAAGCGTATTAAATGTTTTCGGAGCGATAATGGTCAAGAGTTTTTAAGTTTGCATCCTTTCCTTGAGACTAAGGGCATATTACTTCAGACTTCTTGTGTCGATACTGCTCAACAAAATGGTCGGGTAGAACGTAAGCATCGCCACATTCTAAATGTTGCTCGCGCCCTACGGTTTCAAGCCAAATTACCTAAGTTTTTTTGGGGCGAGTGTGTCCTTCCGCAGTTCACCTTATCAACATTACTCCTACTCGGGTTCTAAACGGTAAAACCCCGTTTGAATGCTTATATGGCCGACCCCCTACGTATGATAATATTCGTGTTTTTGGGTGTTTATGCTATGCTACGGTGGGTCCTAAAAACAATGATAAGTTTGAATCTCGTTCTCGCCAATGTATTTTTGTTGGCTATCCGTTTGGTCAAAAGGGTTGGAGGCTTTATGACCTTGTTTCTCGTGATTTTTTTACGAGCCGCGATGTGATATTTTTTGAAGATAAGTTCCCTTATATTGCTACCCTTCCCGACCCCTCGCTCGCCTTCAATGCGAAAAATATTTTAGTCGGCCTATCCTATGGGATGATGATGATGAGAGCCCTTCGAGCCTCCTACTACCTCGGTTCCCGTGGTTGATCCACCCGTTGCCCCCGTTAATGATCCGACCCCCTCCTCCGAATTAAGGGGGAGTGCGACATTCCTGCTACCGGTCAAGACACGAGTACTTCCACCGATATTGTTTTGGGCCGTGGTCACCGAGTCAAGACTCCATCACTCAAGCTCCGTGATTATGTTACTCATACAATGGCTCACTTAGCTGAAGACCCCACCCCATTACCTGCTTCTTCGTCTTCGGCAGATTCCTCAGGTAAGCCCCTTGACATAGCTTGTTATGTTGATTATAAACAATTTTCTGTTCGCCACAAGTGTTTTTTGGCAGCTATCACCAAAGATCATGAACCGGCTTCTTTTCGTGAGGCTGTCCGTATCCCCGGTTGGCAGGAAGCTATGACTGACGAAATTAATGCTTTGGAGCGGAATAATACTTGGACTTTGGAAGTCCTTCCTCCCGGCAAACATGCTATCGGTTGTGGCTGGATTTATAAAATTAAATATACTTCCACCGGTGAAGTGGAGCGTCTCAAAGCTCGGCTCGTTGTTCGTGGTAATCGCCAGATAGAAGGGATTGACTACAATGAGACTTTTGCACCTGTGGCTAAGATGGGTACTATTCGTGTTCTTCTCGTTGTTGCTGCGGCTCGCAACTGGGAGTTACATCAAATGGATGTTCACAATGCCTTCCTTCACGGCGATTTGGACGAGGAAGTCTATATGCAGCTTCCTCCTGGTTATCATGCTTCTGCCCCCGGTAAGGTTTGCCGGCTGCGTAAGTCGTTATACGGTTTGAAGCAAGCTCCTCGCCAGTGGTTTGCCAAGTTGACTTCTGCCTTGAAACATTTTGGTTTCAAGCAATCTTATGCTGATTATTCCGTCTTCAGCTACCTTCGGGATGGTGTCTCCTTACATGTTCTTATCTATGTTGATGACTTAATTATTGCTGGCTCGTCTTCGGCAGCGATCTTCCGGTTGAAGACTTATTTGGGTTCTTGTTTCCATATGAAGGATTTGGGCACTCTGAAGTATTTTCTGGGTATCGAAGTGGCCCGGAGTCCAAAGGGTATCTTTCTCTCTCAACGGAAATATGCGTTGGACATTTTGACTGAGGCTGGGATGTTGGGGTGTAAGCCCATTGACACTCCCATGGAGCAGAATCATCGCCTTGCCTCTGCTAAGGACTCTCTTTATGCGCATCCTGATCGGTATCGCCGACTTGTGGGTCGTCTGGTTTACTTGTCTGTTACTTACCCTGAGCTGAGCTATTCCGTTCGTATTCTGGCACAGTTTCTGAGTGATCCACAGGGAGCTCACTGGGATGCTGCCATTCGTACTCTTCGTTTTTTTGAAGGGCTCTCCCGGCCAGGGTATACTGCTTTGTCCTGTGGATGACTTGTCCTTGACCGCTTTTTGTGATAGTGACGGGCCGCTTGTCCCTTGACTCGACGATCCGTCACCGGTTATTTGGTGTTTCTTGGTTGTTCTCCGGTATCTTGGAAGACAAAGAAGCAACCTACGGTGTCTCGCTCTTCCACCGAGGCAGAATATCATGCCATGGCCGTAGCTACATGTGAATTAAAATGGTTGAAGTCGTTGCTTTCTTCTCTTGGCGTTTCCCATTCTAAACCTATGAAGCTCTTTTGTGACAGCCAGTCTGCGCTTCATATCGCCAAGAATCCTGTTTTCCACGACCGCACAAAACATATTGAAGTTGATTGTCACTTTGTTCGTGACGAGATCTTATCCGGCACTTTGACAACCTCTCATGTTCCTACAGGGTTTCAACTCGCCGATGTTTTAACCAAGGCTCTTGGTCGTCAACGATTTAGTTTTTTATTGCGCAAGTTGGGCGTTTGTGACTTACACGCTCCCACTTGAGGGGAGTATTGGCGTGGGGAAACTTGTGCTCGTAACTCGTATAACAATACATTATCAAAAATATACTACATTTTTTTACACATTTGTAAAATGTGTTTTCGGGGTTTTACGGGTACAACGCCCCGATTCGCCCCGCAACGGCCCGCTGCGCACCGCTACACCCCTCTTTGGCCCGCCATGTAGAGACAAACATGATGCCCATACATAAATTGGTCAAGCGATTAACAACTACTTAACCACTAATTAGGGATAATAATAACACATATAATTGACCTTGTATAGTAACAACTATCCTTCAACATGGAGAAGCAGCAGCAATATAGACAATCAAAATTTTAAATAGTCTCTCTTACAAGATGAAGAAAATGATCGTTTTCCCTCTGAAAAAAAGGATTATTCTCCACATCCATATTAGATCCAACACGACATTCAAAATTTAAAATAGTCCCTCACTCTCTCTTACATGACGATGTAAGGGATTGTTGTCCACATCCATATGAGATCTAACAGGTATCTCAGGGCTAAAAAATGAAGGAATCAAATCCGGTTCCATGGGCAAGAATATAGTGTTCACAACACCATAATTTCCATTCACAAAAGGTTGATGCTCATCATGCCGCCATTCCCCGTCGATGAAAAATTTGTACTGCACGACAAATTAAAGAAAGCATATAGATGGATCAAAACAAGACATCAGTTTACAGTTAAAGACACCAGAAACATAAGAAATATATATATATATATATATATATATATATTAATAATAGTAAATAGCAATTTCTAAATCCTAGGGGATAGCAAGCAATATACCCAACGTATGAGTTCTATAGTATTTATGGTGGGCCAAAGAGGGGGTGTAGGCGTGTAGCGGTGCGTAGCGGGGCGAAGCGGGGTGCAGCGGGGCGCAGCGGGGCGTTGTACCCGTAAAACCCCGAAAACACATTTTACAAATGTGTAAAAAATGTAGTATATTTTTTATAATGTGTTGTTATACAGAGTTACAGACACAAGTTTCCCTATTGGCGTGTATCGTGTATGATTCATATTAAGGGTATTATTGTAACATCGTGTAATAGGGTTTGGTGGTATAGGTCATTGTAACTATAAATACTTGTGATATATCAATATATGAATCACCTTTTTCCCAATCCGTGTTCACTTTAACAAATCTCTTCCTTTTTCATGAATGTAACAAAACAAAAATAGAAAGAAAAAAAAAAAAAATCTACTTTTCATGTATAAATATATATAAGGACATTATATATTTGGATAACTTCTAGATCTTCTGTAAATAAATTTTAACTCTTTAGCCCTCTCGATCTTATGTAAATAAATCTTTAGTTTAATGTTTGGTGTCTTTAAAGGCACCACACTTTTTTTATATGGGCACCCAAATTAAGGGGCACCACACATGTATATATTGTTCTACCTAAAGCACCACACTAATTTTTACATATACTCAATACACCACTATATAATTACTATATCGCCATTTATACTTATAGCACCGCGTCTCTTAAAATATTTCACTCCTAAAAATAACTACAACAAAATCATTGAACCTTTAAAATATTACAAATTAATCCTTTCCTATGACACCACACTCAACATTTTTTCTCTTTCTTCTGAAAATAACATAAACCTTCACAACCGCCTCCTTCTTGTCCCCCCCCCCGCCGCCGCCGCTGTTCCCTTCAGCCTCCCTCTCCCAACGCCCCCTTTCCCTCCCTCACCTCCTCCATTGTTGCCTCCCTTCCCCGCCCCCCATCTAATGTTTTCCCACCACCGAGTTTCTTCAATTATAACATTAATTTCTCCAATTGACGCCCTTAACGGCAAAACGAAGAAAAAATTTGTGTTCTTTCCGATGCAGATGGGAAGAACACTGTGGTGGCTCTTCATGCTATGGTTGAAGAAGAGAAAGAAAACTGCAAAAACAAGTAATAAATATCTGCTCCAGCTTGTTTTATGCATCTGATTTCTTGATGCAGCTTGTTTAATTCCCCATGTCTTCTTCATCAGCCTTGCTTTAACATAAATCACCTGATGAATTAGTCGACGGTGATGCAATAAAATGATCACCAACTTTCAAGTGACCAACTTTTTAGTGGGTATATATATATATATATATATATATAAGGGACGAGAGAGCGCTGGTTTCAATAGCTTGAAGAAATGGTGATAGGAGGAGGAGGTGGTGGTGGGTTGGTGGTGTAAGAGTGGGTTTGGAAGATGCTGAGAAAATTGTATTTTTTATAACTTAGTGGGTGTTTTCGTGATAAAAAAAATTGAAGAAAGTGAAAAGTACCTAGATATAGTAGAATTTAAATTTTATGGGTGTGGTGTAATTGGTAAAATTATCACTTAAAAATTTAATATGTGGTGCCTTAAGTAACCATCTATTTTTTAATGTGTTGTGTTGCCTCTAGTAAGAAAGATGTGGTGCCTTTAAATGCACCCTTAATGTTGCGCCCTACTACAAACTCCTTATCACTTTATTTATAGACCACTGTATAGTTTGCAAACGATTCATTTTAAGAATTTTCTATGAATATGGCGATGAGCTATTTTGATATTTTCTTTAGGTATACCGGCGTACGTGGCAACAATTTTATTTTAGCATGGTGACTTGTAAATTAATTTATTAAAGAAAATTTTTACTAGGGTTTACATTTAAGACATCATCTATATTAAAATATATTAATCTCAAGTGGTCGATTTTTGTAATATTTGGAAGGGAAAAAAAAAAGTTTTATACTTGTTAAAAGACTTTATCCTGTAGCACTACAAGAAAACTTGTTTAAAGGGACGACATTTTGTCGTCCCTTTAAAGACATTATCGTCTCAATAAATGGTCCAAATAAGTTTCTGAAAACACCGAGTATCATCATCTAACTTCTTGCAAGCATGCACAAATTCAACCCGCTGATGGAACATTCACTCTAAATGACTGCAGTTTGTCTACCCTTTGTTCTTGCAATTCAGGATATGCATTAGCACTGGTTCCATCCACATCGTGTTCAAAAAAATGTAAACAGAACGCGATGTTACATACATTTAGGCTTTTAGAACATGATTAAAAACATTGATGTTAACATCTCCTTGAGTTTCCGCATTTGAAGTACATGATTTGCTACGGATTGATAAGAGAATTGAGAGATAACAATTTTGGGAGATGTTTGAATTGAGCACAAATGAAGAAGGGAACTATTGATTCGTATTTTAAAGAGAAGAGGTCGCAAACCAGGTATGAAAGACCACCAATAGTTTTCATATCACAACAACTGCAAAAGTTTTGGTTAGCGTAACCAGTGCTAGATTTGTGGAAATTTTAGTTAACGAATCAAATTTTGATCCTGACACTATTATTGTGATGTATTGCTTTTTTTTTTCTTTTTTTTTTCTTTTCTAAATGCAAATAAGAACGAATTATGATATTATCCTTGAAATAACTTACGAAAGGTATAAAATTGAACTTGAAGCATTAAACATGTATGCATTCATCACACGTGACGGATTACTTTCAATTTGACAATTTATAATAGTAAAATCATATTTGACATCCCTAAACATTCATCCGTCAAGTTTCACCTTATTATTTTAGAAAATAATGTAAAAGATTTCTTTTAAATATACATTTTTTATTAGAATAAGTAATCTTTTTTTAGGTTTCATAACACATCTTATTTCATTAATTACGGCGAGACTCTCATTTTGTGTTTATCAATACCAATTGATTGAAATGTTTATACAACAACAAAAATGTGCCGGTACACTTTTAAAACATTGATTTTTATGGATTTCATATAAATTAATAAATCTCACGTCATAATTAATGGTCAAAAAATATATTTTAGATTTAGTTGTACATATTTTCTTGTTGCACTATCGTCATGATTTTACTCTTTCCACTTTCACGCCTTTAACCCGAGTTTACCCAATTTTTTTATTGTTTTTTTCCTTTTTTTAAATCCAAAAAAAAATTAAAAAAAAATACCACACAAGAGAGCTTATATCATTCATGGAGTAACATCTACTGTTTGAAGAAGTTGAAAGTGGGTAGATAGAAAGCAAGCAACTCAGCTCTCGTCCAGCTTCAATTTTAATTTCACTTTCACTTTTGTGCGTATTGCGAAACCCAGATCTGTATCTGTTCAAGATGTGGAAATTCACTTGTCTTTTTGCTGGTAAATTTCCCTGTTCTTCTTCTTCTCTTATTCATCGTTGTAATGCTACTGCTATCACTTTACCTCTTTATTATTCATCTCGTTGTTGTCCAACTTCCAACCCAACTCCATATTCTAAATTAACCCGGAGTGAAGTTAAAGAAATTTTAGCAGTCAAGCGCATTACTGGATTTGATCGGGTCGATGATGCCCGCTCTTTGTTTTATGGGATGCTTGAATCTCATCCGCTGCCTCCTGTTGCTGATTTCAATCGGTTGTTAACCGGTGTTGTTAAGATGAAGCAATTCAGCTCCGCCGTCCTTATTTACAGAGAAATGCGCTTCAAGGGTGTACCGATTAATGAATGGACCATGACCATTGTGATCAACTGTTTCTGTCATTTGAATCAGGTGGATTTTGGTTTTGCAATCTTAGCAGGCATTTTCAAGCTTGGATTCAAACCTGATGTGTTTACTCTCACCACTCTTATTCGTGGACTGTTTGAAGCGGACAGATTTGCAGAGGCTGTGGAATTATTTCGAACAATGGCCATTCAGAAAGTTTGTGACGAGATTGCTTATGGAACCGTGATCAATGGATTGTGCAAATCTGGAAACACTTCTAAAGCTGTTGAACTGCTCCGTCTTGTTGAGAAAGAAGGATCCTATAAGCCGGATACTGTGATGTACAGCACAATCATGGATAGTTTGTGTAAGGAGAGGAAGGTGGACGAAGCACTTCAGCTTCTATATGAAATGGCTGCTAATGGAATTCCGGCAGATATCATCACGTATAGTTCAGTGATACAAGGGCTTTGCAATTTCGGCAGATGGAAAGATGCCACTATTTTAATGATGGAAATGGCAAATACGAGAATTTACCCTGACGTGGTTACCTTCAATATACTCGTGGATGCTTTTAGCAAAGAAGGTTGGGTTGAAGAGGCAGAGGCTATGCTGAAAATCATGGTCGAAAGGGGTGAGCGTCCCAACGTAGTCACTTACAGTGCACTAATGGATGGATACTGCTTGAGAGGGGAGATGGACAGAGCTCATCAAGTCCTACAGATCATGGTGGCTCAAGGATGTCAACCTAACATTCAGAGTTACAACATATTGCTCAATGGACATTGCAAGAAAGGGAATGTAGACGTTGCCCTTGATTTGTTCAAATTAATTTCTAGTAAAGGCATGAAGTGCAATGTTATTACCTTCAACACGATGATACATGGATTATTTGAAGCTGGCAAATATGTTGATGCAAGGATGTTAATCTGCGAGATGCAACGTCAAGGAGTGAGTCCGGACAGCTTCACTTATAGCATTTGGCTTGATGGCTTATATCAAAATGGCCTTGTCTCTGAAGCACACACGTTGCTTTGTGATCTGGAGTTTAGCAACGTTTCTCTAAACACAGCAGCCTATACTGCTGTTATCAAAGGATTATTTGAAAAAGGGGATCTTTCTTCGGCTAAAAATCTGTTTGACAAACTCCCTTCGTTAGGATTGGGACCTAATATTAGAACATTTAATGCTATGATGAAAGGATTTTGTCAAGAAGGATTGTTTGAGGATGCAAAAGAGTTGCTAGCTAAAATGAGAGAATCTGGTTGTTTGCCCGACAGCTTTACATATAATGCAATTGCCAAGGGCCTCCTGAAAAAAAGTGAAGGGTTTGCAGCAAAGTCACTCTTGGAGGAAATGTTAAAATGACATGATCTGGTGTGTTAAAGGTATGTATCTTTAGCCTTGTGGAACTGGTTTGGTTGATGAGTTTTTTTTTTTTTTTTTTTTTTAATTTTTATAAATAACCCAAGGTAACTTGTTGAGTTCCATTTAGTTGATTGTATGTATAAATTTATTATGTTGTATGTCCTTGCAATATTGAAATCCTACTTGGTCATGTTGCTTTACTTCAAATCCGAGACCTCTTTCGGTTGTAAAGCTTCAATTGGATATGTTTATTTATTTAATAGAGATCCCGTGTTGCGTCATCTTGTTAGTTATGTGGCTTGTACAATGATAGAGTTGTTGGTTCTTCGCCGAAGTCTAAATTAATTTATTTCTGTTGTAGTAATACTGTGACAAGGAAGCTTTTCCAGTTAATGGAATAGTAATGTGGAGATGAATCGTAAGCTTGTTATACAAGTAATTTTATTGTGTGTATGTTGGTGGATATGCTATTTAAAACCGTGCACTTATCGTGATTGCCGATGAATGATTTTAAGAATTATTTAGTGTGGACATTAGGTTATGCATGCTAAAAGGATTTAATGAATTTGATTTTTGTTGAGTGTTTCTGCTTTTAACTTTAACATGTACATGTTCTTCACAGGGGTTGTTTAACTTTTGAAAACTATTAGAGTTCAAACTGATATTTATTTCTTTAGATTGGTGTAATGAAAACAAATCATTTTCTTTATTGTCTTCACTCTCTTACGGTTGTTGATTCCCCTGTCTGCTTTGGAAATTCGTAACTGTCGTCTCATATCTGGCATGGTATGGTTGTATAACCTAAAAGGCTTTCTGAATTCTACAACAATGCATGCTTGACACACTGGTTTGTTTCAAGTCTAGCGCGTTAAGTGGGGTTCCTTTGTCTAGGGAATTCAAACCGGTTTATAGGCTACGTGGATTAATTGCTTGAGGGTTACTTACTTACACAAGCACTGTCGATGTTGTTAAGTGTGGTCTAGATGCCTTTGAACAAACATGAGTTTCTGAATTCATCATTTAACGTCGAACAATTTAAAGGCACAGAGATATTTATTTTGGTGGGAATATATGTTGGTTAATTTGTTATGCATTCTAGTAAGATTTGTTGTGGTGGATGTTCATTTCTTGGATTTACACACTGAGTTTTAAGGTTATGGTTTGATCTCGTGAATTCAAGATTTAGTCACATCGTGTCTTGTTTATGGGGCTTCATCTACAGCCACTACCCACAGTTGGGAACTAATGATTGGCTCTGTCTGCAAAGATTTTGGATTCATTCACACTCTGAGTTTCCGCTAACTGCTTTTGTGTATAGATTTACTTGTTTGTATGTTGTGTGCAGTCTTGGAATTCATTAATGTGTTTATCGTGAGTGTTTCCTTTCAAATCTGATAGATGGTAGTTTAAATTAATCAAATTGCAGTGTTTCCTTTCAAATCTGATAGATGGTGTTTCAGCTTCTTCTATGCAGCCAGAAGAAGTATCTGATGTGTCCCAGCATATATAATACTATCTTGATTCAGACGGTTGGATCATACGAAAGCCTACTGGTGGAGGCGTGTTGCTGTTTTTTGATAAATAAAAAATAAGATTACTACTGGCTTTTGGAAACATGGGGTCGGTCGTTCCTTTTTCAACATATAAATTCTGCACTTAGAGCAAGTTTGTATGTATGTTGAAGGTAAATCATTGTTGAAGGTATGAATCCGTAGCCATGTGGAACTAGTTCGTTTTATGCGGTCTTCTGAATGAATCCTATGGAACTTGTTACTCATGTTGTTACGAGTTTGTGTTTGTGGCGTTTCCCCTTCAATCACCTGATTGTTGTTGCGATTTATGCATGCTATTGCTAGCTATATGTAAGTAAATACAATGATATGATGCTTCTTAATTTTCTATGTATGTTTTTTTTGCTTCTGGGTAGCCCTCTAGTTACTACTGCTACAAACTAGAGTTTTAACCTTTTTTGTTTATTTCTTTGGGTGTTGCGTTTAATAGTTAGCTGGCAGTAGTCATCAGGGATCAGTCAAAAACAGAATTAGTCTCATGAAGAGGAACACAAACCGTCTTATTGAAATGGCGGATTACCATATCGTTAGGGTTCCTGCAAATCCTTCATAAGCATTTCTTTTGATTTAAAAGTTTGTATCTTCTTTTGATTCTTGGAATTACATGAGATGATGCTCGTTGTTAGTGGTTTATGTTATGTTTTGCCATCATTCATTGTGTGGATTTACGTTTTGTGTTTGCATTCCGTGGTTTATGTCGTTCATGCTCTCGTCCATCATTTAAGACTTTCAAACTTAGAGATTTCATCCATATCGTAGATATTTTCTTGGACGATGAGCGACACGGATATTTATAGATGCACAGTAGTGTCGTGGTGTTTTTAACCGCCCAAAAACTTGTTCTTTCTAATAGTGAATGGATAGATGAATCTACTCATACACATGCGTGTATGTAAAACTCTTGCAACAATTTTCATATTCTGGAAAATTCGCTTAAATCAAGAAACGGTCCAAATAAGTTTCTGAAAACACCGAGTATCATCATCTAACTTCTTGCAAGCATCTGCACAAATTCAACCCGCTGATGGAACATTCACTCTAAATAACTGCAGTTTGTCTACACTTTGTTCTTGCAATTCAGGATGCATTAGCACTGGTTCCATCCACATCGTGTTCAAAAAAATGTAAACAGAACGCGATGTTACATACATTTAGGCTTTTAGAACATGATTAAAAACTTTAATGTTAACATCTCCTTGCATTTTTCGAAAGGTTTGCTATGGTTTCTTCTTTTCCCTTCAAAAAGTATTCTTCCCTACAAGTTGTAATCCCGATTTACTTAGAATTTACGAGAACTAAAACCAATTATTTTAAGGACAAGAACACTTAAACCTAAGAAGAAGATGATGTTTCCACTTACAAGATGTCTCGGATTTTATCTAATGAAAAATAAACAAGTAATAAAAATAAATCCGGTTTACCCCAAGTGCAGGGATCGTAGTATAGAGGTTAATACCGGAGTCGAGTCCACAGGGAATCGAGGTTGTTTACCTAGTTTTTATCTAACTAACCTAAAGATGTCACAACTACTATTACTAAAATTACAAGAAAATAAAAACGATTAACACTTAACAAACTAAAAACGAAAACAACGAAATTAAACTGGACAGAAGATCGAAAATCTAAAGCCAGGAAATATAATTGCGAACAAGATTAACTAAACTAATTCTACTCTATAACCTAAACATGCAATAAAAATATAAACTTGCTATGCAAAACAAGCACAAACGATTTTAATCAATGAATTTAAAAATGAACAAGCAATGATCCACCAATTCTACAACACTCAATTTCTTCTCTAGATTATCTGGTGATGATTTAACAAAAGTTGTGATTCACCTATCGTAGGTATGAATTTCTAATCTCTTAGATAATTCGTTTATTAATCTCTTTCGTCTATCGATACAAAAAGATTAACTCTTTAATAACAATGGTGTGAAATTTCTCAATCTCTTAACCTAGATTTCAATCTAACAACTATCGTTACTTAGATTAAAGATCTAATCTTGACTATGGTGATCTAGGTTTAACAATGAACTCTCGTCAATTATTAAAATCAAGCATGCAAAACATCCATCGATAAAATTGCATAATAACAATGAATTAAACATAGAAAAGATACAACATTTATAAAAAAAACTCACAAGATGATCCAAAGGGAAATCAAGATGTTGCTAGAATTGGCTTCACAAAGCTTGTTCCAATGAGCTCTAGCCTCTAGTCATCGTTTGATTACTTGAATTTGCTACTAGAAAGTACATATAATTGGAGAAATTTATCTAGGAAATCAAAAGCATAAAAGTTGTATATAAAGGGTGGAGAACACAGAAAAATCGCCCCTAAGGGTTTTGTGACCGCCTAGTGTTAATTCGGTTCCCTCTAGGGTTGAAAAAAACGCGCCTATTTATAGAGTTTTAAGTCGGTTTCTGCTAGGTCGGCGTATGGACGCTCGTCCAGAGTCTTGAATGCCCGTCCATTCTGCATAAAATCTTCGAGTCGGGCCGAGTCATGTCAGACGCCCGTCCTATGTAAATTTGGACGCTCGTTCAGCAAAAATCTCAATACTCCGAATCCACTATTTCTTCCTGGACGCCCGTTCGATTCCTCAAACGCCCGTCCATCCGGACGGAGCTTCGGACGCTCGTTCGTGTACTTCAAATCCTGTTTTCATCTCTATCTTTTTCCGACTTCATCTTTATCATTTTTCTTCTATGTAAATCCTCACTTGAACATCTTTTAAACCTCTTTTAAGCCAAATTCGTGTACCTACAAGATATCAAGAACATTGCAAAGTGTAAAATCATTCAAATCGATAGAAAATCAACAATAAAACCTCATAATTCAACCAACTTTGCGATTAAACCATTCCAAACATCATTTGCTTAATAAATCAAATAAACGTTCACTTTCTATGCAAAACATCAGAGTATAGAGGAAAATTGTTACGAAATAGAACGATATAAATCATAGAAAATCACCCTAAACACAAGACTTGATAATAATGTTGAGTTTCAGCATTTAAAGTACATGATTTGCTACGGATTGATAAAAGAATTGAGAGATAACAATATGTACTACTACCACGTCTTTTGTATTTTCTTTTGAAACGATAGGTTTGCAAGCTGTTCTATCCTACATTTTTTGACTTCATTTTGGGGTTAGGTTTAGGCGAGGTAGTGGAAATACATTTACACATCTAGTGACACAACATACTTTTATAGTACATTTGATTATGATAGACCCACGTTATAATCAATATGTTGTAAATCATGATAAATGCTGGAAGAATTTGTTGTATATGTCGTTGTAATAAAATCGTTGTAGCTAGCTGTAACATTAAATACTTCAACAACCATTTCAATTGCAATAGTATAAAATATTGTATCAAATATCAATTAATGTAACGCCCCGCTCCCGGATACCGAGCCCTTATCCGGAAGAGAAACGTTCGGCGCGTATAGCATTAAATAAATCTAATATTATACGCAAGCCTCTCCGTCATCGTATCAAATAAAAGCAAACGGAAGCTAAAAGGACTCGGGTAAAAACATAGATGCTAATATGAATAGAAAGTAACCATACTAAAGATGGATAGTTAAATTACAACGACGAAAACCAAAAGACTTATACAATACGAGGTCTTAAAAGTAGAAGTACAACAAGTCTAAGCAAAGAAATATAACTAGTCTAGTACAACCTTTACAAAGAAATAAACTAAAAGCTTCGTCAAGGCATCAACGTCCTCGAAAGTCGTCATCTACACTTGATCAACTTTGTTCGTCTTCTCACCCCACAATGCATACAAAAGAAAATGCAAAGGAGGTAAGTACAAAGTATTTAGTAAAAGTGAGAAGCTAATGAATAACTAAGTTCTACGATGAAAAGGTTATTATTATGATTATTAAATTATCTTTATGAGACCGACTCAATCTAAGGTTCAATCCATGCCCATCGACATGTCATGACTAAACGTTTCTAGCTTAGCTTATCTTGGTTACATCATCACTCAAGGACACAATGGATGGTGAAAATTCCACCACGAGATAAACTTGCCAACTACGGTGAGTAGCACCGACAAATTCCGGGATCTCCCCGGTATGCATATACGTTCGGCGAATTTCCTCCACCGCCATTTAGCCGTTTATAGGCCTGACGGACCTTTTCTAGGTGTTACGATCCTTACCGGCAGTGTACCGGGTCAAACTATAATGCTAGTGTGGTGAGTCAGAGTGTCGAATCCTCAGGGAAACGTGGTAATTCTTTTAAGTGTGGTTAAACACCAAAGAGCATTATTAACTCGATCTAAACCGCAATTTTATAACACAGATTACTACTATTCTACTGAACATAAAATAAATGCGTAATTTAAAAGTTATTCTAATATAATATATATCGATATATAAATATATATAAATGTACATAGATTGCAAAATATATATATAGATATAAATATATAGATACCAATATATAGACAAATAGAACTAGACAGATAAGTTTATAGAACTAGCCAAAGTTTATATAATTGAATTATACAATCTTTTTCAGTAAACGGAATGTGCTCGATCTTTCCTTTTTATATTATGTCCAATTGAGTAAATGAAACGGTGCACTCCTGAGGTTAACAATTCCTCCTAACACGAGCGTATGAAATTGTCATATGTCATTGTCATCAGTTCAATCTCCACAACTGCCCCATGCTAATCTTAGTTAGTCTGAACAGGTACCGAGTACAAATCTACCCCGGATAAAAGAGGTTATTCCGTTTGTCGGACGGCCGATGTTATTCAAAAGGCTCCGGTTGTCGGGCGGATCGATTTAACTTTCCGGTGTTAGTTTTAATTAAACTGTTGATTTTAACATTATTACGATCTCGAGCACAATTTTAATAAGATTAATCTTTCCCAAGACAAATCTGCCCCCGGGTAGGAAATACGATTCCGTTGTCACGCTTTCGCACGGCCAATTTTACCCTCCGGTTTTTCTATCTTTTACCTCATATCCTAACTTCTCTGGTCAGTTCATCGTTAGGTTATATGGTGCGATTCATCTTGGTTAATTACGTCAATCCGAATATTATCAATACGTTACAAAATAAAAAAAGATTCAATTAACTCAATTTTAATCAGATTTTACTTAGACATCATTCCTTTACCGAAAAGATCGAAATAAAACGATTACATAACTTTGGCTAGTTATTTAGACTTAGCTAAAAAACATTATAACAACGAAAAAGATAAAAACAAACATAAATACTTAAGAAAATTTACCGATTACAAATGCTGAATCAGAGTTGTATTCTTCCGGACATTACAACGACTTCAACAACACCGAACTTCCGATAATTCCTCGAGCATTACAACAATACTACGAGATTATTATTTTTGGCTTAAGGCCTATTTACAAACTACTAATTAAAAAGAAAATAAGAAGAGAAGATATATATATATATATATATATATATATATATATATATATATATATATATATATATATATATATATATATATATATATATATGTATATATATATTGGTACACTTCCGCTCTGCTCGAATGAGGCTCCTTTATATAGATGAAAGTCCCTTGGCCGGACCGGGCCGAGAACAAGCCGGACCAGTCCGGTGTAATGATGGCTTCCACCTCCTTGATTAATCAGCATGTGCTCCGTATGATTATATATTTTTATATATAATTATCAAACTTCTAAAATTCATATCTCGAGTTCTGGATCTCCAAAAATCATGATTCAAGAGGCATCGGAAAGCTCTCGGGAAAATCTACAACTTTCGTGAAGGACTCTTCTTCAGATAATGTCGTTTTGTTGAGCCATTCGTTTGTCAAAGATATTTCTCGATTACCACTTAATCGAATCGATTAGCCACTTGACCACTTAAGCAATTCGATTGACCATTTAAGCTCGTGACACTCTCTAAATCCTTCCAGAGATATGATTATACTTCAACATGTCGATTCTCGGGGTTTCAACTTATAAATCTGCAATAAAATACCACAAATACCCACGTAAATCTGACACGACACTCCGATTTACTAAAATCGGTACAAAATGATAACTTTTTACTAAGTTTTACTACTAACTACTCTAAATTATAAAGATTAACATTTCATACTATTTATACCATAATTTCATATATTTTATATAGAATTCATTGATAAAACATAATAATATACGTATATTTTATTATATAAAAGTAGTATATCAAGGCCAGCAGCGTTGTTCGCTTTTACTGAACGTATCACATCGCCGATATGAATCAGTGCCTAACCGAGAATAGATGACTTTTTAGCTTTTACTACACTTATGTAGTTATTATGGTGAATTAACTAGCCACCTAAGTGTTTTCAAGATGAAATCTCACCTTAACAACTCTACTCCCTCACTTAGACAAACTAGACATCACATCCTATCAATTACACGACATTGATGAACTCTAGTTCATCAAAGCACAAGCCCTTTCATGCCCTTCCGACGGATCCGAACTTCAACTCCCTTTAAGAGTACATTCGGTGTTTTAACTGAACGAATCAGAAGTTCAATCGAAGCTTGTTCATATTTAATTAATGTTATTGAATGAAAAATAGAAATTTAAAACTCAACATAAATATACCAAAACATATCACATCTCATTAATCACAACTTAGCATGAATTCTATCACCAAACAACACCAAAACTCACTAAAACTCAACCTATCATTATAAAACTATAATTACTCATTAGGAAGAGCCTCTTACCTTAATTTCCAGCAAAACTGAAAGCAAAACGTCAAGCAACTGCAACAACTGTTGATCCTCAACCCCAAAACCTATTTGATCAACGAGAAACCCAAAAATCCTATTTCTTTGCAGAAAACCGAAACTGAAAAGTGATCAAAACTGCAGATTACCTAGATTAACTGATGTGAAACTATTTTTAGATTGATCTACGCTCCAAGACGATCGTTTCGACTACTCATGGCTGAAAAACAGAGCTACGGATTGAAAAATACGAATTTCTGAAGAATCGAACTCAACGGTTACAAAAAAACTAGGGCTAAATTGAAAACTTACGAAATTCAGCTATGTTATTTTCCAAAGTTGCGCCTCATCGTGCTGATCACTTTTCTCTCCTGCGGCTCTTGAAACGATGAACGGATTGGTCACATGGTTGAAGATTACGTTCTCCCTTTTCTGGCATCTTCTGCGTTGGTTTTCTTGTTCTGCGTCGTTGCTCCTCTTTTTTTTTTTTTTTTTTTTTTTTATCAGAATCAGCGTGTGAAATAATAAGAGATTTTGGGTATTATTTCCTTTTTATAGCAATTAATTAAATCCTTTATAATTAATTGCTAAATTTTTTTAATTAAATCCTTTTTAATCAAATAAATAGGATAAATAATAATTAGGCCGTAGTAAATACACCCAATGACTATTTTACCCTTTTATGAAAAGTCGGGATATTACATTTAACCACATACAAAATATTATCTATATATCATGAAAAACGAATCATATAAGACGATCAATGTTGTAAATTACACGATTGATCGTAATGGGTGGACATCATGATAAATAAAAAGTGTTGAAAGGAGTCGGTTCATACGTAATTCCACCTTCTAGTTAGATTATATTGTCACTTCAATTATAAGTATATACCACTTCAATTATTGGTATAAAGAATCAATATTTTATAAGATACATTATTCCATCACTATCACAAATCAAAGTCTTCTTACTGCATATCGTGAATAATACAGTTGAATAAGTCGATTATTTTACTGTTATTAAGAATTTTGCTTGTACATGTGGTAGAAAAAACGACGTGAGATATATTTTCTGATTATTCCATGTGGTTATTACTACATTTAAACTTCGATAAATAAATAACCTCGTCAAATGAATAATTTTCTCTGGTCCCGACTTAGACAAAAGGGCTTAAGTAATGTTCGATAAATGAATAACTTCGCTAAACGAATATTTTTTTCTGACCCCGAAAGTATTCAGTTATCGAGGTTTAACTGTATGAATCCATAATGAGGTGTTATGTTTCTATCTTTATGATTTTGTCTTTTTTTTTTTTTTTTTTTTTTTTGAGGATTATGATTTTATCTCTACTTAAAATAAAATAATATAATGGTAGTTCAACATAATATAAAATTAAAAAAACAAAATAATTTATACGGAAAATCGAGAAAGCCTCGTCCGCCAAACTAGCTTCAGGCCTTGCGTGTATTCTTTGTTACTTCGACGTTTCTTTTCAGGGACCCCATCACTTTTGATAGTTGAAATGATTTTGTCAGATTATAAGGTTTAAAAAATCTCAAATTCCATTCTGCATAATCTGACAAAGCCATTTCAACTATGATTTATTATGAACGGATATTGGTGTGTCGTTAAACCATCAAAAATAAACACCTCCAACCTCGATAACGAGTATAGTGGAAGCAGGGATCGAATCCTCAGGGAACGGAAGATTATTTCTTTTAGAACAAAAATATAAAAATCCAATTGGAATACATATCACCTGCATAAGACCTATACAACCCAACACCATTCAAAAGTGCTAGTAAGCCCTTCAAATAACATGACAAATGCCAATAAAACATGCAGACAGAATGCAACAAACACTTTTCAGGATGACAAATTAATAACACAAATAAAATTTATGAATTTTTTTTTTTGCGCAAAGGACGAAAGCTTTTATTACCAATAACCCGAGTAAGCCCGAGACTAACAAAAACCGGCGCTACCCGGTACTTACAACAACCGGACCAATCCGGTACTGAAAGCTCCGGCACCGGGCCGGAACCACAAACACAAAACAAACAATAGCGTCAACTAGGGCTGTAAATGAACGTCAGTATTCGATTCGATTCGCTGTATTCGGCTCGAAAAAAGCTCGATTCGAGTTCGATTCGAACCTTCGAACGTCGAGCCGAACGTTAGGTATTTGATATTCGTCTATCGAGCCGAACCGTATCGAACATGTTCGGCTCGAACTATTTTATATTTAAAAAAAACTATATAATATATATATATATATATATATATATATATATATATATATATATATATATATATATATATATATATATATATATATTAAATTAAAATAGGAAATCAAAATCAAGCATGTTTGAACATGTTCGAACGGTTCGAACATGTTCGAGCCGAACCGGACCGAACATGTTTCCTAATATTCCAGTTCGAACCCGAGCCGAACCTTGCTAAATTAAGGTTCGATCAGTTCGAGCCGAGCCGAGCCGAACCTTAGGTTCGAAAAATTCGAGCCGAGCTCGAACCCTACCAGGGTTCGGTAGGGTTCGGCTCGTTTACAGCCCTAGCGTCAACAAATAGATAGAAAGCCAGGGAGTGCTGAGCCAAAAGAGAAAAAATCTCCGGAAAAAATCCGATAAGCTGGCCAACAGACACGAATTCCCCGGGTCCATCCATCAATTGACAACAAAACTAAACACACAAATAAACAAAGAAAGCAACAACAACAAACAAATCCTATCTCCCTACACCAAACGCTGTTAAACACCGCCACCGGAGACGCAAGACGCCGCTGACCACCACAAAGAGCAGCACCATAGTGACACGAAAGCAGCACTGATCCAAAGAGAGCAACCAACGGCTACTGGCAATGGGAAGCCGGCAGAGGAGTCAACAGACAAGCTTTAACAGGGAGAAAATCACACAACTACACAAACTTAAAAATACAACACAAACTAAAGGAAAATAAACTAATAGCTAAACTAATAACTGGACAAGCAGCAAACTAATAACATCTGAGAAGACAAACGCCGCCTCTTGCCGCCGTAGCACCTCCCGACGATCCACAAACCGAGAAAAGCGTCAAGACGGGACACGAAGTCCAGAAGAAGACGCAACAGTGGAAACCATCCACCATGGACAACCGGAAGAAAAGCACCACAGGGACCCTAAGCAGCGTCGCCGGCAACCTCCCAAGCCCCAGATCTTAAATCACACCATCGAAGAACGCCACCAAAAATCGACGGAAAGGCCAACCGCTCCCACCAGATCCAGATCGGAAGAGAGGAGCAAAAAGCAACCGGCCAACCGGAGCACCGGGCAAGGACGACGGAGGAGATAGATCGAGCAAAACAAAAGGAAGCAAGGGAGAAGAAACCGTAAGATAATTAACTAGAAAAGGAAATATTTACAACAGGGAAGAGGAGATGGACGCCGGCAGCACAAGGCCGCCGGCGTCAAGAGGAGTATCTGCAAGGGGTGCGGTTGGAGTAGAAAGGGGCGAGAGGAAAAGTAGAGAAGAAAAAAGGTCAATGATATAAAATAAACTTTATGACCACCATAAAAAAAAAAACAAGTTGTCATCCAAATCAGAGTTAACGTTCATACACCGGCCCAAAACTGAATTACCTATCTGAACTCAACAAATGGTTAAGAAGAATTAAATTTTAATGTGGGGCATTTTAGCTAATTAAGGAGTCAATCATAAATTATAGTAGGACAAGAGTAAGATTCGGAATAAATATTTAAGTTTAACGGGGAGGAAACTGCATTATTAATTGCTTGAGGATCCTGGCAACAAAATTTAGATATGAATAAGCTACAAAAGACAAGTTTCGATACATAAGATTCAATAAGTGCTTCGAGTCATAAGGGTTAGGAGTGAAAACATACTGACTTTCAGTCTAAGTTGAATTTCAGATACGTTGACCTGAAGGATATAATAGATCAATCTACTTATAATGGTGTTTGTAATAACCAATAGTTTTGTTAACTGAAATGGCAAGTTTCGATGACGAAACTTCTGTAAGGAGGGGTGAATGTGATACCCGTAAATTTTTTAAGGTTGGTTTAGTAAAATAATAATACAATATAATATATATTAATAAATAACTTTCATCGGTTTAGAGAAAGGGGTGTGACCCCCTCTTTTCCCAAACATTGCAACTACGATTATAACGAAATGAAACCATTCTTTCATATACGTACATACAGTAGGTTGGAAAAATAAATAAATAAATAAAATAAAATAAAATAAAGAGTTACATCATTTAAATTCTCAATAACTTCAAGTAGTTTGTTTAGAGAAGTTACTAAGCAACTTCCGGCAATATTATTAATCCAGGGAAGAGACTCCTTTTACCCTCACTTTCCATTTGCTTTTCCTTAAAGTCCTACAATACAATCTCCAAGCCTAATTAATTAAGTTATGTTGGAGAAAATGTGGAATTGAATCAAAAATGAATTAAAAGTGATTTAATAATCATTTTATTCAGTGACTTTGTAAGCGTATTTCGGATATATTCTTGTATAGAATATATGTAATGTTTTATTAATTCTGAAAACTACGTGAGTCGTAGATGAATTCAGGATTTGGAATCATTCAATTCGGATAACGAGTGAATGAGAAATTAACGCTTAAAGTCGGTTTGTTGGAAAATTGATGATATGTCATATTGGGCCAATTGGGCTTAAGTGTGTGTTATGAAAAGGAAAAATGGGAAGAAACTTTTCTCCCACATTGGTTGGAAGAAGGAAAAAGAAGCAATATGTATATGATATTGTTTTAGTGTAGTTGGAATAAGAAACCAACATTATACACCGTTCTCTACGCGGGCGCAGGGGGGGTGCAAATCCAATCCGGATTTACCCTTGGGCTTGTGCATGCCCGCGTGTCCTGCGTACACGAATGCAGCTTGATTTGAAGGTTCACAGTCAGAGTTCGGTTTTGCATTGCAACTGTAAAATTTATTTTTTCAGTCTGCTGAACTGAATCAAGGTTGCTGAGCTGACTGTTCATGTTCCTATCCAACTTTAAGTCGTGATTAAAGCTGAGGCTTTTAGCTTTCCAAATTCCAACATAATGCTGATATTTATGACATTCAATTTGAGCTGAGGCTGTTCATTTCCATCAGTTTTTCCATGTCCTCTGCTATATAAACGAGCTACATGAATGGGAAGAGAAATACACAGACATAGAAATACAACATCAGAAATTGTATCATACACATACAGCTTAGTTCGAGTCCATTCATGAGTCGAAGAGATTCTGGGCATTGTCAGAGTTCGCTGTGGTTCAAGTCTGAAGTACCTCTACTTGAACAGGTATAACCGAGTTATCCTGGGAGACAATTGGTAACAACCGGGGTACATACCGGGCCAAAATTGTCTTAAGGACAGAGTTTCGACTCGTCTCGGTTTTGTATTGCATCGTATTTTATTTACTATTGTAATATAGTCTTTTTTTTAAATATATTAAATAAAAATTGTTGATTTAATTTTCGTTTATTTATTTTAATTGCGCACGGGTAATAACGACTTAAGACAATTTTACGAAGAACTGTTGTTCGATTCGAACCCGTGAGTAATCAAAATATTTGACGAATATTTCTTCAATTTTATTTGGACGAGGTTGATTCAAGTTGAATTTTATGTTGAACAAGTTCAACTCGTTTGAAAGGTATATGGAAAAAATATATATATATATATATATATATATATATATATATATATATATATATATATATATATATATATATAAAACGAATCAAGCTGGGCAAGTATTATCCTTCTGAAATTCGGCTAAGGGCCGCTCCAGAAATTTCGGCTGAGTGAAGCTGAAATTCGATCAAGTGCTAGCGGCTGAGTGAAGCTAAAATTCGGCCAAGTGACAACGGCTGAGTGAAGCTAAAAATTCGGCCAAGTGCCAATGGCTGAGTGAAGCTAAAAAATTCGGCCAAGTGCCAGCGGCTGAGTGAAGCAGAAATTCGGCTAAGTGCTGGCGGCTGAGTAAAGATGAAATTCGGCTAAGTGATGGCGGCTGAGTAAAGATGAAATTCGGCAAAGTGCCGGCGGCTAAGTAAAGCTGAAATTCAGCCGAGTGAAATAATTCACTAAATGCTGAAACTGTTCAGTTTCTTAGAAACTAATGGCTGAATAAATTCGAAACTGTCATCATTAATATTGTTCAGTTTAAAACTCGTTGATATTGTTACGATTTGATAAACGGTTGAAGAATCGAGTTGAAATAAACTCGAGCTTGTTTTGACGAGTCAAAACAATCTTCAACTTGTTTTATGAATTTATCAAAACAATCTTAAGTATGTTTTACGAGTTGAAAACAGGCCCCAGTCTGTTTTATCAAGCTGAAACAAGTTTGAGTTTGTTTTTTACGAGTTGAAAACAAACTTTACTTGGTTTGATATCGAATCGATATAAAATATGTTAAATATCAATTTTTTGGTATTTAAATTATCCTTTTGAGAAAATGGTCGTTTAAAAACGAGCCTTAAAATTGTTTATCTTCTGTTTGTGAACAGAAATGGAATTTTATAATCAGATGACTCCTATTGGTGCGCCAATTCGAGGAGAAAGCTCCCAGGTTGCGGGAAGTGAAGTGGTTTTAAAACAAGTCAAAATTGAGCCTGACAGAGACCTCGAGGAAGAGGAATATGCTTGGGTTGTAGACACTGGGGCTACCCGACATATGTGTGCGAACAGATCATCGTTTTTTAGTTACCAACATCTCAAGGATGAGAAAATAGTAATGTCAAATTCAACTACTTCCGATATCATTGGATGCGGTCATGTTCAGTTGAATTTGACGTTTGGGAGAGCATTGATTCTTCGAGATGTCCTGCATGTGCCGGGCTTACTGATGAATGTGGTTTCTGCAAGCCAGCTTACCTACCTAGGGTCTGTGTTGGTATTTGATACATACAAATTCAGACTAATAGATGAAGGCGAGGTAATTGCTGAAGGAACGATAGATGGAGGTCTATGGATGATGGATCTCCGTGTTGTTACATAAAGTAGAAAATGTAATTTCTATTTTAATGTATGGAATAATAAATATTCTTAATGTGTATTGGTTCAAATAATTTTCTTATTATGTTTTGAACCGTTGTTGCCAGTTGAGGCATATATGATTAATACGTTGCAAACGAGAAATAATTTCGTATGATGAATGTACCTAAAAATTATTTAATTGGCAAATTAATCATAAGGAAAATATGCCAAAATGTTTAGTAAAAACATTATTTTGTCGTGCCGTGTAAGTTGGAGAAATTATCTTCATGATAAGATTCTCATTTTGGTGACGACTCGTAGAACTTTTATTCGTTGAATAAAAATGAAATGAACACCGAGGTGTTTTGTTTTGAAATGCGTACCAGTGGTAGTACAAGTTGTTGAATCAATAAATAGTCTTTTTTATACCGCGAGTTGAAATATGACTAAAATTTGAAATGGTTGGTGATACAATGTGGTGTCACAAGACTATGGCATAACGATTAGGAGTGGAAATTATTTATTTCCTAAACTAAAAATGGATGAATATAAATCATTATGTCGAATGATTTATTAAACATGCCATAGATGTGTCAAAGCAAATATGACTTAGGCACGGTTTCCTTCTGTGGAAAGAAACATAGACATGAAAAAGTTAAATTATACGAGTTGTGTGATTTAAATATTTATGCTAATCGAGAGTCGGTAAAGATTATTTATCGATCATTATACAAAATAAAGTTGTGTCTAATTTTGCTAAACTAGCAAAGATAAGACAACAAATGAGTTATAAACCATAAGAATGAAAGTTGGAAAAACAACTAAGCGAATAAACCTAGCAGAATCGTAGTGGAAAAAGTGCTGGCCACACTCTTTCTTTTGTTCACTGATTTTCGGCAAAAGCTGCTGTTTTTAACAAAAGCCGCTGGTTTCAGCAAAGGCTGCTGTCTTTAAACAAAAGCTGCTGATTCTCTGAAAAATGCTATTTCTGCTAGATTTACAGCCGGTGTTGATTGTTTTCAGATGTTATCTGAGAAATGCTGAATCTCAACCGAACTCTTAAAGAGTTGGTTAAAGCATGGTGAATAGTTCGAGTTAATCTCCGAACTTGTGGGGGGAAGCGATAGTTTCCACCGTTCATTCTTTATAGGTTTACATCGAACGGATGGATAAAGATCCCATATGAGTTGAGGGAAAGCTGAGAGCTTATCTACGAATACTTGGAAATGTGGGGGTGTTTAGCAAAGGTGGGAATACCTAAAACTAAACAATGTAAGGCCAAGATGGTAGCCAGAGGTTATCACCAAAAGAGGGTCTTGATTTCTTCATACAAATTCACTAGAAACTCGACTTTCGTCGATATGAGTACTTATCGCGTATCTTTGTGGTATGTAAGCTTGAAATCCATCAAATGGATATTAAGACTGTTGTCTTAAATAGTGAATTAGAAGAATATATGCTAATAATGAGGAGTACTCATGATATGTGACTTATAGATGTAATTCTAATAATAATTTTAGAATATCTGAGGGACTAGTGTTATCACAGTCTCATTATATTGAATTCGTCCTGAGGAATTCAATATGTTTGATGAAAGTCCTAAAGCACACATTGACTTAAGTATCCACTTAGTCAAAACCAAGGGTGAGCCTGTGTCTCAGTTAAAATATTCACATATTATCTAATGTACATGTTGTGAATAAACTGTGCAGGTTTACAAGTAATCCTAGTGAGGATCATTGGAAAGCGATATTACAGTACACGAGTACTTGAAATATTCAATGAATCTGGGATTAGAAAGATACTGTGATGCCAAGTGGATTTCTGATTCTAAAGAATTACAATTCACATGATTGGTGATGTTGCGGTGTTATGAAAGTCCACAAAGCAAACGTGCATTGCACTTGACAAAGCTGGTGAAGAAGCTAAGTGGCTTCTAAATTTCCTAGAGGAGATTTCTTGCTGGACTAAACCGATTGCTTCCACAGTGATAGCCAATCGGCTTTACACCGAGCACAAAATAGTTTGTATAATGGTAAGTCTAGACATATACGTCAACGACATGATACCGTTAAATAATTGATCTCTAGTGGTATGATTTCCATCGATTATATTGGATCGAAGGAAAATCTTGCAAATCCGCTTTCAAAAATGTTTACTAGAGATCGATTGTCGGTTTTGACACTCAGAATGGGACTTAAGCCTATTGAAAGATAAGCTTTGTAATGGTAACCCTACCATGTTGACTGGAGATCCCAAGATCTTGGTTCAAAGGGACAACTAAGTTATGAAGCAGTCGATGAACACTTTCCCATTCTGTGAATAAAAGTGTTGTCTGCCAGAAGTGTTGAGGTTAAGTGAATACTTTTAATGATTCCTATACCTTGATTAAATTCAAGTGGGGTATGGCAGAATACTCTTGATAGGAGGTCACCTATGTAAGTGCGAAGTGGGGCCGCTTCTATGAGAATTCAGAGGCTAGAATTCTCTAACGCACTTTCTGAAACCAGGTGTGATTCAGGGCCAAAACGAATCCAGTCATGAGAACCAAGTACAGTGTTAAGGAAAATATTGTGTGAGTATTATTGTCTGGTTCTACACTAAAGGCTGAACAGTTCAAGACGTAAGTTCACTGATTGGCCGAGTAGTTCCGATAGTACTTCACTAAGGCAGGTTCAAAGCCAGAAGCTACCTCTCCTGATGCAATATTTTCTATCAGAATCTCTTCAGAGTCTGCATCTGCATTAATTTCCATTCATGTGGGGGATTGTTGGAGAAAATGTGGAATTGAATCAAAAATGAATTAAAAGTGATTTAATAATCATTTTATTCAGTGACTTTGTAAGCGTATTTCGGATATATTCTTGTATAGAATATATGTAATGTTTTATTAATTCTGAAAACTACGTGAGTCGTAGATGAATTCAGGATTTGGAATCATTCAATTCGGATAACGAGTGAATGAGAAATTAACGCTTAAAGTCGGTTTGTTGGAAAATTGATGATATGTCATATTGGGCCAATTGGGCTTAAGTGTGTGTTATGAAAAGGAAAAATGGGAAGAAACTTTTCTCCCACATTGGTTGGAAGAAGGAAAAAGAAGCAATATGTATATGATATTGTTTTAGTGTAGTTGGAATAAGAAACCAACATTATACACCGTTCTCTACGCGGGCGCAGGGGGGGTGCAAATCCAATCCGGATTTACCCTTGGGCTTGTGCATGCCCGCGTGTCCTGCGTACACGAATGCAGCTTGATTTGAAGGTTCACAGTCAGAGTTCGGTTTTGCATTGCAACTGTAAATTTATTTTTTCAGTCTGCTGAACTGAATCAAGGTTGCTGAGCTGACTGTTCATGTTCCTATCCAACTTTAAGTCGTGATTAAAGCTGAGGCTTTTAGCTTTCCAAATTCCAACATAATGCTGATATTTATGACATTCAATTTGAGCTGAGGCTGTTCATTTCCATCGCTTTTCCATGTCCTCTCGCTATATAAACGAGCTACATGAATGGGAAGAGAAATACACGGACATAGAAATACAACATCGAAATTGTATCATACACATACGAACTTAGTTCGAGTCCATTCATGAGTCGAAGAGATTCGGGCATTGTCGAGTTCGTTCGTGGTTCAAGTCCGAAGTACCTCTACTTGAACAGTATAACCGAGTTATCCTGGGAGACAATTGGTAACAACCGGGGTACATACCGGGCCAAAATTGTCTTAAGGACAGAGTTTCGACTCGTCTCGGTTTTGTATTGCATCGTATTTTATTTACTATTGTAATATAGTCTTTTTTTTAAATATATTAAATAAAAATTGTTGATTTAATTTTCGTTTATTTATTTTAATTGCGCACGGGTAATAACAGCTTAAGACAATTTTACGAAGAACTGTTGTTCTGATTCGAACCCGTGAGTAATCAAAATATTTGACGAATATTTCTTCAATTTTATTTGGACGAGGTTGATTCAAGTTGAATTTTATGTTGAACAAGTTCAACTCGTTTGAAAGGTATATGGAAAAAAAAAAAAATATATATATATATATATATATATATATATATATATATATATATATATATATATATATATATATATATATAAAACGAATCAAGCCGGGGCAAGTATTATCCTTCGAAATTCGGCTAAGGGCCGCTCCAGAAATTTCGGCTGAGTGAAGCTGAAATTCGATCAAGTGCTAGCGGCTGAGTGAAGCTAAAATTCGGCCAAGTGACAACGGCTGAGTGAAGCTAAAAATTCGGCCAAGTGCCAATGGCTGAGTGAAGCTAAAAAATTCGGCCAAGTGCCAGCGGCTGAGTGAAGCAGAAATTCGGCTAAGTGCTGGCGGCTGAGTAAAGATGAAATTCGGCTAAGTGATGGCGGCTGAGTAAAGATGAAATTCGGCAAAGTGCCGGCGGCTAAGTAAAGCTGAAATTCAGCCGAGTGAAATAATTCACTAAATGCTGAAACTGTTCAGTTTCTTAGAAACTAATGGCTGAATAAATTCGAAACTGTCATCATTAATATTGTTCAGTTTAAAACTCGTTGATATTGTTACGATTTGATAAACGGTTGAAGAATCGAGTTGAAATAAACTCGAGCTTGTTTTGACGAGTCAAAACAATCTTCAACTTGTTTTATGAATTTATCAAAACAATCTTAAGTATGTTTTACGAGTTGAAAAACGGGCCCCGATCTGTTTTATCAAGTTTGAAACAAGTTTGAGTTTGTTTTTTACGAGTTGAAAACAAACTTTACTTGGTTTGATATCGAATCGATATAAAATATGTTAAATATCAATTTTTTGGTATTTAAATTATCCTTTTGAGAAAATGGTCGTTTAAAAACGAGCCTTAAAATTGTTTATCTTCTGTTTGTGAACAGAAATGGAATTTTATAATCAGATGACTCCTATTGGTGCGCCAATTCGAGGAGAAAGCTCCCAGGTTGCGGGAAGTGAAGTGGTTTTAAAACAAGTCAAAATTGAGCCTGACAGAGACCTCGAGGAAGAGGAATATGATTGGGTTGTAGACACTGGGGCTACCCGACATATGTGTGCGAACAGATCATCGTTTTTTAGTTACCAACATCTCAAGGATGAGAAAATAGTAATGTCAAATTCAACTACTTCCGATATCATTGGATGCGGTCATGTTCGATTGAATTTGACGTTTGGGAGAGCATTGATTCTTCGAGATGTCCCGCATGTGCCGGGCTTACGATGAATGTGGTTTACGCAAGCCGACTTACCTACCTAGGGTCCGTGTTGGTATTTGATACATACAAATTCGGACTAATAGATGAAGGCGAGGTAATTGTTTGAAGGAACGATAGATGGAGGTCTATGGATGATGGATCTCCGTGTTGTTACATAAAGTAGAAAATGTAATTTCTATTTTAATGTATGGAATAATAAATATTCTTAATGTGTATTGGTTCAAATAATTTTCTTATTATGTTTTGAACCGTTGTTGCCAGTTGAGGCATATATGATTAATACGTTGCAAACGAGAAATAATTTCGTATGATGAATGTACCTAAAAATTATTTAATTGGCAAATTAATCATAAGGAAAATATGCCAAAATGTTTAGTAAAAACATTATTTTGTCGTGCCGTGTAAGTTGGAGAAATTATCTTCATGATAAGATTCTCATTTTGGTGACGACTCGTAGAACTTTTATTCGTTGAATAAAAATGAAATGAACACCGAGGTGTTTTGTTTTGAAATGCGTACCAGTGGTAGTACAAGTTGTTGAATCAATAAATAGTCTTTTTTATACCGCGAGTTGAAATATGACTAAAATTTGAAATGGTTGGTGATACAATGTGGTGTCACAAGACTATGGCATAACGATTAGGAGTGGAAATTATTTATTTCCTAAACTAAAAATGGATGAATATAAATCATTATGTCGAATGATTTATTAAACATGCCATAGATGTGTCAAAGCAAATATGACTTAGGCACGGTTTCCTTCTGTGGAAAGAAACATAGACATGAAAAAGTTAAATTATACGAGTTGTGTGATTTAAATATTTATGCTAATCGAGAGTCGGTAAAGATTATTTATCGATCATTATACAAAATAAAGTTGTGTCTAATTTTGCTAAACTAGCAAAGATAAGACAACAAATGAGTTATAAACCATAAGAATGAAAGTTGGAAAAACAACTAAGCGAATAAACCTAGCGAATCGTAGTGGAAAAAGTGCGGCCACACTCTTTCTTTTGTTCACGATTTTCGGCAAAAGCCGCTTTTTTTTAACAAAAGCCGCCGGTTTCGGCAAGAAAGGTTTCTTGTCTTTAAACAAAAGCCGCTTGATTCTCTCGAAAAATGCTATTTCGCTAGATTTACGGCCGGTGTTGATTGTTTTCAGATGTTATCTGAGAAATGCTGAATCTCAACCGAACTCTTAAAGAGTTGGTTAAAGCATGGTGAATAGTTCGAGTTAATCTCCGAACTTGTGGGGGGAAGCGATAGTTTCCACCGTTCATTCTTTATAGGTTTACATCGAACGGATGGATAAAGATCCCATATGAGTTGAGGGAAAGCTGAGAGCTTATCTACGAATACTTGGAAATGTGGGGGGTGTTTAGCAAAGGTGGGAATACCTAAAACTAAACAATGTAAGGCCAAGATGGTAGCCAGAGGTTATCACCAAAAGAGGGTCTTGATTTCTTCATACAAATTCACTAGAAACTCGACTTTCGTCGATATGAGTACTTATCGCAGATGCTGTGGTATGTAAGCTTGAAATCCATCAAATGGATATTAAGACTGTTGTCTTAAATAGTGAATTAGAAGAATATATGCTAATAATGAGGAGTACTCATGATATGTGACTTATAGATGTAATTCTAATAATAATTTTAGAATATCTGAGGGACTAGTGTTATCACAGTCTCATTATATTGAATTCGTCCTGAGGAATTCAATATGTTTGATGAAAGTCCTAAAGCACACATTGACTTAAGTATCCACTTAGTCAAAACCAAGGGTGAGCCTCGTGTCTCGCTTAAAATATTCACATATTATCTAATGTACATGTTGTGAATAAACGTGCGAGTTTACAAGTAATCCTAGTGAGGATCATTGGAAAGCGATATTACGGTACACGAGTACTTGAAATATTCAATGAATGCGGGATTAGAAAGATACTTGTGATGCCAAGTGGATTTCGATTCTAAAGAATTACAATTCACATGATTGGTGATGTTGCGGTGTTATGAAAGTCCACAAAGCAAACGTGCATTGCACTTGACAAAGCTGGTGAAGAAGCTAAGTGGCTTCTAAATTTCCTAGAGGAGATTTCTTGCTGGACTAAACCGATTGCTTCCACAGTGATAGCCAATCGGCTTTACACCGAGCACAAAATAGTTTGTATAATGGTAAGTCTAGACATATACGTCAACGACATGATACCGTTAAATAATTGATCTCTAGTGGTATGATTTCCATCGATTATATTGGATCGAAGGAAAATCTTGCAGATCTGCTTTCAAAAATGTTTACTAGAGATCGATTGTCAGTTTTGACACTCAGAATGGGACTTAAGCCTATTGAAAGATAAGCTTTGTAATGGTAACCCTACCATGTTGACTGGAGATCCCAAGATCTTGGTTCAAAGGGACAACTAAGTTATGAAGCGATCGATGAACACTTTCCCATTCGTGAATAAAAGTGTTTCGCCGAAGTGTTGAGGTTAAGTGAATACTTTTAATGATTCCTATACCTTGATTAAATTCAAGTGGGGTATGGCAGAATACTCTTGATAGGAGGTCACCTATGTAAGTGCGAAGTGGGGCCGCTTCTATGAGAATTCAGAGGCTAGAATTCTCTAACGCACTTTCGAAACCAGGTGTGATTCGGGGCCAAAACGAATCCAAATACATGAGAACCAAGTACGGTGTTAAGGAAAATATTGTGTGAGTATTATTGTCTGGTTCTACACTAAAGGCTGAACAGTTCAAGACGTAAGTTCACTGATTGGCCGAGTAGTTCCGATAGTACTTCACTAAGGCAGGTTCAAAGCCAGAAGCTACCTCTCCTGATGCAATATTTTCTGTCAGAATCTCTTCAGAGTCTGCATCTGCATTAATTTCCATTCATGTGGGGATTGTTGGAGAAAATGTGGAATTGAATCAAAAATGAATTAAAAGTGATTTAATAATCATTTTATTCAGTGACTTTGTAAGCGTATTTCGGATATATTCTTGTATAGAATATATGTAATGTTTTATTAATTCTGAAAACTACGTGAGTCGTAGATGAATTCAGGATTTGGAATCATTCAATTCGGATAACGAGTGAATGAGAAATTAACGCTTAAAGTCGGTTTGTTGGAAAATTGATGATATGTCATATTGGGCCAATTGGGCTTAAGTGTGTGTTATGAAAAGGAAAAATGGGAAGAAACTTTTCTCCCACATTGGTTGGAAGAAGGAAAAAGAAGTAATATGTATATGATATTGTTTTAGTGTAGTTGGAATAAGAAACCAACATTATACACCGTTCTCTACGCGGGCGCAGGGGGGGTGCAAATCCAATCCGGATTTACCCTTGGGCTTGTGCATGCCCGCGTGTCCTGCGTACACGAATGCAGCTTGATTTGAAGGTTCACAGTCAGAGTTCGGTTTTGCATTGCAATCGTAAATTTATTTTTTCGGTCTCCGCCGAACCGAATCAAGGTTCTTGCCGAGCCGATCGTTCATGTTCCTATCCAACTTTAAGTCGTGATTAAAGCCGAGGCTTTTAGCTTTCCAAATTCCAACATAATGCGATATTTATGACATTCAATTTGAGCTGAGGCTGTTCATTTCCATCAGTTTTTCCATGTCCTCTGCTATATAAACGAGCTACATGAATGGGAAGAGAAATACACAGACATAGAAATACAACATCAGAAATTGTATCATACACATACAGCTTAGTTCGAGTCCATTCATGAGTCGAAGAGATTCTGGGCATTGTCAGAGTTCGCTGTGGTTCAAGTCTGAAGTACCTCTACTTGAACAGGTATAACCGAGTTATCCTGGGAGACAATTGGTAACAACCGGGGTACATACCGGGCCAAAATTGTCTTAAGGACAGAGTTTCGACTCGTCTCGGTTTTGTATTGCATCGTATTTTATTTACTATTGTAATATAGTCTTTTTTTTAAATATATTAAATAAAAATTGTTGATTTAATTTTCGTTTATTTATTTTAATTGCGCACGGGTAATAACAAGTTAATGCAAGTCATCTTCATACTCTATGTTCTAGCATCCTAAAAATCATAGTTCTTCATTAAAATATAAATAACTTTGTTAAATTGTTCCACATTGGGAACTTGTTGTTGTTTCACCCACCATATTAAGAGATGAATTTCTCTCACCTCATAACCTAGGTTTTGGGGATGAGGCACCTCCTCTTATATGGATTTGGGCCCAGAATTTCTTCATGGTATCAGAGCCACCCTTGTGCTAGTGTTGGGCCTCTTTGTTGTTGGCCTTAAGAGAGCCCGGCCCACACTTGAGGGGCGTGTTAAAGTGTCACATATTGGAAACTAATTGTTGTTGTTTCACCCACCATATTAAGAGATATACTTCCCTCACCTCATAACCTAGGTTTTGGAGATGAGGCCCCCTCCTCTTATATGGATTTGGGCCCAGATTTTCTTCAAACTCAAGGATCGTGCTTGTATGGGAGGAATTCTTCTTAATTGAACAAGATGATTCTACGGTAGCAACTTCCCAAGATCAAGGTAAGGAAATGTTTCATCAAAGTATTTTTTTTGTTTCAAGGTTTTTTTTTTTACAGTAGAAATGCATGGTTTACGTTTTAGGTTTCCGTTAATTTACGAGTTATATCAAAGAATTCTACACTCATTCATGCTTAAAAATATGCTGTTCATCATGTTTTGTACCGAAATCATCATCCTAACTAGTAACTAGGTGGAATATTTGAAAAAAAATGATGTACTTGTTAATTACAATTTTAAGAATTAACATTTCTCTTTCAATTTAGCCATTGCATGTGTTTTACCAATCTTGCACGATTGATCTGCTAATTTGATACTTTAATAATGTCATTTTTGCTATTCATCCCGTAAATTATTAGTTCCTTTTATTAAAGCCTTTATGCACTAGAATTATGTATGTAATTTTTTTTTTTTTTTTTTTTTTTTTGAGAAGACATGTATGTATTTTTTGAGGCTATCATTTTCTGCATAACCGGCAATACGATCCTACTGGGAACATGTTTTGAACCTTTTCCAAGTATAAATATAAATAGCGTGTTTTAGTGACATGTTAAATTTCCAAAATGTTTGATGTTAATTGTATAAACATACTTATGTGTATTTCCTAAATAATAATTTCTATACAATTTGGACGGCAACTTTAGGCAGTAACATGTTTTGTAAAAGTCATACTTTCATGTTTATAATTATATGTTGAACGGTTGAAATGAAACTGTTTCATTTAAAGGGCTGAAATGGTGCGTGAATAAATGAGTAAAATGATATGGTTCATGGTTAAGTACTAGCATATGGCGAAATTGGAAAATCAGGCCCTTTTAACGAAAAATTGGAAAATCAGGCCCTTTTAACCTCTGACATTTTTTTTCAGGTTGGACAGATTCTGACATTATTTTTCAGGTTCACCGTCCAATTTTGGAGGAAATCGTCCATATTCAGTCAAAACCCTCCAAATTTGGATTAATTTCGTCCAAATAATTTGAATGGACTAAATGGACGAAAACCGTCCGAATTTTGGATGCACCGTCCATTTTTGGGGGCGAATACCGTCCATTTTTGGACGGTGCGTCCAACATTTGGACGGTTTACGTCCATTTTGTCCAAAGCTCTAAAACCGTCCAAATTGGGACGGTGCCATATGGTCTCTCCGTCCAAAAGAGGACGCACCGTCCAAATTTGGAGGGATACATCCAATTTGGACGGAAACGTCCATTTTCAAACCCTTATCGCCCTTCTTCCTCATTTCAACCATTTCACCGCCGTTTCAAGAAAAAAACCGCGAGAAAAGCGAGCAAATTTGGACGATTTACAAGATTTCAATTCTTCTATTTCTCGAGCAAATTTGGACGATTACAATGGCTAATCCTTCGTCTTCTCAGAGTCAAGAAGCACCTAATGTGAGTGTTTATGGTATTTTTTTTTTTTTACAGATTTTTCCAATTCCGTTTTTCATTTTGTATTTTGTTTTTTGTTATTTGATTTTGTTGGGTAATCATACAGTGTAGATTTGAATTCATATCCTATTTAATTTTGTTATTTGATTCGAATTTAATTCATATCCTATTTATTTTTGTTATTTGATTCGAATTAATCCTATTAAATTTTGTTATTTGATTGTGACAGGATTTTTACGGTTTATGTCACTATGAATATCATGTTATTTGTTCGATTGGGATTCAACGGTGTTATAGGGTTTAGGGTTTAGATTCAAATTCATATATTGTATGATTATATGTATGTTTGATGAAGTGATTTTAGAAATCGAAATGACATAGATATAATTCGAATGGATATGTATGAAAATTAGTAATATGTAATTATTAGCTTAGGGTTTATGTATTCTCTATGTTCATGTAAAATTCGAAAATTCATGTATAATTTAGAGATCGTCATGTTTCGTGTTCAATAGTGTGTTATTTTATTGTTGAGTTTGAATACAATTCATGTATGGTATGATTAAATGTATGATGGGGCATTTAGAAGTAATTTATGATAGTGTAAGAATATGTATGATAGTGTTATAATTTTTTATTTGATGTTCTAGTGTAATTTATGATAGTATAATGTTAGATTCTATGATAGTAGTATTGCTAATTATTTAAATTTGACAATGAGTATGACTGATCACAGGGAGTATAAATGCCCTTGAAATTATCGGTAACAAGAATGTGATTTAAAAAATTGAAACAAACGACAAATTAATGTCGTTTGAAAATACAAGAACGAATATCTCGAACTGAATTCCATGGTACGCCTCGGCCTGATGAGGTTCTTAGAATTGCATGCTTTCCCTAGGATGTTTTCGATTCCTTCTGATCCGCTGTGTCATGCCTAATCTCCAGGCTTTGTATTGGGGCTCTTGGTAGGTAGCTCGTAGAAAATTTCATTAGGTCTGCTCAACAGAGCATCTTTTCCTGTCTCCAGCAGCCTGGTAAATCCTCAGCCGGAAGTGAGGCACCCCTTAGATTGAAAATATAAGTTCCGTTCTGCCGGCTCCGTCCGGCATCCGTTCTCCCTCGTCATCATCAAGTACTCTATGACGTTGGTAAAAACACTACTCTCTTCTTCTCTTACCCCCCTCTAACGTTACAACACAACACAACACCACAACACAACAACACAAAACAACGATGTTCCGAAAAACAAAAAGAAAAGATGATAAGACATTTATATATATATATATATATATATATATATATATATATATATATATATATATATATATATATATATATATATATATATATATATATGTATTTATTTATTTATTTATATGTGTGTGTGTGTGTGTGTGTGTCTATATATATATAAATAAATATATATATATATATATATATATATATATATATATATATATATATATATATATATATATATATATATTTGTTTGTGTATGTGTGTGTGTGTATATATAAATATATAAATATATATAAATACTCACACGTACAAATCCTATTTACTATTTTTTGGAAACAATAATTTACTTCATATAGATATATGTATATAAAGTGAATTAATACAAATCGTATTTACTATTTTCCTGAAAATAATCTTATTTACTTTATCTATATATATATATATATATATATATATATATATATATATATATATATATATATAAAAAGTAAATAAGATTATTTTCAGAAAATAGTAAATACGATTTGTAAAAAAAAAAATATGAAATCATTTTAACAAGTACATAAGAAAAGTATAAAATATTTTTAATCGCAAAAACACACGCACACACATATATATAGTATACGGTGTATATATATATATATATATATATATATATGCATGTGCATGTTTGTGTGGTGTGTAAATTTGTTAAATTTTTTTTTCAATGTTACAATGTATATATATATATATATATATATATATATATATATATATATATATATATATATATATATATATATATATATATATATATATATATATTATATTTATTTATTTATATATATTGGCAATATATTTTTTGCAATGAAATAAGCATGTGTATTTATAATCACTCGCAGCTTTCCCACATCCGGGACACACGGGGAATATATTCATCCGCGTCATAAGGTGTTTGATACCAAATTGAGGTTCCATTCGGAAAGAAGAATCTATGAAAAACTACAATCCGAGTTGGTGCTTTGTATCCCGACGGCAATAATCGTACCTTGTTAACTAGATTGGAAGAATCAGTGTTTGGTCAATTTATTACTTGGTATCGTGATAATTGGGCGTTCAAAGGGCGGCTAATAGCATTCTTGTATTTCCAAATGGTTTATCCCGACTGTGACGATGAACTTCATTTTAAGATTGGCGAGAATAGAGTGAAGTTCGGCAAAAGAGAGTTTGCAATGACAATGGGGTATAGATTTGGAGATGAAAACCTTCAGATTCAGCCAATATCAAGGTGTTTTGTGGAGCCTTGTGACCTCAGAAGGTGCGCCGGGACTGTGACTATGGCAAAAATCTTAGCAGCGATGAGGACAAGGCAATGCGACACTGAAACCGTTTATCGGATGGCTTTAGTGTATGTTATATATGGGTTATTAATCGGACAAGACCCCGGAACTTGTCATACCGAATCATATATTTTATATCGTCGAGGACCTAGAACGGGTTAGAACTTATCCGTGGGGGCGATATCGTTTAACAATTTCATGTGGAACTGGCGTAAACAAGTACAACACCTACGGTTACTTGAGCCGAAAAATGATGAGAAGGCCTGTCAGCCAACGATATCCGGTTGTCTATATGCCTTACATGTGTGGGCTTTTCATGCCATTCCAGCCATCGCTCTGAAGGGGAAATTCGCAATTGTGAGAGAGGGACATGAGAACGATCGTCCTACCATATTGAGGTGGAAGTTCTCGAACGGCGGGGTGTATTCCGGTAGTTTGGTGTCTCGGATTTTATAGCAAAGCAAAACAAACAAGTAATAAATAAATCCGGTTTACCCCAAGTGCAGGGATCGTAGTATAGCGATTAAAAACCGGAGTCGATCCACAGGGAATCGAGGTTGGTCTAGTTCTTAATTTTTCTAAAAGTGTCACGAGAAATAAAAACTAAAAACGAAAACAAATAACTGGACAGAGGGTTGTCAATCCAAAGCCAGGAAAGATAATTACGAACCGAACTAACTAAGTTAATTCTAATCTATAAACTAAGAAGACAATAAAAATTACTACGATTACTATGATGAAGACGAAGCAAAACAGCACAACGATTTTTCTTTCAAGTAATTTAACAACGAACAAGCAGTGATCCACCGATTCCCGCAACCCTCAATTTTGACTCTAGATTATCTTGTAGTGATTTAACGAAAATTGTGATTCACCCATCAAAGGTATGAATTTCTACTTTCGTAGATAATTCGCCTATTAATCTCGTCATCTCTCGATCTTTAAAGATTAACGCTTTCATAACAAAGGTGTAAGATTTCTCAATCTCGCAATCTAGATTTCTAACCTAACAACTCTCGTTATATATAGGTTAAAGAACCAATCTTGACTATGGTGATCTAAGGTTTAACAACGACTCTCGTCAAACGTTAAACATCAAATAGCAACCATCTCTCGATATAAATTGCATAACAACAACAAAAACATAGAAAAGATACAACTTTTATTAAAACTTACAAGATAATCCAAATTCGAAATCGAGATGTTGCTAAGAAACGGCTTCACAAGGCTTGTTCCAACGTGCTTTAGCTTCTCATCATCGTTTTATTACAACATTATTTAAACATACAAGCATATACATATACATACATAGACATATGCATACATATATGGCTCAAAACTAAAAAGAAAGAAGAAAGAAGCTTGTATGTATGCTTACATATAGATATACATAGACATATATGTATATATACATACACACATCTTCAATTCTTCAACAAAATGATAGAAAAAAGTGGAGAAACTACATGGAGAAAGGGATGGCCATGGAGGCCAAGGAAGGGCGGCCAAGCCTCTTTTAGGTGAAATGGTTGAGTTCCCTTTTGTGGTGATGGAGGTGTGTATATATAATATCTTGTATAATGAAGGGTGTAAAAGGGAGGCTTCATTTGAGGGAGGCTAGGAGGTTGTTATGGAGGCTTGGGAGTCATGATGAGTTTGTTATGGAGGCTTGGAGTGAGGTTTGGAGTTTGTTAGGAATCATTATTACACTCCACATGCACCATTTGATACAAAAAATATATCTTCGGTTCGTCCGTTTTTTCAGCTGTTCGGAAAAAAAATCATAACTTGAGTTGTAGACCTCCGATTGACGTGATTCAAAATGCGTTGGAAAGCTCGTTTGAATATCTACAACTTTCATCAAGACCTCGTCCCCTGAAAATGCCTCTAAGTCAGGTCAAATTTCCATCGAAAACAGGTTACGGTAGAAGCTCGTTGGACAAAATTGATCCCTTTAACTCGTAAACTCGTAGCATCTTCTTCTCTTCCTCAAAATCCATCTTTTAGGATTCCAAAACACGCCTTCTTCATCAAATATTCTCTTTGTCCCCTCTTAGATTTTTCTTGCTTCAGTCAGGCAAAACTCTCGTCTCGTGATTCAGTCTTTAGTTCCGTCTCCGCAGTAATTCTTATCTTTTTTACCTGAACACAAAGAAACGAACCACGAGTATTTCTGACAACAACAGTTTTAACAGTACAGTATATGTATACATATATATATATATATATATATATATATATATATATATATATATATATATATATATATATATATACATATATATCATCGAGAGAAAAAAAAAACAAAAGAGACAAGCAAAAGACAAAGGGAATATATGGGGGGCCCAAGGAATATTTTTATTCCTTTGAAGATATATATAAATATATGGATAGATAGATAACTACTACTTATACATTTTAGTAATTATGACTTGAGTTGATATAATAATGCTCAAAATCCGAACCTTATCATCTTTTAATCATTTTTTAGATCGAAAATATGTATCTACAAGACATCAAAACATTGCAAAGTGTAATCACATATAAAACCAACGATAAAACACATAAATCAACCACTTTTGCAATTAAACCGTTTAAAATCTCACTTGCTCAATAAATCGATTAAACGCTCATTTTCTATGCAAATTATATAAATGTGGAGGAAATCATTATAAAATATATCATTAGAAATCGTATAAAATCACCCTTAACAACTCCCCCACACTTAGCTTTTGCTCGTCCCGAGCAAAACAAAACAAGAATCAAGGCTCGAGAAAAGATAGACACCTCAGCAAATATAACATATATTCAATAAATCAGAGGTTCACCCTGGTGTGTGTGCATAGCCATAGAAAACTTCCACTAAGTCCAAACTTGAAAAATTCAAAGCAAACTAGCTAATACCCCCTTCAAGCTAGTAATAAATGATACTTATAAGATGTACCCTACAAAACGTGACATATCCCGAAAAGAATGATAGAATATATCTAGGGCCTTTCTGATACACTCAGAGGATAATCCCTACAACATATCTGTCAGTTTATACTGGGGATAAGGTATACGATAACTAAGTCTTTCACTCAATGCATACCACTTTCTTATGTAAGTTGATTTAACTAACTTTCTCATTTAAACGCACATCAAAATGAGCTATTGCCCGTCATAGCGAGAATAGGATATTCGAGATATACCCTACCTTACTCAAATCATAAGGCGGCTTCTTCTGACTGTCGTGAGCTTTTGGTCATCATAGTGGTATAGGACATTCGAGATATGACCTACCACACTCAAATCATCGACCAGCTTCCGACACACACAATTAATTCCATTTAACTCAACTTTTTTTTATATTTTAATTACAATAGTTACGCTTTACTTATCACATTCAAACCTAAGATATTCGCAGTATAACATACTTTGGATCTAAACACAAACTATCATAATTCTCACGATACGTACGTTAGCACTAAGCACATGACTTATAAGATAATCAACTATCACTAATCCAAAGGGGTATAGCTTTATATTTTAGCTCATCATTCACTATGGCTTGTGAAAAATATATCGGGTGAAACAACCAACTTACTGAACATACGGAATACAGCATCAATGACTATAAAGAACTGAACAAAGATATGCATTGCTTACTCGGAACTAAACAAAAAAACTAAAAATTTTGAAAAATTTAGCTCTTTTTTTTTTTTTTTTTTTTTTTTGCATAGAATCATAATGAATTAAGCAAATGGTAGATACACATAACCGACTATTCCCTCCCTCACACTTAAATCACAACGTGTCCTCAAGTTGTGCAGAAAGTAAAAAGAAAAAGAACACTTAGCTGATTGTAGTCGAAAGAGGCAATTCTGGAAGTGCTTCGAAATCAGATCCGAAAATGTCGACGAAAGCGATGGGCGTGGACCATCCACCGGAAAACGACATCGTCCGAAAGCGCACAATCACTATCGCAAATATCCCGCACACTTGACAAACACGAAAATATCTCGGGGATACGGGGGAATATAACATGTTACACAGAAAAATCTGATACAAGCACAGGAAATAATCGCTCAGATGGAAAAATCACCATACAGGGAAAACATAGGACATCTAAGCATATACGTATCATAGAGAGTATCACATGAGCATATATCATAATCAAGTCTAAATTTATTTTTATTACACACGGTTTTATTAAGGCGGGAAACAAACTAGATCATGAAATGTATGAAAGAGTATTGAGTCTTTTATACCCAGATCCTCAAGGGTTCAACAACCTAAGTCTAAGAGATGATGCATTTGAACGTTTTCTGTGTACTCCCTCGGGATTTTCGGATAACCACCTAATCGTTCCCTTTAAAAGACATTCAAACATTCATCCTGATACTTGGTTGTGCTATGTGTTCAACTTCCATTATGATTATTCATTTCCACATATTCTACATTTCATTAAGACTAGTCGTATCCATATTATCATTATTATTATTATTATTATTATTATTATTATTATTATTATTATTATTATTATTATTATTATTATTATTATTATTATTATTATTATTATTATTATTATCATCGGGCTGCCTCCCGACAAGCGCCTCTCTTTAGTGTCTTTGGCTAGACACACTTAGCTCACTATCCATTATCAAACGGATACGTCCTTCTCGCATTGTTCTTCAACGAATATTCGACATACGAGGCATCCAACTCCCCTTCATAGGAAATTAATGGAACCATGGCTCGAAGGACCTTTATGAAGTATCTTCCCAATAAAAGAAGAACGGGATTAGGGTGTTCCACTTCCCGATTCATGATATAGTGATCAAGTGGGAATATCACTTCTTTTACTCGCTTGTCCACAAACACTTCAACACTCTTCGGCTTCAACGGCTCCTCGTATGTGACTTCCTCCGGGTGACTTATCTCTAATTTAGGCACCGTGTCCTCTTTGTTCTCCAACATCGGGTGTATTTCTTCACCTTCTTGGTGATGAACATCTTCAAGCATCTCTAATGTCGGATCTTTCATAAGACAACCGTCTTCATCGTCACACCAAGTAGGAGGGAGGCTCGACACTTCTACTTCACTAAGTTGAATGTCGGATCCTAAATTCATAGCACTGGCCTCTTCTCTATCATAAGGAAGTGTGGGATCTAGGTCAGTGCATTGGTCTTGATTCAACTCGGTCGAGCCCATTGCTCCATCTCGCCTCTCAAGATTCGCAAGCATACCACGAAGGAGTTGGAAATTCTCATTGTTCTCCTTCTGATAGGATTCTATTCTAGCTTCAAGATCGTCCGATTGAGAGGGGCCTTGAGAGTTGTAAAAGTTTTGTGGAAAAGATTGGTCAGACCAACTTTGATTGGAGAAATTGATATTTTGGTCCTGACTGAAGTTCGGGTTTTGATAGAAATTTGGATTCTGAAAATTGAAACCCTGATTTGGAAAATTGTTGTGGCCAGAGAATTGATTGTTAAAACTCTGATATTGCGGCCACCGAAAAGCTCTGTCCACCCATAGGACGAAAGGAGAAGTATGTCCCACATTGTCACATAGGGCGGCATATGATCGGATTGTCTTGTCCTTGATTTTGGACAAGCATTAACTTGATATGCGAAGTGGAAAGAAGTTGACACCGGCCAACGACATGGCCGGGTTGACAACATCTTTCACGAACGAACATGAGTTCGAGGAAAAGACGGGTCGATTCATAGGATTGCGAAACATCATAAGAGCGCCACCTGCTGCTTTGCAAAGATGGCTATCGACTTTGCTCATCCATGTCCTCAATCCTAGATAGAAGATTGTATGACCCCGTATTGATTTCGAGTTTTCAAAAACCGGTTCGAACACCAACACCTAAATCACGAGGTTTCGGGAATTTTTTTTTTTTTCCTTATGCTTCCGCGAGTGGGATTCACCGAGAATCCATCACCCAACCTCGACGATTGAAACGTGTTCCTTGGTTTTTTATATTTTTTTTCTCTCCCCGGTAATTACCGACTCCACTCGGTATTTACCGAGTGCGGTTTTTTTTTTTTTTTTTTTTTTTTTTCAAAAACTAAGGTGAAATATATATATATAGGATGTATATATATATATATGTATATATATATATATATATATATATATATATATATATATATATATATATATATATATATATATATTTGTGGCGTGTATGTATATATATATAGATATGCTAGATATATATATATATACAAGGGGGACAAGATAAGGGGAGGGGAATATTTTTTTTTATGAGTAGGGGACAAGGGGGACAAGGGGAATTTATATATATATATATATATATATATATATATATATATATATATATATATATATATATATATATATATATATATATATATATATATATATTTTTTAAAACCTACCTACAAAAAACTTGATAACAAAAACTAGAAAAATTAATAAAACTAGACAACCGTACCGAGTCCCCGGCAACGGCGCCAAAAACTTGTCTCGGATTTTATAGCAAAGCAAAACAAACAAGTAATAAATAAATCCGGTTTACCCCAAGTGCAGGGATCGTAGTATAGCGATTAAAAACCGGAGTCGATCCACAGGGAATCGAGGTTGGTCTAGTTCTTAATTTTTCTAAAAGTGTCACGAGAAATAAAAACTAAAAACGAAAACAAATAACTGGACAGAGGGTTGTCAATCCAAAGCCAGGAAAGATAATTACGAACCGAACTAACTAAGTTAATTCTAATCTATAAACTAAGAAGACAATAAAAATTGCTACGATTACTATGATGAAGACGAAGCAAAACAAAGACAACGATTTTTCTTTCAAGTAATTTAACAACGAACAAGCAAGGATCCACCGATTCCCGCAACCCTCAATTTTGACTCTAGATTATCTTGTAGTGATTTAACGAAAATTGTGATTCACCCATCAAAGGTATGAATTTCTACTTTCGTAGATAATTCGCCTATTAATCTCGTCATCTCTCGATCTTTAAAGATTAACGCTTTCATAACAAAGGTGTAAGATTTCTCAATCTCGCAATCTAGATTTCTAACCTAACAACTCTCGTTATATATAGGTTAAAGAACCAATCTTGACTATGGTGATCTAAGGTTTAACAACGACTCTCGTCAAACGTTAAACATCAAATAGCAACCATCTCTCGATATAAATTGCATAACAACAACAAAAACATAGAAAAGATACAACTTTTATTAAAACTTACAAGATAATCCAAATTCGAAATCGAGATGTTGCTAAGAAACGGCTTCACAAGGCTTGTTCCAACGTGCTTTAGCTTCTCATCATCGTTTTATTACAACATTATTTAAACATACAAGCATATACATATACATACATAGACATATGCATACATATATGGCTCAAAACTAAAAAGAAAGAAGAAAGAAGCTTGTATGTATGCTTACATATAGATATACATAGACATATATGTATATATACATACACACATCTTCAATTCTTCAACAAAATGATAGAAAAAAGTGGAGAAACTACATGGAGAAAGGGATGGCCATGGAGGCCAAGGAAGGGGCGGCCAAGCCTCTTTTTAGGTGAAATGGTTGAGTTCCCTTTTGTGGTGATGGAGGTGTGTATATATAATATCTTGTATAATGAAGGGTGTAAAAGGGAGGCTTCATTTGAGGGAGGCTAGGAGGTTGTTATGGAGGCTTGGGAGTCATGATGAGTTTGTTATGGAGGCTTGGAGTGAGGTTTGGAGTTTGTTAGGAATCATTATTACACTCCACATGCACCATTTGATACAAAAAATATATCTTCGGTTCGTCCGTTTTTTCAGCTGTTCGGAAAAAAAATCATAACTTGAGTTGTAGACCTCCGATTGACGTGATTCAAAATGCGTTGGAAAGCTCGTTTGAATATCTACAACTTTCATCAAGACCTCGTCCCCTGAAAATGCCTCTAAGTCAGGTCAAATTTCCATCGAAAACAGGTTACGGTAGAAGCTCGTTGGACAAAATTGATCCCTTTAACTGTAAACTCGTAGCATCTTCTTCTCTTCCTCAAAATCCATCTTTTAGGATTCCAAAACACGCCTTCTTCATCAAATATTCTCTTTGTCCCCTCTTAGATTTTTCTTGCTTCGATCGGGCAAAACTCTCGTCTCGTGATTCGCCTTTAGTTCCGTCTCCGCAAGAATTCTTATCTTTTTTACACCGAACACAAAGAAACGAACCACGAGTATTTCGACAACAACAGCTTTAACGAACGGTATAGATACATATATATATATATATATATATATATATATATATATATATATATATATATATATATATATACATAGATATCATCGAGAGAAAAAAAAAACAAAAGAGACAAGCAAAAGACAAAGGGAATATATGGGGGGCCCAAGGAATATTTTTATTCCTTTGAAGATATATATAAATATATGGATAGATAGATAACTACTACTTATACATTTTAGTAATTATGACTTGAGTTGATATAATAATGCTCAAAATCCGAACCTTATCATCTTTTAATCATTTTTTAGATCGAAAATATGTATCTACAAGACATCAAAACATTGCAAAGTGTAATCACATATAAAACCAACGATAAAACACATAAATCAACCACTTTTGCAATTAAACCGTTTAAAACCTCACTTGCTCAATAAATCGATTAAACGCTCATTTTCTATGCAAATTATATAAATGTGGAGGAAATCATTATAAAATATATCATTAGAAATCGTATAAAATCACCCTTAACATTTGGCATCCTCACAGTTTGCTGTATCGGTAAGTATCGTATTTTCATTTTTATCAATCCATATTTTAAATATATTGTATGTAAAATCGTGTTTTATTCATGTATTCAGGACGGAATGCCCGGTGATGTTCTGAGAACCCCCGAAGATAGGGATTACGTAATTTCACTAGGGTTGCCGGCGGCGTATGTTACGGCTGTACCTCGTTGACGATGCCGGGTTACGCACCTCGATATATCGTCATCGAGTGGACATCTCGGGTTAAACATTTACTAAGGCACAGGAGCCGGGTGAGGTATACAAGTCAGACTATCGACTTGGAGTTATTGCACTCATGTCGGCCCTCGGGTCTAAGGCATGACTATGGACTCGAGGGTATGACCATTGACTTACGAGCAGTGCAGGGCGAGAGTTCCAGACTCGATCACCCCAAGTCGGGCAGGTCGATGTCGTGAACAGAGTCCACACCAGCTACGTTGGCCCATTATCCACAGGATAACTTGGGCAAGGGGTAAGGCCCAATTAAGGGTAAATACGACAATATCTGCAAACCGACTCATATTAGGGTTAGGTCATGCATTGTCCTTATAAATACAACGTTCCAGGAACTACGTACGGCTTGATTCCTGGAAACATAACAGGATACGTAGGCAATCTAAGAATACCACTTGGATTCGACCATAAACACACCCACGCCCCTCTTTATTCTTGAGCGAGGGTTCTTGGTTATTCATCATTCATAGAAGAGTAACCCGGATCTTAATAGGTGACTTATTTGTCATCGTCATTTGGCGCTAGAAGGAGGGCCTTCAATTGTTGAATACGCCGAGAACATGCCGCCCAAGGATAAACCACCCAGAAGAACCACTTCCAAGAACACAGATCCGCAAAATCTGCAGTTAGAAGAAGAAGTGGGCATGGAAGCGCAGGGTCAGAAAGAGCCGAACCTGGAACCGATCCAGGAAAATCCCTTGAAGCAGATGCAAGAACTAGCCCCAGAACAGCAATTGTTGGTGGATCAATTGGCAGGTCAAGACATCAACGTTCTGCAAAAGATCATGCAAGAAGTCCACAGCAGACAAAATCCTCAGCAAAAACAGGCTGAAGGAGGTTTAGATGTTAACATGCCTAAACCTAACCCAGCCCAGTTTCAGGAGATCAGCGCATCCTCTAGCTCTGTTGAAAAACGGAAGAAGGAAATTCATCAGAAGCATCAAAGGGATGCAGAAGACAGCGCCAGACGCGAGTTGGACGTGATTCTGGGGAAAAGCAAGGTTTCATTGTTCTTAGAGTCTCCTTTTACTAAGGAGATTGAAGATTTTCCTAAACCCAAGGGGTTTAAGATTCCAAAGATAGAGCCTTATGATGGCACCACCGACCCGGAGGACCATTTACACAGGTATCTATCGCAGATGAGGTTGGACGGGGCACCAGACGAGATGCGGTGCCGGGCATTCGAGACTCGCTCGTAGGTCGGGCTAGAGAATGGTTTACGAAGCTGAGGCCCGGGTCGATCTCCAGTTTTTCCATGTTGGCCAGAAAGTTCAGAGACGCCTTTATCGTCAACAAAAAGTTTCAGTTGAGTGAAACGCACCTCATGAATATGAGGCAGCTTAGAGATGAAACGGTGTTAGAGTACTTAAGGCGGTTCAATATCGAAGCGATGCAAGTAAAGGACCCTCAAGACAGACTTCTGATCACCTCGTTTGTAGGGGGCTTGAGGAACACCAAATTATATGAAAAGTTGAGTAGAACTCTCCCGAGAACTATGGACGAGTGTGTGAATGTGGTCCACGATTCTCAAGGCGAAGAAGCGGTGCGTAGACACACCCAAGCCGAATGGATGGACCCAAGGAAAGAGAGTCGAGGGTCGGGAAAGAGCCAACCTCGACGACGCATGAAGCCGAGAGGAAAGCCTCTGTTTGGGATCGAGTCGATAAACCTTCGTGTTTAATCGAGTTGAAGCACTGTCTCGGATCGGTCGAGAAAAAAAGGAGGAAAGAAAGATAAAGACTTTGTTCCTCTCAACCGATCGAGATCGAGATATTGTCCATCATGGTATCGAAGAACCTAGCAAAGAGGCCCCCACCGATCAAGAAACCTCGAGAGAGGCGGAGGTCAAACAAGTTTTGTGAATTCCATGAGGACATAGGCCATGCAACGATGACCGCATGGATTTGAAGAGAGACATCGAAGCCTGCATCCAAGAAGGCCAGCTGGATGAGGTCATCGACAGGACTCGTTACACAGAGCCCAAGGGGCATAGAAACAGTAATAGGAAGAATCCCGACCAAGATGGATGTCGAGGAAGAGATCATCAGAGACGGCGAGATCGATCTCCAGATGCTGACAGAGATAACCACGGTCGGGACAGATATGAAGACAACCGGCCGAACAATTATGTTAATTACCGTCAATTACCGGTCCCTCCCGTCAGAAACACACCACCGGTCTCTCCCGTGGGAAACACACCGTCCCGTGCCTCTGGTCAACGCATAGAACGTGAGCGTCCCGAAATTGCTGAAGAGGACGCTCGACGTAGGCAGTCGAGGCGTACAGATTATGCGTCTACCTCCGCGAACCTGCAAGGCGATGACACGATATCCCTAAATGTGTCTGCTGAAGAACTGAGGCCAGTAATTACTCAAATCATCCAACAAGAGCTAGATAAAACTAACTCGGAGTTGAGTGTTGCGAAAGACCGAGTTGGAAAAAACCAACTCCGAGTTAAGAAATGCAAATACCGAGCTTCAAAAGACTAACTCCGAGCTAGGAGCTGTGAAGGCTCAGTTAAGTGAAACGATGCGTGGGTTAGGCGAAGTTAAGGGTGATTTGGCATTTTTTAAAGATCGCATTCAAAATTTGTCAAATGGGTGGAACTGCGGGCGGCTAGACAAATGGCGACGTATGAATTATCTTGCACATACGAATTTGACAACCGTATTTATATTGTTAACACACGAATCTGAATTATTAATAGGGTGGTAATCAGTCACCCCAGTCCCAGCCTCCGCAACACTTTGACCCCGACGATCTAATAGGTAATTTGTATTATTAACATAGGTATTTTATAGACTGTTATCGTTAATTGATGATCTCGATTTTATTTGGTATAGCTACTCCCGAGGGTATGACAGGGGCCGGTACTGACAACAGTCAGGCCGCTACATTTGGTAAGTTATTTGATTTTTCATTTTGAACCTAGAAATTACATTGTGAAAAAATATCTAATTTTATTGCTGTCGTTAATTGATTATCTCGGTTATATTTGGTATAGACGCTCCCGAGCCTACGACAAAGTCCGCTACTGGCACCATTCAGGAATCGGTTGTGGAGGAGCCTGAGATAGATTTTAGTAAGTCTGTAGATATTTAAATTTGAACTAGAAATTACATTGTGAAAAACTATTGAACTCGAATTCCATATTATTTATAAAGAGTTAATGTATATTGATTTTTGTATTATTAACATTTTAAAAATATAATTTTATTTTGTCGTTAATTGATTATCTCGATTATATTTGGTATAGCCACTCCCGAGCCTACGACAAGGGCTGCTACTGACACCATTCAGGAATCAGTTGAGGAGCCTCAGATCGATTCTAGTAAGTTTGTAGATTTTTAGTTTTGAAACTAGAAATTACATTGTGAAAAACCCTCTAACTATGTTTTGTATTGAATATTGTTTAGTTTCTTGGTCCAACCGATATTCAATTGGGGAAAGGAAAGGCGGATTATGCAACTGACAGAGATTGACAACCCGTCAGACTATTAACCAACCACGATATTTACGTGATGGGTCGCACGTTGTCAGTCGGCCAGGTGCTAGGAGATGGACATCGTTGATAAAATTTCCGCAAGAGTTGGAAGACCAATTTATCTCCTGGTACGAACAAGAAGATCCACCCCAAATAGATATTCCCACGGGCCTCTCATTTGGAGAACCAATTGGAGATCGGGCGGGCAAGGCATGGTTCGAACGTATCCATGAGAAGTATAAAGAGTTAGACCGAGAGGTATATTCTTGTGACTTACATTTTCATATATCTGAAATTTTCATATGTCTGATTTAATTATATCTAACTTCTTTTTTTGCATGCGTCCATCATATCGATGGGTTCCTGGACCTTATACGACGCCAAATGGAAGTATATCCAGAATGCTTTGAACCGCATACGGCCATCGCCTTCTCTGAATTATCCTCATTTTGCGGTCGGGGTCATATAGATCGGGGAACGACGCCCGACAAAACGTTTATTCCAAATCATTTGATTCGACGTCAAGCAATGGAATGAAAACACGGTGGTGTACATTCCCTGGGCTATATATCCTGGTCACTTTGGGCCGCTTTGTCGAAGTGTCTATTCCCCGCTGGAAGCTTAGAGTGTATGATTGTCTGATCGGGGATAACTATAAGGATAGGGAATATGTGAAGGATTATATAAGAGCATTCGGTGTTTCGTTGAGGAGAGTGTTTGAGTTGGATGATCGACTACGTAACCTCCCACAAATGCTTGATCCAGCGAAGCCTCCTATTGTGGTCAGAGCAGTGACGGCTAAACACGTACCACAAATGCCAATCCCGTAAGTGTTATAAATTTCAAACTATTTATAATAATATATCGTATACATTATTTTCTTATCATTTGATTAATCAAAATTTACATTATGTACAGGGGTGACTGTGGGGTATACACCGTCAAGTTCATCGAGCATTTGCTGCACAAAGAAAATTTTTCATTGATCACACCTGATAATATGTTGTTGTTAAGACATAAAATGTGTGTGCAGTTGTTTCATCAGTACATAGATCTTTAGATTTTTATGTATATTTTGGTGAATGTATAAGAACTTGTTGGTGTATAGTCACTTCACATTTTGTTTGTTTCATCTCAACTTATGGCGTTGTAATATTTATATTATAAATTTTGTTAGCCTTTTATATTATCAATTTTTATTCCTGTTGTTTAAAAGAGCCAATATGTTTCACCTCAAAAAAATATAGTTGGATTGCATAAGTTAAAAAACAAGTCACATTGCTCGTCGAATTTAGTTCCATTACAATTGTTAGAATAAAGAAACAATAACCAAGAAATCATACAAAATTAATATGCAACTTTAATACATGAAGTGTATTACTGGTGGAGTACGTCCTCCTTCTCCTCACATGTGATCGGGACACCACCACGCGACTAACGACAAAGCATTAATTTATATTATTTTAATAAAACATCTTCTTAATGAAAGGAAACATATTATGAATAGCCTAACCCAAGTTGAAATGTTGGCTCCGAAACAAACCAAGGGTGGTCACTATAGATGATAGGGGAGGTTTCTGATCAATGTCATCATTGTCATATTCTGGTACGTGAAAATCTCTTGCGAGAGCCGTGATAAGAAACGGATAATATAGATAACCATCACCAGCCAAGTTAAGCGATATGTTACCAATCCTGTGAACGATGTCACGTCCAAAATCTACTTCACGACTCAAAACTGCGTACAAAAAAGTTTTCAGTTCATTGCTACGTTGAGCAGTGTGTACGGTACCATAAACGCTACTAGCAATCCATTCGAACATAACACGCAGCCATTCGTTAGGATATTGACGCCTCTGAATATGAAAATTGAATGCCTCAACGTTGAAAGAGCTGTAGTATGAGAGATTGTATGTTTCCACTCCAGGAACACGATAGTAGCGATTGATCCAATCCGAAGTGAAGCGGACATCTACTCCACGTAATTTGTACACCCCGATACGGTATTGTATCATGCGACACATTAATTTTTGACACGACAAGTGTGTAGAATTCACGAACAATTGATCGGTTCATAGTCGATGTCGGTGCGGGACTACGTGCGAGCCGGTCGACGAAATTCTACGAAAGAGAATCTTTAGATTGGTAGGTAGAGTCTCCCATTGAATTCTCCTCTCTCCGACAACAGCTCTATCTTGAAAGTGCCAAATCCAATTGCGACGCTCATGGCCTGTTGTGAACCGATTTAGCAGCGTATCCTCATCGTAAATGTGAGTTACACCGTGCTGTCTCACTGGCCGATGAGGATGCCATTCCGGGAGAATTTCATTTTCGGGATTAAAAATCTGAAAGTTAGTAGGAGGGGAATCCGAGTCAGACATTGTGTCTAAGGTAGAGTAAAAATGAGGGTTATGCATGGGTATTGTAAAATTCATAGTATATATAGATTTTTCGATGTAAGAGGTCATGGTCAAGTCTTGACAATCAATCAATGGTCATGTTGAAATTTGGACAGATATCGTCCAAAATTTGGACGGAACCCGTCCAAATATTGGTCAGTGAGTGAATTCGGACGGTTTCTATACTTTCAATCAAGCAATGTTACTGTTGAGTCGTCATGGTGTGGACGATATTTTTGAAAAAAGTGAAATGAAGGTGTAGTAATTGTCAAAGGATAAAGTAATATGTACGAAATTCAACAAGAACATTGATTGATTCAAGGTACGGACTCCGTCCGAATTCATTTACTTGACCAAAATTGAAGGAATCCGTCCAAATTTTGGACGGACTCCGTCAAAATCCAATAGGAACATCGATTGATTGAAAGTACAAAAACCGTCCGAATTCGGACGGAATCCAATTAATGTCAAAACATAACTAGCCATGTTCTCCAGTCTGAAGACAAGACTTGACACTGTACCTATGTGTCCTACCTATATGTCATGTGTGGTCACTATCGGCGGGTCCCACGGCTTCAAGTGGTTGTGATTATTGCATTTAGGCGGGACACATGTACGGTGTCACTATAGACGGGGACCCACACGTCAAATGGTGGTGAGTTATGACTGTCCAAAATTTGGACGGAATTCGTCCAACTTTAGACGGATTCCGTCCAAAATATTGGTTAGTGAGTGAATTCGGACGGTTTCAATACTTTCAATCAATCAATGTTCATGTTGAATCGTCATGGGGTCGACGAAATTTTTGAAAAAAGTGAAATGAAGGTGTACCTATGTTGTCCAGTCTGAAGACAAGACATGACACTGTACCTATGTTGTCCAGTCTGAAGACAAGACATGACACTGTACCTATGTGTCCTACCTATATAACATGTGTGGTCACTATCGGCGGGTCCCACACTTCAAGTGGTTGTGATTATTGCATTTAGGCAGGACACATAGGTACAGTGTCACTATAGACGGGGCCCCACACGTCAAATGGTGGTGAGTTATGACCGTCCAAGTTTCCGTCCAAATTTAGACGGTTTCTATACTTTCAATCAATCAATGTTACTGTTGAGTCGTCATGGTGTGGACGAAATTTTTGAAAAAAGTGAAATGAAGGTGTAGTCAATGTCAAAGGATAAAGTAATATGTACAGAATTAAACAATAACATGTGTGGTCACTATAGTGCTGAACAAGAACATGTGTGGTCACTATAGTGCTGAATCATAATTCTCAATCAACGTTTCATTTGGAAAAAAATCTATAAAGTGACAAATCCTTTAACAACCATTCATCCCTCTCATTTCTCGTTTATTTTACTCATATAATCTCTTCTAGTGTTCCTTTCAATGGCTAACCCACATGCTCCTGTGTTCATTTCCAATGACGAAATTGATTTGTCGTTGGACGAGCAGTCTCTCATAAGCCGTTTCACAACAGAAGAGGAGAGGCGTGAGTACGTGACTAACTGGATGGCCGTAGCCGTCGTTACGGAGAGGCGCTTGAACATGGAGAGTCTTCCTAGTTTGATCGGGAACTTGTTCCGAGATAACGGTTGGCATGGTGTCCCCCAAAGGCCATTAAGCTTTCATCACGTGAATCGGTCTATTGTGCGTGAATTCTACGCTTGTGTAGCTACGACGAGCTCAATGAACGGTGCGTCGAGTGCGAGGCGTTCCCGTCGTTTTGAATAATACATGGATCAACGACGAGTATGCCATTCCAGAATATCCTCAGGGTTTGGATTTCTTTCTATTTCCGGATGTTAATGAATTACTACAGCGTGACATGGCTGTTTTGTTTGGGGAGACTCATCTTTGGGAACGTGCGAGGCGTACCCGCCCTTCACCCTGGTCCTGGTGCGGTCCATTCCTTCCTTTCTTGATTATGTTTCTTGCCACCAATATGTATGGCACGGTGGACTACACCGCACCGACATTTGATTTGTATGCACTTGCATACGCATCTATTACATCTTACTTTGACGTCGGAGAGTATATTCTCTCCAGGATTCGACAGATAGCAAAGGGCAATGCAGGTGATGGATATATATTTTTCCCGTATCTCATCACAGTGATGACGGTCAAATTATACCCGTAAAAGTCATCAACATTGACCTTAAATCGAGATTAATAATACGCATTTTATATTAAATCACACGTTTATATTTAATATTATGTGATTTATATTATGTAAATTGGTATTTACTCGTTTTTATCCGATTTACTGTGCGATTAATGTTGATTTTACAGATCATTACAAATCGAGGAGATTAGTGTCATTCAATCAATTATCTCAAGATAAGGAAGGAAGGAAATCGGAGCATTAAATGAGAGATTAATCGGATCGACATGCAAACGTGCGAGTGGGGAGCAAGGCAAACGAAGAAAACATGTGAAAAGGGACATTTCTAGGTTCGGTCGACCGAGCCTAATGCTTCGGTCGACCGAGTGAAGATCTTCGGTTGACCGAGCCTCGGGTTTGGGTCGGTTTTCGGCTTTAATCGTGTTTATCTTCTAGAACCACCCTAAGTCGGCGAAAGCCTCTATATAAGCAGCAGCTACGAAATTTGTAAAACACACCTTATACACCAACAAATACCTTGAATCATTCATTCTTTCTTCAATCTTACAATTCATAATACAACTTTGATACAATGTAGAATAATTTGAGGGTTTCCAGCAATTTAAGGGCTGCAATATGTAAGCCTTTATTTTCTGTTTCTTTTCTTTTAAGTAATTAATCCCTCCCAATTATGCTTTATTGTTTGAGTTAGTTAATTCATAGCTAGATGATGTAGATCTAGGCTATGACGTTAGGGATGTGGCGACGCCTTGTCTATGGGGATCCCATAACCTACGTCATACACTTAGTATTTATTCATGAATCTACTTGATTTAATTAATGCGTATCTATGTTAGTTTATATGAATACTGTGCGAATTACCGTTTAATCTGTTCTGTATGATGAAACGCTGAGAGATATGTTCAGGGATGTAATCTGGGGATGAAGTTGATTCGGGTGACCGAATGAGTTCACTCGGTCGACCGAGCCCAACTATTCGGTCGACCGAGCCCTGTTTTCATCCGTTAGATAGCCATGTCTTTATGGTTAGGTTAACTTAATAGAATTTATTATCTCAGTAGGTATGGCTATGGCTACGTTACTCGCTTAGTTTAATTAAAATGTGTAAAAAGGAAATACCAATATAAAACTCTTAGGTAGGCTTATGAATTGATCTTCGGACGTTCAGCGTTATCTAGGTAGGTTTTATATTTGGGGATTGCTAGCACCTGATTATACATACGTCGTAGATTAGCATGAGACTATAACTTGGTAATTGCTAGTTGGACGAGAGCTTGAGTAATCGTTTAGGAAGTACGCCTAACCATAGGAATGTTGCTTGGACGAGGTGTACGGTTAATATCGGCATCCTTAGAGTCGTAAGCGTGTGAGTTATATGAGATGGAGGCACCAAAAGGCGAAGTCACGTAACAATACCACAGTGATTTAGTGACTTATTGGTGCTAAGTCAAGTTAAAGAGGATGACTCCCGTAGCCAATCTAAGATAGATACAAACGGATTGACAGTTAATAAGTTCAGTTTATTATATAAATTATCTAGGTCCAAACGATAAAGACTATAATTGGGGAGGTTAATTACGTTGTGTCGAGTTGTGTCTTTACTTTTCTTGTCTTATGTTGGTCGTAGACCGCCTCTATGTCCTTGACATGTTTAACTAATTGTTTGTATATAAGATGATCCACAATTGGTTCCCTGTGGGATCGACCTTGATTCACTATAGCTATACTACGATGGGCCTAGTCCTCTTGCTAGTATTGGTTTATGGTGGTCAAGTATTTTATAACCTGATTGACCCCGATCAAGTTTTTGGCGCCGTTGCCGGGGAACCAACGGTCAATTTTATATATAAATAATTTTTTATTCATGTCAAGTTTTCTGTTTTAGAGTCAGTTTTTACGTTTTGAGTCCCTCTGGTTGTCTGCTCTGTCTAAAAATTCCAGATTCTAATACAAAAAAAAAATTAAAAAAAAATAAAAAAAATAAAAAAACTATTCGGTCGACCGAGAGACCTCATTCGGTCGACCGAAAATTTATATATATATATATATATATATATATATATATATATATATATATATATATATATATATTTTGTTTTGTTCTTGTTCTGTTCTATTTACACGGTTTATAATTTGTGTTTTTCGAGTACGGAATTTCGTGTTTCTGTTTATCCCCGTATGTTTAATCCGTAAGTCTGATAGTAGCATGGGAGACCATGTTAAAATCAGTCTACGGTCTGTTTTGTTTTTCTTCTGTTTGCAGAAACCAGGGAAGCAATAATCTGAGTCAGTAATTTTTCAAGGGCGCTGAGAAAATAACCCAGCAAACATGTGGAGCTACGAATCTAAGATGGGAAAAGTGATGGAAGCAATACCTTTAAAGCACCAAGATGGCTCCGAAAAAATTTTAAAGGCTTAAATTCTTCGTGGTACAATGTTGAAGGCAAGGTACTACCCTTTTTTGCTTATGTTTTACTACCTTTTGGTTTTTTGAGCATAAGTTAGCCTATACATGAACCTTAGTATGAATCGTAGCCCGGAGTTGGTTTGTAAGATTAATTTTATTAGTGTGGAAGGTTCTGCCCCAAATCTGTCTCATCTAGAGGGTGTAGGGAAACATGCAGTAGTTGAAGGAAGCGATGAATAAAGAGTTCCTCGTAGTTCGTTAAAATCTCTTTGTCCTATGCATGAGATTGCTTCTACGGCCGGGGAGCAACAAATTGTGTAGTTTAAGCATTCACAATCTAAAGAAGACGTTGAGTTTTGAGAGAACACCATTTTCTCGCTTTCGTTGAGTTTTATGGTGATGGCTTCTCGGTGAACCCACCTTAAACGAAAACGAGATTACGCTTTGGGTGACAATTTAGAAATCGGAGACTCTTAGTACATTGGTTCGGAAATGGTCTAACCATGGTGGGCGAGTTTAACCGAGCCTCGGCTCAATCGACTCCCCTCCACGTGTGATGTACGTTACGAGCGGTTCAACAAGACTTAGCATAGCCGATAAGCCTTCAGGCTAAACGGGGCTTAATCTTGACGGATTGGCCTGAACTGTCACATATGTTCCAACGAATAAGACGGCGTAGGCCTGCCTACATAACCGACCTTATTCGGAGTACTTAGATTCATTGTTTCTTATTGTCAAGGCCAAAACCGTAATTTTAACCGAGTTTCTTAAAATTCACTAATTCCTAAAACGAGAGCCGAGGTAAGAGCTTTGTATAAATGGTATGGATAAATGTCGTTTCCTAGGTCTCACAACCAAGGGAAGGGTACTAATCCGCAAAAGCAACAAGCCCACCTCTAATAGTGCTCAGAGGGTCAATATCTGGCGATCCAAGAATGATAACTGACAAGGATAACCTTTGGAAAGTCGAGCTGAGGACTTTAAACTCAGAACTACTTCTTTAAAACCCTTAGGATTTCTTTTTAGGATTTTAGGTTTTGTTTTCTTTGAGTCAAATAAGAGTAACGTGACATATGTTGAGTTTTTTTTATTTTGCCGTGTTCCGATAGCCATTGGGCTAAGGATGTGCAAAACTTTTTTACTCAATATAGGCCACGTGAATTAGAGTTTCTTAGGAGAGTCGAGAAATTGCTAAATAAAAGGAAATTTAGCAATCAATCTTAAGATGGAAGCATTAAGAGAGCTTGAGAATTACTGAAAATGTAACAGAGAATGATTGGTGCGAACAAGAACAGTTTTGGTCAACTTCCAAAATCTTTTAGAATGGTCATCCAAGTGAAAATTCAAAGTGGTGCGCAATTCATTCTGCAATTATCCTTATCTTTCCCTTTACACTTTTTCACCTTCAAACTTTTCGATCCTCTCACCAATCGCCCCAACGTTCACATTTCTAACCATTTTTTCATCGCCTCTCTTTCTTTCCATCCGTTTCACTCTCCCACCCAATCCCATTCCTTTAAACAATTCCCAACCATTAACACAATTTCTTACCCACCCTTTATCTTTTCTTACCATCCTTGTATATCTTTTTCTAAACCCGACACACTCTAAACCTCCATTTTGTTTACACAATGCCTATGTGTTGCGGAATTTGAAATATTGCTAAGCTTTAATGATTATATTTTATCATTTTGATTTTCATGATCATAGGTTGGGGTAAGTGTAGCTCGAACCTAGCTAGATTTTAAAGGTTTTTGGTTCGATCAAAGTACAACTTATCTTTCTACCGGAAGTTTTAATTTTCACATTTTTTCCGACTATTCCGGCATTTCTAGATGATAAGTTTTGTTCTGAACTATCACACCGATCCGACCTTGTTGATGACGGTTATGACTTTTACGTGATACATTGGGTTATTAGTAATTTCGAGGAGTAGCTACATCTCCCTAAGTTGTTGTTATCCAATGCAAGCGAGAAGTTTCTGCGCTAAGTATTCAATTTTATCTTTAGTCTATAGGTCGCATTGAATCTGTTATACCTTACCAAGTTTCTCTTTTCCTGGATTGAATACCTTTTTCGATCGAGTCACCCTTGTGTTTTCCCACGTTGGGTAATGCTTTTTGATCTTTGTCTTATCCACCCGGTTTTTAGATGAAGACTACCATCTTTAGTTGCTTGTTTATTTTTCTTTCTATTTAGTATTTTTCTTGTCTTTGGTTGTATAAAATAAAGTGGCTTAAAATGTTTTTCGGTATTCATACCTAATTACTGCCACATTATTCTATAACTTCCATAGACATGGTGTTATTAACGGTTTCGTGGAGTCTCGCTCGCTTATACGGGTTTTCACTTGCTTCTCCACAACGTCTTTGAAATTTACTCCGATGTTCTCGCCTTTACTTGAGAGCCGTTTCCAGAGCTAAGTCTTCTTCTTAACTTCTCATTTATTTTTGTCATTGAGGACAATGCCATGTTTAAGTGGGGGGTAGGAGACTTAGCCATGTTATGTTATAATTGAAAATTTGAATGAAACGGTAGAAAAATTGAAAAATTGAAAAATTGAATACATACCACATTATGTATCTTGTACCCTTAGAATTGTGAGTTCCTAGCTAAGAATTGATAGGAAAGGAACCAAGTTTCATGAGTACCTGATCATTTTATACTTATGTTAAGTAAATTTAAGGATATTCATGCCCGTTTTTGCGAGTAGTTATTTATTATTCAATTACTCAATCTGTGAATCAAGTATACCGCGCAAATCATAATAACTGAAGAAATTATGTGTACATTGCATAGATGATTGGTTATGTGAACTTAGTATCAATATCTATCTGCTGATGCATTCTTATCTTTTAGCCAACAAAAGCGGAGTAATAAGCTTGAGGCGTACCTGTGTTTTAGCAAAATGTTAAACACTGGGCTTGTAGTAACATTACCAAAGTAGCCCCGCGCTTGTGGTAATATTCGATGCTATACATGATCTAAGATAGGGGGATACTCTAAAAAGTTTTCTTCCTTGAGATTGATAGTATTTGAAAAATATGAAGATATGAAAAAATATTCAACTCTTTAAGAGGCTTTGAGTAGTACTCGGTCTCCAAGTCCAAAAACCCTATAGATACGCTCTTGCTTATTGCTCTAGTGCTTCAATCTTGAGAAGTATGAATGCTGAGGTTGGTAGGTTGAGATTACGAAGTTGGCATAAACTCTAATCTTGCTACGAATATATAAAACTAAATGCACATGCACACATCACTTCGATTCATAGTGAGTAGTGAATAATGGATATCTTATGAGCATGACTAGTATGAGTTGACTTGAGCTTCTTGCGTAAGTATGACCTGACCATGGGAAATGTTGTCTTGGGAAATGACTTATTGATGCTTTGTTCGGGACGATCAAAGTCTAAGTGGGGGGTAGTTGATGACGGTCAAATTATACCCGTAAAAGTCATCAACATTGACCTTAAATCGAGATTAATAATACGCATTTTATATTAAATCACACGTTTATATTTAATATTATGTGATTTATATTATGTAAATTGGTATTTACTCGTTTTTATCCGATTTACTGTGCGATTAATGTTGATTTTATAGATCATTACAAATCGAGGAGATTAGTGTCATTCAATCAATTATCTCAAGATAAGGAAGGAAGGAAATCGGAGCATTAAATGAGAGATTAATCGGATCGACATGCAAACGTGCGATGGGGAGCAAGGCAAACGAAGAAAACATGTGAAAAGGGACATTTCTAGGTTCGGTCGACCGAGCCTAATGCTTCGGTCGACCGAGTGAAGATCTTCGGTTGACCGAGCCTCGGGTTTGGGTCGGTTTTCGGCTTTAATCGTGTTTATCTTCTAGAACCACCCTAAGTCGGCGAAAGCCTCTATATAAGCAGCAGCTACGAAATTTGTAAAACACACCTTATACACCAACAAATACCTTGAATCATTCATTCTTTCTTCAATCTTACAATTCATAATACAACTTTGATACAATGTAGAATAATTTGAGGGTTTCCAGCAATTTAAGGGCTGCAATATGTAAGCCTTTATTTTCTGTTTCTTTTCTTTTAAGTAATTAATCCCTCCCAATTATGCTTTATTGTTTGAGTTAGTTAATTCATAGCTAGATGATGTAGATCTAGGCTATGACGTTAGGGATGTGGCGACGCCTTGTCTATGGGGATCCCATAACCTACGTCATACACTTAGTATTTATTCATGAATCTACTTGATTTAATTAATGCGTATCTATGTTAGTTTATATGAATATCGTGCGAATTACCGTTTAATCGTTCGTATGATGAAACGGCGAGAGATATGTTCGGGGATGTAATCTGGGATGAAGTTGATTCGGGTGACCGAATGAGTTCACTCGGTCGACCGAGCCCAACTATTCGGTCGACCGAGCCCTTTTTTTCATCCGTTAGATAGCCATGTCTTTATGGTTAGGTTAACTTAATAGAATTTATTATCTCGGTAGGTATGGCTATGGCTACGTTACTCGCTTAGTTTAATTAAAATGTGTAAAAAGGAAATACCAATATAAAACTCTTAGGTAGGCTTATGAATTGATCTTCGGACGTTCGGCGTTATCTAGGTAGGTTTTATATTTGGGGATTGCTAGCACTTTTTGATTATACATACGTCGTAGATTAGCATGAGACTATAACTTGGTAATTGCTAGTTGGACGAGAGCTTGAGTAATCGTTTAGGAAGTACGCCTAACCATAGGAATGTTGCCTGGACGAGGTGTACGGTTAATATCGGCATCCTTAGAGTCGTAAGCGTGTGAGTTATATGAGATGGAGGCACCAAAAGGTGAAGTCACGTAACAATACCACAGTGATTTAGTGACTTACTGGTGCTAAGTCAAGTTAAAGAGGATGACTCCCGTAGCCAATCTAAGATAGATACAAACGGATTGACAGTTAATGACGGACGTTTCCTAGTTTAAACAGATCCTAACCGGCAGTGTACCGGGTCAAATTGTAGTGCTAGTATGGTGAGTCAGAGTGTCGAATCCTCAGGGAACTTGGTAATTTCTTTTACGTGTGGTTAAACACCAAAGAGCAGTTATTAACTCGATCTAAATCGCAATTTTATAACACAGATCACTACTATTCTAGTCAACATAAAATAAATACGTAATTTAAAAGTTATTCTAATATAATATATATAGATATATAAATATATATAGATGTACATAAATTGCAAAGTATATATATAGATATAAATATATAGATACCAATATATTAAACGAGATAATTTTAGAGAAGCTGGCCAAAACTTATATAATTGGTTTATACGATCTTTTCGATTAATTGAAATGTGTTCGATCTCTCCTTTTATTTTAGGTCCAATTGAGTAAGTGAAACGGTGCACTCTGAGGTAAACAATTCCTCCTCACACGAGCGTATGAAATTGTCATATGTCCATTGCATCGGTCCAAGGTCCACAACTCGTTACGGTAAACGGATTAATCGAACGGTCCCGAGTACAAATCTACCTTTAGATAAAAAGGAGTCATTCCGTTCGTCAAACGGTCAATTTTATTTTAAAGGCTCCGGTTGTCAAAGCCGGACGATTTAACTTTCCGGTTTAAGTTTCAATTAAACGATGATTTAACATTATTACGATCTCGAGTACAAATTATAATAAAATTCATTTCTCCCAAAACAAATTTACCCCCGGGTAGGAAATCGGATTCCGTTATCACGTTGTTCACACGGCCAATTTTACCCTCCGGTTTTTCTATCTTTTATTTCATATCCTGACTACGAGGCGTCAATTCATAATTAGATTATGAATTCTTCAGATCGGTTAAATATGTCAATACGAATACGATCAAAATAGAAAAAGATTCAATTAACTCAATTTTAGTCATTTTAACTTAACAACATTTCTTTAACGAAAAGATCGAAATAAAACCGATTACATAGTTTTGGCCAGTATTATATTTAGCCTAAAAACATTATAACAACGAAAAATATAAAAACAACATAAATACTTAAGAAAAGTTACCCGAATACGGCAGTTGATTCAGAAATCGTATTTTCCGGACATTACAACTTCTTTAGCAAAACCGACTTCCGAGATTTTCCCGAGCATTATAACGATACTAAAACTACATTATTACGGCGTAAGGCCTTATTTACAACTACAACTAAAAATTAAAAAGAAAAGAGAAGAGAGGAGAATATATATATGATATTGTGTATATATATTTGGTACACTCCGTCTGCTCTCTGATCAACTCCTTTATATAGACAAAGGTCTCAAGGCCGGACCGGTCCGGTATTAGGCCGGCTCGGTCCGGACTAATGATTACTCCCACTAACTTGATCACTCCAGCATGTGCGATGAAGATATTATTTTTTATATATAATTATTAAACTTCTAAAATTCATATCTCGAGTTCTGGACCTCCAAAAATTGCAAACGAAATGCCAAAATTAAGGTCTTGAGAAACTCTACAACTTTCATGAAGGACTCTTCTTCAGATAACGCCTTCTTGATAACCTCGTGTTCCTCCGAAGCTTTTACGGGATTTTTCTTAATCCAAATCGATTAGCCACTTGATCACTGTTTAAGTTGTAGACCTCCAATCTTCATAATTTAAATTGCATTGGAAAGCTCTCGGAAAAATCTACAACTTGCGTGAAGAATACTTTCTCGAAAATGTTGTTTTGATGAGCCATTCGTTTGTCGAAGACATTTCTCTATTACCACTTATCCAGGATTGGTTGGCCACTTAACCACTTAAACTTTTCAATTGACCATTTAAGCTCGTGGCACTCTCTAAATCATTCCAGAGATATGATTAAACTTCAATATGTCGATTCTCGGGGTCTCGGGTTATAAATCTGCAATAAAACATCACAAATACCCACGTAAATCTGACACGACACTCCGATTTACTAAAATCGGTACAAAATTACAACTTATTATTATTATTATTACTAAATACTCTAAATTATAAAGACTAACATTTTATACCATAATTTCATATATTTTATATAGAATTCGTTAATAAAACATAATAATATAACGTATATTTAATCATATAAAAATAATACATCAAATTACTCCCCACTTAGCTTTTGATCGTCCTCGAGCAAAAATAAGCGGTAATAAAAGATAGTATAATTTTTCAGATTATATTTTATATTGTCAATATTATAAATATATTATCTATCTTAATTTAAAATCTTAAGAAGACAAAAAGAGTATATAACTGAAATAACTTAAACATTAAATATTATTTAGATAAAATTATATATGTAATACTTAAGAAGTATAAATAAAATTTCAGAATTATTTTTAATCGCAACTATTATGAAATTCTGGAATCGGAAACTTCGGTAAAGTAGTCGACAAAAAAAATGGCTTATAGAGTTTAGGTTCAAGATGTTGGTTAATCAAAAAGAGAAAGAGGCAAGTCGTACGTACCTACATCTTCATATTTTTGAAAAAAAACATAATCTCGATTAATAGCATCTCTTTTCAGATTTTCTCTCTTCTTCTTCTTTTTTTTTTTTTTTTTTTTTTTCTTTTTCAAGATTAAGAACTAAAAGCGTGAGTGTGTGTAGAAAATCAAACTTACAGGCATTGCTTCATCAAGATTGATCGGAGTAATACTCTTTTGATCGAAAATTACAAGTCCGGTTTCCTTAAACTTGTAATAATTCCTGAGATCTTATGATTCAACTTTTTCATTTTATCTTGTGCCCTCATTCCCAGCAATAGGACATTTCGTGATAATACCCTAGCTGGACTACTATCATCGGCAATCGGGAGCTTAATTACCTCGCTAGTGATATAGGACATTTCGTGATAATACCCTACTCACTCCAATCATTGGTAGCTACAACCGATCATTTCTTTTTATTTTTAAGTTGTTAATCACAGATAAGGAAGATATCTGATATTTGATTAATTCTGTGTAAATATGGTGCTTCGTTCTTAATTCTTTTATAGAATATTAATATATCCGAACTTATTACCAAAATCGACTATGTTGCAAGTGTCATGAGGTAAGATCGAATATACTACTACTTATCTAATCTTTCCAATCTCAGCATATACCAAAACTTAGCTTTTATGTCTCCATCTCTTTTTATAAGTACGTACAAACTTGCGGTATTTCAAGGAAATGTAGACCAAAATTAGCTAAAGCTCGGTTATTTAATCACAATTGACAATTTCGAGTGAGGTCTTGATCACTCTAATCAAGGCTGAGGTAGGTTATTTGGCTATAGTTATATTTTTGTGGTGCCAAAAATCAATAAACTTAGTCCAATTCCAAACTCATAATTTATATTGAAAATGATTCTGAAAATTTTACTTATAAATATCAACATACTTATATAATTTTATAAAAACAATATCTAATATTAATTACTCAATTATATAAACTTAAAATCTTATTAAAATCTAAATTAGACATATAATATAATTATTTTTTTTTTTTTTTGACTATTTTTCGAAAATTTTAATGAATTTTCTAACCTATCTCTACTCCCCACTTACGAAGTGGCATCGTCCCGATGTTCAATAAGTAGTAAAGAAGTAGGTTTGAAAATAAAATTAAAATTATCTATTAACGTCATTTTTCTGATTTTATTTTAGCGTATTAAAACAAACTTAAAAAACTAAGACATATATATTAAACAAGATACACTATTACAAACTTAAAAAGAAAAACTTAACTTAACTAAAGAAACTTCAAACTTAACTTAATTTAACTTATTCAAATTTAAATAAAACCAACAAACAACTCTCTAAATGGTAGACGAACAACCCGGTGTATCAACCGGTAGCAAACCAAACCGACTATCTCTAGACGGAAAAATCTCATCCGTCTCCAACTCTTCCACTCCATTCATAAGAATACACAAACGCGAGATCATCCATGAATTAGGCATAGGTTTCCCCCTACTACCTCTGGCTATTGCAAAGTCCGACACATTTCTCTGAATCAATATACCCCAGTCAACAAATTCACCAAATGCCAATGCATAGAGCAGAAGCATTTCTTCTTCAGAAAGGCTAGCAAAATCCCAGGTGGGATAAACTCGAGAATTTATAAAATGCTTCCACGCCTTTAGATGTGGAAGTAAAGCTCGTGTTGACATGTCGTGATTTGTATCAAAAAGCGGGAACGGACATTGGAAAGACTCGTGTACTTTATTCAAATGATTGTATGCATTGTCTAGTCCCCATTTTATTTCAAAGTGCTTTGCATCGTAATCGGTGGTATTTCAAAGAGTTGATTTATAATAGATGAAGAGAAGGGAACGACCACTCCTCTTACCATAACGATTTGTGTAGACTCTATCGCGAACGTTGAAAGTAGGGCCGAGTAAAATTCCCTTACAACCGTAATATTAACTCGCCCTCGTGGTGTACTTACAAATTTCTTCCAGCCACAACTACGGATCATAGTTTTTCCCCATTGATCAAGCTTATCTAAATTTAAACCTTTCTCCAATAGGATTGGAGAATTTGCAAAATGATTGTGTAAAATGATATTCTCGTTAGAAGCTTGAGATTCCGGATGATCCGGTGTATCAGGCTTGTAAGAATTAACCGACGGTGAAGAGTGGTTCGACATTTTTAAAGTTTACTATAAAATAAAAGAAGGAAAATTGAAGAAGGTAAAGATATGAGCATTTGTTGCTCCTCCTTCTACTTCCTTAAATAGATAGTAAAAAAAAACTTACGTGTGTGCATTAGACGGACTCAAGAATGACTCAGCCTTCTGTTCTTCACGGCCCGGTCCGGGAAAATGCCGGCTCGGTCCGGCCTCATCCTACTTTTACTGAGGGGACAGAGGTAAAAGACAACTTGTGTTTTGTTATTTTACTTCACGTGTGAAGTTTTGGTTATTTCCTCGAAGCAACTTCATAATGGATAATTGATTTTGTTACGAACGGATAAAACGACACATTATATTTTTGAAAAACGACGTAATAATAATACAATTATTTTTGGGTTTTTATAATTTTTATAAAAATGAAACCGATTTAAAATGCAAACCAAAGTGTTATAAAACAATTGTAAAACTAAACGAAAAATGAAAACCAACCAATATCTAAATGACAAATGTCGAATAAAAAGTGCAATAAAATGTTTAATCAAAAATTATTAAATTCAATCTTCATCGTAGTCTTCCTCAGGATCAACTTGAAAACTCGAACTCGGAAACGACTGAGAAGCTGATGGCTGAACTGTAGTCGTGGTCCTGACTGAACTATCAAGACCCATCGAACTCATGCCAGTCGTGACATGTGCAAACTCAGTGAATCCTCCCCAACTCGACATCGCTGGTCTCTGAACACCTGTCGAAAATACACCTGTCCCACTAGATTGGTTTCCAAAAGGATATGACGATGGATGAAATCTCGAAGGTGGTGGAATAGGTGTTTCCCACTGTGGTAAGGTATAAGAAGCAGACTGACAAGGTGGATAGGCAGGATCATCAAAAGTAGGATTACGAAGCAACTGCTCGTTCCTTCTTAAACCTCTACGAATATCATCACACCACTGCCTAGTACTCTCAGCGAATAAAGCCACATTGGCTTGACCACGTGCAACATCCGTCACTAAAGATTGAAACATGTCATATGTGATAGTGTTGGAGAAAGGAGTTTGTTGAGGCCGACTAGAAAAAGATGGAAAAGAAGAAGATGTAAAAGCGGTGGAGCCGGGCCGAGTTTGACGTCTTCTAAGCAAAGAGCTAATACTACCATCCGGAAGACTAGTCAAACTAGGTCCAATCGATTTCCATCGACCCGGAGATAACTTGTCATTAGGCGGGAATGGTACTCCCAACCTACGACATAAATCGAGAGATAAAACAAGGGAAGTATAGATGACTCCCTGTCCGGCGATGACAATACTCTCAAAAATTCTTTTAAACATGACCTTTCCAACATCCACTCTAACATCATTTACCATTGCCCAAGCGATACAAACATCTTCCTTTCCAAAAGCGGTATGTTTACTAGAAGGATAGAGATTATGGCTAATAAATCTTTTAATTGCCCTCAAACCTCTAAAACGGTTCCCGTAATTAAACCGATTTTCAACCCACACCGCGGTCGGGTCAAAAACGATCTGGGCTCTCGGGCGATCTCGCTCAAAACTAGCGGGATCATCTAAATTATAAACTACCCCGTAATCCTCCTCATCGGGAAAAACCTCAACTCCTAAGATTGCATTAATGACGGCGGGGTTAAAAGGAATATTTCGGCTCGTAAGGGTACGGTTTCCAACCGAGTAAGTCGTGTTCTTCGACAAAGTAGATAAAACCGAATAAAACTCAGCTACTATAGTCGTGTTAATCTCCCCTTCCCTTCTGGCTGCTAAATCTAACCACTGACGCTTTCTAAAGATATTCTTAACTTCATCACCTAAGTCATCCAAGTCTAATCCTTTTTCAACCAGAACATCACACTTACTATAAATTTTCTTATACGCTTTCTTAGCCTCAGGTGATGCGGTTCTTTCAAAGCTTACGGCTTCTTCCTCAGGTGATAAAATTACTGTGCCTACGACAGGAGTTGAAATTGGAATTTTTGATTTTCTCTTTTTAGAGACTACTAGTACTCGACTCGGCCATTCTACGATATTGGTAATGCCAATCAACAACAAAAGCAACAACAAAAACAACAAAAAATAAAAATGTCACAACACACTCAAAAATCAAAACAGTTGAAATTAATCTAAAAAATTATGAAAAATACGAAATTGACAACTAAATAAACTATATTATACCTTATAGTGTAGAAAACGTTGAAAAGTAGGCCGGAAAAGTGTTAAAGTCGCCGGAATGAATGAAGCTTGTTTTTGCTCCCTTTTGATTTTTTAAATTTGTGTTGAAGAGAGGAGATGATAATGAGAAGAAATTAAGTAATGGTGTAGTGTGAGATGAAGTTTTGTTGAAGAAAAGTGAAAAAATTTCGTAATGGTGGGGTTTGGTGTTTTGCGGCTGTAAAGGAAAAATTAGGGAAGAAGAAGAAGAAAAGAAGGGTCCCCGTCTTTTTTATGTTTTTAGACCCCGGACCGGTCCGGGTTAAGGCCGGATCGGTCCGTGCCCAAATTTTTTTTTTTTTTTTTTTTTTTTTTTTTTTTATGATTTTTGAATAAAACTTATACAAATCCTAATAAAACTTAATTAAAACTTTAAAAATAATTTTTAAAACTTACTAAAAATAAAATTTGAAGGAACTTTTATAATTTTATAACAATTTCTAAAAATTTAATAAAATCTTTATAACACTTTAATAAAAAGCTTATAAAAATTTAATAAATTTATATCAACTCTTATAAAACGTTTAAATTAAAACTAAAAAAACAACTTTTATAAAACTTTTATAAAACTCCTCAAATTTTCATAAAGATCCAATTATAAAATTCTCAGAAGTTATGCGAAAATTTTATAAAATAAAATAAAATAAAAGACTCGAAACTTAAGGGGTTCCTGATTCTTTGATTTCTAAATCTTCCAAAGTTCTGATATAACGCTCAATCAACCTAACTCCTAAAAACGAGGCATTTGAATTATCTCTCGGAATTCCATCGGGATTTTCGGATAACCACCTAATCGTTCCCTTCCTAACAATATTCAAACACTCATCCTGGGATTTGGTTGTGTTTTTCCCACGAGCGTCCAACATGTTCACTTTTTCCACAGTTACGCATCTCATTAGAAACTTTGCCCTTCTTTTTATCGCACTCCTTGATGTTCCATTACATACTTCTCTCAATCGATCTCTCTCAACAATTTCTTGTTTTGTTCAAAAACTAAAGCTTCTATAGAAAACGCGACATCTTTATCAAGGCCTAATTTCAAAAGTAAAATAAAAACTCCTATTCTATCTAAAAAAGACATCCGGTTCTTTTACGTCTATCCGGTAAAAGACGAAAAGAGTTTAAACATAATTAAAATTACGAGAAAAGTAGAGTAAAGATAGATAGCACCTGGTATTCGGTGATTCCGGTTTCTCGCTTTTCGGTTTTTCATTTTTCCTCTCGCTTTTTCAATTTGTCGGGGGATCAATCGGTAGCATTATTTCTTCTTTCGGTGTGATTCCTTCTCCTCCACAAATAACTTTACTCTGTGGCCATTGGCTATAAAAGTCGTATTTCCATCAGTTAGTCCAACAGCTCCAGTTTTGTAAACCCGTGTTACTTTAAATGGACCTGTCCATCTTGATTTAAGCTTACCTGGAAACAACTTTAAACGTGAATTGTACAAAAGCACTCGATCACCTACATGGAACTCACGCTTAAAGATTCTCTTATCATGGAAAGACTTCGTGCGTTCCTTGTAGATTCGAGCGTTTTCATAAGAATCGAGACGAAATTCTTCTAGTTCTGTCAATTGAAGCAATCTATGATCACCGACAGCCTTAGGATCGAAATTTAGAAATCTAATAGCCCAGAAGGCTCGGTGTTCTAACTCAACCGGGAGATGACATGACTTACCAAAGACTAGCTTATAGGGAGAACAACCAATTGGTGTTTTAAAAGGCATTACGTACGCCCATAACGCATCATCTAATTTAATTGCCCAATTTTTACGATTTGAATCAACTTTTTTTTCCACGATTCTTTTGATCTCTCTATTTGACACCTCTACGACCACCGGTTTGCGGATGATAGGGCGTTCTAGTTTATGCATTACACCATATTTCTCAACTAACTTAGTAAATGGTCGATTACAAAAGTGTGAACCTCTATCGCTAATGATCGCCCTCGGAATGCCATATATAGTGAATATGTTCTTTTTAAGGAATCGTATGACAACCTTGGTATCATTAGTGGGAAGAGCTTCGGCTTACCCATTTTGAAACATAATCTACCATTACAAGAATAAATCTTTTTCCAAACGATATAGGAAAAGGTCCCATGAAATCTATACCCCAAACATCAAATAACTCACATTCTAAAATAGGTTGCATAGGCATTTCATGTTTTTTAGATACATTTCCCCATTTTTGACAAGATTCACAAGATTTAACATATTTATAAGCATCTTTATATAGTGTAGGCCAATAAAAACCACATTGTAAAACTTTAAAAGCGAGTTTTCCATCCTCCATGATGACCTCCTGCCTCACGATCATGACAAAACGATAAAATACTTAAAATTTCATTATCAGGCACACATTTTCTGGATTATCCCATCCGAACATTTACGGAAAAGGTCTGGTTCCTCCCAGTAATAAAATTTTAAGTCGTAAAAGAATTTCTTTTTCTGTTGCCAAGTCCAATGAGACGGAATATAATCACAGGTTAAGTAATTAATGATATCTCCAAACCAAGGTGAGATTTCCTTAGAAGGAATTCTATTTTTTAATAATTGCATGGTTGAAGGAGTATCTATTCTAAATAGTTGTTCATCAGGAAATGAATCTTTAATTTCATTCCCTATCTCTTCCTCAGTCTCCATTCTACTTAGATGATCTGCTACTACATTTTCACTTCCTTTTTTATCTTTAATTTCAATATCAAATTCTTGAAGTAGGAGAATCCATCTAAGAAGACGTGGTTTCGCATCCTTCTTACTCGGTAAATACTTCGAGTGAATGGTACGTGTAGATTATTACCTTAGAACCAACAATATAAGATCGAACTTATCTAAGGCAAAAATTACGACCAACGAGTTCTTTTTACGTAGTTGCATAATTAAGGTGAGCCGCGTTTAATGTGTGGGATGCATAGTAAATAGCTTTGAGAATTTTGTTATACCTTTGACCTAAAACGCTCCTACTGAATAAATCGCTTGCATCACACATAATCTCAAAAGGCAAATCCCGATCTGGTGCTACCAATACGGTGCGGTAATCAACTTCGCTTTTAAGGTCTTAAATGCTTCCATACATTTACTATCAAAGTTAAAAGGTACTTCTTTTTCAAGTAAATGACTTAGAGGCTTTGCTATCTTTGAAAAATCTGCAATAAATCTCCTATAAAATCCTGCATGTCCAAGAAATCCTCTTAGAGTCCTTAGATTAGCGGTGGCGGTAATTTTTCAATCACCTCGACTTTAGCTTTATCAACTTCAATTCCTATTTCGAGAGATTCTATGACCTAAAACAATTCCTTCGATACCATTAAATGACATTTTTCCCGAGTTTAGAACTAAATTGGTATCCTCACAACGTTGTAAAACTCTTACTAAGTGCGACAAACATTTACCAAAAGAATCTCCATAAACACTAAAGTCGTCCATAAAAATTTCTAAGAATTTCTCAACCATATCGAAAAATATAGACATCATACATCTTTGAAACGTAGCGGGAGCATTACATAAACCAAACGGCATTCTTTTATACGCAAAAGTTCCATAAGGACAAGTGAAAGTAGTCTTTTCCCTATCTCCCGCTTTGCAATGAAAATCGTAAATAACACGAATAACCATCTAAGAAACGATAATACTTATGACCACTTAAACGTTCCAACATTTGAACTATGAATGGAAGCGGATGATGATCTTTCTTAGTATGATCATTTAGTTTTCTAAAGTCAATGCACATTCGATAACCCGTAATTTCCCTTGTTGGAATCCATTCATTCTTATCATTCTCTTTCACTGTGAAACCTCCTTTCTTTGGTACAACTTGAGTTGGACTCACCCATTCACTATCTGATATAGGAAAGATTATTCCCATTTCTAATAGCTTAATCACCTCTTTCTTAACGATTAACTGTAAATTCGGGTTGAGGCGGCGTTGCGGTTGAATACAAGGTTTAGCATCTTCTTTCAAAATTATCTTATGAACACAAATCTCAGGGCTAATACCTCGAATATCGGCAACTGTCCATCCAAAAGCTTTCTTATGCTTTCTTAACATTCTTATTAATTGATCTTCTTGCTGCTCAGTTAAAGTTGATGAAATAATAATCGGTAATAGATTATCAGTTTCAAGAAAAGCATATTTCAGATTTAAAGGTAACGGTTTCAATTCCAGATTCTTCGGCGGATCTTATTGACGATTTAAGAACTGGTCCTTCTAGTTCTAACTCCAAATACTTATGCCATGGTGGCTTAAAAGTAAAGCTTCCTTTATCTAGAGAAAGGATTATCTCTTTCATTTCAATGTCTGCCTCATCTTCTTTATAGATAGACAGGGTTAAGCATTCTTCTAATCTGTCTTCAAAAGTTGGTAACTGATTATCATAGACAGAATGAATATCTTCTATAAAAGAACATGATCCTGGTGATGTATATGGATGGTTCATAGCTTTGAAAATATTGAAAGCAACTTCATCTTCATTGACTCTCAAAATTAACTCTCCTTTATGAACATCGATTAAAGTTCTTCCTGTAGCTAGAAATGGACGACCTAGAATAAGAGGCGCTGAATATCCTTCTTCCATTTCCATAACTACAAAATCTACTGGAAAATAGAATTTGTCTACTTTAACCAGTACATCCTTAATCATTCCTTTAGGGTACTTAATCGATCTATCTGCCATTTGCAGAGTCATTTCAGTCTTAGTAAGCTTTCCTATGCCTAGCTTTTTATAATCCTCATAAGACATGAGATTTATACTAGCTCCAAGATCACATAAGACTTTCTTAAACGAAATCCTCCAATTTCACATGGAATCGTAAAACTTCCGGGATCTTTCGGTTTAGGTGGTAACTTATGCTTTGCGAAATTGCGAACATTCTTCATTTAGGCATATATTCTCATATTCCTCTAATTTTTTCTTATTTGATAGTATATCTTTCGAAACTTTCCATAGGCGGTATATTAATCGAGCTTCAATAACAGGGATATTAACATGAAGATGACGAAAAGTATCAAGGAAACGAGCATACTTCTTATCAGTTTTTGCCTTTTTGATTAGATCTTTAGGAGGGTAAGGTAAAGATTCTAAATCTATAACCTTTGGCTCCTTAGTCAATTTCTCTTTTCCTTTTTCCTTAAACCTTTGAGTATTACTTAGTCGCCATGTTTCAGGTTCTTGAATTTTTTCCTTTAAATTGTTCCCTGAATCAATCTCTACTTGATTTTTTCGGTTCTTCTGTTTCTCATCTATTCGACATGTTCCTTGAATAAATTCCTTAAATCTTTATCCATAGGGTCTTTCAAAATCCTAGGGATTTTTACCCAATTTTCACCTTCATTTTCGGGTTCCAAACTTCTATTCCTTTTCAAGAAATTATTTATAATTTCTTCTTCCTCATCGTGAATTCAATTTCATCTTTAGTTTCATCATTCTTTCCATCTAAATCATTTTCTACTTCATTATTCCCGAAGTTTTCTACTCCATTGCTTCCACTGAGCTTCCTACTTCTCGTAACTACAACATTTACCTCTCTTGGGTTTCGTCCGTGTTGCTTGGTAATCCTCCTGGGGGTCTACTGTTGTTACGTTCACCTTCCCTACTCAAATGATCTTCCATATTCCTCAATGAGGCTTCTATTGTTCTCATTCTGGTATCATGTCCACTCATAGATGTTTTTATTGTACTCATATCTTTAGTGACTGTACCAATAGAAGTCATCATTGTTTCCATATTCTTAGCTTGAGTAGATACTACACCCATCATATTTTCCATTAGTTTTTCCCATTTTTCAACTCCTTCTGCAGGTTGAGTTGAACTCTGAGTTACTGGTATACTTTGAGTGGTATGTTGAGGATAGGATCTTGGTAATGATTGTAAATTCTGATTAGATGTATTTTCTTGATAAACTTGGTTATTATTCCTATATGGGACTGGATATGGCGGTTGTCCTGGCTTACTAGGGTTTTCAGACCATCGATAAGTAGGATGATCTCTTCTAATAGCATTAAACGAGTTTGAGTATGCATTGTTCAAATTCCTATCTGCTGAAGAAAACTCACCTCCTCTCTTGAATATCCTGTTGGTTCTTCACTCCCTAATGACACATTATCATGACTTGAGTATTCATTTGGTGTACTATTTTCTGAATTTTGGTTCTTATTCTTTGTAAACCATCAAATTTCCTACTCAAATTCTCCAAGTGTGCTAGAACTTCCGTATTAGACGTACATTCTCCTGCAAAAAAGCTACTTTTCGGTGCTAGAACCGGTTTCCACATTTCTCGTTATTTTTGGAAATCTTTTCTATAGCATCGTAAATCGTTTGAGCTTCACTCATCATTAACGAACCACCACATGCATGATCTACATCTGCACGTGAGTCTTTTCTCAATTTACGACAGAAGAGTTGAATTTGCATATCTAAGGAATAACCATGATCGGGACACGCTCATAACAATTTTTTAAACCTTTCCCACGCATTCCCAAGAGTTTCCTCAGATCCTTGTCTAAAGTTAGCAACCTCGACTTTTAATTCCAAATTTCGTCCAGGAGTGAAATATTGTTTCAGAAATTCAGTTTGAATCTCCTCCCAACTAGTAAGTGAATGATGTGGAAGAGACATAAACCAATCTCGGGCTCGTCCTTTTAAAGAAAAAGGAAACATAGTCATCATCGTTAATTCCTTATGAGCACCTTGACTTTTGGCTGTATTGCACAGTTCTTCCAAAAGATAGAGATGATGATGTGGATCTTCATCATCCTCTCCTAGGAATTGGGCTCTTGCGTCAATTAAACCAAAAAGATGAGACTTAATTTCGAAATTATTCGCTCCTTCATTAGGTAAAAGGATGGGATTATTAGTCTGGTTTCTTCTTACGGTTTGATCACAGATAGGTCTCGGGTTTGGTGGATTATTACGATTATTCTGGTTCCGATTTTGATTATTTCTATTATTATTATTATTATTATTATTATTAGGGTTAACAGGGTTTTGTCCATGCCCTAGAGCATGTTCCAGCCCTTGTTCGGTGTTTCATCACCGATTTCGACCATTCTCGTATTTCGTTTGAAGATGATTCTTGGTCGGGATTTCCCGACTAGTATGACCGCGTTTACTCTCTACTCTTAACTTGCCTTTCGTAAGTGTTTATGTCGGGCTTATAAGGAGTGAGAGGGGCCTTACCACTTCGGTCATCAACTAACGAAAATAGAAAATAACACGAAATTGATAGTAGTAAAAATTGGTAATTTTCCTAAAAGGTAACAACCAACGAAAAATAAAATAGAAATGAGATAAGAAAAGTGTTGACTTATTCTCGAGAATTTTAAGCTAATACAAGTAGTAACCATAGACACATAAAAAGAAATTAGCGACGTTCCCCGGCAACGGCGCCAAAAATTCTGACAGACGTTTCCTAGTTTAAACAGATCCTAACCGGCAGTGTACCGGGTCAAATTGTAGTGCTAGTATGGTGAGTCAGAGTGTCGAATCCTCAGGGAACTTGGTAATTTCTTTTACGTGTGGTTAAACACCAAAGAGCTGTTATTAACTCGATCTAAATCGCAATTTTATAACACGGATCACTACTATTCTAGTCAACATAAAATAAATACGTAATTTAAAAGTTATTCTAATATAATATATATAGATATATAAATATATATAGATGTACATAAATTGCAAAGTATATATATAGATATAAATATATAGATATCAATATATTAAACGAGATAATTTTAGAGAAGCGGCCAAAACTTATATAATTGGTTTATACGATCTTTTCGATTAATTGAAATGTGTTCGATCTCTCCTTTTATTTTAGGTCCAATTGAGTAAGTGAAACGGTGCACTCTGAGGTAAACAATTCCTCCTCACACGAGCGTATGAAATTGTCATATGTCCATTGCATCGGTCCAAGGTCCACAACATTACGGTAAACGGATTAATCGAACGGGTCCCGAGTACAAATCTACCTTTAGATAAAAAGGAGTCATTCCGTTCGTCAAACGGTCAATTTTATTTTAAAGGCTCCGGTTGTCAAAGCCGGACGATTTAACTTTCCGGTTTAAGTTTCAATTAAACGATGATTTAACATTATTACGATCTCGAGTACAAATTATAATAAAATTCATTTCTCCCAAAACAAATTTACCCCCGGGTAGGAAATCGGATTCCGTTATCACGTTGTTCACACGGCCAATTTTACCCTCCGGTTTTTCTATCTTTTATTTCATATCCTGACTACGAGGCGTCAATTCATAATTAGATTATGAATTCTTCAGATCGGTTAAATATGTCAATACGAATACGATCAAAATAGAAAAAGATTCAATTAACTCAATTTTAGTCATTTTAACTTAACAACATTTCTTTAACGAAAAGATCGAAATAAAACCGATTACATAGTTTTGGCCAGTATTATATTTAGCCTAAAAACATTATAACAACGAAAAATATAAAAACAACATAAATACTTAAGAAAAGTTACCCGAATACGGCAGTTGATTCAGAAATCGTATTTTCCGGACATTACAACTTCTTTAGCAAAACCGACTTCCGAGATTTTCCCGAGCATTATAACGATACTAAAACTACATTATTACGGCGTAAGGCCTTATTTACAACTACAACTAAAAATTAAAAAGAAAAGAGAAGAGAGGAGAATATATATATGATATTGTGTATATATATTTGGTACACTCCGTCTGCTCTCTGATCAACTCCTTTATATAGACAAAGGTCTCAAGGCCGGACCGGTCCGGTATTAGGCCGGCTCGGTCCGGACTAATGATTACTCCCACTAACTTGATCACTCCGGCATGTGCGATGAAGATATTATTTTTTATATATAATTATTAAACTTCTAAAATTCATATCTCGAGTTCTGGACCTCCAAAAATTGCAAACGAAATGCCAAAATTAAGGTCTCGAGAAACTCTACAACTTTCATGAAGGACTCTTCTTCAGATAACGCCTTCTTGATAACCTCGTGTTCCTCCGAAGCTTTTACGGGATTTTTCTTAATCCAAATCGATTAGCCACTTGATCACTGTTTAAGTTGTAGACCTCCAATCTTCATAATTTAAATTGCATTGGAAAGCTCTCGGAAAAATCTACAACTTGCGTGAAGAATACTTTCTCTGAAAATGTTGTTTTGATGAGCCATTCGTTTGTCGAAGACATTTCTCTATTACCACTTATCCAGATTGGTTGGCCACTTAACCACTTAAACTTTTCAATTGACCATTTAAGCTCGTGGCACTCTCTAAATCATTCCAGAGATATGATTAAACTTCAATATGTCGATTCTCGGGGTCTCGGGTTATAAATCTGCAATAAAACATCACAAATACCCACGTAAATCTGACACGACACTCCGATTTACTAAAATCGGTACAAAATTACAACTTATTATTATTATTATTACTAAATACTCTAAATTATAAAGACTAACATTTTATACCATAATTTCATATATTTTATATAGAATTCGTTAATAAAACATAATAATATAACGTATATTTAATCATATAAAAATAATACATCAGTTAATAAGTTCAGTTTATTATATAAATTATCTAGGTCCAAACGATAAAGACTATAATTGGGGAGGTTAATTACGTTGTGTCGAGTTGTGTCTTTACTTTTCTTGTCTTATGTTGGTCGTAGACCGCCTCTATGTCCTTGACATGTTTAACTAATTGTTTGTATATAAGATGATCCACAATTGGTTCCCTGTGGGATCGACCTTGATTCACTATAGCTATACTACGATGGGCCTAGTCCTCTTGCTAGTATTGGTTTATGGTGGTCAAGTATTTTATAACCTGATTGACCCCGATCACACAGCTATGTGTGTGAGGTCTGCCGGGGTGCCGGAATATGCTGAAGATGATGTGACATACGGTCATGATGACGTTATCACCTACGAAACTTTTAATCAAGCCGACTTTTAAGGTTTATTTTTCACGTGCAAGTTATTTTCTTTTAACAATGACGAAAGTTTATCTTTATAGTCTCTAGACGCCATCATCACATTATTTTTCTTCTCCTCGTAATTAAAGATAATGGATTTTGCATTATGGTTTTTTCTCTGGGTTTCTATAGTTCTACTGCTATATAGTTATACTGTGTTAAAACAAAAGACTGTGTTAAAGTTGGTGATTTTTGTTGTGTGATTTCTTGTCACGACAATCACATGAGTTGGTTCTTCCATCTATAGTAGAGAGGACTATCACATTCATTTGCAAACAACGAAAGCAAGAAACTCCAAATCAATGTGATATAACATTCAACCCAATGGAATATTAAATATATCTATTACAATCGTGATGACTTACAAAATTATAAAATCAACACATGCTTTGAAGTAGAGATTTATTCAATTAGGAACAACTGCACGAGTCGGACATCTATTCCTTCTGTGTCCGGGGTTACCGCATTTCGAGCAATTCCTACCGGAACCTGGGTTTGTCCTCTCGGTAGGCATCCCGCTAGTCCTAGCACCGGGAGGCTCACCTTGAGAAGGAATCCTCGGGGTCCCGGGTCGGCCCCGCCTAGCTCCCGTACTCGTGTTTCTCCTCCTTCCCTAACCCTGGCTCGGGCGGATTGAGGGGGGGTTTAGTTCTAATCCATTCGGAAGAATCCAATCATCCTCGACCGGAACGGGGAAAACGCGTCCTTCATATATACGTTGGAAACATGCTTTGCTTTGTAGTAATGAGAACAATAAGTGTACGCACTCTCGCGGCGGTGACTTATAGCGGCGCAAGCATGTACGCAAGGTAACCGAAGTCCCCGAAACGCCCGCAATAACATTTCTTCGTAAGCATATTTATTTTCTCACTAGTATCGATGTCCCCAACTTGAAACTCGGTCCCGGTCGATCCTTAGCAGTGTGAAACTCCTTCTGGCACGCGAAACACCATTCAAGAACTTTTCAGGTTCAGGGGCTAACACGGTGCGACACGAGTCCGCAAGTTCTCTCCTCTCACAATGCCAACGCTGCAACACTCCCCTAATGTGGTCAAAGAGATTCACGATACTCATCTTACGCGCATCTCTGATGACGTTGTTAAAGCTTTCAGCATGGTTGCTTGTCATTATTGCGTAACGTGTACTTGGAAATTCTGATCGTGCCCATTTGTCGATTCCAATCTCCTTTAGGTAACGCGAAACTGGTTTGGTTGGGTCTCTATCCATCTCTATTATCTTCTGAAATAATATTTTGAATCGCGTTTCTGAAAATGTATAAGCGGCTTCCCAGAAAGTGTACGGACAATATCCCGTGCTCCCGAATTTTTTATTCAGGTTCATAACGATGTGGTGGTAGCAGTAACCATGGTAAGCGTGTGGCAATACATTTCTAACGGCTCCAATGATGCCTGGCCCTCTGTCTGATATGAAAACCAAGTCACTACGTTCCCCGATTATCGACTTGACGTTTACCATGAAATACGTCCATGCATCAAGGCTCTCTCCGTCGGTCACGGCAAAAGCTAACGGAAAGATATGGTCGCCCGCGTCTACACCGACTGCTACTAACAATGTCCCCTCGCATTTTGTTTTCAGATGTGTACCGTCCACAACTAAGATAGGCCGACAATACTTAAACCCCTCGATACTAGAACCCAAAGCCATGAAACAATATTTGAACCTGCCAAGCGCATCAGGAACAATGTCTGTGATGGTTTCAAAATTTTCTACCGTCAACATGTAAAAGTAGGCGTGTAATTTAGAATACGACATTTCTACGTTTCCGCCGATCAATTCCAAGGCTTTCTGTCTACATTGATAGGCACTTTGATAATTAAGGTCTATGTTGAATGTTTTTTTGACCTCAGCTTGTAAAACTTTTGTCGTGAAACCGCTGCCGAGTTTTATGAGGCTATCCCTTACGAAACGACCTATAGGTCCGGGCTTGGCTTGTCTATGATTGTCAGTCAATTGCTCCAATCCACAAGTGTGGGTTTCATTGTACGCGGTTATCTCAAAGTTCATGCAACGTCGTCCGTCCCTTGCGTCCACATCCGAATCAACAACCTTCTTACCGACAACCTTCCATTCGCATCGTTCTGAAGTATAACATCGTAATTTTAACTTTTCCTTGTCAGACCTAACGAGTTTCCACATGTAGTCATGTTTCAATGCGTGGTAACTCATTTTATCCTTCATATCCTCCTTGTCTCTATACTTTTTACCAATAAACAATACATCTGGATTATCGGTCTGAAACGTCCCAGCACGTGGACATGGAGGAATTTGGGACGGGTCCATTCCAGACCCGAAATGAGCACCTCTATGGATATTAATACTTGCCATACTAAATGTGTGACCAGTGTTAGGGTTCTGTTGCAAAGATGCTGTCAAATAACTCATGAAAGATCCCCCGATATTGAGGCCCGTTTGCATCGGTGCTTGCATCGCTGTTTGCATAAACTGCTGTCTGGTTCCATCTATGTGGATATTATGACTAGTCCGACCAAAATTATCCCAACATGTCCTTGCTTCAATCAACTGGTTCACGCCTCCTACCACTACTTTGCTTGCCTATACGGTATGTGGGTCGTCTTATCTAAATTCGCCGAGACGTTCCAACTTCATTCATAGATGCACACATTCTAGCCATAGGTTGTTCATCGTAAGGTATGTGCAATGGCCGACTAATCATATTTGCAATAAATCCCCAATCGTAGCCATGTTCACTTGACAAGTCAATTACTTGATCACCGAAAGTTGTATTCGGTTGGATGACAATTTCATGAGTGGGCCGAGACTTGTGGAGTACGTACAACATGCTCACCGGAATTCCGATTATAATAAAGTTCGGGTGTAAAATCCTCAATCCCTCTATCATTTTCTTCAACTATCGGTTGTTCATTTAAGTCAAATTCGTTGTCGTTTATGTCTTCCGAGTCATCATCGGCAATAACCGGTTCAGCGTTAACACAAAGTTTGACGGTTTCTAGTCTAAGCAGATCATCAATGTACCCTAGCCATGTCTCATCATCCAAAACATCAATCGGCCCCTCGTATTTTGCGTACAAAAGTTTCATGACCAATGTATTTTTTGATACAACAATTCCTACTTTCCCACACACTTTCTGCTTCACTTCATCCAATGTCATATCGGTTTTTACACGAATCAAATAAAATTTTCCTTTTCTATAAGACCATTTGTCGCATTCTTCGTTGTATTTCCACTCTCCACCAAATTCAAACTTAACGGACACAATGTTGTTATCTCGTGGAAGAATTATAAATTTACATCGGTATACGGTGGAGATATGAATATAAAATAATATATAAACAATGAATATATAAAATGTTTGTATATATGTCATCATACTTGTCGGTGTGATACACATATATATGTTATATGTACAAGTGCATATACTCACACACACACACACATATAAATATATATTTATATATTTATATTTACACACACACATACACACACATATAAATATATATATATATATATATATATATATATATATATATATATATATATATATATATATATATATAAATATATATATATAAATATATATATATATATATATATATATATACACACACACACACACATAAATAAATAAATAAAGATATATATATATATATATATATATATATATATATATAACCGAATTGTCTTATCATCTTTTTTTTTGTTTATCGGACCATCTTTGTTTTGTGTTGTGTTGTGTTGTGTTGTAACGTTAGAGGGGGGTAAGAGAAGAAGAGAGTAGTGTTTTTACCAACGTCATAGAGTACTTGATGATGACGAGGGAGAACGGATGCCGGACGGAGCCGGCAGAACAGAACTTATATTTTCAATCTAAGGGGTGCCTCACTTCCGGCTGAGGATTTACCAGTCTGCCGGAGACAGAAAAGATGCTCGTTTGAGCGGACCTAATGAAATTTTCTACGAGCTACCTACCAGGGAGCCCCAATACAAAGCCTGGAGATTAGGCGTGACACAAATGGATCGAAGGATTCGAAAACACCCTAGGGAAAGCATGCAATTCTAAGAACCTCATCAGGCCGAGGCGTACCATGGAATTCAATTCGAAATATTCGTTCTTGTATTTTCAAACGACATTAATTTGTCGTTTGTTTCAATTTTTTAAATCACATTCTTGTTACCAATAATTTCAAGGGATGTTCTCATACTATCACAAAATACGTAATTCAAAAACCATATATTTGAATTGAATTTTCATCTTCCACTACAACAACAACATAATCAACTTTGTACCAAACCAATAAAACACATTCGGTAAACAAGTTTCGTTTATTACTACAAGCGATCACATTGACATCAACCAAAATATATTTGTATCGTTATCCAAATATTTCATCATAATATATCAATCAAAATAAAATGTATCATTGACTACCATAATTATCCAACGAATGTCAATTCCATTATCGAAATATATAATCAAAATTATTCATTTCTCTACCCTGAAAATGTACATACTACACTACGCTTACGATCGAAAATTTATAACATTAACAATATTAATAAAAAAAAATCGAAAAATCATAACATTAATAAAAAAATAGAAAATTTATAACATTAATAAAAATCGAAACATTAACAATCGAAAATGCACATACTACACTACGCTAAAAATCGAAAATTTATAACATTAATAAAAATCGAAAATTCATGTGAACACATAACAATAAAAACAAACACAATAAATAAATTTATTCAAACTTAAGTAAATGCTTACCCATTTTGTTTGAAAATACAACTCCGGTGAAATAAAACAACCCAGCTCAAAAGGACAAATATGGTTTGTTTTTTTTTTTTTGGGTATCAATGGTGAATTTTTGGTGTAGCAATGGTGATTTTTTTGTGTCATGAAACGGTGAAGACAAGAGTAGGTGAAGAGAGTAAATAAGACATTGATAAGGGTTTCAAAATGGATGAATCCGTCCAAATGTGGATGAAACCGTCCAAATTTAGACGGTGCGTCCTCTTTTTGGACGGAGAGACCATATGGCGTCGTCCCAATGTGGACGGTTTTAGAGCTTATGACAAAATGGACGGAAACCGTCCAAATTTTGGACGCACAGTCCAAAAATGGACGCAATTCTTCCCAATTTGGACGGTGCGTCCAACATTTGGACGGTTTCCGTCCATATTCCCCATTCAATTTATTTAGACGAAATACATCCAAAATTGGACGGTTTTGACTGAATGTGGACGATTTCATCCAAATTTGGACGGTGAACCTGAAAAATAATGTCAGAATCTGTCCGACCTAAAAAAAAATGTCAGAGGTTAAAAGGGCATAATGCTGTTATTAAAGGATTATTTGAAAAAGGGGATCTTTCTTCGGCTAAAAATCTGTTTGAAAAACTCCCTTCCTTAGGATTGGAACCTAATATTAGAACATTTAATGCTATGATGAAAGGATTTTGTCAAGAAGGATTGTTTGAGGATGCCAAAGAGTTGCTAGCTAAAATGAGAGAATCTGGTTGTTTGCCCGACAGTTTTACATATAACGCAATTGTTCAGGGCCTCCTGAAAAAAAGTGAAGGGTTTGGAGCAAAGTCACTCTTGGAGGAAATGTTAAAATGACATGATTTGGTATGTTAAAGGTATGTATCTTTAGCCTTGTGGAATTGGTTTGGTTGATGAGTTTTTTTTTTTATAAATAACCCAAGGTAACTTGTTGAGTTCCGTTTAGTTGATTGTATGTATAAATTTATTATGTTGTATGTCCTTGCAATATTGAAATCCTACTTGGTCATGTTGCTTTACTTCAAATTCGAGACCTCTTTCGGTTGTAAAGCTTCGATTGGATATGTTTATTTATTTAATAGAGATCCCGTGTTGCGTCATCTTGTTAGTTATGTGGCTTGTACAATGATAGAGAGTTGTTGGTTCTTCGCTGAAGTCTAAATTAATTTATTTCTGTTGTAGTAATACCGTGACAAGGAAGATTTTCCAGTTAATGGAATAGTAATGTGGAGATGAATCGTAAGTAATTTTACTGTGTGTATGTTGGTGGATATGCTATTTAAAACCGTGCACTTATCGTGATTGCCGATGAATGATTTTAAGAATTATTTTGTGTGGACATTAAGTTATGCATGCTAAAAGGATTTAATGAATTTGATTATTGTTGAGTGTTTAACATGTACATGTTCTTCACAGGGGTTGTTTAACTTTTGAAAACTACTAGAGTTCAAACTACTATTTATTTCTTTGATTGGTGTAATGAAAAAAATCATTTTCTTCATTGTCTTTACTCTCTTACGGTTGTTGATTCCCCTGTCTGCTTTGGAAATTCATAACTGTCGTCTCAATGTCTCATAACTGGCATGGTATGGTTCTATAGACGATGTCCTCAAATGTTCCAAAGCTTGTATATATGACTGTTTTTTAACCTAAAAGGATTTCTGAATTCTACAACTATGCATGCTTGACACACTGGTTTGTTTCAAGTCTAGCGCGTTAAGTGGGGTTCCTTTGTCTAGGGAATTCAAACCGGTTTATAGGCCGTTCAGCTCATAAGTTGCTTTGGACAGTTTATAATTTATTTCTGCAAAATCATTTATGTATCATCTATGTTCTGTTGAAGTTTACTGCTATTTAAAGGATGATAGCAGCAGGTAATTATAATCATTTATTCCATTAATGAATTTCAGTTTGACTTCACTTTAGAATTCTCTCTAGTTTTGCAATTGATTTTCCTTTATTTATTATAAGTTCAAAAAAAAATTGTTTTTGTATCGAGAAAGCTTGGAAATTTTACATGGTATTAGAGCATAATACCGTTTCTTGCTCAATATTCATGGCGAGTCATTCGATTTCTTTCATTGAAAGTCTTGGAGAAATCATGCAGTTAACTAAGATGGAGTGATTTAAGGATCATAAATGGTGTGGAAGCAGGAGTACCGAGGACATTACTTGTAATTAGAATGCACATTCTAGTAAGATTTGTTGTGGAGGATGTTTTGCTGCCATCGTTGATTTCTTGGATATACACTCTGAGTTTTAAGGTTATGGTTTGATCTCCTGAATTCAAGATTTAGTCACATCGTGTCTTGTTTACACTCCAGTCGTTGCTTTTCTTTCTGTTACTTCGAAAGTAGCAGCTTCAGCTTCAGCCACAGCCACTCCCCACGGTTGGGAATTAATGATTGGCTCTGTCTACAAAGATTTTGGATTGTCAAACTCTGAGTTTCTGGTAACTGCTTTTGTGTATAGATTTACTTGTTCGTATGTTGTGTGCAGTCTTGGAATTCATTAATGTGTTTATCGTGAGTGTTTCTGCTTTAAATTAATCAAATTGCAGTGTTTCCTTTCAATTCTGATAGATGGTGTTTCAGCTTCTTCTTTGCAGCCAGAAGAAGTATCTGATGTGTCCCTGCATATATAATACTATCTTGATTCAGACGGTTGGATCATACGAAGCCTACTGGTGGAGGCGTGTTGCTGTTTTTGATAAATAAAAAATAAGATTACTACTGGCTTTTGGAAACATGGGGGTCGGTCGTTCCTTTTTCAACATATAAATTCTGCACTTAGAGCACGCTTGAGGCTGAAGTGGTTCGATGGGCCTTATATGTTGCTCAGGAAAAGGGTTGGAAGGATATCGTATCGTTGTCTTGTTATATATATATATATATATATATATATATATATATATATATATATATATATATATATATATATAACAAGACATATATTTATTTATTTAGGTGGTGTAGAGTCATGATGAAGGCGAGAAGTGTATGCAGTTTCAAGGATGAAAATTTTAGACCCTCTGCTGTAAGAATACAAAGGGCATATCTTTGGAAGCATTTGTCTTTGGGTGCTTGCCCATTTTTCTTTTTCTTTTTCTTTTTCTTTTTCTTTTTCTTTTTATATAGAGATAGGAATCCTGATTTATAGCAACTTTTCTGAGATTTTTATTAGATTGGTTGATGTCCAATATAAAAGTCTTCGATTGTGCAACTTTTCTGAGATTTTTACATTTGTTTCTTGTCTCTTTTATGCTATCTCAACTTTTCTGAGATTTTTTTCGTATTTTCGCCACTCTTATGCTGCACTAGTTCACCATTTTCAGTATTGCAACAGCATCATCCATTTCTTTTTCTTTTTTTTTATTTATCATGTGATACTACCCAATTTGACAAATGATACATATTTGTGTTAAGAAGCAAAGATGAGAAGCATTTTATGCAGGCTGCCTGTGTGAAGAGCAAGATGAAGAAGACCTACACCACTGTCTTCTTCATGCAAATCAGTCAAAAACGGATTTAGTCTCATGAAGAGGAAAGTAAACCGTCTTATTGAAATGGAGGATTGCCATATCGTTAGGGATCCTGCAAATCCTTCATAAGCCTCCTTCATAAGCATTTCTTTTGATTTTGAAGTTTTTATCTTCTTTTCATTCATGGATTGACGCGGATATTTATAGATGCAGACTAACGTACTGGTGGAGGCGTGTTGCTGTTTTTGATAAATAAAAAAGATTACTGGCTTTTGGAAACTTGGGGGTCGGTCGTTCCTTTTTCAACATATAAATTCTGCACTTAGAGGAAGTTTGTATGTATGTTGAAGGTATGAATTCTTAGCCATGTGGAAGTAGTTCGTTTTATGCGGTCTTCTGAATGAATCCTATGGAACTTGTTACTCATGTTGTTACGAGTTTGTGTTTGTGGCGTTTCCCCTTCAATCACCTGATTGTTGTTGCGATTTATGCATGCTATTGCTAGCTATATGCAGGGGCGGACTTATAGAGGGGCAAGGGGGGGCTCGTGCCCCCCCTTAAATTTTCCGAGAAATTACTAAAATAGCCTTCCTACTCGGTAATATGTTGCAATTGATGTAATATATATTATATGTTCCTTACAAAGCACAATCTGTGTATCTGCTGTAATGGTCTAGTGTTGATAGTGAAGGCGGAGGTTGTGAGTTCGAATCCTCCTTCCTCCTTATTTTTGGGAAGCATTTTTATTTTTTATTTTACTCAAAGTTTACTATATTAAATTCCAAATTCTTCATTTTTTTACTCAAAATTTCAACACTTCTTTTCCCAAGTTTACTATATTAAACTTCAGATTTTTAATTTTTTTTTACTCAAAGTTTCAACACTTATTTTCTCAAGATTTCTGAACATTTTAAAAAGATAATTAATATGACATCCGAAAATTTGTAAACTTATTTACTTTGTTAATCTTTAGATTGTTTTTTTATCGTCAATTATTAATATGAAAAACAATATAGTCAATGTCTTTTTATAATATAAACTCACAACAACTTTCACATTTGTATATTACTAAAAAAAACTTTCACATCTGTATAAACCTACAACAAATTTCTTATATGTATCTACGGAAAAAATAATTAAACACTTTTTCCACGACAATTAATTTTTAGAATTCCGCCCCCCCTAAACTATAATCCTCGCTCCGCCCCTGGCTATATGTAAGTAAATACAATGATATGGTGCTTCTTAATTTCCTATCTATGTTTTTTTGCTTCTGGGAAACCCTCTAGTTACTACTGCTACAAACTAGAGTTTAAACCTTTTTTTTTTATTTCTTTGGGTGTTGCGTTTAATAGTTAGCTGGCAGTAGTCATTAGGGATCAGTCAAAAACAGATTTAGTCTCATGAAGAGGAACGCAAACCGTCTTATTGAAATGGAGGATTACCATATCGTTAGGGTTCCTGCAAATCCTTCATAAGCATTTCTTTTGATTTTGAAGTTTGTATCTTCTTTTGATTCATGGAATTACATGAGATGATGCTCGTTGTTAGTGGTTTATGTTATGTTTTGCCATCATTCATTGTGTGGATTTACGTTTTGTGTTTGCATTCCGTGGTTTATGTCGTTCATGCTCTCGTCCATCATTTAAGACTTTCAAACTTAGAGATTTCATCCATATCGTAGATATTTTCTTGGACGATGAGCGACACGGATATTTATAGATGCACAGTAGTGTCGTGGTGTTTTTAACCGCCCAAAAACTTGTTCTTTCTAATAGTGAATGGATAGATGAATCTACTCATACACATATGCGTGTATGTAAAACTCTTGCAACAATTTTCATATTTTGGAAAATTCGCTTAAATCAAGAAATGGTCCAAATAAGTTTCTGAAAACACCGAGTATCATCATCTAACTTCTTGCAAGCATCTGCACAAATTCAACCCGCTGATGGAACATTCACTCTAAATAACTGCAGTTTGTCTACACTTTGTTCTTGCAATTCAGGATGCATTAGCACTGGTTCCATCCACATCGTGCTTGAATGGTGTTTGGATTATGCAGTAATGCATGCTTGGAACTTACAGCCTACCTTCTTTTTTTATTGTTCGTTTTATGCTGCAGAGTAGTTCACAATTTGAGTCGTCTACTAAATTCGGTATTGCAACAGCAGCATCTCATTTCTTTTTATCATGTGATGTGATACTACCAAATTTGACATATGATACATGTTATTATTATAGTTGATTGTGTTAAGAAGCAAGATGTGACGCAAGAAGATTCGTGAAGCATTCAAAATGAATGTGGTTACAAAATTCTGTGTTTTCTTCATGCCTTGGGACTTGGGAGGGGTTCTGACTGAGAGCTGTATTAATTTTCCCTTTAGATCAAGATTATGTCTTGTTATAATTGTTTTCAGTTATCGAGGTTTAACTGTATGAATCCATAATGAGGTGTTCTGTTACTATCTTTATGATTTTATCTTTTTTTTTTTTTTCTTTATGATTATGAGTTATCTCTACTTAAAATAAAATAATATAATGGTAGTTCAACATAATATAAAATTAAAAAAAGCAAAATAATTTATACGGAAAATCGAGAAAGCCTCGTCCGCCAAACTAGCTTCAGGCCTTGCGTGTATTCTTTGTCCGCCAAACTAGCTTCAGGCCTTGCGTGTATTCTTTGTTACTTCGACGTTTCTTTTCAGGGACCCAATCACTTTTGATAGTTGAAATGACTTTGTCAGATTATAAGGTTTGAAAAATCTCAAATTCCATTCTGCATAATCTGACAAAGCCATTTCAACTATGATTTATTATGAACGGATATTGGTGTGTCGTTAAACCACAAAAAATAAACACCTCAAACCTCTATAACGAGTATAGTGGAAGCAGAGATCTAATCCTTAAGGAACTGAAGATTATTTCTTTTAGAACAAAAATATAAAAATCCAATTTGTGGTCAATTAACTAAACGTGCAATAACTAAAATAAACAATTCTAATAATCGAGAGAGTGTGATTTCAAGTAGTGACGAAAATCAATAATAGGAAGGCTCCAGCTGAAGTTGATTATTTTCACCTCGATTTCATCGACTGATCATTGACGCAAAAATACTCATTAATTTATTAACAAACCAGTTATAGTTACCGACATGCTCAAGTAACCAGCCTCTCCTAAATTCGATAATTAAGACACGGTCATAGGGGTGTAAACGATCCGAGCAGCTCACGAGCCGCTCGTTGCTCGACTCGGTAAATGCTCGCTCGAATATATACACACACACACTTATTACTATTTTTTGAAATTAATTTTTATTAGTACCGTAATACTTAACTTTTTACTTATTGCTTCCAAAAAAAAACGTTTTACTTTTAAACCCATTGAAAATTACTAAACCAAAGTCATTCAGAAACCCTAAACTTTACCCTTCCGTTCTTCGTTGCTCTACAATCTACATTGCCGTCGTCGCAGCCGCCCGCCGGCGGCTGCCATTTTCAATTCAGGCTATGCAAACTTAATTTATTATAGTTATGAGGCTATGCATGTTGATATTTAAGCATTAGCTATGTAATTTGATTATTGTTGTTATGCTGCTAGACTTGATATTTTATGTTCATATCTTTGAAATTGAATCACTTTTCCGAGTTTGCTCGAGTTCGAGCTCGAGTTCGAAAGTGCTCGAATTTTATCGAGCATAATCGAGTCGAACTCGAGCATGATTAATGTGTTATCGAACCGATCTCGAGCATTTTTTTTCATGCTCGATCGATCTCGAGCCGAGTTCGAGCAGCACTGTTTTATGGGGGTTGCTCGACTCGATAAGTAAATGCTCGATTCGGATCGGATCGTTTACACCCCTACACGGTCATTAATTATACTCTAACTGAAAGACACTCCTAGACAAGGTCATAAGAGTTTGGTGTTCCGGTAGCATTAATATTTGAGAGACCCGATTCTGAATATTAACACACACGCGGGTTAATTTTAATCCAGATTATTCACCTTCGTGGTAGCGGATTAACCAGCTGCGAACAAGTACAATCATACCACTCGTCACTTTATCAAAACTAATAAGCAATTACGGACTTATCGTTTAATTGACAATCGATTAATTAGTTTTATCAATTACCCTGCAGAAATAATTAACACAACTAATAATCGTGAAGAAATTCTAACAGAAGATGAACAAATACTAATAAATCAATAAGGAAGAAACACAATTTGATCTCACAGTCAATTACATCGAGGTTTCAATAATTCTTCAACTAGAATAAAAGAAATTAGAAACTAACCATTGTTGTAGCAATCACAAAATAATTCATATAATAAAATGGTGGTTTGATCACAATGGAAGAAGAAAAATAAGCAGCCGTCCCGTCTTTTTCTTGCTCAGTTCGTCCGTACCCTAGCTGTGATGTCTCCCTGATATATTCAATTCAATGACTGAAATTGCATATATCTCAATTTGCTGCTTTCCCACGTCTCTTTTTTGCTTGGTCAATGGGTCCTATTGACTTTTAAATGATCAACCAATCAAAACATAAGGATTTAACCAATATAAAAAAGATTAAAACTCTTGAGAAATTTCAGCTCTCCACCAATTAGAATTTAGCTTCACATCATATACGTCCCTTTGCAATTCAGCATTTGCAGATTTTCAGCTTCAAACTAGGGCTATGGTATGATCATACCATTTCCAGACTCTTCTTTCCACACTTCAAATTTGTCAAAACGTGAAACATCTCCCTAGTCTTCTAGCGGTAACATCATCCTTTAGCTTAACCTCTCTTTGACGCATTTCACGACACGAAACACTCCTTTAAGTCATTATCATTATCAATCCTGCAAAACAACACCAAACACCCCGGAAAAGCGTATATCTCCCAAGAATTACATTGAAAAAGCGATAAAATCTCAACCAAATATGCTCTTATCAGATATCAAAACTTTCCCTACCCAAAAAAAGAAAAGAAAAGAAGATGAATGGGATTAAAGCTTATGTAGCAACACATTCCATCAAGAATCATATGGGCTCGCCCAAAAATCATCAAGATGGAATCTTTTCTAACCAAAATTCACTTACAGAAGGAAATATGGTGAAAGCCCATGAGCCATTCTCCATGAAGAATCATATGGGGTCTCCTCAAAATCATCAAGATGAAATCTTTACTCACTGGAATTCACTTACAGAAAGAATTGTGAAATCCCATGAGCCATTTTCCATCAAGAATCATATGGGCTCTCCCCAAAATCATCAAGATGAAATATTTTCTCACCAGAATTCACTCACAGAAAGAATTGTGAAAGGCCATGAACCCATAGAATCAGAAACAGTCAAGAAAACCAAAAACAAACCAAAAGAACATGAACAAAAATTGCTTGAAAATGAAACAAAACAGGGGTTGAAGTCATCAATACAAGTGAGACAGATGATAATGATGATACAATGGATGCAACATGATAAAAGTTGTCTTTCCTTAATTCCATAAAACTAACTTTTGATATTCTTGATATCAAAGTAAGTGTGTGTCTCTTATCATGTCGCGCGACTATCATTTAATAATCTAATAAATGTTTTGTAAGTAGTGTATGTATGTCGTGTAAATTCATCATGGATATATTTCAAGTTACAAAGTAATTTATTCTAAAGTTCAATTTTACAGTAAATAATTTTCATGCTCTCTTCTCTTCTGGCATTCAATTCTTTACTAAATATTCTACTTTTAGTACCATAAAAACAACTATTTTATGCATTAAACTTCATGTAAAAGTTTATACTACTTTTGCTGAGTAATTTTGAGTAAACTAGTTTCAAACCTATCCTGCCATTGTAATAAAATTTCCAGCATCATTCATTTTGAAAAAGTATATACATAGTGGTGCCAAAATTCTTGTAACTACTTCTAATATATATTACTTGTATAGATTTACACAGTTTTATAGCTTTTCCAAGCTTGTCCCCACAACTATTTTGTGCATTGATATTGGCACAACTTTTAACTATTTTATAATATAAATAGATAAATAAAAATAGCTTATTGGTAGCAACTACTGTTTCTGTCAAAAGTTTATTTCGAGGCATTTTTCTCTCCTACTAACACAAGTCTTTGCATTAATTAGGAATACATGGAAAATATATTTCTTATCATATATTAAGTTTTACATATTTTTTAACCCCACAAAAGTGATTTAAAATGTTTGTCTTAAAACGCCTCTACCAATGATTTCAATTTACATACCTTTGGTTAGAGTATTAATTGTGTCATGTTTATAACTTACTAGAATGATTTCAAATTGCCATACGTAAGGACTGTCTTTAATTTTTGGAAGTAGAGGTTGTGAAGGACTGTTTTTTATCTAAAATGAGGAAAAATGACAAGAAAAAAAGATAGTGATTGAGAAGGACAAAAACGCGCATGTTACTGCATGTGTTACTACATGTTGCTACAACCATATGTAGTAACACATGTAGTAACATGCGCGTTTTTGTCCTTCTCAACCATTATTTTTTTTTCTTGTCCTTTTTTCTCATTTTGTATCTTATTTTGTCCTTCTGACCTCTGGTCCCCTAATTTTTGTGAATGGTTAATTTATTTCGAAAATACACAAATACTTAAAGATATACAGTTAATTATTCTTATATACTTATGAACCTTAAAATAACTATTTGATTATAGACTTTTGTCCTGTTGAGAAAGTTTCTTCAAATCTCTTCCTTTTTCATGAATGTAACAAAACAAAAATAGAAAGAAAAAAAAAAGAAAAAAGAATCTACTTTTCATGTATAAATATATATAAGGACATTATATATTTGGATAACTTCTAGATCTTCTGTAAATAAATTTTAACTCTTTAGCCCTCTCGATCTTATGTAAATAAATCTTAACTGCATGTTCAACAAATATATCTTTAGTTTAATGTTGCGCCCTACTAGAAACTCCTTATCACTTTATTTATAGACCACTGTATAGTTTGCAAACGATTCATTTTTTAAGAATTTTCTATGAATATGTTGATGAGCTATTTTGATATTTTCTTTAGGTATACCGGCGTACGTTGCAACAATTTTATTAAAGAAATTTTTTACTAGGGTTTACATTTAAGACATCATCTATATTAAAATATATTAATCTCAAGTGGTCGATTTTTGTAATATTTGGAAGGGAAAAAAAAAAGTTTTATAGTTGTTAAAAGACTTTATCCTGTAGCACTACAAGAAAACTTGTTTAAAGGGACGACATTTTGTCGTCACCTTTAAAGACATTATCGTCCCAATAAATGGTCCAAATAAGTTTCTGAAAACACCGAGTATCATCATCTAACTTCTTGCAAGCATCTGCACAAATTCAACCCGCTGATGGAACATTCACTCTAAATGACTGCGGTTTGTCTACACTTTGTTCTTGCAATTCAGGATATGCATTAGCACTGGTTCCATCCACATCGTGTTCAAAAAAATGTAAACAGAACGCGATGTTACATACATTTAGGCTTTTAGAACATGATTAAAAACTTTGATGTTAACATCTCCTTGAGTTTCCGCATTTGAAGTACATGATTTGCTACGGATTAATAAGAGAATTGAGAGATAACAATTTTGGGAGATGTTTGAATTGAGCACAAATGAAGAAGGAAACTATTGATTCGTATTTTAAAGAGAAAAGGTCGCAAACCGGGTATGAAAGACCACCAATAGTTTTCATATCACAACAACTGCAAAAGTTTTGGTTAGCGTAACCAGTGCTAGATTTGTGGAAATTTTAGTTAACGAATCAAATTTTGATCCTGACACTATTATTGTGATGTATTGTTTTTTTTTTTTTTTTTTTTTTTTTTTCTAAATGCAAATAAGAACGAATTATGATATTATCCTTGAAATAACTTACGAAAGGTATAAAATTGAACTTGAAGCATTAAACATGTATGCATTCATCACACGTGACGGATTACTTTCAATTTGACAATTTATAATAGTAAAATCATATTTGACATCCCTAAACATTCATCCGTCAAGTTTCACCTTATTATTTTAGAAAATAACGTAAAAGATTTTTTTTAAATAGACATTTTTTATTAGAATAAGTAATCTTTTTTTAGGTTTCATAACACATCTTATTTCATTAATTACGGCGAGACTCTCATTTTGTGTTTATCAATACCAATTGATTGAAATGTTTATACAACAACAAAAATATGCAGGTACACACTTTTAAAACATTGATTTTTATGGATTTCATATGAATCAATAGATCTCGCGTCATAATTAATGATCAAAAAATATATTTTAGATTTAGTTGTGCATATTTTCTTGTTGCACTATCGTTACTCCATGAATGATATAAGCTCTCTTGTGTGTGTATTTTTTTTAATTTTTTTTTGGTAATAAAGGATAAAAAAAAATGTTGAAAAATAGGCTCTCTCGTGTGTGTATTTTTTTTTTAATTTTTTTTTTTTCACCCAATTTAAAAATTTTATTTTTTTAACAATAAAGCGAAATTTTTTTGGATTTAAAAAAAGGAAAAAAAAATAAAAAAACTGGGTAAACTCGGGTTAAAGGCGTGAAAGTGGAAAGAGTAAAATCATGACATGTACTGTTTGAAGAAGTTGAAAGTAGGTAGATAGAAAGCAAGCAACTCAGCTCTCGTCCAGCTTCAATTTTAATTTCACTTTCACTTTTGTGCGAATTGCGAAACCCAGATCTGTATCTGTTCAAGATGTGGAAATTCATTTGTCTTTTTGCTGGTAAATTTCCCTATTCTTCTTCCCCTTCTTCTCTTATTAATTGTAATATTGCTACTGCTATCCCTTTAGCTCTTTATTCATCTCGTTGTTGTCCAAGTTCCAACCCTCCTCCCTATTCGAAATTAACCAGGAGGGATGTTAAAGAGATTTTAGGAGTCAAACGCATAACTGGATTTGATCGGGTGGATGATGCCCGCTCTTTGTTTTATGGAATGCTTGAATTTCAACCTCTGCCTCCTGTTGCTGATTTCAATCGGTTGTTAACCGGTGTTGTTAAGATGAATCAGTTCAGCTCCGCCGTCCTTCTTTTCAGGGAAATGCGCTATAAAGGTGTTCCAATTAATGAATGCACCATGAACATTGCGATAAACTGTTTCTGCCGTTTGAATCAGGTTGATTTTGGTTTGGCAACCTTAGCCAGCATTTTCAAGCTTCGATTCAAACCTAATGTGGTTACTCTCAACACTCTTCTTCGTGGACTGTTTGAAGCGGACAGATTTGCAAAAGCTGTGGAATTATTTCGAACAATGGTCATTCAGAAAGTTTGTAACGAGATTACTTATGGGACTGTGATCAATGGATTGTGCAAATCTGGAAACACTTTTAAAGCTCTTGAACTGCTCCGTCTTGTTGAGAAAGAAGGATCCCTTCACCCGAATACTGTGATGTATAGTGCAATCATAGATAGTCTGTGTAAGGATAGGAAGGTGGACGAAGCACTACAGCTTCTATCTGAAATGGCTGCTAATGGAACCCCGGCAAATATCATCACGTATAGTTCAGTGATACAAGGGCTTTGCAATTTCGGCAGATGGAAAGATGCCACTAGTTTATTGACAGAAATGGTAAATAGGAGTATTTACCTTAACGTAATCACTTTCAATATACTTGTGGATGCTTTTAGCAAAGAAGGTTGGGTTGAAGAGGCAGAGGCTATGCTGAAAATCATGGTCGAAAGGGGTGAGCGTCCCAACGTAGTCACTTACGGTGCACTGATGGATGGATACCGCTTGAGAGGGGAGATGGACAGAGCTCATCAAGTCCTACAGATCATGGTGGCTCAAGGATGTCAACCTAACATTCAGAGTTACAGCATATTGCTCAACGGACATTTCAAGAAAGGGAATGTAGACGATGCACTTGCTTTGTTTAAAGTAATTTCTTGTAAAGGCATGAAGTGCAATGTTATTACCTTCAACACGATGATACATGGATTATTTGAAGCTGGCAAATATGTTGATGCAATGATGTTAATCCGCGAGATGCAATGTCAAGGAGTGAGTCCAGACAGCTTCACTTATAGCATTTGGCTTGATGGCTTATATCAAAATGGCCTTGTCTCTGAAGCACACACATTGCTTTGTGATCTGGAGAATAGCAACGTTTCTCTAAACATATCAGCCTATACTGCTGTTATCAAAGGATTATTTGAAAACGGGGATCTTTCTTCGGCTAAAAATCTGTTTGACAAACTCCCTTCGTTAGGATTGGAACTTGATATTAGAACATTTAATGCTATGATGAAAGGATTTTGTCAAGAAGGATTGTTTGAGGATGCCAAAGAGTTGCTAGCTAAAATGAGAGAATCTGGTTGTTTGCCCGACAGTTTTACATATAACGCAATTGTTTAGGGCCTCCTGAAAAAAAGTGAAGGGTTTGGAGCAAAGTCACTCTTGGAGGAAATGTTAAAATGAGAGAATCTGATTCTTGTTCTCTATTAGCCAATTCGACTCTTCAACGGAAGCAAATGACATGATTTGGTATGTTAAAGGTATGCATCTTTAGCCTTGTGGAACTGGTTTGGTTGATGAGTTTTTTTGGATGAAGAACCCCATAACTTGTTGAGTTGTGTTTAGTTGATTCTATTTGTATGAATAAATTTATTATGTTGTATGTTGTTGCAATATTGGAATCCTACGTGGTCATACTGCTTTACTTAAATCCGAGACCTCTTTCGGTTGTAAGCTTCGTTTGGATATGTTTATTTATTTTATTGAGATCCCGTGTTGCATCATCTTGTTAATTATGTGGCTTGTACGATGATAGGGATTTGTTGTTTAACTTTGAAAAGTAGTAGAGTTCAAACTAATATTTATCTCTTTGGATTGGCGTAATGAGAATCATTTTTCTTCACTGTCCTACGGTTGTTGATTCCCCTGTCTGCGTTGGATGTTCATAATTATCGTCTCATATCAGGCATGGTATTGTTCTAGACGATGTCCTGAAAGCTTGTATGACTGCTTTTTTAACTTAGGCTTTATGAATTCTACAACTATGCATAATCCATAAAACTCGATTCGTTCATGTGTACGATGTGAAGGGGATTGGCTTGCACTCTATAGTACTTGCAACACTGTCTAGTGAATTCAAACCGGTTTATTATAGGCCGTTCAGCTCATCTGTTGTTCAGACAGTTTTTTTAGTTTATCTTTGCAAATATCAATAGGGGCAGGTGGATTGTTTGAGGGTTACTTACACAAGCACTGGGTGACATGGATTTTTGGAATATTTTTTTTCTTCGTATTTGCGCCACTTTTATGCTGCAGTAGTTAACGATTTGAGTCGTCTACTAAATTCGGTATTGGAGCAGCATCCATTTCTTTTTTTCTTTCTTTTTTTTTAATTATATGTGATACTACCGAATTTGACAAATGATAGTACATGTTATATAGTTGATGATTGTGTTAAGAAGCAGTCAAATGAATCAAACTTCTGTGTTTTCTTCATGCCTTGGGACTTGGGAGGGGTTCTGAGAGCTGTATTTTTCCAATTCTGTATGCGGGGGTTCTGAGAGCTGTATTAATCGGGTTCGGTGAAAGTATTGTTAGTTGAAGTTTAGAACTCTTCAAGTTTGTTATAGAAACTTTTTCCAATTCTGTTTCCAATTCTGAAAACGTTTGATTGTCTCACACAAATGCTTTGACGTATAGTTGTGAGTTGAGTGGCTCCTAAATTATCACAAAGTCGAGTGGGCCGAGGTCAAGGAAGATGTATTCGCAGCTCCTATAGTAAGGAATCTTTAGCCTCGAGGAACTGTTTCGTTTTAATGAGGTCTTCTAAATGACCATGTTGTTACGATTTTAACCTTTTTTTTTTTTTGAGGGGTAGAGTAGGTGACTAACTAATCAAGACTGGAAAAACTTAGTGTCTGATTATTCTTCTTTTTTGTCTTAATTAGGTGAGAGTAGTGATTTACGGAGATGGTGTTCACACTATTGGGAAATTTAGAGTTCATATACTGATGTATGTTGTTCATATAGTTAGATTGCAAGAAATAAAAAGATCTTTGAAGGGCTCATCTCTAACCCTAACAGACTAATCAATCAAGCCTCAGCTGCCCTTCCTGCTTAACCTTAATGGAAGACTCTGATCCGTGAACTCCAATTCCTTTTTCCATCACCACTGGAAGCAACACTAAAGATCAATGTTGATGCTGGATTCTGTGATGGAATTGGATTTGTGGTGTTGTCATTCGCGTTGATTTGGGATCTCTCATCTTGGCTTTCTACTTCTCACTTGGCTTCTTGACTTCTGTTGAACAAGCCGAGCTCATGGCAATCCATTTGGGATTATCTGAAGCGGCTCGTCTATGCATTAGCACTAGTTCTATCCACATCGTGTTCAAAAAAATTTAAATAGAACGCAATGTTGCATACATTTAGGCTTTTAGAACATGATTAAAAACTTTGATGTTAACATCTCCTTGCATTTTTTGAAAAAGGTTTGCTATGGTTTCTTCTTTTCCCATCAACAAGTATTCTTCCCTACAAGTTCTAATTACTTAGATTTTACGAGAACTAAAACCTATTATTTTAAGAACAAGAACACTAAACCTAAGAAGAAGATGATGTTTCCACTTACAAGACTTGATAATAATGTTGAGTTTCAGCATTTGAAGTACATGATTTGCTACGGATCGATAAGAGAATTGAGAGATAACAATATTGGGAGATGTTTGAATTGAGCACAAATGAAGAAGGGAACTATTGATTCGTATTTTAAAGAGAAGAGGTCGCAAACCGGGTATGAAAGACCACCAATAGTTGTCATATTACAACGACTGCAAAAGTTTTGGTTGGCGTAACCAGTGCTGGATTTGTGGAATATTAGTTAACGAATCGAATTTTGATCCTGACACTATTATTATGATGTATTGCTTTTTTTTTTCTTTTCTAAATGCAAATAAGAACGAATTATGACATTATCCTTGAAATAACTGACGAAATGTATAAAATTGAACTTGAAGCATTAAACATGTATGCATTCATCATACGTGACGGTTTATTTTCAATTTGACAATTTATAATAGTAAAAATCATATTTGACATCCCTAAACATTCATCCGTCAAGTTTCACGTTATTATTTTAGAAAATATGTAAAAGATTGTTTTTAAAGAATAAAACAATAACTATTTACAACCACCACAATAGTGGACTAACACACCACATATTGTGGGTACAACTTTCCTAAAGAGGAAAACTACGTTGGCGGATCCTCAAATTAATGTTCCAGAGGAGGACTCTCACCACATATTGTGGGTACAATTTTCCAAAAGCGGAAAACTATGCTGGAGGATTCTCAAATTAATGCCTTCAGAGGAGGACTCTCAAATTAATGTCTCCAGGGGGATTCGAACCTGAGACCTCAGCTCTAGCCAGTTGAGTTATGCCTCATGACAATAAACATATTTTTTATTAGAATAAGTAATCTTTTTTTTTTTTGAGGGGTAAGTAATCTTTTTTTAAGTTTCACAACACGTCTTACGTCATTAATTATGGTAGGACCCTCATTCAAGATGTGTTGTGTTTATCAACACCAATTGATTGAAATGTTTATGTAACAACAAAATGTGCATATCAAAGTACTTTAAACAATTGATTTCTATGGAGGATAATGACTCATATAAGTCATTTTTAAACTTTTTTTTTATCCAAATAAGCTTCAAACATTTATTAAAAAAGGAAAAATCTAAAAAAAATGGTAAAAGACAAATTTAACCTCCATAAATTTGTTTTTCTTTTTCTTTTTCCTACTACTTTGTCCTCTTTTTTCCGATTTTCTTTAAAAAAATATTGTAGCTAAAGAGTCTTGAACCCACTCCCTATTATTGTAAACAAACACAATTCACCACTACACTACATAGTAGCTATATATATAGAAACAAGTACGTTAGATATTTATACAACTAGGGCTGTTGGAGTGATATATTGTGAAAAATAAATTTAATTTAGATTTTTTTTTGTGAAAAATTATAACGGGAACAATTAATTTCAACTATTTTTTTTAAGGCTATTTCAACTAATTTATCACATTAGCGACTTTGAACACATTTAATCATTTAGAAGGATCATCAAACGCTATAATGTCAATGCCCAAAAACTGTAATTAAGTCAAATAAACATCATACATGTAATCGATAGTAAACGCTATAATCAACATAACGAGCATCAGTTTGATATTCAATCTCTTATAAGCAAATATTAAATACCATGATAAAATTAAATAAATATCAAAATGATGTACAATCACTTATAATCATCATCAAACATCGTAATTAACTAGAATGAATATCATATTGCTATTCAGTCAGTAATAATTATCGTTAAATACTACAATAAACTCAAATGAATATTAATTTAATGTTCAACATGTTATAATAATCATTAAACATTTGATTGAACTTATTTATGCATCGAATCGTTGTTCAAAGGTCACTTTGATCTTTAAACACTTATAATTGTTATTAAAAACCACAATAAACTTAAACAAACATCAAATTGATGTTCAATGTCGTATAATCATCATTAAACACCATAGATTAACTCAAATGAACATCATATTGATGTTAATTACTAATAAATATAGTTGAAAACTTTAATTACATTAAATAAACATCATATTGATATTGAAATGCTTATAGTCATCATCAAACACTACAATAAACATAATTATCATTAGATTGATGGTCAATACCATAATCAACTCAAATAAACAGTATATCAATGTTCAAACAACAAATGTAATGTCCAATCACTTGTAATCATTAGCAAACACTATAATAAGGTTAAATGAACATCAAATTGATTGTTCAATTATTAACATTCATTAAAGCGCCGAATAAACAACATGTTGATGTTAATCAATAACAATCGTCGTTGAACACTATAGTTAATTTAAACAAACATCATATTGATATTAAAAAACATAAAGTCATCATGAAACACTACAATAAACATCATTAGCATCAAACTGACGTTCAATACCATAATTAACTCAAATAAACAACATATCGATGTTCCAACATCAAATATGAATCACTTATAATTAGCATCAAATGTTATAATATAATTAAATGAACATCAATTTGAATGTTCAAATGTAAAACCTTCATCTCTTTATAATAATGTTTTTGTATTTTAAAATTAAACTTTTCTTTTCATTTTCTTTTAAGGCCAAGTAAAGGGTCCGTTCGCCTTTAAAAAGACTTTCGTAGCATTAGAGTTTTGAAAGCCAATAAAGAAAGTTCTAAATGAACTTACACTTCAGAAGTCACAAATTGTCTATTCAGAATTATCATCAAATGCCATACTCAACATAAATAAATGTCAAACTAATGTTCAAACATCAACTTTAACGTTCAATCACTTATATATTGTCACAACACACTATATTCAAAAATAAGAATGCATTAATTATATTTAAGTGTCTCAAAAAAAATTAATGATTATTTGGTCATTTAATCGTTAAAGTCAAAGTCTTAATTCATATCTTTAGTATGCGATTTTGATTAAATAGTATGATGTTTAAATATTGTTTTGTATTTTGTTATTTATTCATTTGGACTTGATTATTGATACTTTAACGAGCCGAGCTCGAGTTGGAAGACAAAAGTACATGTAGTAAGCAAAACTCGAACGCGAGCATGAACAACTCGTGATCTAAATGAACACAAGCTTGAACGACTGATACTCGGTTCATGCTCAGCTCGTTAACATCACTACCACTTCCCCGCCCCTACTTCATCAGACCCCTCTGTTGGTCCCTTGGAAAGGCTAACACAAGTTTACGGATAATTTGCAGCATGAATTGTAACCGAAATGAAATTTTCGGTTTCTCTATATTATTAACCGAAACCGTACCGGATACGAATATTAACCGAACCGAATCGAAAGACCTCGGATTGGTTCGGTTTTTGGATAAACTGTATTCATGTACCCTAGTTGTGTGTTGTTGGTTATTTATTTATTTAATTTTTTTTTTTGAACCTGCTTCAATGTTCAATTCTGCGTTGTTGTTGGTTTTTTTCAGCATTATGTCGTTCATTTTTTTTAATTTTTTTTTGAGGTGTCGTTCATTTTTGGAGGGGGAAAATGTATTTGGGTTATCAAAAGTTGGGTGATGATGTCATAAATAAAAAAGAATTTTAAAAAAAAATGAAAAGGGAGAGGAAGGAGGGTATTATGGGGAAATACTTGTGTGAAGAAGGAATTTTGAAGTGACGGGTGAAACGATATGGTTGTGGTGCCTCCACACGGTTTCTCCACACATGTGAAGACACCATACAAGTATTTTCCGGTATTATGGGTGTTGAGGGATTGTTTTATGAAATAAAACTTAGATAGATTAAAGAAGTTGTAGTAAACTTATTTAAATAAAAAAAGTTTGAAATTAGCTTATTTAACTAAAGGCCTCTTTTTAGGGTAATTCTTCCCTAGTCACTCCATTTGTATCGTAAACACACGTGGATGATTCTGGACCACACAGTTTGAATTTGAGTTGAAACCGTGCGGTTCAGAAACATCCACGTATGTCACTCCTCAAACTTCCTCTCTATAGAAGAATTTCCCCTCTTTTTATGGAACTCATATAAATTAATATGTCGCACATAATAATTAATGGTGTAAAAATGTGTTGTGGATTTAACAGCGCACTATCACTACTTCCTTAATGAAAGATATATGCTGTGTTGTGTGTTTTTTTTCTTTTCTTTTTGGGATTTAAAAAAGAAGGTAAACTAAAGGCGTGGAAGTGGAAAGAGTAAAATCATGACCCCCAAAGTTCCCCAGCATTTGACATCTACTCTTTGAAGACGTTGAAAGCAGGTAGATAGGTAAAGCAAGCAGCTCAGCTCTCGTATCTGTAGGCCAGTAGTGTCTTGAAGATGTGGAAGAAATTCAATTGTCTTTTTGCTGGTAAATTTCCCTATTCTTCTTTTTCCCCTTCTTCTCTTGTTATTAATCGTAATGCTTTAGCTCTTTATTCATCTCGTTGTTGTCCAAGTTCCAACCCTCCTCCATATTCGAAATTAACCCGGAGTGAGATTAAAGAAATCTTAGAAGTCAAGCGCATAACTGGGTTTGATCGGGTGGATGATGCCCACGCTTTGTTTTATGGAATGCTTCAATTTCAACCTCTGCCTCCTGTTGCTGATTTCAGTCGGTTGTTAACCGGTGTTGTTAAGATGAATCAATTCAGCTCTGCCGTCTTTCTTTACAGAGAAATGCACTTTAAAGGTGTACCGTTTGACGGATGGACCATGACCATCGTGGTAAACTGTTTCTGTCATTTGAATCAGGTTGATTTTGGTTTTGCAATCTTAGCTAGCATTATCAAGCATGGATTCAAACCTAATGTGGTTACTCTCAACACTCTTATTCGTGGACTATTTAAATCAGACAGGATTGCGGAGGCTGTGGAAGTATTCCGAACAATGGTCCTTCAGAAAGTTTGTGACGAGATTACTTATGGGACTGTGATCAATGGATTGTGCAAATCTGGAAACACCTCTAAAGCTCTTGAACTGCTCCGTCTTGTGGAGAAAGAAGGATCCCTTAAGCCGAATATTGTGATGTATAGTGCAATCGTAGATAGTCTGTGCAAGGATAGGAAGGTGGACGAAGCACTTCAGCTTCTCTCTGAAATGGCTGCTAAGGTAAGTCAACCGAATATTTTTACATACAGTTCAGTGATACAAGGGCTCTGCAATTTAGGCAGATGGACAGAGGTTAAACGTTTACTGACAGAAATGGCAAATACGAGAATTTACCTTGATGTAGTTACCTTCAATATACTCGTGGATGCTTTTAGCAAAGAAGGTAGGGTTGAAGAGGCCGAGGTTATGCTAAAAATCATGGTCGAAACGGGCGAACGTCCCAACGTAGTCACTTACAGTGCACTAATGGATGGATACTGCTTGCGAGGGGAGATGGACAAAGCTCATGAAGTCCTACAGATCATGGTGGCTCAAGGATGCCATCCTGATATTCAGAGTTACAGCATATTGCTCAAGGGACATTGTAAGAAAAGGAATGTAGACGATGCCCTTGATTTATTCAAATTAATTTCTAAAAAAGGCATGAAATGTGATGTTGTTACCTTCAGCACTATGGTACAAGGATTATTTGAATCTGGTAGATGTGCTGATGCAAGAAAGTTAATCAGCGAGATGCAATCTCAAGGAGTGAGTCCAAATAGCTTCACTTATTGCATTTGGCTTGACGGCTTATGTGAAAATGACTTTGTCTCCGAAGCGCACACATTGTTATGTGAACTGGAGATTAACAACGCTTCTTTAAACATAGCAAATATACTCGTCGTTATTAAAGGATTATGTGAAGCACATAAATTATCTTCACTCGAAATCGTTTGACAAACTCCCTTCTTTAGGCCTGGAGCCCGATGTTAGAACATTTAATGCCATGATGAAAGGACTCTGTCAAGAAGGGTTGTTGGAGGATGCCAAAGAGCTTCTAACTAAAATGAGAGAATGTGGTTGTTATCCTGACAGTTTCACGTATAATCCAATTGTTCAATGTCTCCTTAAAAAATGTCAAGGGTTTGGAGTAAAGTTGCTTTTGGAGGAAATGTTAAATCATGGGATTGAACCAGATTCGTATACTTGTTCTCTTTTAGGCAATTCATCTCTTCTTCGCAAGCAAATTACGTGAACTGATCTTGTTAAAGGTATGAATCTTTAGGCTTGTGGAACTAGTTTGTTTGATGCACATCTCTGCATGAATTGGTTTTTGTCAGCTGCTTGTATGTAAAGATCTAATATTTGGAATCTTGTATGGTGATATTGCTTTAATTACTTAAATCTGAGTCCTCTTTCAGTCGTAAGCTTCAGTTGTTTTTTTTTCTTTTTCTTTTATCTTTTATAGCTGATATGATATCAGGATATTGAGATCCTTTGTTGCATCATCATCTTGTTAATCGTATGTGTTAGAATATGTTAAATCTAATGCTCCTCCTTAAGTGTGTTTAGTGGTCTTAATTTAGTTAATTATGTTAGCTAATTATTCCCCTAGATCTTTGTCTTTATCGGGTTAGAATAAGGGACGAAAGTCCTACTAGCCGTTGGACATGACGACCCAACGGCTAGTTGCTTTTCTCGCTTTATTGAATTTGTTTGTGTGTATATAAACAAACAGCTCCACTCCTTGTAATCTAAGCTTTTCTCTTAATGAAATAAACTACTAAGTTATTTCTATCTTCTCTCTAAGCTTCCGCTCTTACATGGTATCGGAGCCGTTGGTTCAAAAATTCAAACTTTTCAGTTTTTCTTGAATCCGTATGGCTACAGAATCTTCTGCTACTAGTGATTCTACTAGAGCTCCTCTTTCTTATGAGCAAGCTATTACCTCTATGGGAGATCTTCAACAAATCCAAGCCGCACATAGACTCAATGGGAAGAATTATTTGAAGTGGTCTCGGTTCGTCGGGACCTTCTTGAAGGGAAGGGGCAAGCTCGGCCACACCGTTAGGCCTTTGGACCATCTTCGACCGACCCTAAGTTTGATGCATGGGATGAGGCCGACTCTCAGGTAATGTCTTGGCTATGGAACTCTATGTGTCCTGAGATTAGTGATACATACATGTTTGCTGCAAATGCAAAAGAAATATGGGATAATGTGAAAGAAAATTATTCCAAAGTGAATGATGTTGCACAGATATATGAGATCAGGAATAGGATTTCAAACACCAAACAAGGTGTGAGATCCATTACTGAATACTCAAGTCTGATGCAGAGTATGTGGCAAGAACTAGACCACTACCAGTGCATTAAAATGCACAACAATGAAGATGTGATAATTCTCAAGAGAATTTTTGAGAAAGATAGGATCTATTCCTTTTTAGCTGGGCTAAATGTGGAATATGATCCTGTCAGAGTTCAAATTCTGGGAAAAGATGACCTTCCCTCTCTAAATGAAACTATGGCTATTATCAGAAATGAAGAAGTAGGAGTGTTATGATTGACACTACTTCTGTTGAGGGATCTGCCATGATCTCACAAAACAACAAGTTTCCTCAAAAAGTTATCAAAAATACCAATCAGAGTCACTCCTTTGATTCTAAGGGAAGTGATAAGGATTCTCTAGTGTGTTCTTTCTGTAAGAAAACCAGGCACACTAGGGAAAACTGCTGGAAACTTCATGGGAAACCAGGAAGTGAGAAACACAACAAAAGGACTGCTAATACTGCAGCAGGACAAGAAGCAAATCAGAAAGCTGGGGAGTCTGTTCATAGAGCTGTGAATCAGAATCAAAATCCCAACCTTGGACCATCAGAAATAGAGAAACTAAGGAAGTTCATTGAGTCTTTGGAGAACTCATCAACCTCCTTAGCTTTTTCAGGTATTTCTCAAACTAATATGGTAAAGGGGGATTCCCAGTTATGGGTTATTGATTCTGGTGCTACAGATCATATGACTTTCTCCAAAGAGCAACTGATGGCTTACAAACCCTGTACTCAGTACAGATCGATTACTGTGGCTGATGGCTCTCCTATCCAAGTGACTGGGATAGGAGATGTCAATCTCTGTGAAAATATTACTCTAAGGGATGTTTTATACATTCCCAAATTGTCTAGTAACCTGATTTCTATTCAGAAGTTGACTAGAGACTCTAAATGCCTTGCTGTTTTCTCTTCTGACATGTGTCTGATACAGGACCATCTAAGGAAGGAGAAGATTGGGGTTGCTAAGGCTAATGAAGGCCTATACTACTGGGAAGGCCAAGAGCTAAAGCAAGGCAAACCTGGTTCTATTTTGTGTCTAAAGCTAACCTAGACATGCTGTGGATGTACCATTATAGATTAGGACATCCTCCTTTTAGTATGATAAAGCAAATGTTTCCTAATATGTTCAATAATTGTGATAGTGATAAACTTTGGTGTAATGTATGTGAACTGGCTAAACATAAGAGAGCTTCTTTTCCAGTTCAAAACATTAGATGTAAAGACCCTTTCACTATTATTCATAGTGATATTTGGGGGCCTGCTCCTACTGCTAATATAAATGGTTCATTCTGGTTTGTTTCATTTATTGATGATTGTACTAGTGTTACTTGGATTTACTTAATGAAACAAAAATCTGACTTATTAACTGTCTTTCCCAGATTTTACAACCAAATCCTGACTCAATTCGACACCAAGATCAAAAGGATGAGATCAGACAATGCCAGAGAATACTTCAACCAGATACTTGATCCATTCTTTGTGGAGAAGGGGATAATACATGAATCTTCATGTCCCTACACTCCTCAACAGAATGGACTGGCTGAGAGGAAAAACAGGCATTTGATGGAAATGTCTAGGGCCATAATGTTTCACATGTCTGTTCCAAAAAACTATTGGGGAGAAGCTGTTCTAACAGCAGCACATTTGATTAATAGACTCCCCACTAAAGTTTTAAACAACAGCACCCCTATTGCACTTTTACATCTTGGGTTTCCAAGACTACCCCAACATGATTACCTTGCACCAAAAGTGTTTGGTTGTGAGGTGTTTGTTCACATTCATCAACCAAACAGAGGGAAGTTGGATCCTAGAGCACAAAGATGTGTGTTCATAGGATACTCCAACATCCAAAAGGGTTACAAATGCTATCATCCTATATCTAGGAAAGTGTTCATCTCTAAAGATGTAACATTTCATGAGGATGTGCCCTACTTCAAGATTCAGGGGGAGCCTGTTCTCCAGAATCCAGACACTAATACTGAGTTTCTTATGGATCTGAGAGATTATGGTAATCTAGACCATCCAGAAACAAACAATACTGCTTCTGGAAGTATTGAAAAGAATCATGAAGTAGAAACAAACACTAATGAGTCTGAGGACCATGGAGGGGACCAATCCCCTATACAAAAGGAAAAAACTCCTATTGTTAACACTAGGATGAAAAGGGCACTAAGCCTACTCAAAAAAGGTCTAATGAAGAGGATACTGATATACCTCAAGAAAGTCATGATCTTGAGGAAACTACTAAAAATAGTAGTGAATCAGTGTCCTCACTTGATTATGAGTACAATCCTGGAAGTTTTGAGAATTTTGATACGAACGACAATGAACTTCCTATTGCTCTTAGAAAAAAGAAAAGGGAATGCACTAAACACCCATGAGAACATTCTTGTCATACAAGAAGTGTTCCAAAAATCACGAAAAATTCATGATGAATCTTCACAATGAAGGGATTCCAAAAAATGTTAATGAGGCACTGGCGATGAGAAATGGGCAAGTGCTATGAAAGAAGAAATGAAAGCACTTGAAAAAAACAAAACTTGGACCCTAGTTAATCTTCCTAAGGGGAGAAAACTGTGGGGTGCAAATGGGTGTTTACCACTAAGTACGGATCGATGGAACTATTGAAAGATACAAGGCTAGACTTGTGGCTAAGGGTTATACCCAAACCCGTAGTCTAGACTATTTTGAAACTTTTGCCCCCGTGTGGCAAAAATGAACACTCTTGTCGAATCTTACTTTCACTTGTTGTGAATCTTGGTAGGTCTTTGCAGCAATTTGACGTCAAGAATGCCTTTTTACAAGGCAAAATTGATGAAGTCATATACATGGAGGTTCCTCCAGGATTCAAAGACTCAGAAGGCAAGGTCTGCAAGTTACATAGAGCCCTATATGGGTTGAAACAATCACCAAGGGCCTGGTTTGGGAGATTTGCACAATTTATGATACAGAAGGGGTACAAGCAAAGTCAAGGAGATCACACTCTGTTTATCAAGATCTCAAACACAGGAAAGAAGTCCATACTTCTTGTTTATGTGGATGACATAATTGTCACAGGGGATGATGTGATCACAAATGAAAATCTTAAAGCTTCTATGGCTAGAGAGTTTGATATCAAGAACCTAGGAAGACTCAAATACTTCCTAGGTATAGAAGTTGCTCACTCAGATCAGGGGATATTCATATCACAACAGAAATATGTTCTTGATCTTATATCGAGATCGGAAAGGCAGGGTGCAAACCGGCCCGCACTCCTATGGAATATAATCATGGATTACATGAGTCACCAGAGGATGAATCTGTTGACAGATATGCCTATCAAAAACTTGTGGGAAAACTCATATATCTGGCACACACAAGGCCAGATATTTCCTTTGCTGTCAATATGGTCAGCAGGTTCATGCAAAATCCAAAGGTTTGTCACCAAAAGGCAGCAGAAAGGATTCTAGAATATCTAAAGGGGTGTCCAGGCAAAGGAATTATGTTCAAGAAAGAAGGAAGATTAGAACTCAGGGCTTATACAGACTCTGATTATGCAGGCTCTATAGATGACAGAAGATCTACTTCAGGTCACTGCATATTCTTAGCTGGAAATCTTGTGATCTGGAGGAGTAAAAAACAACCTGTTGTCTCAAGATCAAGTGCAGAGCCAGAGTTCAGATCTATGGCAATTGGGATATGTGAACTCCTATGGCTCAAGATAATTCTAAATGACCTACAGGTTCAATGGAAATCTCCTATGAAACTGTTAAGTGACAACAAATCTGCCATTGAAATTGCTCACAACCCTGTGCAACATGACAGAACTAAGCACATTGAGGTTGACAGGCATTTTATCAAAGAAAAATTGGAGAGTGGTCTTATCTGCACTCAATTTGTGACCTCACAAGATCAAGTTGCAGATCTATTTACTAAAGGGCTTTCTGGAAAGATGTTTCAAGATAATGTTGGCAAGCTGGGAATGTTTGATATACACCAACCAGCTTGAGGGGGAGTGTTAGAATATGTTAAATCTAATGCTCCTCCTTAAGTGTGTTTAGTGGTCTTAATTTAGTTAATTATGTTAGCTAATTATTCCCCTAGATCTTTGTCTTTATCGGGTTAGAATAAGGGACTGAAAGTCCTACTAGCCGTTGGACATGACAGCCCAACGGCTAGTTGCTTTTCTGCTTTATTGGACTGTTTGTGTGTATATAAACAAACAGCTCCACTCCTTGTAATCTAAGCTTTTCTCTTAATGAAATAAACTACTAAGTTATTTCTATCTTCTCTCTAAGCTTCCGCTCTTACAGTATGTCCTGTACAAGGACAGGAAGTTGTTATTTCATTGCCAAAGTCTAAATCAAAGTCCTATACAAGGACAGGAAGTATTTTGTGTTGTGCTATGTGAATTTTATGTGATGCTAGATCAATCAATGATTAGTGGAGTAACCCAGGAACAGACAAGGAATGCTTTTGGATGAAGTTTAGTGTTTTTTATTTTATTTTATTTCTATTTTAATTTTGATTTAACATGGGTGTGGGAAAGTGGTTAATGAGGTATGCAGTTGCTGATCGATCATGTTGTTGTTTAATCAGGAGACCTTTTTGCGGTTACTAAGGAAGCTTTTTCAATAGAAGGAAGAGGTATGGGGAGATAAAATGCACAATGTATTGCCAATGCCGAAAGTGATTGGGTTCTGTACAAGTACTTGGTAGTCGATTTTCTTTAGGTAAGATAGGATATATACATGAATTCATTCATGAATAATGTCCGTATACAACGTAGTGTCATAGAGTTGTGTGGTGTCTCCTAGGTATTATGAAAAGACACCAAGATATGTATGAGTATCTATATGTGTGTCAATTTATGGATTATAGTTTAGAATTTTACTTTACAGGCCACTAGTATAAATTGCTATGATGTTTGGGTATCAGAGTAGCCACTTTTCTAGGGTTTTTTTTTTGTGAGCCCACTCCAAGCACTGTATTCTCTATTAGTTTTCCTATCTCAAATGATGGAAGGAATCATCGCTTTATTGTGGCGAATGTTGGTAAACATAAAATGACAACCTTTATTATTACAAGCAGATTGATTAATATGTGATGAAAGACGGTTAAGTATGTTTTCTCCCTTTGCCTATTTTGTTCTGTACATGACGTATGTACGTAGTTTGGGCCACTTGTTTTTTGTTGTATTGCTTATCTTTGTTCTGTGAGTTTTAAAATTCATGCTCGGAGTTTTATGTGCGCTGGACCCTGTATCGTCTACTCTATCTATGCTATTCACCCTGCATTTGAATATGCTTCTTTTGTAAGCTTGGATTGTTTTTAATCTTTTATTTAGTAGTATTTTATACGTAGCTGATATGATATGAGGATAAAGAGATCCTTTGTTTCATCATCATCTTGCTAAGTATCTGGGCCTATACTATAGTATAAGAAGTTTTCTGTTCATTTCCAAATTGTGAATTCTGTACAAGCTAAGTAGTGTGAGTTGAAGGTTTGACATTGGTGTAAGAATGACAGGTCGCTATTTGCTGCTCGAGTTACTGCATGTTTCTTGATTTGTTCAAGTATTGTTAAATAAGAAAGTTAATTGTGTGTATTATGTGGGTGGATATGCTTCTTAAATTGTGCACAGCTATCTATCGCGATTGCTGATGAATGATTTTATGAGTTATTTCATGTGGACGTTAGGACATGCATGCTGTTAGGATTCAATTAATGATTGTGAGTGTTTCTTCTTTAATTAATACATACATATGTTTTTCACAGAGTAATTTCACTTTGAAAACTAGAGTGCAAACTTTCATTGATTTCTTTGGGTGTTGCGTTTAATTAGCTGGCAGTAGTCGTCAGGGATCAGTCAGATACACTCGTCATTCATTCTGTGGATTTACGTTTTTATTATTTGCATGCATTTCTGTATGTAACAAGCGTTTTTTAATCTTTATCATAGTGGGAATAAGTACCTTATTGCTTTGATGTATTGTTGCAGACTTGGGGCAGACGTCGTCGTAATGCTATAGATGAAGGAAGAAGCATCGATATGAAGCTAAATTTGAAGTAGTTTGATGTATATAAAGATATATTTTGTTGAATTGCCGTCTCTTTCAAAATCTTAAACTGTTGCGTAAGGCAAACCAAACCAAACGGAACGGTTTCTCAAGTATGTTCTGCATTTGGGCGGCATCACTAGGAGTGATTAGCAATGGAGTGGTAGTTCAAACTTCAAAGGGAGATGAAGATGAAGAAACTGGGTATGTTTTAGATAACGCAACAACAAACGCTTAGCCTTGAATTAATGAGTGCTCTATATAAAACGATTTATTGTAAACCTTCAAATTCTCTCATTGAGTGAAAACTTTTTGCGGTTCCTAAGGAAGCTTTTCCAGTAAAAGGAAGAAGAGGTATGGGTAGATTAAAAAACGCAGGATGTATTGCCAATGTCTAAAGTGATTGGGTTCAGTACAAGTAGTGCTGGTAGTCGATTTTCTTTGGGTAAGATCGGATATATACATGTTACTGTATTTGTTTTTTTATTTTTGGTTATTTGTTGACCAGTCAAGCCTGTTTGACTGGTATATATACCAACCGGATATTTTGTAATAGTAATAAAAATAAAAATAAAAATAAAAGAGAAAATACAAAATACATTTTTCCGGGTTTCTTCTATCGTCTTCCCAGGAAACCCTAGGTTTCCATTGTTGTTTTCTGTACCTTTCTTCATGGTATCAGAGATTCGAATCGCTTAATTCCAGTCGTTTTTTTGTTGTTGTTGTTGTTGTTGTTGTTGTTGTTGTTGTTGTTGTTGTCATCGAAGTGATTTCAATGGCAAACTCAGAAGCAATTCCTATTTCAAGTCCGCTGTATATCCATCCGAATGAAAGTTCATCGCAGATTTTGGTTCAACCGCCGTTAGAAGGAAATGACTATCATGCATGGAGCCGCTCGGTGCGAATGGCGCTTATTACGAAGAACAATGTCGGTTTTATTGGCAGAACCCTAGCCAGACCGCCCGAAGGTGATAAATACTTCGATGCTTGGAATCAGTGTAATACGATGGTGACCTCATGGATTCTGAACTCGATTAGCAGGACAATCGCTCGTAGCCTCCTTTGGATCAATAGCGCACGAGAGGTGTGGGAGGATTTGAAGGATAGGTTTTCGAATTTGGATTCCTATAGGTTGTCAGATCTACTTGAAAAATTGAGTGGTGTTAAACAAGGAAATTCAAACGTCAGCGAGTATTTCACTAGGATGAGAGTCATATGGGATGAGATCAGTGTTCTGAGGCCGATTCCTAAGTGCTCATGTGCTCCGGGATGCAATTGCAGAGCAATCATCAAAGTGTTTGTGGATTACTTCGAAACTGAGAATGTGATACGTTTTCTGAAGGGTTGAATGAGGATTATGCACAAGTAAGCAATCAAGTCATGATAATGACACCAATGCCAAACATTAAAGCTGTATTTGGGATGGCTATCAAACTGGAAAGGCAGTTGCAGTATGCTAGTGGAAAAGGAAGTGTAAATACACTTATGGTATTTGCAAATAAGACACAAGAGAAACAATATGGGAATCAAACAGATGCTAGATCAGGAAAAGGACTTGCAGTTCAACAGTCACAGGGAAAGAAGGCTCAATGTACACACTGTGGCTTCCATGGTCACACATCAGAAACCTGTTACAGGAAGCACGGGTTCCCACCAGGATTCAAATCCAAATGGAGAGTGAATATGGTTGAGGGAAACAGTGGATCAGAAGAGGCAGGGCATGGAAAATATGCAAGTGAGGAGCAGAGCACTCCAATTAGTTTCACCAAAGAACAGTATCAGGAAATTCTGAAGATGATACAGCACAGCAAACTGGCAGCTCCTACACAGGGATCTCCCATGGTCAATCAAATGTCTGCCCTTACAGCAGCCTTCAAGCCAATTGATGAGGGGGCAGGTATACATTCTATCCATACTACTTGCTGGATTATAGACTCAGGGGCTACAAATCATATAGTTTGCTCAACAAGTCTCCTAAATGAGTCTAGAGTAGTAAATGAGGTGATAGTAGGGTTGCCAAATGGTAATGAAGCTAAAGTAAGTCACATAGGTTCATTGAAACTACATGGGGGTGTTTTACAAAGGCATGTGTTATGCATTCCTACATTTTCTTTTAACTTGATCTATGTTGGGTGCCTTACAAAGGATAGTCATGTCTCGGTCAGATTTGAATCTGACACTTGTGTCATTCAGGACATGAGGAGTGGGAAGAAGATTGGAGCAGCTAAGCTGGTTCAAAGGCTCTATCTTATGTACCTAGAGCATGGTTTAATAAAAGATGGTAATAAAGTCTGCAATGTTTCTTCAGATGTAGTCCCTTTAGACATGTTATGGCATTTCAGACTAGGGCATTTTCCAAAAAGAATATTAGAATAGTTGTCTGTTACAAGTGCTAATAATACAACTGTAGATTCTAGTGTCTGTCATATTTGTCCTTTAGCAAAGCAAAAAAGATTACATTTTCCTTTACGAGAATATGAATCTAAGAACTTGTTTGAGTTGGTACATATGGATATATGGGGCCCTATAAAACATCCACAATGCATGGACAAACATACTTCTTGACTGTAGTAGAAGATTTTTCAAGATTTACATGGGTCTATTTGTTAAAAACAAAGGGAGAAGTCCAAAGTTTAGTACAAAGTTTTTGTGAGTATGGTAAGACACAGTTTCATCAAACTATTCAAGTCCTTAGAACAGATAATGGTAGGGATTTTGACCTAAAAGGACTATTATGCTGGGCAAGGGATAATACACCAAACTAGTTGTGTTGGGACCCCTCAACAAAATGGTGTTGTTGAGAGGAACACCAACATTTGCTTAATGTAGCTAGGGCCCTAAAGTTTCAGTCAAACCTACCCATGTGTTATTGGGGATATTGCCTATTGCATGCTACTGACATTATTAACAGTCTGCCCACACCAGTCCTGAAAGGTGATACACCTTTTCAAAGACTATATCACAAAGACACTGATTACACACAATTCAAGGTTTTTGGTTGTCTAGTGTATGCTTGCACCTTACAAGAACACAGGTCTAAATTTGATCCCATAAGCAGACTTAGTGTGTATTGGGGGAATTCTAGGACTACAAAAGGATATATATTACTTGATTATGTCACCAGGGAAGTGTTTGTATCCAGGGATGTTATCTTTCATGAGTCCTACTTCCTTTTTCATGCCTCCTTCAAAACAGGCCCTACTCAGTTGTCAGAAATGGTGTCACTGCCCATTCCTTGGGCCAATACTGAAGCTAATCTACCCAACATACCATCATCTACTTCTACATCTGTAGATTCTGATAACCAAACACCTCAAACATCCACTACATCAACACAGTTATCTGACTCTTCTCCTATTAACAGTCATATTTCCCATTCTTCACCAGAGTCCTCACAATCACACTCATCTATTACCCCTGATTCCATCCTTATAGAAGTCCCCGATGCTCCTATTGTGAGAAGATCTCTCAGATCCAAACAAGTCCCTACCTACTTACATGATTATCTTTGTGCCCAAGTCCTTCACAAAACTACACACAATCTCCCTTCTTCTCTTCATACAGATTCCACCTTCTTGACCACTGAACCTGCCACCTACAACCAAGCCATTCAATTTCCTCAATGGAAGGATGCCATGGACAAGGAGATTTTAGCCTTGGAACAGACACAAACATGGGATGTAGTTAGTCTTCCTAGGGACAAACATCCAATTGGATGTAAATGGGTTTACAAAGTGAAATATAGCCCGATGGCATCATTGAACGGTACAAGGCTAGTCTTGTAGCTAAGGGTTATACTCAAACCTTAGGTGTGGATTATGAAGAAACCTTTTCCCCTGTAGCTAAGATTACCACCATCAGACTCTTACTTGCTATTGCAACAATGAAAGGGTGGCACTTAAAACAGTTGGACATTAACAATGCCTTCCTCCATGGTGATCTAGAGGAGGAAGTGTATATGAAGCTACCTCCAGGGTACCAAGGTGCTTCACCTAACCAAGTTTGCAAGTTAAAAAAAAATCTATTTATGGGCTTAAGCAAGCCAGTAGGCAGTGGAATCACAAACTTACCACTGCCTTGATCAGTCAAGGTTTTCAACAGTCCATGCATGACTATAGCCTCTTTACCAAAAGGTAATGGTGACAGCTTCATGGCTCTAGTAGTATATGTTGATGACATAATCATAGCTAGTTCAGATTTGGAGGGTATCAATGCAGTCAAAAGATTTCTGCATGAGTCTTTTCAGATTAAAGATTTGGGTGATTTGCATTTTTTTCTGGGGATTGAAGTACACAGAACAGATCAGGGGATTACCATTACATAGAGGCAGTATGCCACCAAACTTCTAGAGCATTTTGGTTTCCTAGCCGCTAAACCAACAGACACCCCCATGGAAAGCAAGACAGCGTTACATGCTGGTGATGCAAACCTGTTGCCAGACAATACAGAGTATAGAAGTCTGATTGGCAAGTTATTGTACTTAACAATTACAAGGCCTGACCTGTCTTTTGCAGTGCAACAACTTTCACAATTTCTGGACACTCCCACTGTGGCTCATATGAGAGCTGCACACCTTTTACGTAGATATGTAAAAAAGACTCCCCAACAGGGTCTTTTTTATGCAGCAGATGGAACCCTTACCCTGTCAGGATATGTTGATTCGGATTGAGCAGGTTGTCAGTTGACCAGAAGGTCTGTTTCTGGGTTTGGTATGTTCCTAGGGAAGTCACTTGTCTCATGGAAAGCAAAAAAACAAACTACAGTGGCACGTAGTTCAGCAGAAGCAGAATACAGGGCACTTGCTAATGCTACATGTGAAGTCCTTTGGTTACAGTTTTTATTACAAGATTTGCAGGTCTTTGAAGGTGTTCCCACTGTTCTTTATTGTGATAATCAGAGCGCCATGCACATTGCACACAACCCAGTATTTCATGAACGCACCAAGCACTTGGAGATTGATTGCCACCTCATTCGAGAAAAGGTCCAAGTTGGTTTCATCAAGCTCCTTCATGTGTCAACTCAACATCAATTAGCGGATATCTTTACCAAAGCCTTGGACGCTCCAGTTTTTCGTTCTTTGTTGTCTCATTTCAATGTTGTACCCCAGCTTGAGGGGGGTGTTACTGTATTTGTTTTTTTATTTTTTGTTATTTGTTGACCAGTCAAGCCTGTTTGACTGGTATATATACCAACCGGATATTTTGAAATAGTAATAAGAAAAAAAGAGAAAATACAAAATACATTTTTCTGGGGTTTCGAATTCATTCATGAATAATAATGTGCGTATACACCTACAGGCTACAGCGTTGTGTCATAGAGTTGTGTGGTGTCTCCCAGGTACCTGCTCCTCCTCTAAAATGGACTGGTTGGTTGCAGCAGAATATCCCAAGATCTTCATTCATTCATTCATTCGTTCCTGTTTATCGGTTATCATCTGATGTGAGCTTCAAGTGATTATTATTGCATCATGATCAGGATGAGGTTATTAACCGTAAAGGAGACATCCGAACGAGTGATTATGCTGGCTGCTGGAACGACTTAAACGGGTTCTAATTTCACTTTGATTTTAAGTAAGCAGTAAGTCATGAATGAATGTTGAATTAATGAGCTCTCTATATAAAATGATGATTCGATCATTGTAAACCTTCAAATTCTCTCATTGAATAAAACCTTCTCTTTTTATTTGTTCAAGAATTGTAGTTTTGTATTTGAATGTCCTTCTTATCCGTAAATGTGAGTTATTTGATTGTTTTTCGGATCAGTATAAAAAAACACAGTAACAGATTGGGAAAAAGATCAAAACCCAAATGCGAAAAAAGAAAATTGAAAACACAACACAACAATAAAATATAAAATTTCATAATTAAATTGAACATATCAACCATTAAAACAGTAAGCTTATTATATTCTAGACATGTTTCATTATAAAACATAATTTACATTAATAATGGTTTGTTCTATACGATCCATTCAAAAGTACAAGTAAGCCTATAAAATAAGCCACAGTGCCCACAAAAACAACAAAAAAATGAAGGGCAGAACTGGAACAACACAGCACAAGCTAACAGTATATCATACATCGTCATCATTACCAAAGTCCCTCTCAACACGTTTAGCGTGTTTCCGTGATGCCATCAAAGCTCCGGCAATAAAGCTCTCCTGCACGCACATAGTGCCCCGCCTGTTTCCGTGATGCCATCAAAAGCAAATATTGTCACTTGGCAGAACGTTCATCTTTTTTTTTATTTTCTTCTAGTTTTTCCCGACTTTAATAGAAAACAAAGGAACCCCCCACCAATAGGATCCGGGATACTTGTGTCTCCTCATTGATATCCTCTTTATCCCCAAACTCCGTCATTTCTGACAAGGTTCATGCCTCTTATGTCCCCAGTGGCCTAATCTTGTCCAAAAACAACGGGGCGGGGGGAAACAGATTCATTTCTTGCATAGAGGACACCACCTCGAGTTTTCCTGTCAAATGCAACAGATAGCTAGATAGCTAGATACCAATTACATGAAGATGATCACAACTATATGCCACCAAATATACACCAACCAGTCTCTATATCCCTCTACTCATTATAGTTTGGGGACATATCTGTATTTCTTTTTGGGGACAAACATTTACTGCTTCATGATTCTTCTTGTGTACTCTGCTTCTTAATTACACGCATAAAGATCTAATTGCACGCAAAAGTAATTGGATTATTTTTATGAAGTCAAATTACACGCATAAAGATCTAATTTCAGCTAATTATTAAACGCAACACCCAAAGAAATAAACAAAAAAGGTTTAAACTCTAGTTTGTAGCAGTAGTAACTAGAGGGTGGTTACACAGAAGCACAAAACATAGATAGGAAATTAAGAAGCATCATATCACTGTATTTACTTACATATAGCTAGCCTTAGCAAGCATAAATCGCAACAACAATCAGGCGATTGAAGGGAAAACCCCACAAACACAAACTCGTAACAACACAACCAACAAGTTCCATAGGATTCATTCAGAAGACCGCATAAAACTAATTAATTAAATCACGTCCTAATGTCCACACGAAATAACTCGTAAAATCATTCATCGGCAATCGTGATAGCTAGCTACATAGTTTAAGCAACATATCCACCCACATACACACAATTAACTTTCTTGAATAACAAACTTGAACAAATCAAGTAACTCACAGTAAGTCCAGCCCAAATAGCAACCTATCATTCTTTGATAATTGATACAAGGCCAGGTGACAACCATAACATACACTAAGGTCAAACCTTCAACTCACACTACTTGTACAGAATTCACACTTAATTTGGCAATCAACAGAAAACTTGTTATCCTGATATCATATCAGCTATAAAATACTAAATAAAAGATTAAAAACAATCGAAGCTGACGACATAAAGAGGTCTCAGATATAAGTAAAGGAATATGACCATGTAACATAACAATATTGCATATAGAACACACAAACTAATAAAACTATAGCAGATAACAACTCAACAAGTTACCTTGCGTTCTTCATCCAAAAAACGCATCAAAAGAACCAGTTTCACTAGGCTAAAGATTCATACATTTAACATACTAAATCACGTCATTTGCTTCGGTAGAAGAACCGAATTGGATAAAAGAGCACAAGTATACAAATCTGGTTCGATACCATGATTTAACATTTCCTCCAAGAGTAACTTTGCTCCAAACCCTTTTGTAAGGAGGCATTGAACAAATGCATTATATGTAAAACCGTCAGGCAAACAACCACACTCTCTCATTTTAGCTAGCAACTCTATGATTTTTGCAAAAATAAATTATATATAGTCCGAAGCAACTTATGAGCTGAATGGCCTATAAACCGGTTTGAATTCCCCACTTAACGCGCTAGACTTGAAACAAACCAGTGTTTCGAGTTTTATGAATCATGCATGCATAGTGGTAGAATTCAGAAAGCCTTATGGGTTAAAAAACAGTCATATATACAATCTTTGGAACATTTGAGGACATCGTCTATAGAACCGTACCATGCCAGATATGAGACGACGGTTATGAATTTCCAAAGAAGACAGGGGAATCAACAACCGTAAGATAGTGAAGAGGATGAAGAAAACGATTTTCATTACACCTATCCAAAGAAACAAATCTCAGTTAGACTTCGGCGATGAACCAACAACTCCCTATCATCGTACAAGCCACATAACTAACAAGATGACACAACACGGGCAGGATCTCTATAAAATAAATTATTGAAGTTAAGAGAAGAAAAGAAAAGAGAAAGATAACTCTTGTATTAATCTCAACCGAATCGGGTTGGTATAAATAGGTGAAACACAAAGCTAGAGCTAAAGCATGCTTAAAGGCATAAAGTAAAAGGTGTTAAAGTACCTTTAATAAAGTAAAAAGTAAAGTAATTAACTACCTAGATACCCTTTATAGGGTGGATACATACTTTATAGGGTGGTTATACTCAAGTTATCCTACCTGGTTTAATAAGACAAAAAAAGTAATAAAGTTACACTACTACATTTGTACATAAATTAACACATTAATATATGTTAAATAATACTTTGTATAATCCAATACTCCTCCTCAAGCTGAATCGTAGATGTCTAGTAATCCCAGCCGGTCCACACACATTTGAAAGGCACATTTAGGGAGCCCTTTGGTAAAGATATCAGCTACCTGAAGCTTGGATTTGACATAGGATAGGTTGATGCTCCCTCTTGTAACCTTTTCTGTGATGAAGTGCCTATCAACTTCAATATGTTTAGTTCTATCATGTCAGTACCGTTATTAGATATTTCAATGGCCCATTATTAGATATTTCAATTTTTTGAATCCACAAAAGCTCACAAATGCCTATCAATTGCTCTATATTCTCGTCACTATATAAACACATAGGTTTTGACACCTGGATTTTTAGTCCTCCTAGGACATGATTTTAGGCCCTCCTAGGCGCTCGAATCCACAAAAGCTCAAAAATGCCTAAGGCAATTGCTCCCTAAAGCCCCCGTAAAAACCCTAAAACCCCCCATAAATATTTAAAACCCTTAAAACTCCCTTAAAACCCTAAAATCGCCCGGGCGCCGCCGCGCCTTCTAGGCCCTAACTTTTTAGAACATTGATTCTTCTTGATTGTTTCTTGCTTCTCCAAGAGACAAGGTTGCCAAATACATAGATACACCACCCAGAAGTAGATTTTCTGTCTGTAGTAGAACCAGCCCAATCAGCATCTACATAGCCTTCAATTCTTGAGTTTCCTTGTGCCCTAAAAATAACACCCTTTCCTGGACATCCTTTTAGGAACCTTAGTAACCTTAGGGCAGCATTATAGTGAATTACCTTAGGAGAATGCATGAACTGACTAAGTTGACTTACAGCAAAGGATATATCTGGTCTGGTATGAGAAAGGTAAATCAGTCTTTCCACAAGTCTTTGAAACTTTTCAAGATCATAATCCCCACCATCTTCATCCTTTCCAAATTTAACAGCACTGTCCACAGGGGTGTCAGCAGGTTTGCATCCTAACAACCCATAATCAGAGAGAAAATCCATAGTATATTTCCTTTGGGTTAGTAAGATACCACTGGATGATCTTGCAACCTCTATTCCCAAGAAATATTTTAGAGGGCCAAGATCTTTCACATCAAATTGTTGTTGCAAGAAGTGCTTTAGGTGAGCAATTTCAGAGTCCAAACTTCTAGTGATGACAATGTCATCCACATATACTATAAGAATGGTAAGTCCTCCCTGCTCTGAATGTTTGTAGAACATAGTGTGATCACCATGCCCCTGAGTATACCTTGCAAGTTTCATGGCTTTAGTGAACCTATTAAACCATGCCCTAGGGGATTGTTTTAGTCCATAGATGGATTTATTTAGTTTTAGGACATGATTGGGTTTGGATACAAAGCCAGGAGGGTACTGCATATACACTTTTTCTTTTAGTTCCCCATTTAGAAAAGCATTCTTAATGTCAAGCTGATGAAGAGGCCAATTCCTTGTTGCAGCAATAGATATCAGAATTCTGACTAAGTTGAGCTTGGCTACTGGAGCAAAAGTCTCATTATAATCAATCCCCATAGACTGTGTGAATCCCTTGGCCACTAGTCTGGATTTATACCTGTTTACTGTGCCATCTGGATTGTGTTTGATATTAAACAGCCACCTACACCCGACTGGTTTGACCCCTTTAGGTGTAGGTATGTAGTCTCATGTGTGATTTTTATCCAATGCATTCAATTCTTCCATGACAGCCTGCTTCCATCTAGGGTGGTTTAGGGCCTGATGGATGGCTTTAGGTGTTTGAGGAGAATCTAAGTTTGTCAAAAAGGTCCTATGTTGGCTAGACACTTTCCCATAAGACACATATCTATCAATAGGATGTTTAGTGATGTGAGTTCGGAACCGTTACCACCGGTCACACATCATGATCTTATATCACCGATTCGGGCTAAGGATCCTTTGCTAATTAGAGATGGACCGCTAACCGATTGCAACGCAAGAAGAGAGATGAAGCTTTATCTACACCGGGTTATGCGGGCATTCGATGATGCTCACGCGCGAGAGGTTGGTTGTGAGAAGTCAATATTGGTGATTGTTGCCGATGGATGTGGTTAGGCGCATATTGAGAGTATTTTTATGAATTTATTTAGTTTATTTTTAATAAAGTGTGGCGCCAATTTGTCCCACATCGGCATTTGGTTTTTCTTTTCTCTAGTTGTGAGCCTATAAATAAAAGCATATGAGTCTCTTTTTAAAACACACAATTATTTAGAATTATATAAAATTTCTTCTTTGCATTAGCAAGAAAAATTGCGTTTTTTTTAAGTTTACGTATAAACTTAATCTTGAACATCAAATTCAAGAATTGGCAATTCTTGAACGTTCACAAATCAAGGTTTCTTGGGCAGGTCTCCAAGGGGTTTTGATCAATTCCAAGGTTTTCAAGAACAGGTTTCTTGAGGGTTGAGGAGCCAAAAATCGTGATTCCAATTGGTGGTCCAATTGGTTTAGTTCAGTTTGTTCAGAGTTGGACTCAGATTCCACAGGAAGGACAGGGTCAGGAGAATGAGTTGGCCTGATTTTCTTTTGTCTGGTGTAGATTATAGGAGTAGGAATAGGAGGGTTAGGAGGCTCCTCCTCACTAGGAGTAGGAGTAGGAGTAGGAGTAGGAGAGTCAGATGACTCCTCCTCAATAGGAGTTGGAATGGGTGAAGCAACAGATGTTTCTGGTGTAGGAATGCAAGTGGGATTAAAATCAGGTATGGGAAGTGTGGTGGTACTTTGTAGAAACAGATAAGGTTCAATATTGTGGTTCTGTTTTTGTTTGGTAGAAGGGCTGGTCCTCAAAGATGGTGACATCATAAGACACATAGAATCTATGTGTGTTGGGATCAAAGCATTTATACCCCTTTTGAGTGGCTGAGTAACCTACAAAGATGGTTTTGATAGCCCTAGGATCCAGTTTGTTTTTGGTTGGTGAATGATTATGCACAAAGGTTGTGCATCCGAAAATTTTTAAGGGTAGAGAGGATACAAGTTTGGAGTCAGGGAAGGTGGAGTGAAGAACATCAATGGGAGTTTTGAATTTTAAGATCCTGGATGGCATTCTATTTATTAAAAAGGTGGCGGTAAGGGCAGCCTCACCCCAATAGAAGTTTGGAATTATAGGTATAGAGGATTGTTCTAGCAACCTCCAGAAGATGTCTGTTTTTTCTTTCTGCTACCCCATTTTGTTGGGGTGTGTTTGGGTTAAGACAAGTGTTTAGATACTCTGTTCCATTATCAGATCTTAGAACTTGGATTTTGGTTTGAAATTGGGTTTCTATCATGTTGTAGAAGTTTTCAAACAGACTTGGGACTTCAGATTTATGTTTCATGAGGTATACCCAAGTCAGTCTAGTATGGTCATCAATGAAGGATATAAACCAAGGTTTGTGAGTTAGGTTAGTTGTTCTAGATGGGCCTTATACATCAGAATGAATAAGCATAAAAGGCTTGGATGCCTTGTAAGGAATGGATTTAAAAACATTTCTGGTTTGCTTGCCGAAGATACAATGTTCACATTTCAAATTTTCAATACAAACATCTGAAAATAACGAGGGGTACATCCTTTTTAGGTAGGGAAAATTGGGATGACCTAACCTGAAATGTAAAGACATTATCCTATTACATTTAGAATCCAAACTAACAGTAAGACCACTTCCACTCTCAAGGCTGCTGCTATGGATGAAATAAAGGCCATCATTCTTCCTATCACTGTCAATCTTCATCTGAGATTCCAGATCCTAAAACTCACAGTGAGTTGAGTAAAACTTAGCAACACATTTCCTATCCTTACAAAACTGGATGACCGAGAAAAGATTACAATCAAGCTTAGGAACATATAGAACAAGAGTTTAGGGTAAGGTTTGGTAGGATTTTAACAAACCCTAGACCAACCACCTTGGAAGTAATGCCATAAGCAATAGTAACATAGTGAGTTTTATTACTATTATTGAAAGATTGAAATAGAGAGTAATCACCTGTCATGTGGCTAGATGCACCAGAGTCCACAATCCAAGTTGGACTCTTACTGTGTGCAGTAGCTCCAGTGGAGGGATCAGCAGTTGCAGGCATCCTTTTGTCAAACAGCATGTTGAGTGCCTCCATCTGTTCCTTTGAAAAACCACAAGACTGCTCAGTAGCACTGTAGGCCTTCTTTTGTTCACCCCAGTTGCCATCAGTCTTGTTTTGTTGGTTGGTCATGAAATGTGAGGGTTTTCCATGGAGTTTCCAGCAATGTATGTCCCTTCTTTTTGCAGTAATCACAAGTAAGAGAGGGCCTTTGATCATTCCTCTTGTTTTGTCCCTTGTTGTATCCAGCATTAGCAGTTTCAGTGTTGGACACAGTCAAGGCAGAGTTTTCTCCTCCTGGATTGTACATAGGAGCAGGCAGAGGGGTAGGAAGAAGACCTCCATTCATTACTCCCTTCCTGCTTTCTTCCTTCCTAATAGCAATATATGCTTCTTGTAATTGGGAAAGGTAGTCTGTATTGTTGTGTATATTTCACATATTATGTAATACATATATTATACTATATTATAAAGTATAATATATGTAGTTATTAGGTGTCTATCATTTAATCCGTTGTCTTCCACTATCCTAATCCCTAGTTAATTATTCCTTCACCACCCAACTAGACGGGATGTCTGCTTGCATTTATTACTTTGTCTTCTAGCCGTTACTTCACTCCTTGTACTCTATTTAATCTGTACTTTTGCTATCCTTTTCTAATAAGAGAATTCTTTTATTCTATCTTAAGAAAACTACATGGTATCGAGACATCTTGAAAAATACTTTCAAGTGACCTTTCATCTTCTTTTTCTTTTTCTAAAAACCCCAAATGGCCGAACTTACGAAAGATTCTCGGAGTTACTTCCAAGGCCAAAACCGGTATCATTTCTAATGAAAGTGATAATCCTAATATCCGGATCACTACAATAAGACCGAATGACTCCAACTATATTCGGTGGGCACAATCGGTCAAGATGTACGTGACGGGGAAGCGGAAATCTGGGCTACTAACCGGTTCTATTAAAGAACACGATGCGATGATGAGGATGCATATGAGACATGGCTAGTTGAGAATGCCATGATTATGTCTTGGTTAATCAACTCCATGGAGCCGAAAATTGGGCAAGTAAATATGTTTTTCAACACGCCAAAGAGGTCCGGGATAATGTTGCCAACTCGTATTCAAACGAGAGGAACTATGCCCGTGCCTTTGGAGTCAAAACCAAGCTTAAGGATATAAAGCAAGGATCATACAATGTCACCAAGTATTTCAACACTGCGAAAATACTATGGCAAGAGTATGACCTTCGTTGCAAATATCGGGACCGCACCACGGATGCAAAGGCTTTTCGAGAAAATTATTGAAAGAGAGAGAGTCTTTGAGTTCTTATGTGGATTAAACTCCACCTATGAAGCAAAGGAAAGAGTTCTTGCCCGGGAACCTCTACCTCTTGTTTTAGAAGCATTTAATTCCATTAGAAAGGAAGAGAGCGAAGGGAAACTATGGTTGGAACTCCAAACTCAACAAACCAACATGAGCAATGCACTCATCTTCTCAAAGTGCCTATGTTGGAAACCATCGGAGGGACTCCCGGAAGAAGAATGAACGAGAAAAACCTCTTGTTTTGCGACCACTTTGCAAGAGGAAAGGTCACCTTAAGGAAGGGCATTGGATCCTCCATGGTAGGCACAGTGGTAGTACTTCCAAAGGCGAGAATCAAAAGAAACCTACTTATTGGGGTGAACGAAAACAAACAAATTACGCCAACACTTGTGGATAGTACAATGCCCTTTACCAAGGAACGGATGGATATCTTTGAAACAACTTCTCTCATCGACAAAGGTGCACCTACCCTCAATACGCCACGAACTTCACAAGAAGGTAACCTCTCATGGATTGTTGACTCGGAGCTTCCGGTCACATGACGGGTAACTTTAAACTATTCTCTACTTATTATCCCTCAATGGGCAACATAAGGTACGTATAGCGAGATGGATCTTTATCCACTTGTGGTGGGAAAGGCACCATTTTTATATCTAAGGATTTAAAACTTGACTCGTCCTCCATGTACCTAAACTATCATGCAACCTCCTCTCGGTTAGTCGGTTTACTCATGAAAACAAATGCGTTGCTAAGTTTTCGACTCTCATTGTGTCTTTCGGGCTCGGATTCGAGAGATGAGGATTGGCGTGCTAGAAAGGAAGGGGGGGTCCGTATTATCTTCAAGAACATGAAGAGAAAGCAATGAGTTTAACTAGAGTTGATGAGAATGATGAAGAAATTCAAATTTTGCATTGTAGACTAGGACACCCTAGTTTCTTTTATCTACAAAAGTTATTTCCCAAGTTATTTATGTACAAGAAACCTTCTTTATTTCAATGTGAAGTTTGTGTTCTTGCTAAACAAACAAGAAATGTGTTTAAGGCCAAGCCCTACAAAGCATCCTCACCTTTTGCCCTTATACATAGTGATGTGTGGGGGCCATCTAGAATACCAAACCTTTCCTGTCAAAGATGGTTTGTGACATTCATAGATGACCACACTAGACTATGTTGGGTCTACTTATTGAAATCGAAATCTGAAGTTAGCCAAGTGTTTAAAAAATTTCACAATATGGTTAAGACTCAATTTCAGACAACCATCAAGGTAATTAGGTCAGATAATGGGACTGAATACTTTACCTCTGCCCTTGGTCCCTTCCTTATTGAAGAAGGAATAGTTCATCAATCCTCCTGCCCTAATACCTCTCAACAGAATGGTATTGCTGAGAGGAAAAATAGACACCTTCTAGAAGTGGCCAGGGCACTTCTGTTTACCACATCTTTACCCAATTACCATTGGGGTGATGCTTTGTCTTAACAAATTTTTTTCGATTAACGAGAATGCCTTCAAGGATTCTCGCGGTACCAATCACCAATATCTGTTTTTATAAAATACTATCCTACTAGTAGATTGGTAAGCGATATACCACTGAAAGTCTTTGGTTGTACAACTTTTGTTCACATTCATGACCACTTAAGGCATAAGCTGGAACCAAAAGCTGTCAAAACTGTTTTTCTGGGTTATTCTCCTACTCAAAAAGGTTATAAATGCTTTGATCCTATTAAAAGGAGAATGTATGTATCATACGATGTAACATTCTTTGAAAAATTACCTTACTACACTAAATATTCTATGCCAGGTACTGATATCATTAACTTTGATGAAGAAGTTCCACTTCCACAGATCCTTGAAGCTACTGATAGACCATCCAAGAGTCCATGTTCTAGTAAGGAACAAGATGTGACTAGGGGAGAAAAAGAGATAATCATCACACCGGGAACAAGGGAAATAAAACACCTAGGGCAAGGGAATGTTCTACTCCCGTCCGGACTCCGGAAGATAGCAATTCTTACCACGATCTGTGGAACAAAATACTACCGAAAGCGACCATTGATGGGACTACGAAGATACAACGATGCTCCTAAACGGGTTAATGAGGACACTACGAGTCCGGCCCCCGATACATGTATTATTAGTCATGATACAAGGCCTATAGCTCAAAGAAAAGGTACTTGGAGACTCGTACTCAACACCCTATTCAAAGATTTGTGTCTTATGGTTCGGTGTCCGAACAATTTAAAGCTTTTGTGACCAACCTTGATAATATAAAGATCCCTAAAAATATCCATGAAGCCATGGAAGACCCCAATTGGAAGGTCACTTTGTTATGAGCGAGATTAATGCCTTGCGGTCCAACAAAACATGGATTCCTGTCATTAAACCACCAACGACGAGCCGGTAGGGTGCAAATGGGTATTTAATATCAAACAAAACCCGATGGGACCATTGAGAGGTACAAAGCTCGTTTGGTGGCTAAGGGGTTTTCTCAAACCTATGGAATCAACTATCATGACACTTTTGCACCCGTAGCAAAGGCGAATCTTGTCGAATTCTTATCTCCTTGCTTTGCCATTAAGGATTGGCCTTTGCATCAACTTGATGTCAAAAATGCCTTCCTTAATGGTGATCTAAGGAGAATGTTTACATGTACCCACCTCCGGCTTTGAAAATATGATTGGAAAAGGGAAGGTTTGCAAACGCAAAAATCCCTATATGGTTTAAAACGAGTCCCTAGGGCCTGGTTTGAGAAATTCTCTAAAGTCATACGAAGGGTGGCTACAAACAAGCTAATTCGATCATACTGCGTTCATCGGATATACCTCGGAGGGGGAGTTACTTGCCTTGTAGTGTATGTTGATGATATGATCATAACTTGGAAATGATGAAGGAGAAATTAAAAGGTTGAAAACTTTCCTACAATCGAGTTTGAAATAAAAGACCTAGGAAATCTAAGATACTTCCTAGGCATGGAAGTGGCAAGATCCACTACGGCATTCTCTTTCACAAAGAAAATATACACTTGACTTGCTCAAGGATTATGGCTTACTTGGTCAGTAAACCAATTTGTACTCCAGTGGATTACAATACAAAACTTTCTAATGATACTAACAGTGAACTGGTTAATCAAGAAGCCTATCAAAGGCTTGTTGGTAGACTGATCTATTTAACCCATACTAGACCTGATATCTCTTTTCTGTTGGACAGGTTAGTCACTTTATGCACATGCCCAGAAGGATTCACCTAGAAGCAGCCCTAAGGATCCTCAAGTATCTGAAGAATGAACCTGGCCTTGGCATCTTATACAAGAGGGGAGGAAATCTTACTGTTGAAGGATTTGTAGATGCAGATTGGGCCAGTTCTGTTGTGGATAGGAAATCTACCTCTGGTTGGTGCATGTTCATAGGAGGAAACCTTGTGTCATGGAGAAGTAAGAAACAAGCTGTGGTTGCAAGAAGTAGTGCAGAAGCAGAATTCAGGGCTGTTGCACTTGGCATTTGTGAGTTAATATGGATTAGAAGGGTTCTCAATGAACTTAAACAACCTGTTGCTTTGCCCCTATAAGGTTCTATTGTGATAGCAAATCTGCTATCAGCATTGCCAACAATCCTGTTCAGCATGATCGTACCAAACATGTTGAAATTGACAAGCATTTTATCAAAGAAAAACTGGAAGATGGGAGTATGTGTCTGATTTATGTCCCTACCAAACTTCAAGTTGCAGATATATTTACCAAAGGCCTTCCCAAAACTCAATCCAAGTTCTGTATCTCCAAGCTTGGTTTATTGGATATCTATAAACCAGCTTGAGGGGGAGTATTGTTGTGTATATTTCACATATTATGTAATACATATATTATACTATATTATAAAGTATAATATATGTAGTTATTAGGTGTCTATCATTTAATCCGCTGTCTTCCACTATCCTAATCCCTAGTTAATTATTCCTTCACCACCCAACTAGACAGGATGTCTGCTGCATTTATTACTTTGTCTTCTAGCCGTTACTTCACTCCTTGTACTCTATTTAATCTGTACTTTTGCTATCCTTTTCTAATAAGAGAATTCTTTTATTCTATCTTAAGAAAACTACAGTCTGGGCAAGAGCTCTTTCCCTTGCAGCCTCATAGATAGGGTTGAGACCACTTAGGAAGTCAAACACCCTTTCTTGCTGCATCAGTTTGTGATATAAAGAAGAATCAGCAGTGCATGACCATTTCACCCGAGTAAGTTGGTCATATTCCTACCCGATTTTGTTGAGGTTGTTGAAGTACTTGGTGACATCTTGTCTTCCCCGCTTAGTATCTTTCGGATGTTTCTCAAGCCAAATGCTTGAGCAAAGTTGCCCTGGTCCGAGTAGGTTTTAGCAACCTCTTTCCAGATTTCATGGGCAGATTTAGCAAACAGATGTACTTGGCCTATTTCATCAACCATTGAATTGATAAGCCAAGACATGACAGTGGCATTTTCTGTCCTTCACGTGTTATATTCTTTGGAGGCCAGATCAGCAGGTGGTAGAGACTCACCAGTGAGGTAACCAATTTTGTTCCTCCCTGTGATATAATTTGCACAGATTGTGCCCACTGGACATAATTTGGTCTAGAAAGTTTTTTAGAGGTGATTTGGAGAGAAGGGATATCAAGAGTCATCACGAGAGAGTCTTGATTAGATTCTGCCATTTTGAAGAAACAGAATCAATGGAAAGAAGAAGAGAGAAAAAAGAAGATGAAGAAGCTAAAAATCTGAATATAATCAGTGCTCCGATACCATATTGAAGTTGAGAGAAGAAAAGAAAAGAGAAAGATAACTCTTGTATTAATCTCAACCGAATGGGGTTGGTATAAATAGGTGAAATACAAAGCTAGAGCTAAAGCATGCTTAAAAGCATAAAGTAAAAGGTGTTAAAGCACCTTTCCTAGATAAAGTAAAAAGTAAAGTAATTAACTACCTAGATACCCTTTATAGAGTGGTTACATACTTTATAGGTGGTTATACTCAAGTTATCCTACATGGTTTAATAAGACAAAAAAAGTAATAAAGTTACACTACTACATTTGTACATAAATGAACACATTAATATATGTTAATTAATACTTAGTATAATCCAATATAAATAAACATATCCAATCGAAGCTTTACAACCGAAAGAGGTCTCGGATTTGAAGCAAAGCAATATAACCACATAGGATTCCAATATTGCAACAACATACAACATAAGAAATTTATACATACAATCAACTAAACGAAACTCAACAAGTTACCATGCGTTCTTCATCCAAAAAACGCATCAAACGAACCAGTTTTACAATGCTAAAGATTCATACCTTTAACATACCAAATCATATCATTTGATTCTGTAGAAGAGCCGAATTGGCTAATAGAGAACAAGAATACGAATCTGGTTCAATACCATCATTTAACATTGCCTCCAACAGTGACTTTGCTCCAAACCCTTCACTTTTTTTCAGGAGGCCCGGAACAATTGCATTATATGTGAAACTATCGGGCAAACAACCAGATTCTCTCATTTTAGCTAGCAACTCTTTGGCATCCTCCAACAATCCTTCTTGACAAAATCCTTTCATCATAGCATTAAATGTTCTAATATCAGGTTCCAATCCTAACGAAGGCAGTTTGTCAAAAAGATTTTTTGCCGAAGAAAGATCCTCTTTTTCAAATAATCCTTTAATAACAGCATTATATGCTGCTATATTTAGAGAAACAATGCTATTCTCCAGATCACAAAGCATTGTGTGTGCTTCAGAGACAAGGCCATTTTCAACTAGGCCGTCAAGCCAAATGCAATAAGTGAAGCTATTTGGACTCACTCCATGAGATTGCATCTCGCTGATTAACTTCCTTGCATTAGCACATCTACCAGCTTCAAATAATCCTTGTACCATAGTGTTGAAGGTAACAACATCACATTTCATGCCTTTATTAGAAATTAATTTGAACAAATCAAGGGCAACGTCTGCATTCCCTTTCTTGCAATGTCCGTTGAGCAATATGTTGTAACTCTGAATGTTAGATTGACATCCTTGATCAACCATGATCTGTAGGACTTGATGAGCTTTGTCCATCTTGCCTTGCAAGCAGTATCCATCCATTAGTGCGTTATAAGTGACTACGTTGGGACGCTCACCCCTTTCAACCATGATTTCCAGCATATTTTCTGCTTCTTCAACCCTACCTTCTTTGCTAAAAGCATCCATGAGTATATTGAAGGTAACTACGTCAGGGTAAATTCTCGTATTTGCCATTTCCATCATTAAAATAGTGACATCTTTCCATCTGCTGAAATTGCAAAGTCCTTGGATCACTGAATTATACGTGATGATATTTGCCGGGGTTCCATTAGCAGCCATTTCATATAAAAGCTGAAGTGCTTCGTCCACCTTCCTCTCCTTACACAAACTATCCATGATTGTGTTGTACATCACAGTATTCGGCTTATAGGATCCTTCTTTCTCCACAAGGCGGAGCAGTTCAAGAGCTTTAGAAGTGTTTCCAGATTTGCACAATCCATTGATCACAGTCCCATAAGTAATCTCGTCACAAACTTTCTGAATGACCATTGTTCGGAATACTTCCACAGCCTCCGCAATCCTGTCTGATTTAAATAGTCCACGAATAACAGTGTTGAGAGTAACAACATTAGGTTTGAATCCAAGCTTGAAAATGCTTGCTAAGATTGCAAAACCAAAATCAACCTGATTGAAATGGCAGAAACAGTTTATCACAATATTCATAGTGCGTTCATTAATGGGTACACCCTTAAAGCGCATTTCTCTGTAAAGAAGGACGGTGGAGCTGAATTCCTTCATCTTAACAACACCGGTTAACAACTGATTGAAATCAACAGCAGAAGGCAGAGGTTGAAATTCAAGCATTCTATAAAACAAAGCATGAGCATCATCCACCCGATCAAACCCAGTTTTGCAATTCACAGCTAACAATCTTATAACTTCAACCCGGGTTAAGTTCAAAAGACGTGAACTTGGAGGAGGAATCAAATGTCGAGTATGTATAGCAGCATAAAGATGAAGAAATGAAGGAGAAGAGAGATGAGATTTACCCACAACAAGAGAAGTCAGTCTCTGCATCTTCACGGGGGGTTTATTCAGAGTAATCGATCTTGGCTTTCAATATGGAGGAGGGGCTAAGGTCGATTCAGCTTCGTTTTCAAGCTGCTTCCTTCTATCAGCTTCTTCAAGATGCGCTACTACTAATTTTGGGGGAGTTTGATTAATCGATTTAATTGAGGGCCGTCTTTCTTCTATTACACATAGGTGAATTTCCAGGCATGTAAATGAATGTATAAATCGTAAAGCAAAATAATTTTAATTTTACTAGCAAAATGCACGTGTGTTGCACGTGGTGGTTTATTACGCTTTTATTTTCGATGGGTAATTAGTTCGGTATTGAGCGATGCACTTTTGCCTTCATGTATTTGAACAACATAAGTTAATAATCACTATTATCAACTCTGATAAAAAATTATTGAATGACATTTGTATAATATGATACACATAAATATATAATGAAGTAGAAACATCAAATGTATTAATAGTGCATCGAAGGTAAACAACTATTTAACTTTCATAAACGGTTTAATCTTTTTCTTGTTTAATTTTTGCTAACCTAATTTTTTTCTCAGGTTGCCAATGATCTCATCATCTTCAATGTAGATTGGACATTTGTCTTCGTTTTTCATGATCGTACTTTCACTGTTGTCATTGCTTGTATTCACTTTGGCCTTCTTTTTCTTCTTCTTAGTCTCAGTTGTTCTTCCAATGTCATCGTGATGATCGTCAACATAAATTGGAGTCGTGTCTTTGTGTTTCGTGATTGTATGTTGACTATAGCATGCAGTCACCTGACTCTTTTTGTTTTTCTTCTTTGTTTTTACTGTAGACACGTCGATATCTTTTTCATCATCCTCTAACGGTTTCTTGTCGGTATTTTTTTTTGCATTTTTGCATTCGTTAATGTTGATTTTAGGATTATTAAATTTCTACTTGGTCAAAGAATTGTTGATCAAAAATAGTATTATATAAGTTACCTTCAGAGTTCATTATTCTCATCTCAGCATTGAGGAAGTACGGTTGATCACCTTTTTTTTGTTGGCCCTATAATTTGTTAAATTCACGATATTCTAATTCAACAACATATACAATGCTAGAAATCTTTAGTCTAAACGTGTAATATTAACATAGTTAAAAAAAATTAAGTTATAAGTGAATTTATCTATAACAAATTTCATGTTAGTCGCACATATTCACATGAATCAACAACCTATTTTAATTGACTAAAATATCTCTCCATAAATATACCATATTTTGTTTAGTTGAAATGGTATTTTAATGCAATTGAAATAACATTTTAAATCAATATAATGCAAACAAATCAATTTCCAAGATAAGCAAAATTTTGATTGCATGCACTAAAACTTCACTTTAAGAGGGCGATACATCAACAATGTATAACTACCTTCCTTAAGGAAAACAAATACTTAATTAGTATTTCGTGATTACCTCCGGTAGATCTTCGTAACATTCTTGATTTCATTACTTGTTGAATCTTATGTTGTTGTTGTTCGACTGTCATTATAGCATATCTTGATCGGTCTTCTTGTTCTACAAAATTTAGTAAGAAGAAAAATAAATGAAAGGAGGGAGGCATGCACATCTGATGCTAGTCCTTTGTGGTTTAGTCTATTTTGCTTCATACACGTATGCGCTTATGCTTTCTGTGAGTCAGATTTGTTCTATTACTTATCTGGATAACTTTCTTTCTGAATCTATTTTGTTACATCATTGTATGAATTATAATTGTATCAACAATGAAAGGAGAAACCCATTTTACATGAACTACAAAGTCATATTTTATTGTCTACTAAACAAAGATGCTATTACTAAAAACAGAAAATTCAAGAAAGTCTAGAGTTCATTCCATTGATGTTGTTTTCGTTTGATGTAGAACCCTTCCGTTTCGACGTTGTTGCAATAACATTTTCGGTGTTGTAGTGTGCTTTCTCGTTTACTTCGGTACACTTTAATTTCTGTGATTCTGAATTATGTTCATTAATGTCAACAACTTCAACTTCAATTCTGTTGTCTACATCTGTATTTATAAAAATAGATTATTAATTCTGAGAAGAAGAAGACAATAAAAGAAAATGATGATAACTAAAAACTTTGAAGGTATGGTATGAATTACTTGAATTTAATCTTCTTTTTTTCCTCGATTCTAATGCTTTTTGAATTTTATGACGTCATTGTTCTTCCGTCATTTTAGCATATCTTGATTTTGTTTCCTTTTCTGCAAATTCCATGAATAAATGAAATTAGGAAGAAAAATGAATGAAATATACAAATAATAAATGACTTAACCATGATCACGGCTAGTTTTTTCTTTAATTGTAGGAGACAAAAAAATTAATTTAAAAAAAATTCCAAATATTTGTTACACAGTTATAGTATTGAATTTTGCAAGTTTGGGAAATCAAAATGTGAATGTTAAATTCGCCAATATAATCTTTATTTAATTTATTTTTTGTCAATAATATATCATCATGAGATGTGGTTTCGATGTGGTTTCATTGGGTATTTTTTTTAAGGAGTAACCTTGGTTTGTGTAGTATACATAATATACATACCATGGTTGATAGATGCATATTTTTCTTTTTGTTGAGCTTTCCGTTTCTTTCTTGTTGTCACAACGCTTTTTATCTTGTTGGAGCGCTCATCCATGGTCAGTTGGGAATATCGTGTTCTTTTAACTTCTAGTCTGTGTGCATCATCTTGGTTACCTTCTTAATTGATTACATTATTACACATCTATTGAATTAGGGCAATTTCATCATGACATTAACGTTTCCCTATCTGAAAAAAGAAAAAGAAAAAACTGAAAGGGAAAAAAAAAAGCTTTATTAGTGTAGTGTACTTACATGTAATGGTAATTTCACTTTCCGGTAAATCTCCCTCTGCAGAATTGTCATCAAGCATCTCGACATTCCCGATTTCGTCAAACTCAGCCGTTATATCCTCCTCGGAACACGGAGGTCTGGAAAGTTCTCTTTCTCACCTTCTACTTCAATTTTGATGGTCTCTTTATGCACCTGCATCTCCCTTGATTTCTCACATTCTCTTTGATTTTTGTGCTAAAAAAATAAAATAAGTTATTAATTTAATACAACAAAATTGACTCCCGCGCCATCCCTAAACTACCACTTTTAACCTTCTTGAGGACCTTGACCCAGTAAGCTATTGAACAGGACCATGGAGCATGTTAAAAAAATATAATCGTATCTATGATTTTTATGTATGATAGTGATTTAATCCATAGCAAAACGAATAGGATCACGGAGCATGTTAAAAATATATAATCGTACACACCTTTGGTGCTTCGGAGGTTGGCATCTTTGTGTTAATCGTGAAAGTTTGCATCGAGTCTGCAGTATGACTAAAAGTTGGAGAGCGAAAAATTTTTTGGCGCAAAATCGACTCTTTCAGGCTCCTTGAAATGTCGAGGGGGGTATAAAGAAAATTATCGGGACAGGGGTGTGTTGAGTGTCCACTGTGGCATAAAGGGCCCCTGAAATTCATTTTCAAGACTGAATTGAGAGCCCGTTGGGGTTGCTCTGATGAGGGATTTTGGTTTGATGCGTGTGTTGCTTTGGTGATGTTAGGTAACTTATATGGATTCTTTAGCATGCTAGTGCCTATTTTGAGTAGGAGTAGGAGTTTGTTTTCCATCAATTATTGATTATTGCAAATAATATTAAATTATTATTATTACAAAATCATCTTTTATGATTATTACAAAATCATCTTTTCTATTTTGTGTTGCGTGTGTTTCTTTTTCTTATTTTTCTTAATTTTCTTTTTCTTAATTATTATACCTAGTTGTTGCTATCCAAATTTTGACCGAGTTTATTTATTATTGATGAATGAAAATAATATTAAATTATTATATCTAGTTGTTGCTATCCATATTTTGACCGAGTTTATTTATTATTGGAGTTAATTTATTATTGATTAATGAAAATAATATTAAATTATTATATTGTGGAGAAACACTTTTTAGGGGAAACATCTACGTGGGAAACAACTGGCTCTTTTAATATAGTTATGATTATGATTATGATATGATTATGATGATTATGATTTTAACCGATACGAAACATACAAACGCACAATTTTTGTCCTCATTGAGAGGTGAATCTGGAACCTCCGGGTTAAGTACGACAACATTTACTGTTGGGTCAATGTCTTATCGGCTAAAAGTAAAGCAAAATAATTAAAATATCATTTTCACTATATAGTTATAATGTAATTGATGTAGAAGATCTACAATAATCGGATAAAACACGAGCTAATCCAAACTCCAAATTTTCATTCATAAAATGATAGATAGTTTTTTATTACAAGATGAAGAAGTTCTATAACAAGGTACATACCCTAGTGGTTACCACTAGGGTCTATCCGGGTTCCAGGTGTGGGGAGACCCGGGTTCGATCCCCGCCCCCGTAGTTTAGGCCCTTTCGTTTCCGGCAAAAAAAAAAAAAAATTTAAAAAAAAGGATGATGAAGTTCTAAAGGGATTTAGGCTATTTATACTATAAGAAGCGCAATTAGGTAATTAACAAATAAATAAAAGCCCACATGGCTATTAACTAAACAAAACATAATAAAAACACTGTTAATTATCTTGAATGTGCTACATCATCTCCATCCCCCTACTTAGAAAGCTTGTCCACGAGCGAACTTGTAAGGATCCGCATTGAGGCCGCACAAGCACAAGATCCATCAGCATGTCATGTCCATATTGTGAAACAATTACAAAACAATGATATCCTTCCAACCCTTTTCCTGAGCAACAGATAAGGCCCATCGAACCACTTCAGCCTCAAGCACGCTCTAAGTGCAGAATTTATATGTTGAAAAAGGAACGACCGACCCCCATGTTTCCAAAAGTTTTCATTCAATGAGAGAATTTGAAGGTTTACAATGAATCGTTTTATATAGAGCTCATTAATTCAAGGCTAAGTAAGAGCTTTAGTTACTTACAACAAACTAACTACCAATTACTTAGCTTGTACAGAATTCACAATTTGGAAATGAACAGAAAACGTCTTATACTATAGTATAATCCAGATACTTAACAAGATGATGATGAAACAAGGGATCTCTTTATCCTCGTATCATATCAGCTAAGTATAAAATACTACTAAATAAAAGATTAAAAGCAATCGAAGCTTACAAAAGAAGCATATTCAAATGCAGGATGAACAGCATAGATCGAGTAATTACACGGTCCAGTGCACATTAAACTCCGAGCATGAATTTTAAAACTCGCAGAACAAAGATAAGCAATACAACAAAAAACAAGTGGCCCAAACTACGTACATACGTCATGTATAGAACAAAATAGGCAAAGGGAGAAACATACTTAACCGTCTTTCATCACATATTAATCAATCCGCTTGTAATAATAAAGGTCGTCATTTTATGTTTACCAACATTCGCCACAATACAGTGATGATTCCTTCCATCATTTGAGATAAGAAAACTAAGAGAGAATACAGTGCCTGGAGTGGGCTCACAAAAAAAAACCTAGAAAAGTGGCTACTCTGATACCCAAAACATCATAGCAATTTATACTAGTGGCCTGTAAAGTAAAATCCTAAACTATATTTCATAAATTGACACACATATATATACTCATGCATATCTTGGTGTCTTTTCATAATACCTTTCATCAGGGCATTAAATGTTCTAACATCAGGCTCCAGGCCTAAAGAAGGGAGTTTGTCAAACAGATTTCGAGCTGAAGATAATTTATGTGCTTCACATAATCCTTTAATAACAGCAGTATATGCTGCTATTTTTAAAGAAGCGTTGTTAATCTCCAGTTCACATAACTATGTGTGCGCTTCGGAGACAAAGTCATTTTCACATAAGCCGTCAAGCCAAATGCAATAAGTGAAGCTATTTGGACTCACTCCTTGAGATTGCATATCGCTGATTAACTTTCTTGCATCAGCACATCTACCAGCTTCAAATAATCCTTGTACCATAGTGTTGAAGGTAACAACATCACATTTCATACCTTAATTAGAAATCAATTTGAACAAATCAAGGGCATCGTCTACATTCCTTTTCTTGCAATGTCCATTGAGCAATATGTTGTAACTCTGAATGTTAGGTTGACATCCTTGAGCCACAATGATCTGTAAGACTTGATGAGCTCTGTCCATCTCCCCTCTCAAGCGCATATCCATCCATTAGTGCACTCGTAAGTGACTACGTTGGGACGCTCACCCCTTTCGACCATGATTTTCAGCATAGCCTCTGCCTCTTCAACCCTACCTTCTTTGCTAAAAGCATCCACGAGTATATTGAATGTAACTACATCAAGGTAAATTCTCGTATTTGCCATTTCTGTCAGTAAACGTTTAACCTCTGTCCATCTGCCGAAATTGCAGAGCCCTTGTATGATGTATCACTGAACTGTATGTAAAAATATTCGGTTGACTTACCTTAGCGACCATTTCGGAGAGAAGTCGAAGTGCTTCGTCCACCTTCCTATCCTTGCACGTACTATCTACGATTGCACTATACATCACAATATTCGGCTTACGGGATCCTTCTTTCTCCACAAGACGGAGCGGTTCAAGAGCTTTAGAGGTGTTTCCCGCATTTGCACAATCCATTGATCACAGTCCCATAAGTAATCTCATCACAAACTTTCTGAATGACCATTGTTCGGAATAATTCCACGGACTCTGCAAATCTGTCCGCTTCAAACAACCCACGAATAAGAGTGTGTTGAGAGTAACCACATTAGGTTTGAATCCAAGCTTGAAAATGCTGGCTAAGATTGCAAAACCAAAATCAAGCTGATTCAAATGACAGAAACAGTTTATCACAATGGTCATGGACCATCCGTCAAACGGTACACCTTTAAAGCGCATTTCTCTGTAAAGAAGGACGGCAGAGCTGAATTGCTTCATCTTAACAACACCGGTTAACAACCGACTGAAATCAGCAACAGGAGGCAGAGGTTGAAATTCAAGCATTCCATAAAACAAAGAGCGGGCATCATCCACCCGATCAAATCCAGTTATGCGCTTGACTGCTAGAATTTCTTTAACTTCACTCCGTGTTAATTTCGAATAGGGAGGAGGGTTGGAACTTGGACAACAACGAGATGATGAATAAAGAGCTAAAGGGATAGCAGTAGCATTATTACGATTAATAAGAGAAGAAGAGGAAGAATAGGGAAATTTACCAGCAAAAAGACAATTTACCTACTTTCAACTTCTTCAAACAGTGGATGTCAAATGCTGGGGCACTTTGGGAGTCATGAATTTACTCTTTCCACTTTCCACTTTCCATTTGGGGGTCTAAACTCTAAAATACCCTAGTTTACCTTCTTTTCTTTTCTTTTCTTTTTAAATCCCAAAAACAAAAACATACATAGACCAGCGGCGCTTATTCAGCAGCAGAGTCATAAAAAAGAACAGCCACTTCCTTACACACACACAACACAGCATATATCATTCCATAAGTCGTGATACTGCACAACTAGATCCTTGATTTTACTCTTTCCACTTTCACTCCTTTAGTTAACCTTCTTTTCTTTTCTTTTTAAATCCCAAAAACAAAAACATACACAGACTAGCGGCGCTTATTTAGCATCAGAGTCATAAAAAAGAACAGCCACTTCCTTACACACACACACAACACAGCATATATTTTCCACATAGTGTATAAATCCTCGAGTCACAATGATGTTGTCTGAAGTCTGCCTGCCAGGAATGAAGGCGTTTTGGTTGTTGCCAATAATTTTTCTAATGATCAAATGCGGCCGATTTGCAACAATTTTTGTGATAGTCTTGGTGTTGACCTTCGTAGGAGCTATGTGGCGTAGCTGAGAGACAGATTTGGGTGCTTAACTTTCGGAATTAAGGTGATGAAGGTCTGATTCATATCATGTGGAAAGCTATTTTCCTAGAATACCTTGGTGATCCAAGCCGTGGTATAGGGGTCAACTCTATCCCAGCTCTTTTGATAGAAGATCGGGAGGAAGCCATTTGGTCCGGTGATTTGAAGGCTCCCATTTGAAATATTGCAAACTGTACTTCCTCTGCACTAACAAGACAATTTGGAAGCCTCTTATTAGCATGATTAACCGGCGGAGAGAACATGCATTGAGGACAGGGGTCACTTGTTCTTCAATATGAGGATCCATGAAATATTTCTGAACCATAGCAGGAAGGGATTCGTTTCCATTGATACATGTCCCATTGGCATCTTTCAGGTAAAGAATTATTCTTGCCTCTTCTTCGTTTGGTGGGGAGATGTAAATATCGTGTGCTATGTTCACCGTCCTCAATCTAACTAAGATGCGATTTCTGGTGCCAATAATTTTTTCTTGAGATAGAATGTCTTTGTAATCCTACTGTAATTTCGTGTCTAGCTTAGTCAAGAAACCCAAAGGATCTTTTGAGAGAGAATGTTGGACTCCCTCAATACTAGCTTTACATTCTTCTTCCGATAGAATACATTCTCGGAGACCCTTTTATTCCATTTTTTGGATTTTGAAGCAAAAGTATCAAGAGCCCCTGCAAATTATTGTGAGCAACATTCTAAGCATTAGGAAAACATTATAAAAGTCATTGTGTTTCATCCAGCAAGCTTGGAATCAAAAGTGCCTGTCAATATAGTCTAGATATGTATATTCTATAGAGCTAGAAGGATGAGGTGGTGATTGAAATGCACATGAGGTAGATGGTATACGAAGAAGCCCATATATTAACGCCACCACCTAGAGTTTCACAAAGCTTGAGCCAACCGTTGTTTAATCGCGTGAGTATTATGTACAGAACTGGACCTAAAGAATTGTGGGCCATGGAATGGTAGTTCTAGCAAATCACCCTATTGACAAGCTCCCGAAGTACGTTCATAGATGAGCCCGAAACAGGTTCACAGTACTACTACATCATATTTAAATGAATTTAGACTTCGGCGGGCTGGCGGGATCTCTATAAACCACATCGTACAAACCACATAACTAATTACAAGATGATGACGCAACACGGGCAGGATCTCTATAAAATAAATTAAACATATCCAATCGAAGCTTTACAACCGAAAGAGGTCTCGCATTTGAACCAAAGCAATATGACCATGTAGGATTCCAATATTGCAACAACATACGACATAACAACTTTATACATACAATCAACTGAATGGAACTCAACAAGTTACCTTGGGTTCTTCATCCAAAAAAACGCATGAAACGAACCAGTTTCACAAGGCTAAAGTTCATACCTTTAACATACGTAATTTTCTTCGGTAGAGGAACCTGAATTGGCTAAAAGAGCACAAGTATACGAATATGGTTCAATACCATGATTTAACATTTCCTCCAAGAATAACTTTGCTCCAAACCCTAGACTTTTTTTAAGGAGACATTGAACAATTGGATTATACGTAAAACCGTCAAGTACCAAGTACTTGTACAAAACCTGATTAATTTAGGCATCGCCAATACATCCTGCATTTTATCTCCCCATACCTGTTCCTTCTACGGGAAAAGCATTTGTTGTCCCACCTTTCTTCGATAGTTTTTTCTCGTTTTTGCCATTCCCACTGCCAGTAGTTCCACTTCTGTGAAATAAAGCATTATTCAACTACGGATCAACCGAATTCAGGAGCAAAAACACAAACAGTTTTCTTCAAAGAAAAAACACTACCATAATTGGGCAGAAGGTTTTCCCCCTTTTGATGCACTCAAGACTTCACCATAGTAAGAAATTAGGGCAATGATGCATGGATACTTCTTTCTGGTAACATGTGGTATCCGACACAATATGCACCAGATATTAAGGATAACACACTTGGGGCAAACTTCTAAGGATACAGATATATTTTTTCTTCATCTTACCCCCCTAATTTGATATCAATCCAGCCACTTTTCATAATTTACAACTACTGCATTAATAATGGTCAAAGGTTATCTTAGACTTTTTCCTGTAAAAATTATAGGAAATCGGAAAATAGGACATTTGTCAAGTTTTATATGGCAAACAATTATAGGAAATCCTCATATGAGCTACTCTCTGGTTAGTTTGTATCGAGTAGTTGATTACCTAGATTCCCGACTAATACCGTATTAGCAATAAAGTTCAAAGAGGACAAAAGCTGAGCAAATTGATCAATAATCTTGATTATATGTATTACAGGCGTTTTTACTGACACCACACCAAATCCACCGTTGTGGCACCACAGTGACAATGGACATTTTCAAAGTCGATTTTAGGCCTGATGATTAACCGGGTAAAAGTCGATTATAAGCTCTAGAATCCACTTTGAGGAAAGTTGACTGTTTCCGGTGAAGTGCCACAGTAAAACAGTGGTGCTACTAAAGACCCTCATGTATTATATAAGAAAAGCGTGAAGAAATATGACAGAAACAAACATCTTCAATTTAGCTGAAGATTTCCCAGCTACTGATCCACAACAGGATTTGTATTTCTTTTTCGAGCCACAAGGGCATGTCTTATTTCTTGAAACTTTCTACATAAAAAAAAAATACCAAAACTAAAATTCAATCAAATTTATTGAGCTGAAAAGAGGGAAATGAAGGCAAAAGCTAATTAGAATGTCAGTTAATGAAAAAAAACGAACAATTACCGTTTCCTCATGCAGCAAGCGCTTCTTCTCTTGAGATCTTTCTTCGTCTTTGCGAGATGCTTTATGGTCAACTTTATTATTGTCAGCATCTATTTCCAGCTTCTCAGACTTTTTCTCATGAATCTAAATTACTGAGATACAGCATTATAGTGATGCCTTCTACCGGCAAAATGCAATAATAACAACAAAATGGGAACAAGAAGTATAAAACAATATTCTTCTCACTTTTGTACTGAAAATAGCTCGTCGAGGCCAATAAGCCTTGTGAGAGACGGTGAACAATCTCAACAAAATGACTTCCACATTCGGTATTAAAAAGTAACAGACCAAGTCTCTAAGTAACACATTTTCTTACTTAGTGAACAGACACTGAAAATGTGCCTATCATACAAACCAAACAATATAACTGAAAGAAGTCTAAGATGCATCTAGAGTTTTTCTATCTCCGTCCCTCAATATACGTCGCTTTTGAGGTTTTCACACAGATAAAGTGGGTAAATGTCCTAAATTTTAGTTAAGAAAGTCTGAAATACTCTTTTACTATCATTAATGCATTGGTTGTGTAGTGTTTGGATGAATAATCAATTAAGGGTATGATAAGGCAAAAGGCGATTAAAACTCCCTACTCTAAAATGACAGATAATAGAACCCCCCCCAAAAAAAAAAAAAAAATCAAACGGACGAAAGATATGAAGGCACAAAGGTAGTAAAGACAAAATTTATAATGAGTATACGGCGCTTTAATTTAGGTATAGTAATGCCCTATGTTTACCGTTCCTACTGTCTGGTGGAGGACGAATCATCTTATTTCCATCTAAATCTTCCTCGGACCGTCATTCTGCTATTAGGTATTCAATGGCTGCATCAACATCTCCCCCTACTTGCTCCAATACCTAGCATAAATTTCATTTAGAAGGAAGCAATTGTTCCAAACCTGTATATTGCACGCCTTATCTTTGTTGTATAGTGCATAGTAAATAAGAACCAAAAGATATAAAAACTTATTGTCACCACATCCAATTCCAGCCATAACCACTTTTATGGATCCTTGTTGTATAATATTCCTCCCACTTGCATTAGAGTTCACAGAAGCGTGATGTTGCAGAAATACCAGCATCAGCCTTTTATGCGGTTAAAGATATTAGACTCCTAGTGAAGATTACTGATAGATGAAAGAAAACGAACAAATCCAGTTTTGAACATTCAAAAAACAAAGGATAAGAAAAGACGGCCTTTATTTGGACCACACCAAACCTACCGGTGCACCACATACCAAGGGAACCACACCAAATCGACCTTCGGGAAGTCAATTCTTGAGTCAAGAATCGACTTTAAAAAGGTCGATATCACCACAATTGACCTTCGGAAAGTCGATTCTTGACTTCCTGAAGGTCGATTCGGTATGGTGTGCAAGTAGTGTGGTGCATCGGTAAAAAGAAAGTGGTATAAATAAAGGATCCCTAAGAAAAAGGTGACCACTTCTCGGCCTAGAGTAGGTGATGTGCGCTCTGATGAAACACCTCAGTCTTAGATTCACACCGTTTCGACCCAAAATTATGAATATAATACAGTTGTACTTGGTCAAGTGTACACTTGAAGAAACAAGTGCTCCATCTTTACTTGTGCAAAAGCAAAACACACTCTCTGCGCCTCATATATATTACCGAAACCCCTGCTGCTTGCTCCCCTGTTGGCCAATTTACTTTACTTCCCAAACCTCTCTTCATCCTCCATTCATGTACCATTTACGAATGTATGTCTTCACACAGTGTGATCTGTACGGGCGTACACGGCATATCTCCCCAATACACCGTTACAATATGGCATCTCATACAGCAGCTCCATCATGCACACCTTTACCACTAAATTATTGGCCACATGCGTTTTCTAAAACTGCCTACCTCATTAACCACATTCCCACACCCATGTTTAATCCAAAAAAAAAAAAAAAAAAACCCTCTAAACTTCATCCAAAAGCTATTCCTGGGTTACCCCACTAATCATTGATTGATCTGGCATCACATAAAATTCACATAGCACAACACAAAATACTTGTACAGAATTCTATTATTCAATTAATTTAGACTTTGGCAATGAAATCACAACTTCCTGTCCTTGTACAGGACATACGATTAACAAGATGATGATGCAACAAAGGATCTCAATATCCTGATATCATATCAGCTATAAAAGACAAAGGAAAAAGAAAAAAATACAACTGAAGTTCGACTGAAAGAGGACTCAGATTTAAGTGATTAAAGCAATATCACCATACAAGATTCCAAATATCAGATCTTTACATACAAGCAGCTGACAAAAACCAATTCATGCAGAGATGTGCATCAAACAAACTAGTTCCACAAGCCTAAAGATTCATACCTTTAACAAGATCAGTTCACGTAATTTGCTTGCGAAGAAGAGATGAATTGGCTAAAAGAGAACAAGTATACGAATCTGGTTCAATCCCATGAATTAACATTTCCTCCAAAAGCAACTTTGCTCCAAATCCTTGACTTTTTTTTAGGAGACATTGAACAATTGGATTATACGTAAAACTGTTAGGATAACAACCACATTCTCTCATTTTAGTTAGAAGCTCTTTGGCATCCTCCAACAACCCTTCTTGACAGAGTCCTTTCATCATGGTATTAAATGTTTTAACATTAGGCTCCAGGCCTAAAGAAGGGAGTTTGTCAAACAGATTTCGAGCTGAAGATAATTTATGTGCTTCACATAATCCTTTAATAACAGCAGTATATGCTGCTATGTTTAGAGAAACGTTGCTATTCTCCAGATCACATAGCAATTTGTGTGCTTCAGAGACGAGGCCATTTTGATATAAGCCATCAAGCAAAATGCAATAAGTGAAGCTATTCGGACTCACTCCTTCAGATTGCATCTCGCTGATTAACTTCCTTGCATCAGCACATCTACCAGCTTCAAATAATCCATGTACCATAGTGCTGAAGGTAACAACATCACATTTCATGCCTTTATTAGAAATTAATTTGAACAAATCAAGGGCAACGTCTACATTCCCTTTCTTGCAATGTCCGTTGAGCAATATGCTATAACTCTGAATATCAGGATGACATCCTTGAGCCACCATGATCTGTAGAACTTGATGAGCTCTGTCCATCTCCCCTCTCAAGCAGTATCCATCCATTAGTGCACTGTAAGTGACTACGTCGGGACGTTCGCCCCTTTCGACCATGATTTTCAGCATAGCCTCGGCCTCTTCAACCCTACCTTCTTTGCTAAAAGCATCCACGAGTATATTGAAGGTAACTACATCAGGGTAAATTCTCGTATTTACCATTTCTGTCAGTAAACTAGTGACACCTTTCCATCTGCTGAAATTGCAAAGCCCTTGGATCACTGAATTATACGTGATGATATCTGCCGGGGTTCCATTAGCAGCCATTTCAGATAGAAGCTGAAGTGCTTCGTCCACCTTCCTATCCTTACACAGGCTATCTATGATTGTGTTATACATCACAGTATCCGGCTTAAGGGATCCTTCTTTCTCAACAAGACGGAGCAGTTCAAGAGCTTTAGAAGTGTTTCCAGATTTGCACAATCCATTGATCACAGTCCCATAAGCAATCTCGTTACAAACTTTCTGAATGACCATTGTTCGAAATAATTCCACAGCCTCTGCAAATCTGTCCGCTTCAAACAGTCCACGAAGAAGAGTGGTGAGAGTAAACACATCAGGTTTGAACCCAAGCTTGAAAATGCCTGCTAAGATTGCAAAACCAAAATCCACCTGATTCAAATGACAGAAACAATTTATCACAATGTTCATGGTCCATCCGTCAATCGGTACACCCTTGAAGAGCATTTCTCTGTAAATAAGGACGGCGGAGCTGAATTGCTTCATCTTAACAACACCGGTTAACAACCGACTGAAATCAGCAACAGGAGGCAGAGGTTGAAATTGAAGCATTCCATAAAACAAAGAGCGGGCATCATCGACCCGATCAAATCCAGTAATGCGCTTGACTGCTAAAATTTCTTTAACTTCACTCCGGGTTAATTTAGAATATGGAGTTGGGTTGGAAGTTGGACAACAACGAGATGAATAATAAAGAGGTAAAGTGATAGCAGTAGCATTACAACGATGAATAAGAGAAGAAGGGGAAGAAGAAGAATAGGGAAATTTACCAGCAAAAAGACAAGTGAATTTCCACATCTTCACGACAATACTGGCCTACAGAAACAGATCTCGGCTTCGCAATTGAAAGAGAAAGTGAAATTCAACCTGGAAAGGAACTTCTTGAAAGGAAACAGTAGATGGGAGGAACCTCTAACCTGACTTTACTTCTTTCTTATTTCCATTTTTTTTTTCTTTTCTTATTATAATAAAAAAAAAAAAGACGGATTCTATCGACACACGCATAATTACTTTTGCACCCATTATTTGAATATTTTTTTCTGCTGAACAAAACGTCACTCTCACTGGTGTTCCTCCTTCAACACCAACGTCAGTTTGTGCCACTTTTATAACGTGAAAGTCAGTGACACTGGCGTTCCTCCTTAAACACCAACGTCAGTGACACTGACGTTAGTGTTCAAGGAAGAACACCGGCGGGAATGACGTTCGTCTTTTTGAAAACAATGTGGCGTCAAAGTAATTTTTTGTGGTGCGAGAAGTAAATGGGTGTCAAAAGTAAATTGATATGTGCCGTTAGAACCCACCTAAAAAAATTGATTTCATTTTCACAAAAATAATTGCTTGGGTATGTGCTAGAGGTAGGGGTAGTACTATGGTGTCTGGCTTAAGAGGAGAGATGTTAGGTTGAGAGATGGTGAGATCTGAAGCAGACAAGAGGGTCAAGGAGGGGATAGGTGGATCAGGGGTGGTGAGAGATTTGTCAAATTGGATAGTGACTAAAGAGAGTAAGTCTGTCTTGTCTGAAAAATGAGTTTTTGGCTATTTTGGTTCCTAGGGCAGTGTGGGTATGAGGTGTTGGAGAATGGGTAGCTGTATTATGAGAAAATGTGTTTTGTGGTTATCTGGAAAAGCAGGATCAAAGTCAAGTTGACTTTTGGTAGGATAAAAGATTGACCAGGGTTTGGAGATTTGAACAATTTGAGGGCAATGAAGGGATTTATGGATCTGAGATGGAAATGTCTGTTGATCTGGGGATAATTCCATGTCCAAAAGGCGGATTTCATGGACATGCTTGGTGTTTTGGTGGGCATTCAACCAATTCCCGAACATAATTTTTTTTCGTCATCCGGATTAAACTCTTCAGAAATAGAGGGGCAATTTTTCGATTTGTGGCCTATGAGGCCACAGAAATTACAAAAGGAGGGTAGGCGCTCGTATTTAAAAAGAGCTTTGAATATACCTTGATTGGAGGAAAGAAGGGGTTCGTCTTCAAGAATGAGAGTTAGAAGTTGGGGTAAAAGTTTTGAAACAGAGACAGAAGCTTTTATCCTGAAGAGGGGATGGTTAGTGCTTTGGACTTCTCTTATCTGTAAAAAGGAAGGGTCCTTCAGCTCTCTTGCAATATTCTTCCCCACCTCAGCAGTGTAGAAATGGGTTGGCAATTCCCCTAACTTGGATCCAAATATCACAAAGATCAAAGGCTGCATTTCCTTCATCTAGATGTGGCTGTCAAGGTTTAAGAACAAGAAGGATGTCATCAAAACACCAAGGCCCTTCAAACTACACCTTCCTTAGATCTTCCTTCTCATCAAACTAAAATTGAAAGAAATGCTTTCGTAAATTGATAGATTTGAATTTAGTAGTTGCCCATGGTTTTTCCATGGATGGGCTGTATATTTTGACTTGAATGTCCTTCCCAGAAATAAATTTTCCCAAGAGACTGTTGCTTCCTTTCTGGATTCCATCTTTGAAATCAGTCTTTCTGATGCTTGTTGTGGTTGTGTTTGAATCTTGCAGGTGGAGCTTATCTAGGAGGGCATGAATATCTTCTTTATCCATCGTGAAATAAGCCAGGGAGGCTGGAAACAAAGTCAGAGTGACTGGAGAACTCACTTAGGAGAGAGAAACTCTTATATAATGAGAAGATTTTTTTAAATGTTATTGATTCGACCGGAAACTTCAAAAAACTGCCGGAAACTCCTAAGAACTAATCGGAGACCTCAACGAAACAATCGTTATCTTCTCGATCTCACCGGAAAACCCTAAAAGCGTGCCGGAAACATCAAAGCCTTGTCGGAATTATTTGCCAGATAGGAAGCGATTTTGCAAAAGTGTATAAGTGAGGGTGGAGGCTTCCTTATATAGGCATGAGATAGGGCGTAAAATAAACTGTCGCATCTGAAAATTCGAAATTCAAATGCAATCGTGGAACGCACAGTTATCGAAGCGTCATCAACCAATTAGAAACTGCTGCCTATCATGTCAACCGTCACATCCGTTACGAGTTTGAGGTTACGCCTCGTATTACTGCCACAACGAGCTTAGCCGATCACGGCTTCAAGTCCGTCAGCTTCATAGCGCAGCATTCCGCAACGAGTCGCTTTATGCCGTAAAAGTTGCCAAAACCCGTCCGCTCAATAGAGCGGTGCCAAAGCTTGTCTGCTCCATATCACAGCAAGTCACTTATCTCACGAACATGGATTTAAGCCCGAAGATAGCAAGATCGGCAACAAATTCCTCTTGCGGGAACTACTGGGCCGCGGTATTCTAGGTCGCCGATAACTCTACTCTCTGCCTCACTCCACTTGCAACTAGATGAGACACGGAGTAGGGGGCATTGATATGCCAAACCCGTAAATGGTCTCACGAACCTGACATCCGCCCTGAATAGAGTTCTTATCGTGCCTGCTGATCGGCTACACCATCACTCCGCTTGCTACCAAGCCAAAAATAAGCCACAAGCCGTTTGCTCAATCAACCTGCAGGTACATTTCGGGCCGGGGCCGATCCCATGTCCTACCGGCCTGAAGTCCGCTTCACCAAGCCCCTTCAATACCAAGGGCGCCCTGAGCAAAAAAACCGAAAAACCAATCCGAACCGTAAACCAATCCAAACCGAACCGAAATAAACCAAACCAAGAAAAAACCGATCAAATCGGTTTGGATAGGAACCGAACCGAATTTAAATGGTCTGGTTCGGATTACCCTAATTAGAAACCACCCAAACCGAAACCGAACCGAATTACCTACCCAATATAAAGACGCGTTATTACTAACCCTAATTAAACATCCAGGGCACGAAAATTCTTTGAGTTCCTTTGAATTTTAGTAAGTTCTAATGATGTTTCCTTTGAATTTTAGTAAGTTCCTTGTAATATGCTGATGTATTAGACTAGTAGTAGTACATTAGATGATATACTAATTAGGCACTTGAGTTGCCACTTTTGTATATTTTTGTTGTATGTATTAGGGCCAACAATGATTTGATGATGCATATTTGATGTTGTAATATGTAATAACAACTAACTAGTAATTAGCCCTGATGTACATTTGCTATATGTTATTAAGTGTCTTTTAAATATGTTGTGTGCACTGATGTTATTAAGTAATTAGCCCTGATGTACCTTTAATCTGTTTTTACTTTATATTAGTTACTTGAAAATTGTGAGTTATAATAATGTGTAGTTTAGACTAGTGAAACCGAAACCAAACTGGATCCAAACCGAAACCAACCGAAACCAAACCATTGGGTTCGACATCGTTTTGGTTTGGTTTGGTTGGTAGAATATGCCAACCAAACCGAATAACTATATGTAAGATCCGAACCGAACTCGTCCAAACCGAACCATGAACAGGCCAACTCAAGGCAACCCGGACTCAATCTTGGCATGCTAAAGGCAAGCTCGACATGCGATTAACGACTATCGATAATCCCGCATCAAGCGAAGCCGCCTTCAGGGTTGATCATCATAGTTGAAGTCGTAATCACATTAATTATGCTTGATTGTACTTAATTATGTCATGTCGATGGTAGCTTATTCGTGATTAGTCCGATGGCTATAAATAGGGGCACTATGTAAATAAAAAAACGATCCGAGAATTAATATATGCAGAGCAACTCTACCAATTTGTCGACTCCGAACCCACATTCATATCATTTTGAGTCCGCCGTCGGAATCTTCATCTAGGTCATAATAACCACCATCTTTCACTGGAGAAATCACACATAAATAGCCAGATATCCACGACAAACCACCGTTACCGTCACAGTGATATTTTCGACAATATCAATTTTACACTTTATTTACTTATATTAATTACTTTCTTAATCTGTGCGAATCGTTTCTATGCGACAATTAAAAAACGAAGGGAGTATTAAATATGAATGCACCATACCAGATTCATTATAAATGATGTTTTTTTATTATAATAATTGTACTATATTAAATATGAGCATTTAATGCAATTAAATGATGTTTTTTGATATTAAATATTCTATCTTAAATATGAGTATTAAATGCATTATAAATTTTGTTTTTTTTTATAATAAATGTACTATATTAAATATGATGCAATATAATGAGGTTTGTTATAATAAATTATAAATGTGCTATATCAAAATATGAGTATTACATGCATTATAAATGATGTTTTTTTTATTATATAAAATGTATTATATTAATATGAGTATTAAATGCATTATACTCCCTCTTTTTATTTAACTGTCGCAGTTTCCAAAACCACATATATTCAATATAGTAGTTAATTCTTTGACTTAACATCAAAATGACAATAACACCCCTTGAATATAATTAATACAATATTGTTTTCAATATCTCACCCCTTAATAAATAAGGGTAGATATAGAAAAGTACAATAATTAATGCTTCGGAAATGTAACTATGACAAATGAAAATGAATTTTTATTTCTGACAACTACGACAGTTAAATAAAAATGTATTGAATAAGAATACAAGCCCTATATAATAGGTTGTCTTGAACGCATGGAATAAGAAGACTGAGCACATGTCGCGCATCCAACGGAACGGTGCGCACGAGGAGAATGCGGGTTAAAACTTCTCGCATCCAATATAGTGGGTTTTGTCGTTAGTGGGGGGGGGGGGGCGGGTTTGAGACTGATTAATAATAGCTGAAGGAGCCATATGCGGAGTGCACCAATGTGGAAAATTATAGATTTTTTATTTTTTAATTGAATTCAAAAAAATTAAATTCGATACTGATATGGTCGGGAATATCACGATGGTAAAGTTGGCGTTTGTGCAGTGGATATCTGGTTTGAAAAAGATGATTTTTATGGTGAGGTGACGGTGGCTGTGAAGAACACTAAGCGACGCTCAGCCGGCGGACACAATATGTGAGGAAGAGAGGACATGGTTGACAAATTGTCAGAGTTTAACTGCTTATATTGAATTGTGTACCCCCTAAAAGTTTACATGAAGCCTCTATTTATAGGCAAAGCTCTAATGGTGATTAGAGTAACAACGACAATACATAATTAAGTATAATTAAGGAGACAAGCGGCGGTGGAGGGTCGCGTAGAAGGGACCGCTGATCGCTCTGATGTCTTCCAGCTGAGGCAGCCTTATCCTTGCTAATGCCAAGTGTAGAGCGTGCTCGCCTATATGTGGAGGGCATGGCCCGGCTGACCGATGACGGACTGGGGGTAATGTGTTTAGCCCCCCGCTTGGGGCATATACAATCATGCGAGCTCGATGATCCTCTCGACTTAATACCATTCGAGCTGGTGGCGATGGAGGTCAGAGGCTGAGATATGACCGCTGAGGTGGGTCTGATGGTGGTCCGGCAGACCGTGTTCGGCCGCGGTATATCAATGGCCCCTTACTCCGTGGCTAAACCATTCGCTGTGGATTAGACAGGGAGTAAAGCTGTGAACATTAGCGTATCACGACCCTGTACGCTCCCTTAGAGGCGGTGCCGATTATGGTAGTATCGGGCTTGAGCCAGCCTTCATGAAGTTAATCAACTTGCTGTGAGGTGCTGTGCACTTTGGGTGAACAGGCTTTGGACCGCTTCGTACATGGCGGGCTTTGGGAAACTTTTATGTCGCGGAACGACTTATTGCATGATGCTGCGCGATAAAGCTGACAAGCAAGAAATGCTGCACTGTCGGAGGGCGGGTGTAGGACCGCGCTTGTATTGGCGGGTTTTGGCAATTTTTATGTCATGAAATGACTCATCGCCAAGCGTTGCGCTATAAAGCGGACAAGCGCTGATGTGGCGCTACTGAGCGAGCAGATTTGAGAGCTGCGCTATGAAGCGGACAACTTTGTAATTTGCGAGCGGCTGTGTCAAACTGCCATTGGTTGAAGCGTCACCTCGGTTCCGTGTTTGCTGTGACGGTTGACATGACGGGACACGACTTCTTATTGGCGGGATAATCTCGATAACCGTGAGGTGGTTGCGCTTTGAATTTCGAATTTTGAAAACTGACGAAATGTTTTTTCAGTTCCCAGTTTGCCTATATAAAGGGGCAAACCTCAAAACTAAAATACTTTTTCCTCTTTCTGTTTTCATAGCGAAATTATTCCGGCGATATTTGAAGAATCTGGTGGTTTAGCAGCAGTTGCCGGCGGAGTTTAAGCATTTTTCGGTGGTTCATTTGAAGCTTCCGGCCGTTCTTCATCCCGTTTCCAATAAATCTTCAATTTCAGGTAAAAAAAACTTTGATCTTTTTCTCCGTTTTTGTTTTCCTGTGCGTTTCATTACTCCTTCTAGGTATTTTTGCTCCAAGTATGCATGAAATGCTTGAATGTTAAGTGTTTTTTTGGAGTAGGTTTTACTTCCATTTTTCTGTATGATGCTCTGTGCTTATGCCTGTCTATGTAATACTTCAAACCGTCGCATCCTTTACGGTCGTTTGGTCTGTGTCTAACTTTCCCCCAAGTTGTTCCCTTTTTCTCCCCTGTGTCTTAGCTTTTCTTCTCCTAGAATCTTGACTTCGTTATTGTTTGAGCTTCAATTGTTCAATGTTTCTGCGGGAAAAAACGGAGGGGCGAGGTGTCATGATGAGCGGACGCGCCCGTCTTGGCCCGACTCTTAAGTCTAGGTGACTGATAATCCACCTCGCCCTTGTGTTTTTCAGGATGTCTTCTGAGCGTACCCCTAGCCATGATGACGATTGAGAAGCTGTGGAGTATAGGTCTGACGAGGTGGATCAAGGCGAGCAGACCTTCGTAGAATTTTCCAAGCAGCTTGAGGTCGAAATGGTTGATGATGAGGCTCTGGGCGTCTCTGGACAAGGCCCGGATCAGATTGAGGCTGTACTGCGAGCGAATGTGGCTCGGTCTAGGAAACGGAGAGAGTCTAAAAAATTGAATTTGCGGCCCCCAAAGCAATATACCGAAGAGGGGCGTGCCGAGGTCGAGGCCCAAAAAGCTTTTGATAAGGAGGTAGCCAAGCAGTGGATGAAGTTTTATCTTTCCGCGGATTATTCCAGCTCGCTGGCCGCTTTTGACATTCCAACGGATTATCGCTTCATTAGCTTTCCCGGGGTTAAAGATAAGAAACGGGCACTACAACATTTTTGGCTTTCCCGACGTAAATTAAATGCCGGCACAACAGAAAATAAACGCCGTAAAAACATTCACGAAGCATACCGGCGTTGGCAATGTTTGCGGCACTTGTTTGTTCCGCCGGAAAGATTTATGGCGATTATAAAGCACTTAAGAAAAGTGTTGCATTTTCATTTGTGGCACTTTTTCCGATACTTTGCACCATGTGCCGTATATCTTTAATGGCGGTTTTGCGACACTTGACTTCTGTGACAAACATGGATTTGTGGTAATTTATCGACAAATATTTCTATTGATGCACTTTGCTTGTGACAAATTTGCCGACACCTATTCATTCGGAAATATACATTTTTGTTACACTTTACCAACATTTGGTTCATTTTCCGTAGTTTTCGAAGTGACAATTCAACGACACCTATTTTTATTGCCTAAACTGTGTTCCAGTTTTTTTTTTTTTTTTTTGTTGTTGTCACAATTGAAAAATAAATGGAAAAGTAAAATGATTTTCATGTTGGTAATTCAAATATACGAACAAAAACGCAGAAAGAAATGATTTTATTCAATATATTTAACATATTGGTTAAATTTGAATGAAGTGAAAACTAAAAATAACCAAAGAACAGTTGATACCCCCAACACCCACATCCAAACATTACGTGACAAACAAAATATTTGGATGTTGGTGTAAATTCATAATGTACATATACACCTACTATTGTTTAATGCATATACACACCTATCAAAATCACACCTATTTGTCCATCTGTTTCAACATAAAAAATGGTGTCCAACGTGTTGTACCAGGAAGCTATCAACCGACATAAGATGAACTTTTCTTATTCCTTTTCATGAAGCCTAACATAATCGAGAGGGAAAAAAAAAAAAAAAAAAAAAAAAAAACTTAAAAGAGAAAGTAAAACTATCAATTTTTCATCATAATCATGAACTACCATCAACCATTCCTGCAAATAAAGTAATGAAACGATACAATGAACAAAAATAATAACTACCTGAGCAACAAAGAATGTCAGGAAACACCACCACCAAAACCACTGATATGAATCCATCCATGTTCAGCTGCATCGCTATCCCTGAACCACAACCACTTTGAAAATTTCAGCATCATGTCTCTGAAGCTCATGAGAAACGTCACCTCCCCACATGAGAATTCTACAAATAAATTTAGGAATACAGATAAAAGCTACAAGTGAGTATCCATTTCATATCTAACAACCAGATGCACGAACAAGTAAGCCTGCACATGACCAAGATCTACAAACAATATACGAAAATGAAAACCTGTTCTCAATTTATAATGCCAAACAACTATAGCATTTTGTAGTTCAGCCAATGGCCATAAGTATACCTAGATCTGATTCATCATGATCCAGTGTAATCACTATATATTCTCAGATTGTGAACACATGAATTGATGCTACTTCTTCTTAAAGCGGTTTTCCTTGAACAGAAGTGAAAAAGAAATTCAGAGACCAAATGTTTCTTTCAATCTTTTACAAAAATATATAAGCAGAGGGTGGTGGTACAAATAAATCCTGCATTTCAAACTTCTTTCCTTCAATATTTGAGAAGAATAAAAATCCATTCTTCACAAAATCACAATCTAGCTAGTGTATCAATAAAGTTCCTTTTCTGTGTATATACATTTTTTGTGCTTTGATCCAAAAGTCGTAAATCTTCGGAATCGACTTTAAAAAGGTCCCGATATCACCACAATTGACCTTCGGAAAGTCGATTCTTGACTTCCTGAAGGTCGATTCGGTATGGTGTGGTGCATCGGTAAAAAGAAAGTGGTATAAATAAAGGATCCCTAAGAAAAAGGTGACCACTTCTCAGCCTAGAGTAGGTGATGTGCGCTCTGATGAAACTCCTCAGTCTTAGATTCACACCGTTTCGACCCAAAATTATGAATATAATACAGTTGTACTTGGTCAAGTGTACACTTGAAGAAACAAGTGCTCCATCTTTACTTGTGCAAAAGCAAAACACACTCTCTGCGCCTCATATATATTACCGAAACCCCTGCTGCTTGCTCCCCTGTTGGCCAATTTACTTCACTTCCCAAACCTCTCTTCATCCTCCATTCATGTACCATTTGCAAATGTATGTCTTGACACAGTGTGATCTGTACGGGCGTACACGGCATATCTCCCCAATACACCGTAACAATATGGCATCTCATACAGCAGCTCCATCATGCACACCTTTACCACTAAATTATTGGCCACATGCGTTTTCTAAAACTGCCTACCTCATTAACCACATTCCCACACCCATGTTTAATCAAATAAAAAAAAAAAAAACCTCTAAACTTCATCCAAAAGCTATTCCTGGGTTACCCCACTAATCATTGATTGATCTTGCATCACATAAAATTCACATAGCACAACACAAAATACTTGTACAGAATTCAATTATACAATTAATTTAGACTATGGCAAAGAAATGACAACTTTAATTCCTATCATTGTGCAAGACATACAATTAACAAGATGATGATGCAACAAAGGATCTCAATATCCTGATATCATATCACCTATAAAAGAGAAAAGAACAAAAAAACAATTGAAGTTTACGACCGAAAGAGGCCTTAGATTTAAGTAATTAAAGCAATATTACCATACAAGATTCCAAATATTAGATCTTTACATACAAGCAGCTGACAAAAACCAATTCATGCAAAGATGTGCATCAAACAAACTAGTTCCACAAGCCTAAAGATTCATACCTTCAACAAGATCAGTTCACGTAATTTGCTTGCGAAGAAGAGATGAATTGGCTAAAAGAGAACAAGTATAGGAATCTGGTTCAATCCCATGAATTAACATTTCCTCCAAAAGCAACTTTGCTCCAAGCCCTTGACCTTTTTTAAGGAGGCATTGAACAATTGGATTATACGTAAAACTGTCAGGATAACAACCACATTCTCTCATCTTAGTTAGAAGCTCTTCGGCATCCTCCAACAACCCTTCTTAATCTGTGTGCACCATAAAAGTATTACCTAGATCTGATTCATCATGATCCAGTGTAATCACTATATATTCTCAGAAAGCTCAAAGTGTTTCAAATATTGTGAACACATGAATTGATCCTACTTCTTCTTAATGCGGTTTTCCTTGAACACAAGTAAAAACGAAATTCAGAGACCAAATGTTTCTTTCAATCTTTTACAAAAATATATAAGGCAGAGGGTGGTGGTACAAATAAATCCTGCATTTCAAACTTCTTTCCTTCAATATTTGACAAGAATAAAAATCCATTCTTCACAAAATCACAATCTAGCTACTGTATCAATAAAGTTCCTTTTTCTGTGTATATACATTTTTTGTGCTTTGATCTAAAAGTCGTAAATCTTCGGAATCGACTTTAAAAAGGTCCCGATATCACCACAATTGACCTTCGGAAAGTAGATTCTTGACTTCCTCAAGGTCGATTTGGTATGGTGCGGTGCATCGGTAAAAAGAAAATGGTATAATTAAAGGATCCCTAAGAAAAAGGTGACCACTTCTCAGCCTAGAGTAGGTGATGTGCGCTCTGCTGAAACACCTCAGTCTTAGATTCACACCGTTTCGACCCAAAATTATGAATATAATACAGTTGTACTTGGTCAAGTGTACACTTGAAGAAACTAGTGCTCCATCTTTACTTGTGCAAAAGCAAAACACACTCTCTGCGCCTCATATCCCCTGCTGCTTGCTCCCCTGTTGGCCAATTTACTTCACTTCCCAAACCTCTCTTCATCCTCCATTCATGTACCATTTGCAAATGTATGTCTTGACACAGTGTGATCTGTACGGGCGTACACGACATATCTCCCCAATACACCGTAACAATATGGCATCTCATACAGCAGCTCCATCATGCACATCTTTACCGCTAAATTATTGGCCGCATGCGTTTTCTAAAACTGTCTACCTCATTAACCACATTCCCACACCCATGTTTAATCAAAGAATAAATAAAAAATAAAAATAAAAACCTCTAAACTTCATCCAAAAGCTATTCCTGGGTTACCCCACTAATCATTGATTGATCTAGCATCACATAAAATTCACATAGCACAACACAAAATACTTGAACAGAATTCAATTATATAATTAATTTAGACTATGGCAATGAAATGACAACTTTAATTCCTATCATTGTGCAAGACATACAATTAACACAGGATCTCAATATCCTGATATCATATCAGCTATAAAAGAGAAAAGAAAAAAAAAACAATTGAAGTTTACGACCGAAAGAGGCCTTAGATTTAAGTAATTAAAGCAATATTACCATACAAGATTCCAAATATTAGATCTTTACATACAAGCAGCTGAGCTGAGCTGACCAAAACCAATTCATGCAGAGATCCGAATCAAACGAACTAGTTCCACAAGCCTAAAGATTCATACCTTTAACAAGATCAGTTCACGTAATTTGCTTGCGAAGAAGAGATGAATTGGCTAAAAGAGAACAAGTATACGAATCTGGTTCAATCCCATGAATTAACATTTCCTCCAAAAGCAACTTTGCTCCAAACCCTTGACCTTTTTTAAGGAGGCATTGAACAATTAGATTACACGTAAAACTGTCAGGATAACAACCACATTCTCTCATCTTAGTTAGAAGCTCTTTGGCATCCTCCAACAACCCTTCTTGACAAAATCCTTTCATCATGGCATTAAATGTTCTAACATTAGGCTCCAGGCCTAACGAAGGGAGTTTGTCAAACAGATTTCGAGCTGAAGATAATTTATGTGCTTCACATAATCCTTTAATAACAGCAGTATATGCTGCTATGTTTAGAGAAACGTTGCTATTCTCCAGATCACATAGCAATTTGTGTGCTTCAGAGACAAGGCCATTTTGATATAAGCCGTCAAGCCAAATGCAATAAGTCATGTTATCCGGACTCACTCCTTGAGATTGCATCTCGCCGATTAACTTCCTTGCATCAGCACATCTATCAGCTTCAAATAATCCCTGTACCATAGTGCTGAAGGTAACAACATCACATTTCATGCCTTTATTAGAAATTAATTTGAACAAATCAAGGGCAACGTCTACATTCCCTTTCTTGCAATGTCCGTTGAGCAATATGTTGTAACTCGAATATCGGATGACATCCTTGAGCCACCATGATCCGTAGGACTTGATGAGCTTTGTCCATCTCCCCTCTCAAGCGATATCCATCCATTAGTGCGTTATAAGTGACTACGTTGGGACGCTCACCCCTTTCGACCATGATTTTCAGCATAGCCTCTGCCTCTTCAACCCTACCTTCTTTGCTAAAAGCATCCACGAGTATATTGAAGGTAACTACGTCAGGGTAAATTCTCGTATTTGCCATTTCCATCATTAAAATAGTGACATCTTTCCATCTGCTGAAATTGCAAAGCCCTTGGATCACTGAATTATACGTGATGATATTTGCCGGGGTTCCATTAGCAGCCATTTCATATAGAAGCTGAAGTGCTTCGTCCACCTTCCTCTCCTTACACAAACTATCCATGATTGTGTTGTACATCACAGTATTCGGCTTATAGGATCCTTCTTTCTCCACAAGGCGGAGCAGTTCAAGAGCTTTAGAAGTGTTTCCAGATTTGCACAATCCATTGATCACAGTCCCATAAGTAATCTCGTCACAAACTTTCTGAATGACCATTGTTCGGAATACTTCCACAGCCTCCGCAATCCTGTCTGATTTAAATAGTCCACGAATAACAGTGTTGAGAGTAACAACATTAGGTTTGAATCCAAGCTTGAAAATGCTTGCTAAGATTGCAAAACCAAAATCAACCTGATTGAAATGGCAGAAACAGTTTATCACAATATTCATAGTGCGTTCATTAATGGGTACACCCTTAAAGCGCATTTCTCTGTAAAGAAGGACGGTGGAGCTGAATTCCTTCATCTTAACAACACCGGTTAACAACTGATTGAAATCAACAGCAGAAGGCAGAGGTTGAAATTCAAGCATTCTATAAAACAAAGCATGAGCATCATCCACCCGATCAAACCCAGTTTTGCAATTCACAGCTAACAATCTTATAACTTCAACCCGGGTTAAGTTCAAAAGACGTGAACTTGGAGGAGGAATCAAATGTCGAGTATGTATAGCAGCATAAAGATGAAGAAATGAAGGAGAAGAGAGATGAGATTTACCCACAACAAGAGAAGTCAGTCTCTGCATCTTCACGGGGGGTTTATTCAGAGTAATCGATCTTCGCTTTCAATTTGGAGGAGGGGCTAAGGTCGATTCAGCTTCGTTTTCAAGCTGCTTCCTTCTATCAGCTTCTTCAAAATGTGCTACTACTAATTTTGGGGGAGTTTTAGGTTGATTAATCGATTTAATTGATGGGAAGTTCTACAACGATTTAAAGAAAATTGGACCGTCTTTCTTCTATTACACATAGGTGAATTTCCAGGCATGTAAATGAATGTATAAATCGTAAAGCAAAATAATTTTAATTTTATTTTAACCGATACGAAATATACAAACGCACAATTTTTGTCCTCATTGAGAGGTGAATCTGGAATCTCCAGGTTAAATACGACAACATTTACTGTTGGGTCAATGTCTTATCGGCTAAAAGTAAAGCAAAATAATTAAAATATCATTTTCACTATATAGTTATAATGTAATTGATGTAGAAGATCTACAATAAACGGGTAAAACATGAGCTAATCCAAACTCCAAACTTTCATTCATAAAATGATAGATAGTTTTTTATTACAAGATGAAGAAGTTCTATAACAAGGTACATACCCTAGTGATTACCACTAGGGTCTACCCGGGTTCCAGTGTGGGGAGACCCGGGTTCGATCCCCGCCCCCGTAGTTTAGGCCCTTTCGTTTCCGGCAACAAAAAAAAAATAAAAAAATAAAAAAATTTAGAAGCGCAATTAGGTAATTAACAAATAAATAAAAGCCCACATGGCTATTTACTAAACAAAACATAATAAAAATACTGTTAATTGTGCTACATCATCTCCATCCCTGGATATGCTGCATCATCTCCATCCCCCTACTTAGAAAGCTTGTCCACGAGCGAACTTGTAGGGATCCGCATTGAGGCCGCAACAAGCACAAGATCCATCGGCGTGTCATGTCCATATTGTGAAACAATTACAAAACAATGATATCCTTCCAACCCTTTTCCTGAGCAACAGATAAGGCCCATCGAACCACTTCAGCCTCAAGAGCGCTCTAAGTGCAGAATTTATATGTTGAAAAAGTAACGACCGACCCCCATGTTTCCAAATAAGAAGTTTTCATTCAATGAGAGAATTTGAAGGATTACAATGAATCGTTTTATATAGAGCTCATTAATTCAAGGCTAAGTAAGAGCTTTAGTTACTTACAACAAACTAACTACCAACTTAACTAGTAATAGACTAATGTAAAATCTTTAAAACAAACTCGTACCAGCTACTTGAGAAACCGTTTGGTTTGGTTGAATAAGTTGATACTCCTTACGCAACAGTTTAAGATTTTGACAGATTGGCAATTCAACAAAATATGCATCTTTATATACATCAAAATACTTCAAATTAAGCTTGAAATGGATACTTCTTCCTTCCTTCCGCTTTAGCATTACGACGACGTCTGCCCCAAGTCTGCAACAATACTTGAGACTTGAACAAATTGAATTACAATACTTGAACAAATCAAGAAACACAGCAGTAACTCGAGCAGCAAATAGCGACCTGTCATTCTTACACCAATGTCAAACCTTCAACTCACACTACTTAGCTTGTACAGAATTCACAATTTGGAAATGAACAGAAAACTTCTTATACTATAGTATAATCCAGATACTTAACAAGATGATGATGAAACAAGGGATCTCTTTATCCTCGTATCATATCAGCTACGTATAAAATACTACTAAATAAAAGATTATAAACAATCCAAGCTTACAAAAGAAGCATATTCAAATGCAGGATGAATAGCATAGATCGAGTAGACGATACAGGGTCCAGTGCACATAAAACTCCGAGCATGAATTTTAAAACTCACAGAACAAAGATAAGCAATACAACAAAAACAAGTGGCCCAAACTACGTACATACGTCATGTACAGAACAAAAAAGGCAAAGGGAGAAAACATACTTAACCGTCTTTCATCACTTATTAATCAATCTGCTTGTAATAATAAAGGTTGTCATTTTATGTTTACCAACATTCGCCACAATACAGCGATGATTCCTTCCATCATTTGAGATAGGAAAACTAATAGAGAATACAATGCCTGGAGTGGGGTCAGAAAAAAAAAACCCTAGAAAAGTGGCTACTCTGATACCCAAAACATCATAGCAATTTATACTAGTGGCCTGTAAAGTAAAATTCTAAACTATAATCCATAAATTGACACACATATAGATACTCATGCATATCTTGGTGTCTTTTCATAATACCTTTCATCATGGCATTAAATGTTCTAACATCAGGCTCCAGGCCTAAAGAAGGGAGTTTGTCAAACAGATTTCGAGCTGAAGATAATTTATGTGCTTCACATAATCCTTTGATAACAGCAGTATATGCTGCTATGTTTAAAGAAGCGTTGTTAATCTCCAGTTCACATAACTATGTGTGCGCTTCGGAGACAAAGTCATTTTCACATAAGCCGTCAAGCCAAATGCAATAAGTGAAGCTATTTGGACTCACTCCTTGAGATTGCATATCGCTGATTAACTTTCTTGCATCAACACATCTACCAGCTTCAAATAATCCTTGTACCATAGTGTTGAAGGTAACAACATCACATTTCATACCTTTATTAGAAATCAATTTGAACAAATCAAGGGCATCGTCTACATTCCTTTTCTTGCAATGTCCCTTGAGCAATATGCTGTAACTCTAAATATCAGGATGGCATCCTTGAGCCACCATGATCTGTAGGACTTGATGAGCTTTGTCCATCTCCCCTCGCAAGCAGTATCCATCCATTAGTGCACTGTAAGTGACTACGTTGGGACGTGCGCCCCTTTCGACCATGATTTTTAGCATAACCTCGGCCTCTTCAACCCTACCTTCTTTGCTAAAAGCATCCACGAGGATAATGAGCGTAACTACATCAAGGTAAATTCTCGTATTTGCCATTTCTGTCAGTAAACGTTTAACCTCTGTCCATCTGCCGAAATTGCAGAGCCCTTGTATGATGTATCACTGAACTGTATGTAAAAATATTCGGTTGACTTACCTTAGCAGCCATTTCAGAGAGAAGATGAAGTGCTTCGTCCACCTTCCTATCCTTGCACGGACTATCTACGATTGCACTATACATCACAATATTTGGCTTACGGGATCCTTCTTTCTCCACAAGACGGAGCGGTTCAAGAGCTTTAGAGGTTTTCCGTTTTGCACAATCCATTGATCACAGTCCCATAAGTAATCTCATCACAAACTTTCTGAATGACCATTGTTCGGAATAATTCCACGGACTCTGCAAATCTGTCCGCTTCAAGCAACCCACGAATAAGAGTGTGTTGAGAGTAACCACATTAGGTTTGAATCCAAGCTTGAAAATGCTGGCTAAGATTGCAAAACCAAAATCAAGCTGATTCAAATGACAGAAACAGTTTATCACAATGGTCTTCCATCCGTCAAACGGTACACCTTTAAAGCGCATTTCTCTGTAAAGAAGGACGGCAGAGCTGAATTGCTTCATCTTAACAACACCGGTTAACAACCGACTGAAATCAGCAACAGGAGGCAGAGGTTGAAATTCAAGCATTCCATAAAACAAAGAGCGGGCATCATCCACCCGATCAAATCCAGTTATGCGAATGACTGCTAGAATTTCTTTAACTTCACTCCGTGTTAATTTCGAATAGGGAGGAGGGTTGGAACTTGGACAGCAACGAGATGATGAATAAAGAGCTAAAGGGATAGCAGTAGCATTATTACGATTAATAAGAGAAGAAGAGGAAGAATAGGGAAATTTACCAGCAAAAAGACAATTGAATCTCCACATCTTCAAGACACTGCGAGAGCTGAGCTGCTTGCTTTTTCTATCTACCTACTTTCAACTTCTTCAAACAGTGGATGTCAAATGCTGGGGCACTTTGGGAGTCATGATTTTACTCTTTCCACTTTCCACTTTCCACTTTCCATTTGGGGGTGTAAACTCTAAAATACCCTAGTTTACCTTCTTTTCTTTTCTTTTCTTTTTAAATCCCAAAAACAAAAACATACATAGACCAGCGGCGCTTATTCAGCAGCAGAGTCATAAAAAAGAACAGCCACTTCCTTACACACACACAACACAGCATATATCATTCCATAAGTCGTGATACTGCACAACTAGATCCTTGATTTTACTCTTTCCACTTTCACTCCTTTAGTTAACCTTCTTTTCTTTTCTTTTTAAATCCCAAAAACAAAAACATACACAGACTAGCGGCGCTTATTTAGCATCAGAGTCATAAAAAAGAACAGCCACTTCCTTACACACACACACAACACAGCATATATTTTCCACAGTGTATAAATCCTCGAGTCACAATAATGTTGTCTGAAGTCTGCCTGCCAGGAATGAAGGCGTTTTGGTTGTTGCCAATAATTTTTCTGATGATCAAATGCAGCCGATTTGCAACAATTTTTGTGATAGTCTTGGTGTTGACCTTCGTAGGAGCTATGTGGCGTAGCTGAGAGACAGATTTGGGTGCTTAACTTTCGGAATTAAGGTGATGAAGGTCTGATTCATATCATGTGGAAAGCTATTTTCCTAGAATACCTTGGTGATCCAAGCCGTGGTAGAGGGGTCAACTCTATCCCAGCTCTTTTGATAGAAGATCGGGAGGAAGCCATTTGGTCCGGTGATTTGAAGGCTCTCATTTGAAAATTGCAGACTGTACTTCCTCTGCACTAACAAGACAATTTGGAAGCCTCTTATTAGCATGATTAACCGGCGGAGAGAACATGCATTGAGGACAGGGGTCACTTGTTCTTCAATATGAGGATCCATGAAATATTTCTGAACCATAGCAGGAAGGGATTCGTTTCCATTGATACATGTCCCATTGGCATCTTTCAGGTAAAGAATTATTCTTGCCTCTTCTTCGTTTGGTGGGGAGATGTAAATATCGTGTGCTATGTTCACCGTCCTCAATCTAACTAAGATGCGATTTCTGGTGCCAATAATTTTTTCTTGAGATAGAATGTCTTTGTAATCCTGCTGTAATTTCGTGTCTAGCTTAGTCAAGAAACCCAAAGGATCTTTTGAGAGAGAATGTTGGACTCCCTCAATACTAGCTTTACATTTCTTCTTCCGATAGAATACATTCTCGGAGACCCTTTTATTCCATTTTTTGGATTTTGAAGCAAAAGTATCAAGAGCCCCTGCAAATTATTGTGAGCAACATTCTAAGCATTAGGAAAACATTATAAAAGTCATTGTTTCATCCAACAAGCTTGGAATCAAAAGTGCCTGTCAATATAGTCTAGATATGTATATTCTATAGAGCTAGAAGGATGAGGTGGTTTAATCGCGTGAGTATTATGTACAGAACTGGACCTAAAGAATTGTGGGCCATGGAATGGTAGTTCTAGCAAATCTCCCTATTGACAAGCTCCCGAAGTACGTTCATAGATGAGCCCGAAACAGGTTCACAGTACTACTACATCAGATTTAAATGAATTTAGACTTCGGCGGGCTGGCGGGATCTCTATAAACAACATCGTACAAACCACATAACTAATTACAAGATGATGACGTAACACGGGCGGGATCTCTATAAAATAAATAAAACATATCCAATCGAAGCTTTACAACCGAAAGAGGTCTCGCATTTGTTCAAAGCAATATGACCATGGATTCCAATATTGCAACAACATACGACATAACAACTTTACACATACAATCAACTGAATGGAACTCAACAAGTTACCTTGGGTTCTTCATCCAAAAAAACGCATGAAACGAACCAGTTTCACAAGGCTAAAGTTCATACCTTTAACATACGTAATTTTCTTCGGTAGAGGAACCTGAATTGGCTAAAAGAGCACAAGTATACGAATATGGTTCAATACCATGATTTAACATTTCCTCCAAGAGTAACTTTGCTCCAAACCCTCGACTTTTTTTAAGGAGACATTGAACAATTGGATTATACGTAAAACCGTCAAGTACCAAGTACTTGTACAGAACCTGATTAATTTAGACATCGGCAATACATCCTGCATTTTATCTCCCCATACCTGTTCCTTCTACGGGAAAAGCATTTGTTGTCCCACCTTTCTTCGATAGTTTTTTTCTCGTTTTTGCCATTCCCACTGCCAGTAGTTCCACTTCTGTGAAATAAAGCATTATTCAACTACGGATCAACCGAATTCAGGAGCAAAAACACAAACAGTTTTCTTCAAAGAAAAAACACTACCATAATTGGGCAGAAGGTTTTCCCCCTTTTGATGCACTCAAGACTTCACCATAGTAAGAAATTAGGGCTATGATGCATGGATACTTCTTTCTGGTAACATGTCCCGTATCCGACACAATATGCACCAGATATTAAGGATAACACACTTGGGGCAAACTTCTAAGGATACAGATATATTTTTTCTTCATCTTACCCCCCTAATTTGATATCAATCCAGCCACTTTTCATTAATTTACAACTACTGCATTAATAATGGTCAAAGGGTATCTTAGACTTTTTCCTGTAAAAATTATAGGAAATCGGAAAATAGGACATTTGTCAAGTTTTATATGGCAAACAATTATAGGAAATCCTCATATGAGCTATTCTCTGGTTAGTTTGTATCGAGTAGTTGATTACCTAGATTCCCGACTAATACCGTATTAGCTATAAAGTTCAAAGAGGACAAAAGCTGAGCAAATTGATCAATAATCTTGATTATAGGTATTACGGGCGTTTTTACTAACACCACACCAAATCTACCGTTGTGGCACCACAGTGACAATTGACATTTTCAAAGTCGATTTTAGGCCTGATGATTAACCGGGTAAAAGTCGATTATAAGCTCTAGAATCCACTTTGAGGAAGGTTGACTGTTTCCGGTGAAGTGCCACAGTAAAACAGTGGTGCTACTAAAGACCCTCATGTATTATATAAGAAAAGCGTGAAGAAATATGACAGAAACAAACATCTTCAATTTAGCTGAAGATTTCCCAGCTACTGATCCACAACAGGATTTGTATTTCTTTTTCGAGCCACAAGGGCATGTCTTATTTCTTGAAACTTTCTACATTAAAAAAAATACCAAAAACTTAAATTCAATCAAATTTATTGAGCTGAAAAGAGGGAAATGAAGGCAAAGCTAATTAGAATGTCAGTTAATGAAAAAAAACGAACAATTACCGTTTCCTCATGCAGCAAGCGCTTCTTCTCTTGAGATCTTTCTTCGTCTTTGCGAGATGCTTTATGGTCAACTTTATTATTGTCAGCATCTATTTCCAGCTTCTCAGACTTTTTCTCATGAATCTAAATTACTGAGATACAGCATTATAGTGATGCCTTCTACCTGCAAAATGCAATAATAACAACAAAATGGGAACAAGAAGTATAAAACAATATTCTTCTCACTTTTGTACTGAAAATAGCTCATCGAGGCCAAGAAGCCTTGTGAGAGACAGTGAACAATCTCAACAAAATGACTTCCACATTCGGTATTAAAAAGTAACAGACCAAGTCTCTAAGTAACACATTTTCTTACTTAGTGAACAGACACTGAAAATGTGCCCATCATACAAACCAAACAATATAACTGAAAGAAGTCTAAGATGCATCTAGAGTTTTTCTATCTCCGTCCCTCAATATATGTCGCTTTTGAGGTTTTCACACAGATAAAGTGGGTAAATGTCCTAAATTTTAGTTAAGAAAGTCTGAAATACTCTTTTACTATCATTAATGCATTGGTTAATGGTTGTGTAGTGTTTGGATGAATAATCAATTAAGGGTATGATAAGGCAGAAGGCGATTAAAACTCTCTATTCTAAAATGACAGATAATAGACCCCAAAAAAAAATATATCAAAAGGACGAAAGATATAAAGGCACAAAGGTAGTAAAGACAAAATTTATAATGAGTATACGGCGCTTTAATTTAGGTATAGTAATGCCCTATGTTTACCGTTCCTACTGTCTGGTGGAGGACGAATCATCTTATTTCCATCTAAATCTTCCTCGGACCGTCATTCTGCTATTAGGTATTCAATGGCTGCATCAACATCTCCCCCTACTTGCTCCAATACCTAGCATAAATTTCATTTAGAAGGAAGCAATTGTTCCAAACCTGTATACTGCACACCTTATCTTTGTTGTATAGTGCATAGTAAATATGAACCAAAAGATATAAAAACTTATTGTCACCTTCTTAATTTTTTCAACGTCTTCACATCCACTTCCAGCCATAACCACTTTTATGGATCCTTGTTGTATAATATTCCTCCCACTTGCATTAGAGTTCACAGAAGCGGTTTTTCCTTCTTGTGATGTTGCTGAAATACCAGTATCAGACTTCTATGCGGTTAAAGATATTAGAGTCCTAGTGAAGATTACTGATAGATGAAAGAAAACGAACAAATCCAGTTTTGAACATTCAAAAAACAAAGGATAAGAAAAGACGGCCTTTATTTGGACCACACCAAACTTACCAGTGCACCACATACCAAGGGAACCACACCAAATCGACCTTCGGGAAGTCAATTCTTGAGTCAAGAATCGACTTTAAAAAGGTCGATATCACCACAATTGACCTTCGGAAAGTCGATTCTTGACTGCCTGAAGGTCGATTCGGTATGGTGTGCAAGTAGTGTGGTGCATCGGTAAAAAGAAAGTGGTATAAATAAAGGATCCCTAAGAAAAAGGTGACCACTTCTCAGCCTAGAGTAGGTGATGTGCGCTCTGATGAAACACCTCAGTCTTAGATTCACACCGTTTCGACCCAAAATTATGAATATAATACAGTTGTACTTGGTCAAGTGTACACTTGAAGAAACTAGAGCTCCATCTTTACTTGTGCAAAAGCAAAACACACTCTCTGCGCCTCATATATATTACCGAAACCCCTGCTGCTTGCTCCCCTGTTGGCCAATTTACTTCACTTCCCAAACCTCTCTTCATCCTCCATTCATGTACCATTTGCAAATGTATGTCTTGACACAGTGTGATCTGTACGGGCGTACACGGCATATCTCCCCAATACACCGTAACAATATGGCATCTCATACAGCAGCTCCATCATGCACATCTTTACCGCTAAATTATTGGCTGCATGCGTTTTCTAAAACTGTCTACCTCATTAACCACATTCCCACACCCATGTTTAATCAAAAAAAAAAAAAAAAAAACCCTCTAAACTTCATCCAAAAGCTATTCCTGGGTTACCCCACTAATCATTGATTGATCTAGCATCACATAAAATTCACATAGCACAACACAAAATACTTGTACAGAATTCTATTATTCAATTAATTTAGACTTTGGCAATGAAATCACAACTTCCTGTCCTTGTACAGGACATACGATTAACAAGATGATGATGCAACAAAGGATCTCAATATCCTGATATCATATCAGCTATAAAAGACAAAGGAAAAAGAAAAAAATACAACTGAAGCTTACGACTGAAAGAGGACTCAGATTTAAGTGATTAAAGCAATATCACCATACAAGATTCCAAATATTAGATCTTTACATACAAGCAGCTGACAAAAACCAATTCATGCAGAGATGTGCATCAAACAAACTAGTTCCACAAGCCTAAAGATTCATACCTTTAACAAGATCAGTTCACGTAATTTGCTTGCGAAGAAGAGATGAATTGGCTAAAAGAGAACAAGTATACGAATCTGGTTCAATCCCATGAATTAACATTTCCTCCAAAAGCAACTTTGCTCCAAACCCTTGACTTTTTTTTAGGAGACATTGAACAATTGGATTATACGTAAAACTGTTAGGATAACAACCACATTCTCTCATTTTAGTTAGAAGCTCTTTGGCATCCTCCAACAACCCTTCTTGACAGAGTCCTTTCATCATGGCATTAAATGTTCTAACATCAGGCTCCAGGCCTAAAGAAGGGAGTTTGTCAAACAGATTTCGAGCTGAAGATAATTTATGTGCTTCACATAATCCTTTAATAACAGCAGTATATGCTGCTTTGTTTAGAGAAACGTTGCTATTCTCCAGATCACATAGCAATTTGTGTGCTTCAGAGACGAGGCCATTTTGATATAAGCCATCAAGCCAAATGCAATAAGTGAAGCTATTCGGACTCACTCCTTGAGATTGCATCTCGCTGATTAACTTCCTTGCATCAGCACATCTACCAGCTTCAAATAATCCTTGTACCATAGTGTTGAAGGTAACAACATCACATTTCATGCCTTTACTAGAAATTAATTTGAACAAATCAAGGGCAACGTCTACATTCCCTTTCTTGCAATGTCCGTTGAGCAATATGTTGTAACTCTGAATGTTAGGTTGACATCCTTGAGCCACCATGATCTGTAGGACTTGATGAGCTCTGTCCATCTCCCCTCTCAAGCAGTATCCATCCATTAGTGCACTGTAAGTGACTACGTTGGGACGCTCACCCCTTTCGACCATGATTTTCAGCATAGCCTCTGCCTCTTCAACCCTACCTTCTTTGCTAAAAGCATCCACGAGTATATTGAAGGTAACCACGACAGGGTAAATTCTCGTATTTGCCATTTCCATCATTAAAATAGTGACATCTTTCCATCTGCTGAAATTGCAAAGCCCTTGGATCACTGAATTATACGTGATGATATTTGCCGGGGTTCCATTAGCAGCCATTTCATATAGAAGCTGAAGTGCTTCGTCCACCTTCCTCTCCTTACACAAACTATCCATGATTGTGCTGTACATCACAGTATTCGGCTTATAGGATCCTTCTTTCTCAACAAGACGGAGCAGTTCAACAGCTTTAGAAGTGTTTCCAGATTTGCACAATCCGTTGATCACGGTTCCATAAGCAATCTCGTCACAAACTTTCTGAATGACCATTGTTCGAAATAATTCCACAGCCTCTGCAAATCTGTCCGCTTCAAACAGTCCACGAAGAAGAGTGGTGAGAGTAAACACATCAGGTTTGAACCCAAGCTTGAAAATGCCTGCTAAGATTGCAAAACCAAAATCCACCTGATTCAAATGACAGAAACAATTTATCACAATGTTCATGGTCCATCCGTCAATCGGTACACCCTTGAAGCGCATTTCTCTGTAAATAAGGACGGCGGAGCTGAATTGCTTCATCTTAACAACACCGGTTAACAACCGATTGAAATCAGCAACATGAGGCAGAGGTTGAAATTTAAGCATTCCATAAAACAAAGAGCGGGCATCATCCACCCGATCAAATCCAGTTATGCGCTTGACTGCTAAAATTTCTTTAACATCACTCCGGGTTAATTTCGAATAAGGAGGAGGGTTGGAACTTGGACAACAACGAGATGAATAAAGAGCTAAAGGGATAGCAGTAGCAATATTACGATTAATAAGAGAAGAAGGGGAAGAATAATAGGGAAATTTACCAGCAAAAAGACAAGTGAATTTCCACATCTTCGCAATTGAAAGAGAAAGTGAAATTCAACCTGGAAAGGAAAACTTTCAACTTCATGAAAGGAAACAGTAGACTTTACTTCTTTCTTATTTCCATTATTTTTTTTTTCTTTTCTTATTATAAGAAAAAAAATGATTTCATTTTCACAAAAATAATTGCTTGGGTATGTGCTAGAGGTCGGGGTAGTACTATGGTGTCTGGCTTAAGAGGAGAGATGTTAGGTTGAGGGATGGTGAGATCTGAAGCAGACAAGAGGGTCAAGGAGGGGATAGGTGGATCAGGGGTGGTGAGAGATTTGTCAAATTGGATAGTTACTAGAGAGAGTAAGTCTGTCTTGTCTGAAAAATGAGTTTTTGGCTCTTTTGGTTCCTAGGGCAGTGTGGGTATGAGGTGTTGGAGAATGGGTAGCTGTATTATGAGAAAATGTGTTTTGTCGTTATCTGGAAAAGCAAGATCTAAGTCAGGTTGAGATTTGAACAATTTGAGGGCAATGAAGGGATTTATGGATCTGAGATGGAAATGTCTGTTGATCTGGGGATAATTCCATGTCCGAAAGGCGGATTTCATGGACATGCTTGGTGTTTTGGTGGGCATTCAACCATTTCCCAAACATAAATTTTTTTTCGTCATCCAGATTAAACTCTTCAGAAATAAAGGGGCAATTTTTTGATTTGTGGGCTATAAGACCACAGAAATAGCAGAAGGAGGGTAAGCGCTCGTATTTAAAAAGAGCTTTGAATATACCTTGGTTGGAGGAAAGAAGGGGTTCGTCTTCAAGAAGGAGAGTTAGAAGCTGGGGTAAAGGTTTTGAAACAGAGACAGAAGCTTTTATCCTGAAGAGGGGATGGTAGTGCTTTGGTCTTCTCTTATCTGTAAAAAGGAAGGGTCCTTCAGCTCTCTTGCAATCTTCTTCCCCACCTCAACAGTGTAGAAATGGGTTGGCAATTCTCCTAACTTGGATCCAAAAATCACAAAGATCAAAGGCTGCATTTCCTTCATCTAGATGTGGCTGTCAAGATTTAAGAACAAGAAGGATGTTATCAAAACACCAAGGCCCTTCAAACTACACCTTCCTTAGATCTTCCTTCTCATCAAACTGAAATTGAAAGAAATGCTTTCGTAAATTGATAGTTTTGAATTTAGTAGTTGCCCATGGTTTTTCCATGGATGGGCTATATATTTCGACTTGAATGTCCTTCCCAGAAATAATTTTTCCCAAGAGACTGCTGCTTCCTTTCTGGATTCCATCTTTGAAATCAGTCTTTCTGATGCTTGCTGTGGTTGTGGCTGAATCTTGCAGGTGGAGCTTATCTAGGAGGGCATGAATATCTTCTTTATCCATCGTGAAATAAGCCAAGGAGGCTGGAAACAAATTCAGAGTGATTGGAGAACTCACTTAGGAGAGAGAAACTCTCATATAATGAGAAGATTTTTTTAATATGTTATTGATTCGACCGGAAACTTCAAAAAACCGCCGGAAACTCCTAAGAACTAACCGGAGACCTCAACGAAACAACCGTTATCTTCTCGATCTCACCGGAAAACCCTGAAAGCGTGCCAGAAACATCAAAGCCTTGTCGGAATTATTTGCCAGATAGGATGCGATTTTTGCAAAAGTGTATAGTGAGGGTGGAGGCTTCCTTATATAGGCATGAGATAGGGCGTAAAATAAACTGTCGCATCCGAAAATTCAAAAATCAAATGCAATTATGGAATGCACGGTTATCGAAGCGTCATCAACCAATTAGAAACCGTTGCCTATCATGTCAACCGTCACATCCATTATGAGTTCGAGGTTACGCCTCGTATTACTCCCACAACGAGCTTAGCTGATCATGGCTTCAAGTCTGTCAGCTTCATAGCGCAGCATTCCGCAACGAGTCGCTTTATGCCGTAAAAGTTGCCAAAACCCGTCCGCTCAATAGCGCGGTGCCAAAGCTTGTCCGCTCCATATCACAGCACCTCACAGCAAGTCGCTTATCTCACGAACATGGATTTAAGCCCGATGATAGCAAGATCAGCAACAAATTCCTCTTGCGGGAACTACTGGGCCGCGGTATTCTAGGTCGCCGATAACTCTACTCCCTGCCTCACTCCACTTGCAACTAGATGAGACACGGAGCAGGGGGCATTGATATGCCAAACCCGTAAAAGGTCTCACGAACCTGACATCCGCCCTGAATAGAGGTCTTATCATGCCTGCTGATCGGCTACACCATCACTCCGCTTGCTATCAAGCCAGAAATAAGCCACAAGCTGTTTGCTCAATCAACCTGCAGGTACATTTCGGGCCGGGGCCGATCCCATGTCCTACCGGCCCGAAGTCCGCTTCACCAAGCCCCTTCAATACTCAAGGCAACCCGGACTCAATCTTGGCATGCTAAAGGCAAGCTCGACATGCGATTAACGACTATCGATAATCCCGCATCAAGCGAAGCCGCCTTCAGGGTTGATCATCATAGTTGAAGTCGTAATCACATTAATTATGCTTGATTGTACTTAATTATGTCATGTCGATGGTAGCTTATTCATGATTAGTCCGATGCCTATAAATAGGGGCACTATGTAAATAAAAAACGATCCGAGAATTAATATGCAGAGCAACTCTACCAATTTGTCGACTCCGAACCCGCATTCATATCATTTTGAGTCCGCCGTCGGAATCTTCATCTAGGTCATAATAACTACCACCTTTCACCGGAGAAATCACACATAAATAGCCAGCGACAAACCACCGTTACCGTCACCGTGATATTTTCGACAATATCAATTTTACACTTTATTTTACTTATATTAATTACTTTCTTAATCTGTGTGAATCGTTTCTATGCAACAGTTAAAAAATGAAGGGAGTATTAAATATGAATGCACCATACCAGATTCATTATAAATGATGTTTTTTTATTATAATAATTGTACTATATTAAATATGAGCATTTAATGCAATTAAATGATGTTTTTTTATATTAAATATTCTATCTTAAATATGAGTATTAAATGCATTATAAATTTTGTTTTTTTATAATAAATGTACTATATTAAATATGATTATTAAATGCAATATAAATGAGGTTTGTTATAATAAATTATAAATGTGCTATATCAAAATATGAGTATTACATGCATTATAAATGATGTTTTTTTATTATATAAAATGTATTATATTAATATGAGTATTAAATGCATTATACTCCCTCTTTTTATTTAACTGTCGCAGTTTCCAAAAACACATATATTAAACATAGTAGTTAATGCTTTGACTTAACATCAAAATGACAATAACACCCCTTGAATATAATTAATGCAATATTGTTTTCAATATCTCACCCCTTAATAAATAAGGGTAGATATAGAAAAGTACAATAATTGATGCTTCGGAAATGTAACTATGACGGATGAAAATGAATTTTTATTTCGACAACTACGACGAGTTAAATAAAAATGTATTGAATAAGAATACAAGCCACTATATAATAGGTTGTCTTGAACACGTGGAATAAGAAGGCGAGCACATGTCGCGCATCCAACGGAACGGTGCGCACGATGAGAATGCGGGTTAAAACTTCTCGAATCCAATATAGTGGGTTTTGTCGTTAGTGGGGGGGGGGGGGGGCGGGTTTGAGACTGATTAATAATAGCTGAAGGAGCCATATGCGGAGTGCACCCATGTGGAAAATTATAGATTTTTTATTTTTAAATTGAATTCAAAAAATTAAATTCGATACTGATATGGTCGGGAATATCACGATGGTAAAGTTGGCGTTTGTGCGGTGGATATCTGGTATGAAAAAGATGATTTTTATGGTGAGGTGACGGTGGCTGTGAAGAACACTAAGCGACGCTCAGCCGGCGGACACAATATATGATGAAGAGAGGACGTGGTTGACAAATTGGCAGAGTTTAACTGCTTATATTGAATTGTGTACCCCCTAAAAGTTTACATGAAGCCTCTATTTATAGGCAAAGCTCTAATGGTGATTAGAGTAACAACGACAAGACATAATTAAGTATAATTAAGGAGACAAATGGCGGTGGAGGGTCGCGCAGAACGGACCGCTGATCGCTCTGATGTCTTCCACCTGAGGCAGCCTTATCCTTGCTAATGCCAAGTGTAGAGCGTGCTCGCCTATATGTGGAGGGTATGGCCCGGCTGACCGATGTAACGGACTGAGGGTAATGTGTTTGGCCCCCCGCATGGGGCAGATAAGATCATGCGAGCTCAATGATCCTCTCGACTTAATACCGTTCGGGCTGGTGGCGATGGAGGTCAGAGGCTGAGATATGACCGTTGAGGTGGGTCTGATGGTGGTCCGGCAGACCGTGTTCGGCCGCGGTATATCAATGGCCCCCTACTCCGTGGCTAAACCATTCGCTGTGGATTAGACAGGGAGTAAAGCTGTGAACATTAGCGTATCACGACCTTGTACGCTCCCTTAGAGGCGGTGCCGATTATGGTAGTATTGGGCTTGAGCCAGCCTTGATGAGGTTAATCAACTTGCTGTGAGGTGCTGTGCACTTTGGGTGAACATGCTTTGGACCGCTTCGTACGTGGAGGGCTTTGGGCAACTTTTATGTCGCGGAACGACTTATTGCATGATGCTTCGCGATAAAGCTGACAAGCAAGAAACGCTGCACTGTCGGAGGGGCAGGTGTAGGACCGCGCTTGTATTGGCGGGTTTTGGCAATTTTTATGTCATGAAATGACTCATCGCCAAGCGTTGCGCTATAAAGCGGACAAGCGTTGATGTGGCGCTACTGAGCGAGCAGATTTGAGAGCTGCGCTATGAAGCGGACAGCTTTGTAATTTGCGAGCGGCTGTGTCAAATTGCCATTGGTTGAAGCGTCACCTCGGTTCCGTGTTTGCTGTGACGGTTGACATGACGGGACACGACTTCTTATTGGCGGGATAATCTCGATAACCGTGAGGTGGTTGCGCTTTGAATTTTGAATTTTGAAAACTGCCGAAATGACGTTTCAGTTCCCAGTTTGCCTATATAAAGAGGCAAACCTCAAAACTAAAATACTTTTTCCTCTTTCTGTTTTCATAGCGAAATTATTCCGGCGATATTTGAAGAATCTGGTGGTTTAGCAGCAGTTGCCGGCGGAGTTTAAGCATTTTTCGGTGGTTCCTTTGAAGCTTCCGGCCGTTCTTCATCCCGTTTCCAGTAAATCGTCAATTTCAGGTAAAAAAAACTTTGATCTTTTTCTCCGTTTTTGTTTTCCTGTGCGTTTCATTACTCCTTCTAGGTATTTTTGCTCCAAGTATGCATGAAATGCTTGAATGTTAAGTGTTTTTTTGGAGTAGGTTTTACTTCCGTTTTTCTGTATGATGCTCTGTGCTTATGCCTGTCTATGTAATACTTCAAATCGTCGCATCTTTTACGGTCGTTTGGTCTGTGTCTAACTTTCCCCCAAGTTGTTCCCTTTTTCTCCCTTGTGTCTTAGCTTTTCTTCTCCTAGAATCTTGACTTCGTTATTGTTTGAGATTCAATTGTTCATTGTTTCTGCGGGAAAAAACGGAGGGGCGAGGTGTCATGATGAGCGGACGCGCCCGTCTTGGCCCGACTCTTAAGCCACCTCGCCCTTGTGTTTTTCAGGATGTCTTCTGAGCGTACCCCTAGCCATGATGACGATCGGGAAGCTGTGGAGTATGGGTCTGACGAGGTGGATCAAGGCGAGCGGACCTTCGTAGAATTTTCCAAGCAGCTTGAGGTCGAAATGGTTGATGATGAGGCTCTGGGCGTCTCTGGACAAGGCCCGGATGAGACTGAGGCTGTACTGCGAGCGAATGTGGCTCGGTCTAGGAAACGGAGAGAGTCTAAAAAATCGAATTTGCGGCCCCCAAAGCAATATACCGAAGAGGGGCGTGCCGAGGTCGAGGCCCAAAAAGCTTTTGATAAGGAGGTAGCCAAGCAGTGGAAGAAGTTTTATCTTTCCGTGGATTATTCCAGCTCGCTGGCCGCTTTTGACATTCCAACGGATTATCGCTTCATTAGCTTTCCCGGGGTTAAAGATAAGAAACGGGCACTACAACATTTTTGGCTTTCCCGGCGTAAATTAAATGCCGGCACAACAGAAAATAAACGCCGTAAAAACATTCACGACGCATACTGGCGTTGGCAATGTTTGCGGCACTTGTTTGTTCCGCCGGAAAGATTTATGGCGATTATACAGCACTTAAGAAAAGTGTTGCATTTTCATTTGTGGCACTTTTTCCGATACTTGCACCATGTGCCGTATATCTTTAATGGCAGTTTTGTGACACTTGACTTCTGTGACAAAAATGGATTTGTGGTAATTTAACGACAAATATTTCTATTGACGCACTTTGCTTGTGACAAATTTGCCGACACCTTTTCATTCGGAAATATACATTTTTGTTACACTTTACCAACATTTGGTTCATTTCCGTAGTTTTCGAAGTGACAATTCAACGACACCTATTTTTATTGCCTAAACTGTGTTCCAAATTTTTTGTCACAATTGAAAAATAAATGGAGAAGTAAAATGATTTTCATGTTGGTAATTCAAATATATGAACAAAGACGCAGAAAGAAATGATTTTATTCGATATATTTAACATATTGGTTAAAATTTTGGTTAAATTTGAATGAAGTGAAAACTAAAAATAACCAAAGAACAGTTGATACCCCAACACCCACATCCAAACATTACGTGACAAACAAAATATTTGGATGTTAGTGTAAATTCATAATGTACATATACACCTACTATTGTTCAATGCATATACACACCTATCAAAATCACACATATTCGAATAAAGCTGGTTTAATAGAACCACTGCTAATGCCAATGTAACTTTAGATTATGCTAATCATGTAAATCCCACATTGAACGCTAATCATGTAAAGCCCACATTGAACGCATCATCGAATTCTGGTGGCGAATGATCATCATGCCTTCTTCACTCCAACAATGCTACAAAGAAGCAAACATGATAAGTCATAGGCCTGCTTACATCTATGCATGTTCTGTTTCACTGTACTATAGTTTGTGCCATATATAACCGCAACAGAGTTACACAAGTTCCATATCCAATATGTATCTAAGGAAAGCAAAAGACAGAAGCATAAACAGTAGCAGGAGGGAAAAAAGAAAGGATAAGATAAAACCCAGTTCGAAAAAGAATGTAATTCTTTTATTAAGACTCTTTTCATTTGTTTCAAAAGATAAGACTCAGATTGATAAAGCCTAAGGAGTGAGAGCCCTGTAAAACCCACAGGTAACATCACTCTCCTTAAAGAGCCTTGACACTTGTCCGTAATGATCAAGCATGGACTATAAAGTTCTGAGAGCCATTACCTAGTTCTAAACGGGAGACATTAATTAGGACGTACGCACTCCTCAATTTAAATATAATCTTTGAATTGATATTTAAAGTGGAACTGGTACACAATCAAAAAGTCCCTCAACTTCAAGAGAACTGGCACGCAATCAAAATATTCCTTTACCGAAATTTGTCCATCTGTTTCAACATAAAAAATGGTGTCCAACGAGTTGTACCAGGAAGCTATCAACCGACATAAGATGAACTTTTCTTATTCCTTTTCATGAAGCCTAACATAATCGAGAGAAAAAAAAAGAAAAAAAAAAAAAAAACTTAAAAGAGAAAGTAAAGCTATCAATTTTTCATCATAATCATGAACTACCATCAACCATTCCTGCAAATAAAGTAATGAAACGACACAATGAACAAAAATAATAACTACCTGAGCAACAAAGAATGTCAGGAAACACCACCACCAAAACCACTGCTATGAATCCATCCATGTTCAGCTGCATCGCTATCCCTGAACCACAACCACTATCCTTGCATTTTAATGTATTTGAAAATTTCAGCATCATGTCTCTGAAGCTCATGAGAAACGTCACCTCCCCACATGAGAATTCTACAAATAAATTTAGGAGAAATCACATATAAATAGCCAGATATCCACGACAAACCACCGTTACCGTCACCGTGATATTTTCGACAATATCAATTTTACACTTTATTTTACTTATATTAATTAATTTCTTAATCTGTGTGAATCGTTTCTATGCGACAGTTAAAAAACGAAGGGAGTATTAAATATGAATGCACCATACCAGATTCATTATAAATGATGTTTTTTTATTATAATAATTGTACTATATTAAATATGAGCATTTAATGCAATTAAATGATGTTTTTTGATATTAAATATTCTATCTTAAATATGAGTATTAAATGCATTATAAATTTTGTTATTTTATAATAAATGTACTATATTAAATATGATTATTTAATGCAATATAAATGAGGTTTGTTATAATAAATTGTAAATGTGCTATATCAAAATATGAGTATTACATGCATTATAAATGATGTTTTTTTATTATATAAAATGTATTATATTAATATGAGTATCAAATGCATTATACTCCCTCTTTTTATTTAACTGTCGCAGTTTCCAAAAACACATATATTAAATATAGTAGTTAATTCTTTGACTTAACATCAAAATGACAATAACACCCCTTGAATATAATTAATGCAATATTGTTTTCAATATCTCACCCCTTAATAAATAAGGGTAGATATAGAAAAGTACAATAATTAATGCTTCGGAAATGTAACTATGACAAATGAAAATGAATTTTTATTTCTGACAACTACGATAGTTAAATAAAAATGTATTGAATAAGAATACAAGCCCTATATAATAGGTTGTCTTGAACGCATGGAATAAGAAGACTGAGCACATGTCGCGCATCCAACGGAACGGTGCGCACGAGGAGAATGAGGGTTAAAACTTCTCGTATCCAATATAGTGGGTTTTGTCGTTAGGGGGGGTTGAGACTGATTAATAATAGCTGAAGGAGCCATATGCGGAGTGCACCCATGTGGAAAATTATAGATTTTTTATTTTTTAATTGAATTCAAAAAATTAAATTCGATACTGATATGGTCGGGAATATCACGATGGTAAAGTTGGCGTTTGTGCGGTGGATATCTGGTTTGAAAAAGATGATTTTTATGGTGAGGTGACGGTGGCTGTGAAGAACACTAAGCGACGCTCAGCCGGCAGACACAATATGTGATGAAGAGAGGACATGGTTGACAAATTGGCAGAGTTTAACTGCTTATATTGAATTGTGTACCCCCTAAAAGTTTACATGAAGCCTCTATTTATAGGCAAAGCTCTAATGGTAATTAGAGTAACAACGACAAGACATAATTAAGTATAATTAAGGAGACAAACGGCGGTGGAGGGTCGCGTAGAAGGGACTGCTGATCGCTCTGATGTCTTCCAGCTGAGGCAGCCTTATCATTGCTAATGCCAAGTGTAGAACGTGCTCGCCTATATGTGGAGGGCATGGCCCGGCTGACCGATGTAACGGACTGGGGGTAATGTGTTTGGCCCCCCGCTTGGGGCAGATAAGATCATGCGAGCTCGATGATCCTCTCGACTTAATACCATTCGGGCTGGTGGCGACGGAGGTCAGAGGCTGAGATATAACCGCTGAGGTGGGTCTGATGGTGGTCCGGCAGACCGTGTTCGGCCACGGTATATCAATGGCCCCTTACTCCGTGGCTAAACCATTCGCTGTGGATTAGACAGGGAGTAAAGCTGTGAACATTAGCGTATCCCGACCCTGTACACTCCCTTAGAGGCGGTGCCGATTATGGTAGTATCGGGCTTGAGCCAGCCTTCATGAGGTTAATCAACTTGCTGTGAGGTGTTGTGCACTTTGGGTGAACAGGCTTTGGACCGCTTCGTACATGGCGGGCTTTGGGAAACTTTTATGTCGCGGAACGACTTATTGCATGATGCTGCGCGATAAGCAAGAAATGCTGCACTGTCGGAGGGGCAGGTGTAGGACCGCGCTTGTATTGGCGGGTTTTGGCAATTTTTATGTCATGAAATGACTCATCGCCAAGCGTTGCGCTATAAAGCGGACAAGCGCTGATGTGGCGCTACTGAGCGAGCAGATTTGAGAGCTGCGCTATGAAGCGGACAACTTTGTAATTTGCGAGCGGCTGTGTCAAACTGCCATTGGTTGAAGCGTCACCTTGGTTCCGTGTTTGCTGTGACGGTTGACATGACGGGACACGACTTCTTATTGGCGTGATAATCTCGATAACCGTGAGGTGGTTGCGCTTTGAATTTCGAATTTTGAAAACTGCCGAAATGACGTTTTAGTTCCCAGTTTGCCTATATAAAGGGGCAAACCTCAAAACTAAAATACTTTTTCCTCTTTCTGTTTTCATAGCGAAATTATTCCGGCGATATTGAAGAATCTGGTGGTTTAGCAGCAGTCGCCGGCGGAGTTTAAGCATTTTTCGGTGGTTCTTTTGAAGCTTCCGGCCGTTCTTCATCCCGTTTCCAGTAAATCATCAATTTCAGGTAAAAAAACTTTGATCTTTTTCTCCGTTTTTGTTTTCCTGTGCGTTTCATTACTCCTTCTAGGTATTTTTGCTCCAAGTATGCATGAAATGCTTGAATGTTAAGTGTTTTTTTGGAGTAGGTTTTACTTCCGTTTTTCTGTATGATGCTCTGTGCTTATGCCTGTCTATGTAATACTTCAAATCGTCGCATCCTTTACGGTCGTTTGGTCTGTGTCTAACTTTCCCCCAAGTTGTTCCCTTTTTCTCCCTTGTGTCTTAGCTTCTCTTCTCCTAGAATCTTGACTTCGTTATTGTTTGAGATTCAATTGTTCATTGTTTCTGCGGGAAAAAACGGAGGGGCGAGGTGTCATGATGAGCGGACGCGCCCGTCTTGGCCCGACTCTTAAGTCTAGGTGACTGATAATCCACCTCGCCCTTGTGTTTTTCAGGATGTCTTCTGAGCGTACCCCTAGCCATGATGACGATCGGGAAGCTGTGGAGTATGGGTTGACGAGGTGGATCAAGGCGAGCGGACCTTCGTAGAATTTTCCAAGCAGCTTGAGGTCGAAATGGTTGATGATGAGGCTCTGGGCGTCTCTGGACAAGGCCCGGATGAGACTGAGGCTGCACTGCGAGCGAATGTGGCTCGGTCTAGGAAACGGAGAGAGTCTAAAAAATCGAATTTGCGGCCCCCAAAGCAATATACCGAAGAGTGGCGTGCCGAGGTCGAGGCCCAAAAAGCTTTCGATAAGGAGGTAGCCAAGCAGTGGAAGAAGTTTTATCTTTCCGCGGATTATTCCAGCTCGCTGGCCGCTTTTGACATTCCAACGGATTATCGCTTCATTAGCTTTCCCGGGGTTAAAGATAAGAAACGGGCACTACAACATTTTTGGCTTTCCCGGCGTAAATTAAATGCCGGCACAACAGAAAATAAACGCCGTAAAAACATTCACGACGCATACTGGCGTTGGCAATGTTTGCGGCACTTGTTTGTTCCGCCGGAAAGATTTATTGCGATTATACAGCACTTAAGAAAAGTGTTGCATTTTCATTTGTGGCACTTTTTCCGATACTTGCACCATGTGCCGTATATCTTTAATGTCGGTTTTGTGACACTTGACTTCTGTGACAAAAATGGATTTGTGGTAATTTAACGACAAATATTTCTATTGACGCACTTTGCTTGTGACAAATTTGCCGACACCTTTTCATTCGGAAATATACATTTTTGTTACACTTTACCAACATTTGGTTCATTTTCCGTAGTTTTCGAAGTGACAATTCAACGACACCTATTTTTATTGCCTAAACTGTGTTCCAAATTTATTTGTCACAATTGAAAAATAAATGGAAAAGTAAAATGATTTTCATGTTGGTAATTCAAATATATGAACAAAGACGTAGAAAAAAATGATTTTATTCGATATATTTAACATATTGGTTAAATTTGAATGAAGTGAAAACAAAAAAATAACCAAAGAACAGTTGATACCCCAACACCCACATCCAAACATTACGTGACAAACAAAATATTTGGATGTTAGTGTAAATTCATAATGTACATATACACCTACTATTGTTTAATGCATATATACACCTATCAAAATCACACCTATCAAAATGACCCAAATTCAACCGACATAAGATGAACTTTTCTTATTCCTTTTCATGAATAAATAATCGAGAGGGAAAAAAAAAAAAAAAAAAAAAAAAAAAACTGGTTTAATAGAACCATCAACCATTCCTGCTAATGTTAATGTAACTTTAGATTATGCTAATCACGTAAAGCCCACATTGAACGCATCATCGAATTCCCCACACGAGAATTCTACAAATAAAGTTGGTTTAATAGAACCACTGCTAATGTTAATGTAACTTTGTGGCGAATGATCATCATGCCTTCTTCATTCCAACAATGCTACAAAGAAGCAAACATGATAAGTCATAGGCCTGCTTACATTTTTTATTAAACCTATGCATGTTCTGTTTCACTGTACTATAGTTTGTGCCATATTTAACCACAACAGAGTTACACAAGTTCCATATCCAAAATGTATCTAAGGAAAGCAAAAGACAGAAGCATAAACAGTAGGCGGAGGGTAAAAAGAAAGGATAAGATAAAACCCACTTCGAAAAAGAATGTAATTTTTTTTATTAAGAATCTTTTCATTTGTTTCAAAAGATAAGACTTGATTGATAAAGCCTAAGGAGTGAGAGCCATGTAAAACCCACAGGTAACATCACTCTCCTTAAAGAGCCTTGACACTTGTCCGTAATGATCAAGCATGGACTATAAAGTTCTGAGAGCCATTCCCTAGTTCTAAACGGGAGACATTAATTAGGACGTACGCACTCCTCAATTTAAATATAATCTTTGAATTGATATTTAAAGTGGAACTGGTACACAATCAAAAAGTCCCTCAACTTAAAGAGAACTGGCACGCAATCAAAATATTCCTTTACCGAAATTTGTCCATCTGTTTCAATATAAAAAATGGTGTCCAACGTGTTGTACCAGGAAGCTATCAACCGACATAAGATGAACTTTTCTTATTCCTTTTCATGAAGCCTAACATAATCGAGAGGAAAAAAAAAAAAAAAAAAAAAAAAAAAAAACTTAAAAGAGAAAGTAAAACTATCAATTTTTCATCATAATCATGAACTACCATCAACCATTCCTGCAAATAAAGTAATGAAACGACACAATGAACAAAAATAATAACTACACGAGCAACAAAGAATGTCGGGAAACACCACCACCAAAACCACTGCTATGAATCCATCCATGTTCAACTGCATCGCTATCCCTGAACCACAACCACTATCCTCCTTGCTTTAATGTATTTGAAAATTTCAGCATCATGTCTCTGAAGCTCATGAGAAACGTCACCTCCCCACACGAGAATTCTACAAATAAATTTAGGAATACAGATAAAAGCTACAAGTGAGTATCCATTTCATATCTAACAACCAGATGCACGAACAAGTAAGCCTGCACATGACCAAGATCTACAAACAATATACGAAAATGAAAACCTGTTCTCAATTTATAATGCCAAACAACTATAGCATTTTGTAGTTCAGCCAATGGCCATAAGTATAATAGACTGATTCATCATGATCTCAGAAATCACTATAGTATTCTCAGATTGTGAACACATGAATTGATGCTACTTCTTCTTAATGCGGTTTTCCTTGAACACAAGTGAAAAACGAAATTCAGAGACCAAATGTTTCTTTCAATCTTTTACAAAAATATATAAGCAGAGGGTGGTGGTACAAATAAATCCTGCATTTCAAACTTCTTTCCTTCAATATTTGAGAAGAATAAAAATCCATTCTTCACAAAATCACAATCTAGCTACTGTATCAATAAAGTTCCTTTTCTGTGTATATACATTTTTTGTGCTTTGATCTAAAAGTCGTAAATCTTCGGAATCGACTTTAAAAAGGTCCCGATATCACCACAATTGACCTTCGGAAAGTAGATTCTTGACTTCCTCAAGGTCGATTTGGTATGGTGCGGTGCATCGGTAAAATGAAAGTGGTATAATTAAAGGATCCCTAAGAAAAAGGTGACCACTTCTCAGCCTAGAGTAGGTGATGTGCGCTCTGCTGAAACACCTCAGTCTTAGATTCACACCTTTTCGACCCAAAATTATGAATATAATACAGTTGTACTTGGTCAAGTGTACACTTGAAGAAACTAGTGCTCCATCTTTACTTGTGCAAAAGCAAAACACACTCTCTGCGCCTCATATATATTACCGAAACCCCTGCTGCTTGCTCCCCTGTTGGCCAATTTACTTCACTTCCCAAACCTCTCTTCATCCTCCATTCATGTACCATTTGCAAATGTATGTCTTGACACAGTGTGATCTGTACGGGCGTACACGGCATATCTCCCCAATACACCGTAACAATATGGCATCTCATACAGCAGCTCCATCATGCACACCTTTACCACTAAATTATTGGCCACATGCGTTTTCTAAAACTGCCTACCTCATTAACCACATTCCCACACCCATGTTTAATCAAATAAAAAAAAAAAACCTCTAAACTTCATCCAAAAGCTATTCCTGGGTTACCCCACTAATCATTGATTGATCTTGCATCACATAAAATTCACATAGCACAACACAAAATACTTGTACAGAATTCAATTATACAATTAATTTAGACTATGGCAAAGAAATGACAACTTTAATTCCTATCATTGTGCAAGACATACAATTAACAAGATGATGATGCAACAAAGGATCTCAATATCCTGATATCATATCACCTATAAAAGAGAAAAGAACAAAAAAACAATTGAAGTTTACGACCGAAAGAGGCCTTAGATTTAAGTAATTAAAGCAATATTACCATACAAGATTCCAAATATTAGATCTTTACATACAAGCAGCTGACAAAAACCAATTCATGCAAAGATGTGCATCAAACAAACTAGTTCCACAAGCCTAAAGATTCATACCTTCAACAAGATCAGTTCACGTAATTTGCTTGCGAAGAAGAGATGAATTGGCTAAAAGAGAACAAGTATAGGAATCTGGTTCAATCCCATGAATTAACATTTCCTCCAAAAGCAACTTTGCTCCAAGCCCTTGACCTTTTTTAAGGAGGCATTGAACAATTGGATTATACGTAAAACTGTCAGGATAACAACCACATTCTCTCATCTTAGTTAGAAGCTCTTCGGCATCCTCCAACAACCCTTCTTGACAAAATCCTTTCATCATGGCATTAAATGTTCTAACATTAGGCTCCAGGCCTAAAGAAGGGAGTTTGTCAAACAGATTTCGAGCTGAAGATAATTTATGTGCTTCACATAATCCTTTAATAACAGCATTATATGCTGCTATGTTTAGAGAAACGTTGCTATTCTCCAGATCACATAGCAATTTGTGTGCTTCAGAGACGAGGCCATTTTGATATAAGCCATCAAGCCAAATGCAATAAGTGAAGCTATTCGGACTCACTCCTTGAGATTGCATCTCGCTGATTAACTTCCTTGCATCAGCACATCTACCAGCTTCAAATAATCCGTTGAGCAATATGCTGTAACTCTGAATATCAGGATGACATCCTTGAGCCACCATGATCTGTAGGACTTGATGAGCTCTGTCCATCTCCCCTCTCAAGCAGTATCCATCCATTAGTGCACTGTAAGTGACTACGTTGGGACGCTCACCCCTTTCGACCATGATTTTCAGCATAGCCTCTGCCTCTTCAACCCTACCTTCTTTGCTAAAAGCATCCATGAGTATATTGAAGGTAACTACGTCAGGGTAAATTCTCGTATTTGCCATTTCCATCATTAAAATAGTGACATCTTTCCATCTGCTGAAATTGCAAAGCCCTTGGATCACTGAATTATACGTGATGATATCTGCCGGGGTTCCATTAGCAGCCATTTCATATAGAAGCTGAAGTGCTTCGTCCACCTTCCTCTCCTTACACAAACTATCCATGATTGTGCTGTACATCACAGTATTCGGCTTATAGGATCCTTCTTTCTCCACAAGGCGGAGCAGTTCAAGAGCTTTAGAAGTGTTTCCAGATTTGCACAATCCATTGATCACAGTCCCATAAGTAATCTCGTCACAAACTTTCTGAATGACCATTGTTCGGAATACTTCCACAGCCTCCGCAATCCTGTCTGATTTAAATAGTCCACGAATAACAGTGTTGAGAGTAACCACATTAGGTTTGAATCCAAGCTTGAAAATGCTAGCTAAGATTGCAAAACCAAAATCAACCTGATTCAAATGGCAGAAACTGTTTATCACAATATTCATAGTGCGTTCATTAATGGGTACACCCTTAAAGCGCATTTCTCTGTAAAGAAGGACGGTGGAGCTGAATTCCTTCATCTTAACAACACCGGTTAACAACTGATTGAAATCAACAGCAGAAGGCAGAGGTTGAAATTCAAGCATTCTATAAAACAAAGCATGAGCATCATCCACCCGATCAAACCCAGTTTTGCAATTCACAGCTAACAATCTTATAACTTCAACCCGGGTTAAGTTCAAAAGACGTGAACTTGGAGGAGGAATCAAATGTCGAGTATGTATAGCAGCATAAAGATGAAGAAATGAAGGAGAAGAGAGATGAGATTTACCCACAACAAGAGAAGTCAGTCTCTGCATCTTCACGGGGGGTTTATGCAGAGTAATCGATCTTCAAAGTGTGCTACTACTAATTTTGGGGGAGTTTTAGGTTGATGAATCGATTTAATTGAGGACTGTCTTTCTTCTATTACACATAGGTGAATTTCCAGGCATATTAAAAAGGTAAATGAATGTATCAAAAAAAAAAAAAAAAAAAAAAAAAAAAAAAAAGGTAAATGAATGTATAAATCGTAAAGCAAAATAATATTAATTTTATTTTAACGGATACGAAATATACACACGCACAATTTTTGTCCTCGCTGAGAGGTGAACCTGGAACCTCTAGGTTAAGTACGACAACACTTACTGTTGGGTCTGTCAGTTTTGGTGACTTTGTTCTCTAAAATTATGAATAAACCGGTGGAACAAATCTGAAAAACTGAGACTGAGAATGATGGTCAGTTTTAGTAAAGTATATTCAGTTTTGTGAAAGTCAGTTTAATGAAGTGCAACTGAGTTTCTTCCGAAATCGACGATCGGCTTTTGGTATGCTGAGTTTTGCTGAGTATAGCTGAGTTCTACATCTGGACAGTTGATTACAAGTTTGGAAAGTCAGTTTGATGCTGAGTTTCGTCTGGTGCATAACAGTTGGAGGTGGGGTCCACATCTGGGGTATTTATGACAATTCCGACAAAGATTTTTGGCGGTTAGGGATTTGTGCCTATGAATACCAATGTTGTAATCAATGCAAAATGTGTCTTTCAAGAGTTGTGTGCTTTCACAAGTGTGTGAAAATACCTTGTAATTTTATGCATAGTAAAATATCTCATTTTTCTGTCCGTGGAGTAGTCGGCACAACGCCGGAAACCACGTTACATCACTGTGTTCTCTTTGTTTCTGTGTTTTATCAATTTCCGTCATACTTTACATTTGCATTGCTTTTGTTTTAATCTTTCTTAAACTGCAAGTTTCTCGTCTGTGTTTTCAACAGGGTCAATGTCTTATCGGCTAAAAGTAAAGCAAAATAATTTAAATATCATTTTCACTCTGTAGTTATAATGTAATTGATGTACAAGATCTACAATAAACGGGTAAAACACATGCTAATCCAAGCTCCAAATTTTCATTCATAAAATGATAGATAGTTTTTTATTACAAGATGATGAAGTTATATGGGGACTTAGGCTATTTATAATATAAGAAGCCCAATTAGGTAATTAATAATTAAATAAAAGCCAACATAAAATATAAGCTCATCCTACACTTTTCTACTTTCCATAATATAAGTCATTCTACATTACCACGCAACATTTATTGCTTTTCTCTATCTTACCCCTAATTTATTATGAATTCAACAACTTTTCATTACTAATTAACAACTATTGCATTAATGATAGTCAAGGGATATTTTAGACATTAACCTTCAAATTAATGACATTCAACCAATTCCTTAATCTGTGTGAAAACTTCTAAGATGACTTATATTTTGGACCGGAGGTAGTAAAAGCCAACATGGCTATTAACTAAACAAAACATAATAAAAATACTATTAATTATCTTGGATGTGTTACATCATCTACATCCCCCTACTTAGAAATCTCGTCCACGAGCGAACTTGTACGGATCCGCATTGAGGCCGCACAAGCACAATTAAGACCCATCGGCGGGTCAAGTCCATTTACCACATTGTGAAACAATTTTAAAGTCTCCTTAAATTGTCCAATGAGATTGTTTACATCATTCCAACCCTCCCATAAAATAACTCGTCCACGAGTTAAATTATAGCCAACACCCATTCGATGATTACAACGTAGGACAAATACGCCATGCCAAAGTTGGACATTTATAACTCTTGTGGCATCATGAATCAATCTGCCCCATTTCTGTTCCACTTGTTTTTGCTTAAAGCACTTGTATTGTCCAAATATGTGCACAATATTAGACAGAGTCGTCATCATGTTCACAGCCTTCTCTTCACCCAACCCAAGACAAGAATGGTGCATAATCGTTTCCCTCGATGTCTGTTTTGTGCTCACAATGTCACCTGTTAGAAAAAATGACTTGATCTCTCGGGTGGATTTGCGGCGGATGAAAATGATCTGAGAATTCGGAGAAGTTTTGTCCCGCCGTGTACTGAAAGCTCAGCAAAGAGCGAATACAACTTCGATTTTGTTCTAGCAGGTTCGTAGATAGTTGGGACCTGCGATTGCCATTTTCATCTTTATTGATCCAGCCCTACCCGCACCAAACACGTTTATAGTACATGGAGGGATATGTTTTGTGAGAGAATAGGGGTATATTCGTCCGGTGGAATTTATTTGTCCTTAATGCAACTAAAAAATTGAAGCTGTATTAGCACTTAATTAATAGGGGAAAAATGGACTAAAACTAATTTTTCCATATATATATTCTACCATTCCATCGTTTTTATTTATTTTTAATAGAATTACTTTTTCCCACTTCTAGAAAAACTTTTGAATTTTTCAAAAAGAAAAAAAATTTGAGTTGCCTTTTACGAATATAAATCAACCATTTACCAAAACCCTGGCCTAGCTGAGCCACTCGATGCTCGCCCGTGCAATGCTCGCTCAAATAAGATTTAATCGAACTCGAGCCAAATTCGAGCAACTCATCAATATTAACAAGCCAAACTCAAGCATCTTTTTTCTTGCTCGAACAAACTCGAGCCAAGTTTGAGCTGTTAGCATATATATTTATATATTATATAAGATATTTAGTATTTTGCCTTAAGGGCATTTTGGTCTTTTTTGTATTTGGCTATATAAGTCATTCTTGTAACCCTAAACCTAAGGTTTTTCCCATACTTTTTGCTAGCTAATGCAAGACTCCATCTTCTTCTTGATCTCTTGATTCTTGGCTTCTTGTTTATACCAATCCTAACATGGTATCAGAGCTTCGATCTTATGCAAAGCTAAACTCAAACACAACGATCGCGGATTTTTTTTTTGTTGCCCTTTTATCATTTATTTCATAAAACCCGGTCTTCTACTAGTTTAATCCTTTTACCCGTCCAGCTATATAAGGTTAAACCCTTGAGCCTTGTTTGGTTTCGGGTGGGGTTGAATCCATTTATCATTGCTATCCCATGAAAGCCGGCACCTTTTTGATGACCATGGCTGCTGCTTCATATCATAGAGATTTATGGCTCTCAATCTCTTTTATCTCTCCTTATCTCTCAGTGAATCGCAAATTCAAGAACTGACACCGGTGAATTCGTTCCTTATCCCTATCTATTTCTGATTTTGTTTTTTCGTTTTTAATTTTTGAATAAATCTTGCAGTTAACGAGTTTTAATTTGCAGATAATGATACTGACCATAAATTGGTCCTTCAGTTCGGTTTAGTGGCTCAGTGCCGATTTGACTGAGTCACATGTCCGTTCGGTTTAATAGTTGTGTTATAATCTAAAACCATGATTAAATCATAACTCGGTTGGCTATATGGTTCAATCTTTTGAGATTGAATCATTTTGGTTTAAGGGTCAATACTGAGTATTTATACCATTATTTTAAACTATATATAATTTTATGCAGGCTCCTATATATATTTTTTTAGGGAAATTTTTGGTTTGATATTATGATACTACTTCTAATTGTGTTACAACATCAATTGTTTTTGGCTCGTATATTCTTTTTGGGTTTAAAAAAAGTATAATAATATTAAGTATAAAAAAAACGTTTTTAAAGAATGACCCACAACTTTTGATAAGTTTTTTTTTTGTTAAAAAAAAATCCCTGAAAATTTGAGTAATCAGTTTTTGAAATTCAAATTTTGGAGTTATCTTCTCCAAGTTTTGACTATAAATACCCAGTATACGTGAAATTCAAATTTTGGAATTATCTTCTCAATGTTTTGACTATAAATACCCAGTATACATCAACTGGATTGCAACAACTCAGAATATCACTTCTTGAGCAATCCTACATTCCTAAATATTTTCAAAAACTTCTATTTTCTGTTTTTCCTTTTGGTCTGCAAGAAGTTGAGTTCTATGGTGACACTGAAAAGTGTGGTTCTGATCAATGGTCTGAACAGAAGTCTGCTAATGAGGTCCCTTTAGTTCTCTGGTAGAGGTAACTCAATTGACTCAATTATAACTTTCAGTTTATGGTTTTGAATGTGTTGATTGCATGTTTAGCTTAATAGTAGTCTTTTGTGATACTAGTTTTGTTGTGTAGCCTGTGTCTGTTTTTGTGTTTAAAGTTTTGGTAGTTGATTCTTGGTGATCAAAGTAGTAGACAACATCCATGTTGATCTGAAGTGTTTATTGTCTGTGCTTTGAGTCTGAATAGAATCAGTGCCTTAAGTCCTTGTTTTTGCACTTTGACAGAAGTCTTGTGATTTTGGTCTTAATGCATCCCTTGTTGTTTGTGTTTCATACAATATTTAGAAGTCTTACATTCAAGGCCCTTGTACGTGTTGACTACATTGAGTTGTAGGTCTTCACTCACTATAAGAGGTTTGTCTGAGTTGATTCAAATTATTGTGTGATTGAGTGTTCAGATCCCACCAAAATTGTTGGTTCTGATTCTGAACCTCAGCATACACATAGTGTTGTTGTTGATCAGTTTTAGGACACCCCTTTTGTGTTTTTATTAAGTCTGCAGTTAGTCTGTGTGAGTTTGCTAAATCCTGTATTCTTGTTGAGTCTGTTTTGTTGATTTCATGCCTGCTAAAAATCTATATTGGAGCTGCTATTCTAAGATCATCCTGTAATAGCTAGAAAATAGGTTTAGTTATCTGAACTGTGTATTCAGTCGTATGTAACTGCAGGCCTGATAATCCTCCTTTTTGGACTTGATTATCATTCCCAAAGTTGACTGATAAGTTCAGTCTTTGATCTTGATTTTCAACTGTACTTTTGTAATCTGCTGTATATTTTGATCTGTTAAAATTGCTGTAGTATGGTAGACCTGCTGTGTTGAGTAAGCTGAGTATTTTTTTTTGTGTCTTGTTTGATCTATTTGATATCATTCTGTTTTGGATAGACCTGCATTTGTTTTATCAGTCTTCGGCAAGTTTGATATACATACTACAGCAATTTTAAAAGGCAATTTTTACCCACACTCTATTCACCCTCCTCTAGAGCGTGTCTGCGCATTATCGATCCAACAAGGCTGTTAGCTTGTGATGTGTTGTTCCTTTTTTTTTTTTTTTTTTTTCTGTTGTTCTTGTGGGCTCTGTGGCTGATGTTTCGTCCCTGAAAAAGGTATTTCTGAAGGGGCTTATTTTCTGGGCTTGCCTGTAATTTTGAATGGTTAGTATAGAACAAAAACCATATTTAATGTAAAAATTATGTTTTATAATGAAACATGTCTGGAATATAATAAGCTTAGTGTTTTAATGGTTGATGATGTTCAATTGAATTATGAAATTTGATATGTTTGTGTTGCTGCTACTTAAAATCTAGCCCTGCAACATTCATTCATGACTTACCGCTAATCAAAACGAAATTAGACCCCGTATCCGGACCCGTTCCACCTCAACTAGCATGTATCACAGCAGCATAATCACTCGTTCGGATGTCTCCTTTTACGGTTAATAGCCTCATGATGCAATAATCACTCACTTAATGAACAGTATAGTAAAGCGTTTGTTGTTGCGTTATCTAAAACATACCCAGTTTCTTCGTCTTCATCTCCCTTTGAAGTTTGAACTACCACTCCATTGCTAATCACTCCTAGTTAGTGATGCCGCCAACTGCAGGGGGACCAGACCGGAAGTCCATGTTTCATTCTTAGGTTCAACCCTCATTTCATGGAGTGGCAACATCATCAACGGAGTCAGAACATCGAGCAGTCGCATCAGCTACTTCAGAAACCGTTTGGTTGATTTGCTTACGCAACAGTTTTAAGATTTTGAAAGAGACGGCAATTCAACAAAATATATCTTTATATACATCAAACTACTTCAAATTAAGCTTGAAATGGATACTTCTTCCTCTATAGCATTTCGGCGTCTGCAACAATACATCAAAGCAATAAGGTACTTATTCCACTATAATAAAGAATAAAAAACGCTTGTCACATACAGAAATGCATGCAAATAATTAAAAACGTAAATCCTCAGAACGAATGACGAGCATCTCATGTCGTTCCATGTATGAATACGAGTTACAAACTTTAAAATCAAAACAAATGCTTCTGAAGGATATGCAGGAACCCTAATGGCAATCCTCGGCTCCGTTTCAATAAAACGACTCAGTGAAAAACATGTATGTATTAATTGAAGAAGAAACACTCACAATCACCAAATCGTTAATTAAATCATGTTAGCATGCATGTCCTAACGTCCACGTGATATAACTCATAAAATCATTCATCAACAATCGCAATAGCTGCACAATTTAAACAGCATATCCACCCACACACACACAATTAACTTTCTTATATAACAAACTTGAACAAATCAAGAAACTCGCAGCAGCGACCTGTCATTCTTTGATATATTGCTACAAGGTGAAACCTTCAACTCACACTACTTGTACAGAATTCACACTTAGGAAATGAACAGAAAACTTCTCACTATAGTATAAACCAGATACTTAACAAGGTGATGCTAAAAGGGATCTCTATAAAATACATATATAAAAAATTAAAAACAATCGAAACTTACAAAAGAAAGAGGTTTTCTGGTTTTGTTTTTGAACTTTTGGTAGCTGCTATCTGTATCATTGTTCTTGCTTCTTTTTTTCTTCGTCAAAAGCGAATTGAGATGGTGCAAAGCCCCCCGGTTCCCAGACCCCGTATGCCGTAAGTAGTTCCACCACAACTCTAGATTCTCGAGTAAGCAATACTTGTGTCGTTGACGTAAGCATGCATCATCACTGCATAATCCAAACACCATTCAAGCATGAAGCATATTCAAATCGACTTGCATTTCGTCTCGAGATCTTGTTGGCGAAAAAAAAAAAAGAACTTCAACTTCACCATATACACACAACAAAATGTTCAACTATAATCATTAGTCCTACCAAATGGTCAACACACAGCATGCCACGTCGACATTCACCACAACACAGCGATTCCTTCTATCATTTAAGATAAGAAAACCAAACGAAAATATAGTGTCTGGTCTCACAAAAAAAAAAAGCCTAGAAAAATGGCTACTCTGATACCCAAAACATCATACCAATTTATACTTAGTGGCCTGTAAAATTCTAAACTATATTCTTTATATTGATACATATATATACTCACGCATATCTTGGTGTCTTTCATAATACCTAGGACACTCCACACAACTCTATGGCACTACGGTGTAGGTGTATACACACATTATTATTCATGAATGAATTCATGTATATATCCGATCTTACCTAAAGAAAATCGACTACCAAGTACTTGTACAGAACCCAATCACTTTAGACATTGGCAATACATCCTGCATTATACACAAGAGCAGCTAACCGAAGCTCGTAAACTTGTGTGTAAATGAAAATCGCCATATATACCACTTCCCCTTTCAGCCTCCTTCCCTACTAATAAACACCAACCTTCAAATATTTGATGCAAAAAACCGATTATAACATGAGCAATTCTTTTTTTAAGGGGAAAAAAATCAGCTCTCCGAACCCCTAAATCCTAAGGCATGAAGAAAACATAGAATATTGCAACCACATTCATCCGGGCAACAATTTTCATTTGACCAAAAGAGAAGGGCTTAGTAGGATGTAGTGTACACTGCAAAACCAAAATTTCCCTTTTCCTCCTGCTCAGCAAACACACACAAACCCCCCAACATGATCATCAAGTTACTTATTCATTAAGAAGACCACGTAAAACAAACCAATTCAACAAGGCTAAAGACTTGTACCTTCAAGCAAACCAAATCCGGTTCAACACCATGATTTAACATTTCCTCCATCTGCCGAACCCTCGACTCTTTTTATGGAGACCCTGAACAATTGCATGCATACAACTGTCAGACAAACAACCATATTCTCTCATTTTAGCTAGCAACGGTTTGGTATCCTCCAACAACCCTTCTTGACGGAATCCTTTCAACATGGCATTAAATGTTCTAACATTGGGCTCCAAGCCTAAAGAAGGAAGTTTATCAAACAGATTTTTAGCGGAAGAAATTTCCCCTTTTTCAAATAATCCTTTGATAAGAGCATTATATGCTGCTATGTTTACGGAAACGCTATTGTTCTCCAGATCACATAGCAAAGTGTGTGCTTCAGAGACAAGGCCATTTTGACACAAGCCATCAACCCAAATGCAATGAGTGAAGCTGTCTGGACTCACTCCTTGAGATTGCATCTCGTTGATCAACTCCCTTGCATCAACACATCTACCAACTTCAAATAATCCTTGTATCATGGTGTTAAAGAGAACAGCATTGCATTTCATGCCTATACAAGAAATTACTTTGAACAAATCAAGGGCAACATCTAAATTCCCTTTCTTGCAATGTCCGTTGACCAATATGGTGTAACTCTGAATATCAGGATGACATCCTTGAGCCACCATGGTCTGTAGGACTTGATGAGCTCTGTCCATCTCCCCTCGCAAGCAATATCCATCCATTAGTGCATTGTAAGTGACTACATCAGGATGTTGACCCCTTTCGACCATGATTTTCAGTATATTTTCTGCCTCTTCAAAGCTACCTTCTTTGCTAAAAGCATCCACGAGCATAGTGAAGGTAACTACGTTAGGGTAAATTCTCGTATTTGCCATTTCCGTCATTAAAATTGTGACATCTTTCCATCTCCCAAATTGCAAAGCCCTTGGATCACAGAATTATACGTGATGATATTTGCCGGGGTTGCATTAGCAGCCATTTCAGATAGAAGCTGAAGTGCTTCGTCTACCTTCCTGTCCTTGAACAGACTATCTACTATTGCACTATACATCACAGTATTCGGCTTATGGTGTCCTTCTTTCTCCACAAGGCGGAGCAGTTCAATAGCTTTAGACGTGTTTCTACATTTGCACAATCCATTGATCACGGTCCCATAAGTAGTCACGCTACAAACTTTCTGAAGAAGCATTATTTTGAATAATTTCATAGCCTCTGCAATTCTGTGTGCTTCAAACAGTCCACGCATAAGAGTGGTGAGAGTAACAACATCAGGTTTGTACCCAAGCTTGAAAATGATGGCTAAGATTGCAAAACCAAAATCAACCTGATTCAAATGGCAGAAACAGTTTATCACAATGGTCATGGTGTGTTCATTAATGGGTACACCCTTAAAGCGCATTTCTCTGTAAAGAAGGACAGCGGAGCTGAATTGCTTCATCTTAACAACACCGATTAACAACCGATTGAAATCAGCAACATGAGGCAGAGGCTTGAAATTCAAGCATTCTATAAAACAAAGCATGGGCATCATCCACCCGATCAAACCCTGTTTTGCATATGACTGATGATAATTCTACCCGGGTTAAGTTCAAAAGATGTGAACTTGGAGGAGGAATCAAATGTCGAGTATGTAGAGCAGCATGGATATGAAGTAATGAAGGAGAGGAGAGACGAGATTTACCAACAACAAGAGAAGTCAGTCTCCGCATCAATGTACGATACGTGATGATATTTGCCGGGTTCCAGCTGCCATTTCAGAGAGAAGCTCAAGTGCTTCATCCACGTTCTTGTCCTTGCATAGACAATCTACGATTGTGCAGTACATCACAAAATTCGGCTTATGATGTCCTTCTTTCTCAACAAGGCGGAGCAATTCAATGGCTTTAGACGTATTTCCAGATTTGCACAGTCCACTGATCACAGTCCCATATGTAGTTTCATCACAAGCTTCCTGGATGACCATTATGCGGAATAATTCCATAGCCTCTACAAAACTGCCCGCTTCAAACAGTCCATGAACAAGAGTGGTGAGAGTAATCACATTAGGTTTGAACCCAAGCTTGAAAATGCCCGCCAATATTGCAAAACCAAAATCAACTTGATTCAAATTGCAGAAACAATTTAACACAATGCTCATGGTCCATTCATCTACTGGAACACCATGAAAAAGCATTTCTCTGTAAAGAAGGACCGCGGTCCTGAGTTGCTTCATCTTAACGACACCGGTTAACAACCGATTGAAATGATCAACACAAGGCAGAGGTTGAAATTCAAGCATTCTAAAAAACAAATTACGGGCATCATCCACCCCATCAAACCCAGTTTTGCATTTGACATCTAATAATCTTATAACTTCAACCCGGGTTAAGTTGAAAAGATGTGAACTTGGAGGAGGAATCACATGTCGAGTATGTATAGCAGCAGCATAGAGATGAAGAAATGAAGGAGAAGAGAGATGAGATTTACCCACAACAAAAAGAGAAGTCAGTCTCCGCATCTTCAGGGGTTTATTTACAGTTATCGATCATGGCTTTTCAACTTGATTGAGCTTCGTTTTCAAATCTCAGTTTCTTCAAACAAAAACGGAACAGATGATGAGCTACTAATTCTTGGGGAGTTTTAGGTTTAAAAATCGACGAATGTGTTTCTTCCCTAACACACAGGTGAATTTCCACGCATATTCTATTAAAAAGGCAAAGGTAAATGATAGTGGTAAATTGTAAAACAAAATAACTAAAATATCATTTTTTGACTTACGATTAATACGATAGTTGTTATCGTGTCACAAACTATATGTTATTCTATACTTTTAGATTTGTCTTATAATATAAGTTATACTACGTTATCAATGCCATATTTATTACTTTTTTTTTTCTATCTTACCCCTAATTTATTATCAATATAACCACTTTTCATTACTTACCAACAATTGTATTAATGATAATTAAAGGACATTTTAGATTGGCGAGTTCTATTGGCACCATCATTTTACTACTAACACTTTTTTTAATATTAATTTTCATTTATTTTTTCACACCACCAAATCACTTTTTAGCACCACGTTACGCGCGTCAGAGCCACTGACGTTTTTTTTTCTCGCAACATAGTGGGTCTGACGTTTGACACCAATGACACATTTAAAACTGTAAAATCAGTGTCACTGACGTTTGGATTGGAAGCCAACGTCAGTTTCAGTGACGCTCGTACCGTAAATGGGCGTCAGTGCCACTGACGTTATGTTGTTCAAAATAATAAAAATACTCAATATGGTGTCAAGAGTGATTTATAGGGTGCCAAGAGTAATCGTGGTGCCGTGAGTATTTTCGTGGTGCCGATAGAAGCCACATTTAGATTAACTTTCAAATTTATGACATTCAACCAATTTCTTAATCTGCGTAAAAATCTCTAAGTCGACTTATATTTTGGGACGGAGGTAGTATATTATATATATATATATATAATATTTTTATATCGGGTGCATGTCATTATAGAGGTAATGTGTATGTGATGTAACTTTAATGAATTTAATTCAAATAAAATCCTAGTATTGTAGTAAACATAATGGTATTAAAATGGTGAGTTCTATTGACACAACATTTTTACTATTGACACTAATTTTTTTTAATATTATTTTTTCATCTACTTCACCATACCACCAAATTACTTTTCGACACCATGGTACACGCGTCAGTGTCTTTGACGTTTCTTTTCGCTAACAACGTCAATGTGACTGACGTTTCTCAGCAATGATATATTTATAACAATAATATCAGTGTTGCTGATATTGAAAACCAACGTCAGTGTCAGTGACCTGCGTACCGGAAAAAAAAAGTCTGTGAAACAGAAGTTATGTTGCACAAAATAATAAAAATATTATGGTGATGTCAATAGTTAAAGTGTGGTGCAGATAAAAGCCGCCAAAAATTATTATTCAAAAACAAACGTGAGATAATGGTTTAAATATGGCTTCATTTAGACACTGAAAGCTAATAAACTCATTGCGTGGAATGACGTTTATAGCATTAAACAAACTTTCAAATGATGTAAGAAATTAGGCATTGATACCAGAAAAATATTCAACTATTTAACACACACACACACACACAAAAAAAAAAGCTCGAGAACAGAAGAAATTTTATAATGCAAACGTTTGTATTAAGGTTGTGTATCAAAAGACATACATCATAGTCATTCATTTCACATAATACATTTTTATTGTGTAAGGTTATAAATGAAAGATTATAATTTTATAATGCTATCAATGCTGCCAAATCAGTCCAGTCGTTTTCTCGAATCTGCAAGTATGGAAGGCCTATATGCAAAGGATGCAACGCAGGACACGGTAGAAAAATTAGTTAAAATTTCAGTATTGGTATATGAATGTAGATGCATGTATGCATACAATCATCTTCCCCAAGTCCCCTCGGCTAATTTCAAGTTACACACATGCACACACTTGAAAAATCCGACAAACAAAACACAAAATACAACACTTTTGTCAAGGGAAAAGAAATTACAAATCATCAAAATACAAACAAATGAAGACTATATATGTGAAATGATGGTGATTACGTTCGATTTCATGGATGCGCGTGAGGGCATTTAACTGTTGAATTTGAAGTTTTGAAAATTGCCAGCAAAGTGACCTTCAAAAACAGACACAATGTCTAATTGTTGTATATAATCCAGGTTTATGACACAATATCATGGTGAATACATTCAAAGACTTAACATGATGCAGAAGAAGCGGTATTACTTGAAATTTGAAGGCCACCAAAATCATGAAAAACTTCAATAATCATGTCACTTCATTCAAAATCCTAAGTAACAGAATAGTCAATGCACCATGCCAAGGGAAAAAAACGATATTAAAAAACAACGATAAGCACCTACGAACAATGGAGACACAAACCCCAGAATAAAAACAGTAAGAATATTGACACGAAATATAGAACACCGATATATCTTTAAAAAAACATGCAGATAACACTTACCGATAAGAATGGAGCCGTAGCGAATCTGGCGATTGAAGACGTCCATAGTCCAAAATACTCTTCAACATCTTCTCAAAATTCCCCTGCAATTGGTCTGCAAAAGCCCCAACCCTAGAGGAAAAAAAAACAAAAAATCAGAACAAGAAAAATAGGAAAACTCGAAGCAAATACCTACAATTGCAGCCATGAAGGCCTGCCAAAAACATGAAAAACTTTAATAATCACCTCACTTCATTCAAAATCCTAAGTAACAGAATAGTCAATGCATCATGCCACCGAAAAAAACGATAAACACCTACGAACAATGGAGACACAGACCCCAGAATAAAAACAGAAAAAATATTGACACAAAATATAGAACCGATGATTTTTCATCATTTTCCAACATGAGCCCTTTCAGTCAGAGTGCTCCATCTTGTTCATTTTTCAGCGTAAAGTGTGAGTGAGAATATGGGAATATGATTAAACAGGAAAAATAATTGAAGGAGATTAAACAATAAAACAATATAATTAAACAAATGTGACGATTACGTACCTATGAATGAATTCTTACACTTTTTGTTACTCATATCCCCGTTGTCGCCTGCGAATTCTCCATTTTATGAAAAAAAAAAAAAAGGGGAAAAAACAAACAGCACCCTAAAATGACACAATTCAATATGTAGCAACAAATTTAGATAATCATTTGAATAAACACCAATCATATTTTTCGGTATGGCTTTAACATCCTCCTTATTACAATCTCAATATCCTCCTTATTACAATCTCAATATATATAAAAAAGCTCACACTTATCCCAGTTTGTCCACGACATCGCTTTTTTACATTTTTTGTTAAACCAAACAGCGCAATACATCCACTGCAACGCTATCGGTGAAACCTTGGGATTCGTGCCGTTGATTTCAAGAATCAAAATGAATTGAATCGTATCGATATCCACATTCACATTGAAAAACATAAATTCGAAATTCACTTTATTTTCTACATGAATCTAAATTGCATAATCAATTTAATGATTCAAATAAGCAAGGCATAATTTTATCCGATTGATCAAGACGCCAAAGTCTTCTGAGCTGTAATCTCCTCACGACGGTCAATAGAAAACATATTCAAGTTCTTCAGCCTCAAGCTCTAAGTGCAGAATTTATTGTTGAAAAAGGAACGACCGACCCCCATGTTTCCAAAAGCCAGTAGTAATCTTTTTTTATTTATCAAAAACAGCAACACGCCACCACCAGTAGGCTTCGTATGATCCAACCGTCTGAATCAAGATGGTATATATGCTGGGACAGATCAGAGATTTCGGGTCCAAAATTGACACCTACTTCTGGCTGCAAAGAAGAAGCTGAAACACCATATATCAGATTTGATAGGAAAGACTGCAATGTTTTAGCATTGGCATTAGACAAGTCATTCCCACTCCTTTTCAGCTAAATAAATTTAAGAGATAGGATCAATAAAAATCTCTGTTGATTTCTCCATACTGGTAATGTTCAGGGTACCCCCCCCCTGTTTCCACACCATTTATGATCCTTAAATCACTCCATCTTAATTAACTGCATGATTTCTCCAAGAATTTCAATGAAAGAAATCGAATACTTAAAATCACCTGCTGCTATCGTTGTTTATATAGCAGTAAACATCAACAGAACTTAGATATGTACATGAGAAAAGCACCAGATATACGGTGTGATCTGTACGGCATACACGGCATTTCTCATTTCACAGCACCAGCACCACCCCGGCCATACACCGTAACAATATGGCATCTCATACAACAGCTCCATAATGCACATCTTTACCACTCAATTATTGGCCTCATGCGTTTTCTAAAACTGCCTACCCATGTTTAATCAACAAAATAAAAAATAAATTCCCTAAACTTCATCCAAAAGCTATTCCTGGGTTACTCCACTAATCATTGATAAATCCATCACATAAAATTTACATAGCACAACACACGATACGATTAATTTAGACTTTGGCAATGAAATGACAACTTCCTATCATTGTACAAGACATACAATTAACAAAATGATGATGCAACAAGCTGGGATCTCAATATCCTGATATCATATCAGCTATAAAATATAAAAGAAAAAAAAAACAATTGAAGCTTACGACTGAAAGAGGCCTCAGATTTAAGTAATTAAAGCAATATCACCATACAAGATTCCAAATATTAGATCTTTACATACAAGCAGCAGACCAAAACCAATTCATGCAGAGATCCGCATCAAACGAACTAGTTCCACAAGCCTAAAGATTCATACCTTTAACAAGATCAGTTCACGTAATTTGCTTGCGAAAAAGAGATGAATTGCCTAAAAGAGAACAAGTATACGAATCTGGTTCAATCCCATGAATTAACATTTCCTCCACAAGCAACTTTACTCCAAACCCTTGGCTTTTTTTAAGGAGACATTGAACAATTGGATTATACGTGAAACTGTTAGGATAACAACCACATTCTCTCATTTTAGTTAGAAGCTCTTTGGCATCCTCCAACAACCCTTCTTCACAGAGTCCTTTCATCATGGCATTAAATGTTCTAACATCAGGCTCCAGGCCTAAAGAAGGGAGTTTGTCTAACAGATTTCGAGCTGAAGATAATTTATGTGCTTCACATAATCCTTTAATAACAGCAGTATATGCTGCTATGTTTAAAGAAGCGTTGTTAATCTCCAGTTCACATAACAATGTGTGCGCTTCGGAGACAAAGCCATTTTCACATAAGCCGTCAAGCCAAATGCAATAAGTGAAGCTATTTGGACTCACTCCTTGAGATTGCATCTCGCTGATTAACTTTCTTGCATCAGCACATCTACCAGCTTCAAATAATCCTTGTACCATAGTGCTGAAGGTAACAACATCACATTTCATGCCTTCATTAGAAATTAATTTGAACAACTCAAGGGCAACGTCTACATTCCCTTTCTTGCAATGCCCGTTGAGCAATATGCTGTAACTCTGAAGGTTAGGTTGACATCCTTGATCTACCATGATCTGTAGGACTTGATGAGCTTTGTCCATCTCACCTTGCAAGCAGTATCCATCCATTAGTGCATTGTAAGTGACTACGTTGGGACGCACACCCCTTTCGACCATGATTTTCAGCATATCCTCTGCCTCTTTAACCCAACCTTCTTTGCTAAAAGCATCCACGAGTATACTAAAGGTAAACACGTCAGGGTAGATTCTCATATTTGCCATTTTTGCCATTAAATTAGTGACCTCTTTCCATCTGCCGAAATTGCAAAGCCCTTGTATCACTGAATTATACGTGACGGTATCTGGTGGAGCTTCATTAATAGCCATTTCAGATAGAAGCTGAAGTGCTTCATCAACTTTCCTGTCCTTGCACAGACTATCTATGATTGTGCTGTACATCACAGTATCTGGCTTATAGGATCCTTCTTTCTCCACAAGACGGAGCAGTTGAATAGCTTTAGACGTGTTTCCAGATTTACAAAGTCCATTGATCACAGTCGCATAAGTAATCTCGTCACAAACTTTCTGAAGGACCATTATTTGGAATAATTCTATAGCCTCTGCAATTTTGTGCGCTTCAAACAGTCCACGAATAAGAGTGGTGAGAGTAACCGCATCGGGTTTGAACCCAAGCTTGAAAATGCTGCTTAAAATTGCCAAACCTAAATCAACCTGATTCAAACGGCAGAAACAGTTTATCACAATGGTCATGGTCCATCCGTCAAACGGTACACCTTTAAAGCGCATTTCTCTATAAAGAAGGACGGCGGAGCTGAATTGATTCATCTTAACAACACCGGTTAACAACCGATTGAAATCAGCAACAGGAGGCAGAGGTTGAAATTCAAGCATTCCATAAAACAAAGCGCGGGCATCATCGACCCGATCAAACCCAGTTATGCGCTTGACTCCTAAAATTTCTTTAACTTCACCCCGGGTTAATTTCGAATAGGGAGGAGGGTTGGAACTTGGACAGCAACGAGATGAATAATAAAGAGGTAATGCGATAGCAGTAGCATTATTACGATGAATAAGAGAAGCAGGGGAAGAACAAAGGGGAAATTTACCAAAAAGACAAGTGAAATTCCACATCTTCAACATATACAGATCTCGGATTTGCAAATCGCACACAAGTGAAAGTGAAAGGGAATGGGAATGGGAAAGGGAAAGGGAAAGTGAAAGTGAAATTCAACCTGGAGGAGAGCTGAGCTGCTTGCTTTCTATCTATCAATTCTCAACTTCTTCAAACAACAGGTTCGATGCCAAATTTGTTTACTGAAATTCTTCAAGATTTACTGTTTCCACTTTCACGCCTTTAACCCTAAATTCTTCTTTCTTTCATAAATCATTACCAACGATAATATAAAATAATAGATCATCAACGTAAAATAAATCGCGTAAACCTAAACCATAACAAATTCAAGACACAAGACAAAGAGAGCAACAGAAACATATCACATTCTCGTGAAGGTAGGCTTTTTTAGAGACGTGAAGATTGTGAATAACTTATCTTCCAGCTCTATTAGGAGTTTCCACCTACAAAATAAACCACAATATGATGTATCGGAGAACAATGTCATAAAGTCGATCCCCTTAGCATCGACTTTACGTAATGAAACACTATAGAAAAACAATAAGCGGACCTAACTGCACGGTCAAATCACCCGGGACGCCTTAGCTTCCAGATAATTAATATGTTTTAAAATGTGTTTTACTCATTTTCTATACGATCTGAATAATATAAAAGTGATTTGGTATTCCAACGTCAATTTAATGATTCAAATAAGCAAGGCATAATTTTATCCGATTGATCAAGACGCCAAAGTCTTCTGAGCTGTAATCTCCTCACGACGGTCAATAGACAACATATTCAAGTGCTTCAGCCTCAAGCTCTAAGTGCAGTGTTAGGGGTGAATTTATACGATTTATAATGCTATATTCTATGATATTTCCCTTCGTATTCGTATAATTTGCATTAGAAACGAGTGTTTAATAGATTTATTAAGCAAATGAGGTTTTAAAATGAATTATTCGCAAAATTGGTTAATTATGGTATTTTAATTGTGATTTTTATGATTATTTGGATGATATTACATTTTGCGATGTTTTAACGTGTTATAGGTACATGTTTGGTGCTCAAATATTGATCAAAAAGAGATAAGAGTCGAATTTCATTGATGACAAAAAGATAATGATGATTTGATTTGATAAAAAGAGATAGAGATGAAGAAATCAAGATGAAGTCGACCCTGGACTGGCGTTCAGCATCTTGAACTGGCGTCCAGAGTGGACGGGCGTTTGACATCCTGGACGAGCGTCCAGGAGGAACTTTTACATTCAGGATGATTAGATTTTTCCTGGACGAGCGTCCAATTTAAAGAAGGACGGGCGTCTGATCCAGCTCGGCCCGACTCGAAGAAGTTTACACAAGATGGACGGGCGTTCACCCTTTCCGGACGGGCGTCCGAACGCCGACTTAGCAGAACCGACCTGAAATTCTATATATAGCTGTGGTTTTCTCCACACAAATCATCATATATTCGAACCCTAAACCCTAGGGGCGGCTAAGCTGCGTTTTTCCTTAGTTTACAAACAGTTTTTCTTTAGATTCTTTTATGCACTTTTATTCTAAACAATTCGAGTTTCAAAGAGGATGCTAAGAGGCTAGACCTCTATTGAACAAGCGTTGTGAAGCCATCCAATCAACAATTTAGTTTTGTTCTTGATTATCTTGTGAGTATTTTAATTCAAGTTGTTTCTTTATCATGTTTTTCATGTTGTTATGCAATTTATATCGAAAGATCGTTGCATGTTGATTGCTTATTTGATGAAAATCATGCTAGACTTTAGATCACCGTGATAAAGAATAGATATTTGATCTAATTAACGAGAGTTATTAGGTTAGATTTCTAGGTTAGAAATTGAGAGATTTCACACCTTGATTTGAAAGCATTAATCTTTAGATCGAAAGATAGAAGATTGATAGGAGAACTTGTCTAAGAAATTAGGAGTTCATACCGTGGTTAGGTGAATCACAACTTGGTTAAAAATCACGAGATAATCTAGATCGAAATTGATAGTTGTAGGATCGGTGGATCAATTGCTTGTTCGCTCGTAAATTATTAATTAAAACCCCTTGAATTTGAATTGTTTAGCTTAGTAGTCTTTTATTGCATATTAGGTTTAGTTTAGTTTAAATTGGTTCGCAGCTATATTTTCCTGGCTTTAGATCTCGATCTTCTGTCCAGTTTACGTTTGTTATCTTCCTTGTGAATTATATACTGTTTTCATATCTGTTTAGTTTAGTAATCGTGACATAGGTTAGTTAGTTAAACAAAAACTAGGGTTAGCAATCGCCAGTTCCCCGTAAGATCGACCCGGTATCAACCTCTTTACTACGATCCTTGCACTTGAGGTATATCGGATTTTATTTATTACTTGTTTACTTTCATTAGGAAATCCGTAACAAGTTTTTGGCGCCGTTGCCGGGGAACCGGACGGTTGCCTAGTTTTTGTTTTTCGTTTTTCTGTTTTCTGCGTTTTAATTCCCTGTTTTAGTTAGGTTTTAGTTGGAATTTTGGGTTTAAGGTCTTCTTTAGTTCTCTTGTGATTAGATTTTCTCTCTTTCGTTTTGTTTCTTTTTATCTCTGTTCGCTTTCTTTGTTATCCCTTAACCCCTGTTCTTTTCTGCAAATTTTTTTTTCTGCTTCTTTTCTAGTTTTCCCGCTACCAAACGGGCGTCTGGAATCTTGGACGCCCGTCCGCTGGAAGGTTTTCAATCCTGTTCTGTTTTTAGTCACTTAGACGAGCGTCCATAAAATTTGGACGCCCGTTCAAGTTTCCTGACGACCAGACGAGCGTTTGGGCATTTGAACGCCCGTCCAATCTGAAAGTTGGGCAGACGCCCGTCCAAACCTTTGGACGCCCGTCTGTTTCATCTTTTCCCTTAAGTAATCCTAATTCCTTTCCTTTCCTTTCTTTTCCTTTCTTAGGTTTTAATTTTTAGTATAGGATTTTTAATTTTCTTTAGTTTTTAGGTTCAACGTCTTGAGTTGAGTTTCGGTTTATGCAAACTCGGAGTCAGAAAGGACCACTACTCTTTTCACCTGACCTCGAGCGGACCATAGTCCGACCCAACAGGCGAAGACTTCGTTTTGCCGATCCTTCTGGCGAGGGAAGTCCAACCGATCAAGAAATTGAACAAAACCTAATAAAGGAAATCGAAGATCTCGTAATAATGGCCACCGAGGATAGACGAACGTTGGCAGACTACGCCATGCCTGGTGCAGTAACTGTCAACCCGGCTATCGTCTTACCAGCCATTACTGCACAAACTTTCGAACTCAAGCCGGGACTTATCCAGATGATGCAGCATGCATCGATTTTTCATGGCTATCAATCAGAGAATCCGCATACCCACTTACATACATTCTTAGAGATATACGGTACTACACGCATCCAAGGAGTAAGTGAGGATGCGATCAAGTTGAAACTTTTTCCATTTTCTCTCGAGGGAGAAGCGAAGGAGTGGTACAGTTCTCTTCCCTCTGAATCAATCACCACTTGGGCTGAACTCGAAAAGGAGTTTTTGAGTCAATACTTTCCACCTTCGAAAACATCCCAGTGTTTGAACGAAATTTTCACTTTTTACCAAAAAGAGAATGAATCTTTCTTCGATTGCTGGAAAAGATTTAAATCTCTGCTGAGAAAGTGCCCCCACCACGGCTTGCCACTGCAAAGGCAAGTCAACACATTCTTTAGTGGATTGACCGAGCTTACAAAAGGCATGGTCAATAGTTCATCTGGTGGGGCATTTTTTAAGAAAACACCTGAAGAGGGATGGGCATTGTTCGAGGACATTGCTAAATATAACTATGCTACATCCTATCAAGCTATTCAAGCACCTCCTCCTCCTAAGGTTGAGGAGGTAAACATGCAAAGTTTGATCGCCATGTTGCGGAAGCAGATGGCAGCACCTCAAATTTCAAATCCGATAAATCAAACTCCTTCTTTTCCACAGAACCCTCAGGTTCTATACTGCGAAAACTGCTGTCAGACTGGCCACATGAATGACCAGTGTCAATTTAATCCCCCTGCTCCTTATCAAGTAAATGATGTTCATGATTATGGGCGGTACAATCAAGTCACATGTCAAAACTGTGACAATATGAGGCACACATCTAAATTCTGTCCTATGAACGGACAGAATGCTGAAGTGAATGCGTTCTATGGCCAGAACAACCAAAGGTTTAACCAAGTTTCTGGTCAGCAAAATTTCCAAAACCACGGGTTTAATCAATCGTCTAATTTCAACCCTAATTCGAATTTCAATCAGAATTTCAACAGAAACCCCGATTTTGCTCAGAACCAAAGCTCGAATTCTTCCAATTCTACTCAAAGGTTCAATCAGAATTGGCCTTCTAACTCCAATTCTAATATCCAAAATCGGCCCAGCCAGCAATCCTCTCAAAATTTTCCAAACTCCCAAGGCTCTTCAAGCTCAGGAGACCTCAAGGCTGAATGGAACTCATTCAGGGAGGAGCAAAACAAGAATATTCAGCTCCTTATGAGTACAAACAAGAACCTTGAGAGGCAAATAGGGCAGCTGGCTGAGCAGTTAGCTTCAAGACCCCCAGGGCATCTTCCCAGTTTTACTGAAAAGAATCCTAAGGGCGGTCATGTTGCTCAGGCCGATATAAGCAACAGCCAATGTACTGACCTCGTGCCAGCATTGCAATATGGTAGAGAGGAGGCCAGTACGATGAATCTAAGAAGCAGTACTCAAGTTAGTGGACCTTCCCACCAGGGAAACCACTAACCCCTCCTGCCACTGTTAAGGCAGGAGGGGAAGCTGAGCACCTATACTCCCCTCTATTGCAAGAAAAGACTCAAGTGGCTGATCCCCTGAGAGGTGAAAAAGTTGGAGATCCTCAAGTGGCTGATCCCTTGAGGACTGAAAAAGCGAGCGAAAGTCAGGAGGCTGATCCCCTGACTACAAAGAAATCTGAAAAAGCGGTTCGATGGAAAGATTTGGAAGACAGAGCTGTAAGTGCATCCTCAAAGAAAGTCTTTTCTGAGAATGACCTTAAGAAGCTTCCATTTCCACCGAAGAAGAGCAGCATTTCCTTGAGTGAGGACAAAAAATACGGAAAGGTGATGAACCTTTTGAAAAATACTCAGGTAAATCTTCCATTATCCGAAGTCTTGGTCGAGATGCCTAAGTATACAAAATTCATCAAGGATGTTGTGTCTTCGAAAAAGAAGTTAGCAGGCATGGAAAGGCAAATTGGTGAGGATTGCTCCATGATCAATTATGAAGACTTACCAATTAAAAGAGGTGACCCGGCAAGTTCGTACTTACAGTATTAATGGGAGGTCTAGTCTTCCCTAATTCTTTGTGTGATCTAGGTGCCTCTATAAGCCTTATGCCGATGTCTGTATGCAAACAGCTCGGTTTACAAAGCCTTCTAGAACCTACTACTATGAGTTTACAATTCGCTGATAGATCCTCTAAGAAAGCTTCAGGGATCCTGAAAGACATTTTGGTTCAGATTGATAGATTTACCTTTCCAGTCGATTGGTATGTTTTAGATATGGAGAAAGATGAAAACGTCCCCCTGATTCTTGGAAGACCTTTCTTATCTACAGCTAGAGCTCTCATCGATTGTGATGGTGGGCAAGTGACTATCCGAGTTGGTGATCAAGAGGTGAGTTACAATGTCTTAAAGTCCATTCAAGTACCCTCTCGGCCCTCCAACCGGCTTTTCCATTGACCATATGACGGATGATTTCACCGATTATATGGATAAGCAAGTCATGGTCAGTAGGTTTAATATGAGAGGTTGGTTGATAATCTAAATACTCATGGTATGGTCAAACTAGATCAATTAGTAGCTGATTTTGAGGAAGAATTGTTGAGAGGAGAAGTTGAGGCGGTGGGACCACTGAGTAAGCTCAGTGATGTTGAGTTGAAAGGTGGATATCTTAAGTCAAGTTTGGAAGACCCCCCTCCTGATTTGGTTCTGAAGCCGTTGCCCAAACATCTTAAGTATGTGTTTTTAAGAGAAGGCGACAAGCTTCCGTTAATCATATCCGCCAAGCTGTCTCGTATAGAAGAGATGAAATTGATCAACGTCTTGAAAAAGAACGAGAAAGCCTTTGGATGGCAAGTAGGAGATATCAGAGGGATATCTTCGGACATCTTCATACATAAGATCAAGACTAATGAGGGTGCTAAATGTGTCAGACAGCCCCAGAGGAGGCTCAACCCTCATATGCAAGAAGTCGTTAAAAATGAGATCATCAAGCTTCTGGACATGAGAATCATTTATGCCATCGCTGATAGTGAATGGGTTTCCCCAACTCAAGTAGTTCCCAAGAAAGGAGGAATTACGATTGAGAAGAATGAGAAGGGAGAGGAAATAGCATTGAGACTTGTTACTGATTACAGAGTCTGCATCGATTATAGAAAGCTCAATGAGGTAACCATGAAGGATCACTTTCCCCTTCCATTCATTGACCAGATGCTTGAGCGTCTGGAGGGGCATGCATTCTACTACTTTCTGGATGGTTATTCAGGATATTTCCAGATACCCATTGATCCAGCTGACCAAGAGAAAACCACTTTCACCTGCCCTTATGGTACATTCGCCTACAGGCGAATGCCATTTGGTCTATGCAATGCTCCAGCTACTTTTCAACGATGTATGATGGCTATCTTTGACGGGCTAGTTGAAAAGTGTATGGAAATCTTTATGGACGATTTTTCGGTCTTTGGTCAGTCCTTCGATGATTGTCTTGACAACCTTGACCAAGTGTTATCCAGATGCGTGGAAAAGAACTTAGTGCTCAATTGGGAAAAATGCCATTTCATGGTAGATGAAGGAATAGTTCTTGGCCACAAGATCTCCGCCAGAGGTATAGAAGTTGACAGGGCAAAAGTAGAAGCTATCGAGAAGATGAATTATCCTAAGAATGTGCGTGAAGTGAGAGGTTTTCTTGGACATGTCGTTTTCTATAGAAGATTCATTCAAGGCTTCTCCAAGATAGCCAAGCCCCTGTCTACTTTACTTAAGGAAGACGTTGAGTTCAATTTTGATGAGAGCTGCAAGCAAGCGTTTGAGGAGCTTAAGGATCGTTTAATCTCTGCTCCAATTCTTATATCGCCTGACTGGAACCTGCCTTTTGAGCTTATGTGCGACGCATCAAACTATGCAGTTGGTGCTGTTCTAGGACAAAGAATCAAAGGTGAATTTCAGCCGATCTATTACGCCAGTCACACATTGAATCCTTCTCAAGTTAACTATACTACTACTGAAAAGGAATTATTGGCCGTAGTCTTTGCTATGGACAAGTTTCGTAGTTACTTGTTAGGAGCTCAAGTGATTGTGTGGACTGATCACGCTGCTTTGCGGTATCTGATGACTAAGAGAGAGGCTAAACCGCGCCTACTGCGTTGGATACTGACCCTACAAGAGTTTGACGTTCAAATTAAAGACAAAAAGGGCAGTGAAAACGTAGTTGCGGATCATGTTTCGAGAATGTTAAGTGAGGAAAAGGATGACCCTGATGATATAGATCTTTATTTTCCTCTAGAGAACATTATGCTTATCGACGGTTGTCCTCCTGATGTTCCATGGTATTCTTCCATTGTCAATTACCTTCATGCCCGATATCTCGATCCAGGAAAAAGTTCTTCTCTGATTTAAAATCTTTCGTTTGGGATGAACCTTATCTTTTTAAGATCTGTAAATATGGTTTGCTTAGGAGATGTGTTCCAGAATCTGAGCAGCGCGATATTATTCAGCAATGCCACAGTGGACCCACTGGGGGTCACTTTGGTCCTTGGAAAACCGTTGCTAAGATCTTCCAATCCGGTTTCTATTGGCCTACGATCTTTAAGGACACAGAAGCTTTTTGTAAAGCTTGTGATAGATGCCAGAGAACCGGTACTCTGACAAGGCGTTTTGACATGCCCTTGAAACCCATCCTAGAATGCGAAGTCTTTGATGTATGGGGCATTGATTTTATGGGACCATTCCCATCATCTTGCGGTAACAAATACATCTTAGTCTGCGTAGATTACGTGTCAAAATGGGTGGAGGCTCAAGCCACTCCTCACAATGATCATAAAACGGTCATGAAATTTCTTAAGAAAAACATCTTCGTGAGGTTTGGATGTCCACGTGCCTTGATCAGTGATGAAGGGACGCACTTCTGCAACCGACCCCTAGAGAGAGTCCTTGAAAAGTATGGTGTTCGTCACAAGATTGGCACACCATATCATCCGATGACTAGTGGTCAGGTTGAAAGGAGCAACCAGAGTATTAAGAAGATCCTGGAAAAGACGGTTAACAGTCATAGAAAAGACTGGAGTTTGAAATTTGATGATGTACTATGGGCTTACATGACCGCCTATAAGACTCCTATGGGTACATCTCCATATCAAATGGTTTATGGTAAGCCATGTCATCTGCCAGTCGAGTTAGAACATAGAGCTTATTGGGCTACAAAGTTTCTGAACTTTGATTCCCAATCTTGTGGTAAGCATCGACTGCAACAGTTGCATGAATTAGACGAGTTCAGACTCCAGGCCTACGAAAGTGCCAGGATCAGTAAAGAAAAGACAAAACTCCTTCACGATGCTAAAATTAAGAAAAGAGAATTCCATGTAGGGGAACAAGTTCTTCTGTATAATTCCAGGCTACATCTATTCCCTGGTAAGTTAAGGACACGATGGTCCGGTCCCTTTGAAATTCTCCAAATTATTCCTGGAGGTGTTTTAGAACTACGCGGTTATGGTGACCAACCGTTTCGAGTGAATGGTCAAAGGTGCAAGTGATTGAGGTCAAGTTAAATTACTAACTCGATGCCTAAATAACCACTAGCAAGTGAACTAGGTTCAATCGCGGTATAGCTAGATAGAGTCGAGGTCGATCCCACAGAGAACCAATTTGTGGATCCTAACTTAAATAGTCAACCTATTTATTTCGTTTGACAAATACGGTCTATGACCAACATAAAGTACGAGAAAAGAAAGACACACTCAAACATATAAACAACATGTAAACACATAACGTAATCAACTGCCCAATTATAACCGTGATCATTTGGATCTAGACAATTTATATGACAACAAAACTCATCAACTATTAATCTGTTCATATCTATTTATATTGGCTATGGGAGTCATCCTCTAAGCTTGATGTAGCACCGGTAGGTCACTATATCACTGTGGTATTGTTACGTGACTTCGCCTTTTGGTGCCTCCATCTCATATAACTCACACGCTTACTACTCTAAGGATGCCGATATTAACCGTACACCTCGTCCGGGCAACATTCCTTTGGTTAGGCGTACTTCCTAGACGATCACTCAAACCCCGGTCCAACTAACAATTACCAAGTTATAGTCTCATGCTAGTTTACGATCTACGTGTAACAAGGTGCGTGCAATTCCCTAATATAAACCTACCTAGATAACGCTGAACGTCCGAAGATCAATTCCTAAGCCTACCTAAGAGTTTTATATCGGTATTTCCTTTTTACACGTTTTAATTAAATTAAGCGAGTGACGTAGCCATAGCCATACCTACTGAGATAATAAATTCAATTAAGCTAACCTAATCATAAAGACGTGACAGATTAACGGATGAAACATGTTTGACAACTCTCGGTCGACCGAATAGGTGCTCTCGGTCGACCGAGTGACACCTCTCGGTCACCCGAGTGCCTGACTCCCCGCATTTACATCCCCGAATATATTTCTCAGCGTTTCATATACGAATCGGATTTTATAGCGAATCATCAGGACATCATATAAACTAATCTAAATACACGTAAATTAAACACACAGATTCATCCGTAGATATTAGGTAGATGACGTAGGGTATGGGATCCTTATAGACAAGATATCACCACAGCCCTAACGTCATATCCTAGATCTACATCATCTAGAGATGAATAACTACTCAAACAATCAAAGCATAATTGGGAAATTGATTACTAAAAAGAAAACAAGATGAAGAACTAGGGCTTACATGTTGCACCCTTAGCTCCTCCACAAGCCTTATTTGCTTTTATGTTTTTATGAATGAATATTGGTGAATGCCTAATAAAAAATACAAAGGACTTGTGTTTATATAGAGCCTCAGCCGTCATAGAAAACCGACTTAAAATGCCGACACTCTGAACCCTAACCGACTCAAATAATGTGCCGAACTTCTTCTGGATTATAGGCCCACTCGGTCGACCGAATGCATAGGCTCGGTCGACCGAGCCTTACACGCTCCTGGGCTTTCTTCATCTTTTATCTTGGGCTTTCTTAACTCGTCCGTGATCCATCAAAGCTTCTCCGAAGTCCATCCTTGTGCTCCCAAGTGAGTTACTACAAATATAACATGAAGTACAGTCTGTAATATCAAATAATATAATAAAACCTCTTAATACATCATAATGAATCGTAACTCTCGGCATATGCAAATTAAGCGTATTACGACTTATTATTACTCTATTATAGCTTCTTTAAACTAGAATCGGGGATAAAGGTCATAGAATAACGGGCACAAAATGACCGTTATCAGCAAGCACTATATTGGTGAGCCTAAGGAGAAGCCTTTGATTGTCCGTTTCCTCGATATCCTCGGGTGTGGTGCTACAAAAGTCGAAGAATTCGATGAGTTTTCATCCGACCTGTTTTCAGAGGATGGCGGTAGTGGTCAATCTGAAGAAGTTCTAGCTGGTAGTTGGGATATGGAAGAGTTTGAGAGGGAGCGTCAGCTGAAACGTCATCAGAAGGCTCAGAGAATGAAGAAGTCAACCATGGGGAAGTTTAAGCGTGTTTGGAAAGCTATTAAAGGTTTTACCCCATGTGTAAAGTCTTTGTTTCGCAGCCAAACTGCTAATCAAAGTCTAGACGAGGTAGTGGGCCGGCGAGAAAAGTCAAATGGCCCGATCCAGGCTGAGCTTAAACAGTGTCGAGCTAACGACATTAACCAACAGCGCCACTAGGGGGCAACCTAGATATCGTTATATTAGTTGTTTTTGTTTTGCTTCTGTAGTTTTAGTATTTAAGTTTTAGTATTTCAGTTTAGTTTACTAAGTTTTTAGCCTTATTAAGTTTTGTTTTTTTTTCTGTCAGTTAGTTGTGCTTTCTAGATATGGATTTCGGAGTTCTATCAGAGGAGTTACCTTTCCTTAGGAGGATCCCACTTATTACTGTAGACGATGGACCGGGAGGGACTATAGTGTTGCACGTAGACTTTGATATTAGTATCCGCGTCAAGACTGTCACCTATGTTCTTATTGTTCCCCGCTGTTCGGGAGGTGGAGACTTCACTACTGAGGAGTTACAGGAGGCTCTAGGACGTCCGTACACGATCCTCAATGATCCGATGCTGACAGATTTAGCGCTAGTGCTGCAAGCTGAACATTTTCGAGGTGTTGATGTAGCTGGTGAGGACTGGGGTTTACAAGATGAGTATGACTTCCCTCCGGCGATTGACATGCTCCGCCGTCTTATTCGAGTGATAGATTGGTCGGCCATTTACGATGACTAGCGTTCTTAGGTTGTTTCGTCGAGCCAACGACGTAAAACAAAAGCGCTTGGTGGGAGGCAACCCACTGTTTTCTATTTGTTTTTACATACTTTCTAGTAATTTTATGTACTTCGTTGATTTTCATTTGTATTTTTGGAGTTTTATTTAAGTTTAATGAGAAAATGCAAGTTTGAATTTAAATTGTATGCAATTTCATTATTTTTGCATTTTTCTGTCTTGGACGCCCGTCCAGTGAACTGGACGTCCGTCCACCATGCACAATTTGTGAACGAGCGTCCAAAATTCTTGGACGCCCGTCCGAAATCCTCCTTCCAACTCTGTACGTGTTTTGGGCACCTGGACGCACGTCTGCAAAACCAGACGCCCGTCCGGTTCATGTGATCCCCAGCTGAACGCCCGTCCAGTATCATGGACGCCCGTTCCGGCCTGCATCTATATATACCCCCTGTTTCCAATTCTTTATTCACATCAGAAAATTTGAAAGGCAAACCCGACTTTTGCCCTCCTTTTGCCCTAAAATCCTTGTTTCTACACCAAATTGGGCGCTTCAAAGTCCCACAAGCAGCTCTCAATCCCCTCTTGTCGATTTTCCACTCCAAATCCTCCAACAAACAACCATTAATTCGATTCAGTAATATAGTTGGTGCGACTGTTTTGAAGAAAAAATTGATTTTTGGGTTCAATTTGGCATTGTTTGGACTTCTAATCCGTTTTATCATCAGCCCATCATCATATTTGGTAAGATTTTGTAAGCTTTCCCTAGATTATTGCACGTTTTTTTTTGAGTCGATCTTCGAGTCGACTGTTTTATAGGAATTTTCTCTTATTTGTTTTTCTTTCTTGTTCTGTGGTGATCTGGGATGTTGATGGATGATGTTGGATGGTCTGCATTGCTGTTTTGTTGTGGTTTGGTTTTGGATTGTTTGGGAAATCCCGTTTGGACGTTAAACGGGTGTTTTTGCTTGAATTTGGATTCGGGATTGTTGGTTGTTTAGTCTTAGTTTAAAATGGTGCACAAACAGGTTCAGAAACGGCATGGTAAGGGGGTAGCTAAGGAACCTGCCAAGAAGAAGAAGGGTGTGGACCCCACTTTAGTCAATCCCAACCAGGGTATTCGTATTGGGGAGCGTCAGAATCCTCCTAGAGGTCAATCTAGAGTTCCTTTACAGGATGAGCCTGAGTCTGGGTCTGAAACTGATGATGAGCCGTTAGTGAGGATGCGGACTAGGGTGACAGAAGCTCGGGGTGAGCAGGTGCACAATGAGCCTGAGGGAGATGAGCCGGCTAGACAGAGAGTGAGACCCGCTATCCCTATTCCCTTTGCTCGTAGATTCATCAACCCTAAGGCGATGGAGGTCTATAATAAGCATTATCTCACGAGGACGATGTTGATCGAGCGAGCTGTCCTTGAGCCTCAGGTTGATCCCTTATTTGTCAAGTTATTGAGGGATAGGAAGTGGGGAGCTTTGATGGTAACCCCGCGGACCCCGGTTAATGCTACGTTAGTCCGTGAATTTTATGCCAATTGTTCGGAGACAGATTTGGCAACTGGGGTGGTCACTGTTCGGGGAGTTAAGGTTCCATACTTCCATTTACACCGGCGGTTATCAATGGGAAATACTGATTAGATACTTTTGAGGGCTTGGACTACAAGGAAGCGATCAAAGCTAAACAGGATGCCGGTGAGGATCCGTTGGAGGAATTACGGATGTTGGTATGCCCGGAGGTACCGTGGACACTTAGGCCGGGTGGAGATAGGAAGGAATTGATAACTACGAGGATTGGAAGGTCCAGTGTCGGTTTATCCAGAACAGGTTGTTGCTTAAGAACAACCTGACTCACTTCCACATTGGTGACCTTGGGATGTTGTATGCCTTGAACTTCAAGCTCAATGTGGATGTCGGGCAAGCGATTTTCGACGAGGTGGCCATGAATCAGAAGGTGTATACTCGGTGCTTGATATGTCCACATTTGATCCACGGTCTTTGTCAAGATGCTGGAGTTCCCGAGTACAAGACCGACCACAAACCAAAGAATCCTAGGTTCTTGCAGAGGGAAAGAGTGAAATCTTCGGGTCAGCCTGAGACTGAGGCTGAGGTGGCACGTGAGTCTGGTTCTTTTTCGGCACTGCCTCGACCATCCCCCCTTCCTACTTTATCTCCTTCAGTCTGGATGAGGCTAAGTATGGGCAACAGTGTGCGGAACTGGCTGGAGGACATCAGGACGTCTCAGAACAATATTTTGACTATTTTGAAATGTATGAGTGAGGGCCGGCAGCCGAAGGACGACAAAATCTTCGAGCCGAGCACCATGGATTATATCTATTCTGATGCGGTTGAGCAGGCCATTGCGGATGTTTTGGAGGACTCTGAGTCTTCTTCGGATGAGGAGCAGCCTGATGCCCCTGCGGGTGCTGTACCTCCGGCTGATGATTCTACGGCTCCGGGGCAGTCATGATTTTAGTTGTTTATTCTCAATCTTGATTTGTCCTAAATACTGTGATTGTATATTTTGCTACATCTCATTACGTGATTCGTTGTATTTTTGATATTGCTACTGTTTATTTTTCCGACTGGATCATGTAAGCCATAAGGCATCCGTACCTTCGTTTTTACTATGTTTCAACGTTTGGATGTATTGAATGCTTTATCTTTTGGTATTACTCGTTTTTGTATCTCATTTCATTCTGGTATCGTTCCCCGTTTTCCCCGAGATGTTTCCGTGTTTGTCCAGTAGTGCAGGTATAATTCTAGCGATTTTGTCAAGAGGCATTGTACGATTACACGTTCTCAGTATCACTATGTAGGCTCCGGCCTGATGGACGGTTCGTGTATCGGTTTAAATCAGCTAAGTCTTTTACCTTTTCTTTCGTTTTGCACAACATGAGGACATGTTGATCTTTAAGTGTGGGGGAGGGGATGATTTGAAATGTATCTATTCGTTTGCTCACTTCGTTATGTTTCTATGCAAAATGAGCTAAATTTTTCGACATTTTTGTTTTTGTTTTGTCCCGAGTAGGCAGTTCAATTCAATGTTCGTTATTTTTATAGTCATCCAAGCTATATATCATATGTTTGATAAGTTAGTTGTTTCACCTGAGATCTATTTTTCACGAGCCATAGTAAATGATGAGCTAATTTATAAAGTTATACCCCTTTTCGACGAGTGATTTCTGATTTTCTTATAAGTCATGTGCTTAGTGCTACGTATATATCTTGAGACTTATGATAGTTTGTATTTAGATCCGGAGTATGATATACTGTGAATATCTAAGGTTTGAGTGTGATAAGTAACACGTAACTTATTGTCAAGTGAAAAGTTAAAAAATATGTGGTAATTTGGGTGTGTCGGAAGCTAGTCGATGATTTGAGTGCGGTAGGGCATTATCTCGAAATGTCCTATACCACTATGATGGCTAAAAGCTCACGACAGTCGGAAAAAGCTGCCTTATGATTGGAGTAAGGTATGGTATATCTCGAATATCCTATTCTGCTATGACAGGGCAATAGCTCATTCTGATGTGTGTTTAAAGTGCAATAGTTAAATCAACTAAAGAATTGGTATGAAATGAATGAAAGACTAAGTTATCGTCTATCTTATCCCCAGTATAAACTGATTGATATGCTGTAGGGATTATCCTCTGAGTATTTCAGAAAGGCCCTAGATATGTTCGATCATCTTTTTCGGGATATGTCACGTTTGTGGGGTACACCTTATGAGTGTCATTTATTGCTAGTCTATGAGGGGGTATTAGCTAGTTTTGCTTTGAGTTTCTCAAGTTTGGATTTAGTGGAAGTTTTCTATGGCTTTGCACACACACAAGGGCGAACCTCTGATTTATTGGATCTTTGATATATCGTCTGAGATGTCTATCTTTTTTCCGAGCCTTGACTTCCGTTTTGTTTTGCTCGGGACGAGCAAAATCTTAAGTGTGGGGGAGTTGTTAGGGGTGAATTTATACGATTTATAACGCTATATTCTATGATATTTCCCTTCGTATTCGTATAATTTGCATTAGAAACGAGTGTTTAATAGATTTATTAAGCAAATGAGGTTTTAAAATGAATTATTCACAAAATTGGTTAATTATGGTATTTTAATTGTGATTTTTATGATTATTTGGATGATATTACATTTTGCGATGTTTTAATGTGTTATAGGTACATGTTTGGTGCTCAAATATTGATCAAAAAGAGATAAGAGTCGAATTTCATTGATGACAAAAAGATAATGATGATTTGATTTGATAAAAAGAGATAGAGATGAAGAAATCAAGATGAAGTCGACCACGGGACCGGCGTTCAAAGATCTTGAACCGGCGTCCGCAGTGGACGGGCGTTTGACATCTGGACGAGCGTCCGGAGGAACTTTTACATTCGGGAAGATTAGATTTTTCCCGGACGAGCGTCCAATTTAAAGAAGGACGGGCGTCCGATCCAGCTCGGCCCGACTCGAAGAAGTTTACACAAGATGGACGGGCGTTCACCCTTTCCGGACGGGCGTCCGAACGCCGACTTAGCGAACCGACCCGAAATTCTATATATAGCCGCGGTTTTCTCCACACAAATCATCATATATTCGAACCCTAAACCCTGGGGCGGCTAAGTCGCGTTTTTCCTTAGTTTACAAACAGCTTTTTCTTTAGATTCTTTTATGCACTTTTATTCTAAACAATTCGAGTTTCAAAGAGGATGCTAAGAGGCTAGACCTCTATTGAACAAGCGTTGTGAAGCCATCCAATCAACAATTCGCTTTGTTCTTGATTATCTTGTGAGTATTTTAATTCAAGTTGTTTCTTTATCATGTTTTTCATGTTGTTATGCAATTTATATCGAAAGATCGTTGCATGTTGATTGCTTATTTGATGAAAATCATGCTAGACTTTAGATCACCGTGATAAAGAATAGATATTTGATCTAATTAACGAGAGTTATTAGGTTAGATTTCTAGGTTAGAAATTGAGAGATTTCACACCTTGATTTGAAAGCATTAATCTTTAGATCGAAAGATAGAAGATTGATAGGAGAACTTGTCTAAGAAATTAGGAGTTCATACCGTGGTTAGGTGAATCACAATTTGGTTAAAAATCACGAGATAATCTAGATCGAAATTGATAGTTGTAGGATCGGTGGATCAATTGCTTGTTCGCTCGTAAATTATTAATTAAAACCCCTTGAATTTGAATTGTTTAGCTTAGTAGTCTTTTATTGCATATTAGGTTTAGTTTAGTTTAAATTGATTCGCAGCTATATTTTCCTGGCTTTAGATCTCGATCTTCTGTCCAGTTTACGTTTGTTATCTTCCTTGTGAATTATTTACTGTTTTCATATCTGTTTAGTTTAGTAATCGTGACATAGGTTAGTTAGTTAAACAAAAACTAGGGTTAGCAATCGCCAGTTCCCCGTAAGATCGACCCGGTATCAACCTCTTTACTACGATCCTTGCACTTGAGGTATATCGGATTTTATTTATTACTTGTTTACTTTCATTAGGAAATCCGTAACATGCAGAATTTATTGTTGAAAAAGGAACGACCGACCCCCATGTTTCCAAAAGCCAGTAGTAATCTTTTTTTATTTTATCAAAAACAGCAACACGCCACCACCAGTAGGCTTCGTATGATCCTCCAACAACCCTTCTTCACAGAGTCCTTTCATCATGGCATTAAATGTTCTAACATCAGGCTCCAGGCCTAAAGAAGGGAGTTTGTCTAACAGATTTCGAGCTGAAGATAATTTATGTGCTTCACATAATCCTTTAATAACAGCAGTATATGCTGCTATGTTTAAAGAAGCGTTGTTAATCTCCAGTTCACATAACAATGTGTGCGCTTCGGAGACAAAGCCATTTTCACATAAGCCGTCAAGCCAAATGCAATAAGTGAAGCTATTTGGACTCACTCCTTGAGATTGCATCTCGCTGATTAACTTTCTTGCATCAGCACATCTACCAGCTTCAAATAATCCTTGTACCATAGTGCTGAAGGTAACAACATCACATTTCATGCCTTCATTAGAAATTAATTTGAACAACTCAAGGGCAACGTCTACATTCCCTTTCTTGCAATGCCCGTTGAGCAATATGCTGTAACTCTGAAGGTTAGGTTGACATCCTTGATCTACCATGATCTGTAGGACTTGATGAGCTTTGTCCATCTCACCTTGCAAGCAGTATCCATCCATTAGTGCATTGTAAGTGACTACGTTGGGACGCACACCCCTTTCGACCATGTTTTTCAACATATCCTCTGCCTCTTCAACCCAACCTTCTTTGCTAAAAGCATCCACGAGTATACTAAAGGTAAACACGTCAGGGTATATTCTCATATTTGCCATTTCTGCCATTAAATTAGTGACCTCTTTCCATCTACCGAAATTGCAAAGCCCTTGTATCACTGAACTATACGTGACGGTATCTGGTGGAGCTTCATTAATAGCCATTTCAGATAGAAGCTGAAGTGCTTCATCAACTTTCCTGTCCTTGCACAGACTATCTATGATTGTGCTGTACATCACAGTATTTGGCTTATAGGATCCTTCTTTCTCCACAAGACGGAGCAGTTGAATAGCTTTAGACGTGTTTCCAGATTTACAAAGTCCATTGATCACAGTCGCATAAGTAATCTCATTACAAACTTTCTGAAGGACCATTATTTGGAATAATTCCACAGCCTCCGCAATTTTGTGCGCTTCAAACAGTCCACGAATAAGAGTGGTGAGAGTAACCGCATCGGGATTGAATCCAAGCTTGAAAATGCTGCTTAAAATTGCCAAACCTAAATCAACCTGATTCAAACGGCAGAAACAGTTTATCACAATGGTCATGGTCCATCCGTCAAACGGTACACCTTTAAAGCGCATTTCTCTATAAAGAAGGACGGCGGAGCTGAATTGATTCATCTTAACAACACCGGTTAACAACCGATTGAAATCAGCAACAGGAGGCAGAGGTTGAAATTCAAGCATTCCATAAAACAAAGCGCGGGCATCATCTACCCGATCAAACCCAGTTATGCGCTTGACTCCTAAAATTTCTTTAACTTCACCCCGGGTTAATTTCGAATAGGGAGGAGGGTTGGAACTTGGACAGCAACGAGATGAATAATAAAGAGGTAAAGCGATAGCAGTAGCATTATTACGATGAATAAGAGAAGCAGGGGAAGAACAAAGGGGAAATTTACCAAAAAGACAAGTGAAATTCCACATCTTCAACATATACAGATCTCGGATTTGCAAATCGCACACAAGTGAAAGTGAAAGGGAATGGGAAAGGGAAAGGGAAAGTGAAAGTGAAATTCAACCTGGAGGAGAGCTGAGCTGCTTGCTTTCTATCTATCAATTCTCAACATCTTCAAACAACAGGTTCGATGCCAAATTTGTTTACTGAAATTCTTCAAGATTTACTGTTTCCACTTTCACGCCTTTAACCTGAAATTCCTCTTTCTTTCATAAATCGTTACCAACGATAATATAAAATAATAGATCATCAACGTAAAATAAATCGCGTAAACCTAAACCGTAACAAATTCAAGACACAAGACAAAGAGAAACAGAAACATATCACATTCTCAGCAAAAGGTAGCTCTTTCTTAGAGACGTGAAGATTGTGAATAACTTATCTTCCAGCTTTATTAGGAGTTTTCACCTACAAAATAAACCACAATATGATGTATCGGAGAACAATGTCATACGAATCCCCTTAACAATGAACACTATAGAAAAACAATAAACGGACCTAACTGCACGGTCAAATCACCCGGGACGCCTTAGCTTCCAGATAATTAATATGTTTTAAAATGCGTTTCACTCATTTTCTATACGATCTGAATAATATAAAAGTGATTTGGTATTCCAACGTCAATATTAGTGACGTTCGTACTTCAAACGGCCATTGGTTCAACGAACGTTATGTTGTTCAAAATAATAAATACATTTAATGTGGTGTCCACGTGGTCACATATGGGCACACCTTCTTGGCGCGGATATTTGTTTGCCCTTATTATTTTTTATTTTTTTTGTATTTTATAGTTAAACTTGACTCATCTTCCATCGTACACTACACAGTAGAACTTCAAATCCGTCGGCCCTTTTTTTTTTTTTTCTGCAGAAACTACTAACGGTACATGTTTGATAAAAAAAAAAAGTACACGGTTTTATTCAATTGTTGTGCCGAAATCGAATAAAAAATTTTGGTTGATTGAAATTTAAAAATGAAACCGCACTGTCTGTTAGAGGTAATAAAAAGGAATTGTATCGAAATATATACTTTGGTTCGGTTTATTATAACGGAGAATCGAACGAAAAATTTCGGTTTCTATATAACGGTCAAATCTCCCGGGACGCCTTAGCTTCCAGATCATTAATATGCTTTAAAATGTGTTTCACTCATTTTCTATACGATCTGAAAAATATAAAAAGTGATTTGGTATTCCAACATCAATTTTAGTGACGTTCGGCCGTCGGTTCCACCGACGTTATGCTGTTCAAAATAATAAATACATTTAATGTGGTGTCCACATGGTCACATTTGGGCACACCTTCTTGACGCGGATATTTGTTTGCCCTTATTTTTTTTGTTGTATTTTATAGCTAAATTTGACTCATCTTCTATCGTACACTACATAGTAGAACTTCAAATCCGTCAGTCTTTTTTTTTTCCTTCCTTTTTCTGCACAAACTACTAACGGTACATGTTTGATAAAAAAAAAACACGGTTTTATTCAATTGTTTTGCCGAAATCGAATCAAAAAATTTCGGTTGATTGAAATTTAAAAATGAAACCGCATTGTCTGTTGTAAGTAATAAAAATGAACCGTATCGAAATATACACTTTGGTTCGGTTTATGTAACGGAGAATCGAACGAAAAATTTCGGTTTCTATATAATGCTAACCGAAATTCCGGTTTTTACCGAAGGAAAAAAATCTGCTGTTTAAAAAAAAAAAAAAAAAAAATGCCACGTGTCAGTTCAGGAGGTTGCTACGTGGTCAATTGTGGAGCAACCTCATTAGCTTTTAATAGATATAGAGATAGAGAAGAAGATAAGATTATTATTATTTACCATTTTCAAAACCGAATTAAACCGAGTTAAACCGAATTTCACATTAGTCGGGTTATTTGGTCTCGGATACCAGAGACTTTAAAATTGCCACATTTTTTTTTTACCCGTGGCACCACAACTCTCTTAAAAATGGGTGTTTACCTTTGGCACTACACACTTTATTTTTAAATGATAATCATCATTATCATTATCTTTATCATCATTATTACTATAATAAAAGAGTCGGTGTGTTTCCTCCGTCAAGTGTTTTCACCTTTAAAATTGTTGTAAATTTAATTTAGTATTCCACATATATAAATATAGACATAAAAAAAAGTAACACGTTAAAAATGTTACACGTCATATTTGCTCAAGAAATTAAATTGTTTGATATTTTGTCCTATTAAATTATATGAGATAATATCAAAATATATTTCTTATTATTCTTCAAATTGAAAGCCAAAAGATAATACAAATAAATATTATTTCCTAGATTTAATTTTTTTGGGATAATATCAAAAATTAATTATTAATTGTCTTTTAAGGAAATAAATATAAAATATAATTAAAGTATAATAAAAGGGGGATTGAGGGAAAATGACAAAAATATTTACAAAATAAATAAATAGGACACACTTCTTTTTTTAGTTGCAAAAAGACAAAAAAAAAAAAAATTGACACGGACAAAATTAACCTTACACAAACGCGCGCTTCAGGTTTGAATGTAAACATGTATATGAAGGTTGGCGTGTTGCGCTTATGCTGCTTTCTATTTTATTTGTTTATTTAATTTTTCAAACACCCGTAACTTTTGATTTATAACTACGATTATCGAAATTTTTCCACCAAAATTCATATTTTTTTTTTGCTCTTCAATTTGAGCCCAAACACGATACCCTTCCGACGTATATTTTGAAAGACGAAAAAATATTTATATTATCCGGAGCGTTTTTTCTTATAAACGACCGTAATTTTTGATTTAGAACACTGATAATCAAAATTGTTTCACCAAAGTTCATACTTTTTTTTATCTTCGTTTTGAGACCGCGTTTGATACCCTTTCGACGTAGTATTTGAAAGCCGAATTTTATCGAAGCGTTTACACCAACACAGTAACACACCAACAAAGTAACACACTAGTATATTTTTGTTTTCAACAAAGTAACACACCAACCAAGTAACACACGAACAAAGTAACACACCAACAAAGTAACACACTAGTCTAGTTTTGTTCTCAACAAAGTAACACACCAACAAAGTAATAGACTAGTCTATTTTTGTTTTCAACAAAGTAACACACTAGTCTATTTTTGTTCTCAACAAAGTAATACACCAACAAAGTAACACACCAACAAAGTAACACACTAGTCTATTTTTGTTCTCAACAAAGTAACACACCAACAAAGTAACACAAACACGAACACAAAGTAACAACCAACAAAGTAACACACCAACAAAGTTTTCAAACACACTTTTAACTATTTTTGTTTTCAACAAAGTAACACACAGTCTATTTTTGTTTTCAACAAAGTAACACACCAACAAAGTAACACACCAACCAAGTAACACACAAACAAAGTAACACACCAACAAAATAACACACTAGTCTATTTTTGTTCTCAACAAAGTAACACACCAACAAAGTAACACACCAACCAAGTAACACACCAACAAAGTAACACACCAACAAAGTAACACACTAGTCTAGTTTTGTTCTCAACAAAGTAACACACCAACAAAGTAACACACTAGTCTATTTTTGTTCTCAACAAAGTAACACACCAACAAAGTAACACACCAACCAAGTAACACACCAACAAAGTAACACACTAGTCTAGTTTTGTTCTCAACAAAGTAACACACCAACAAAGTAACACACTAGTCTATTTTTGTTCTCAACAAAGTAATACACCAACAAAGTAACACACTAGTCTATTTTTGTTCTCAACAAAGTAACACACCAACAAAGTAACACAGTAACACATTTTATTAACATCCAAAATATCACCATTTACATTGCGTAATACAACAATCTATCAAAAATGCTTCATATCCTAATGAAACAATCTATCAAAGCATTATGGAGATGCAACTCCGGGGGAATCAAGAGAATAAAAGCCTAATTCTATTGGATGTAATCAAAAAGCCTATCAATTAAAACATTCTTCAAGTTCTTCAAGACAAGAGATGTCTGTTTTACCATCTATGGACCTTCATTCTTCAAATCCGCACCACATCAAACTCCATGAAAGATGTATGAATCAGAAAATGCATCAAATATCATCGGTTCGGCCTCATCAATAGAGAATCTAGGCTCCTCCAATTTTCTAAAGACAAAAAAACACAAACATAACCATTTGAATCAACAATCTTCAACCACCAAGGCCAAATATCCATTGCATTTCTTATAATGACTGAAATATCATCTTTAGTATGCTTTCCAATGTAAGGGATGGGGTTTGAATCACACTACTACTGATTCTTTTTTGAAAAAAAAAACATTGCAACATTGTATCTTTAAAGGTATATTTGAAGAAAGTAGAAAAAGGCAACACCATAAAGTCAACAAAAGTATTTCAAGTTTTTTTCTCCAAAATCAAATTTTCAGCCTTAAATTTGGCTTATATATGGCTGAAAATGACACAAGAATACGATAACACGATAACGATAAGAATAACGACAAAGAACACAAGAACACAAGATACGATAATACACCAACAAAGTAACACTTGTCTATTAGAAAGCTTAATGATATGAACCAAGTAAAAAACACAATCAATCTTCTTTAAAACATCATATATGCATCATTAAACCAAACCTTAAACTGTGAGATCACCAATATGATCAACCACAACAGACCTACCATTATTTCTGTTCTCAACAGAACTATTAATCCTCTAAAAAACCAGAACTATTAGTTTCAACTTCATGGTTATCAAAAGAGTTGACAATGGTAGCTTCAATATCTACCATGGCAGTTTCAATACCTGCCTTGGGATTCCTCTCAACCCCAGTTGCCAGAGGAACAGTCCCAGACCCAATACGTGAATTTCTAGACTCAATACGTGAATTTGCGGAATACGAGAATTCATTGCGAAGTTCATACCTTGTGAGAATCAACAGTATGGGAAACATTTTCTTTAGCTTTGCTCTTAGGAATTGATTTTCTTTCTCTGGAATGCATTTCACTTGGAACTTTGGACACGGTTTCCCCGCTTGGAACATGCTCAGAATTTGAAAAAACAGCTATTGAAAAAAGAAACATAATTTCAGTTCATAAGTTCAAATTTGAGGTAAGTAAAGCCACATTCTTCTAGGAAGAAAGAACAAGGAAGAAATTACCACCACAAAAACTTTATGCAATGGTAAGTCTATTGTGGATGCATTTATGATGTTTTAAGGAAGATTGATTGTGTTGTTCACTTAAAAGATGTTTTCTTGACTCGTTGTTTAATTAAAATTGAGTGGGTTATATTTATAGACGAAACCAGCCTGCAAAACAAATGAAAAGCTTCATCATCAATGCCTTTATCTTTTAACTTTTTCAATTATTAAGGGAAAAAGTAGAGCCATCAGCAGCAAGTTCTTGAAAAAACAAATAAACAGTTGTATACTCCCCAACCAGATTAATACGCAAAAAAATCAAGTTCACCAACATAAAAGCTAAATTATTCATGAAGAAAGATGAAACGATAAAAAGGAGAATCAAAAACACATTACCAGGAGCATAAAAGCTCAGCATCCAATAAGCTTGGTCCCTGAAGATATTTCACATTCAATCAAATCAAACCAAAATAGCAACAAATGTAGATAACAATTGATATAAGCACATAAATCCTAACCAAGGAATGAATGTATCCTGATTCTGATTAGCTGCTGCTGCTGCTATTATTAGGAATCCTCTTATTCAGGTCACGAAGAATCTTGTCAAGCGTACGAATAATCGAAATCGATTTATCCAGCCGCACCACGTAATTCGAATTCGGTAATTACTGTAAATCCAAAAGCTTTAAACTACACACTAAAAGTGCCAAAGGACAATTGTCAAATTAAACACTGAATTAAAAAGGATAAAAAGCAATAAATATAGAATAAATTACCGGGCATTCCAGGAAGATTACGCTTCTTCTTAGGCTATCACCAGTCATAAACCTTTTAAAAGGTTTACCATCTCTTCCACATCATCACATTATAAACCTTTTCTTTATAAACATTTTTTCTACAATCATAAACCTTTTAAAAAACCTTATAGCATGGACCACTACACATAAATCTTTTTTTCTACACCACACAAAAAAAAAAAAAAAAAAAAAACAAAACAAAAGAATGTAACATGAACCGGTTCATATTTACGAACCTATAGAAAAACCTTTTAACACAAAAAACCTTTCCAACAATCAAAAACCTTTTGCAAAGGTTTTTGTCAAACTAAAAACCTTTTCTCTTGGCACCATTGGAGATGGTCTTAGTCAGTATATTTTGCTGAGCAGTAGTAGAAGACGTAAATGAGGTCCCCTTCTGATTGATGTTAATGCCTCCATTGGAACCAGTAGTACCACCGTCTAATTTTCTTCGGATTAAGCGCAAAGATGCGTTGCTTCAGCGAGCTTCACGGTAGAAAATAGAGGTAATTTAGTTTGAAGAAAATTATTTTGTCCTTATTGCAACAAAAAAAATGAATGTGGATTAAAATTTATTTATAGGGTGGAAAGTGGACTAAAACCTAATATTCCGATAATAAAATAAAAGAGATACTAGTAAATTGAATTTCTTATTATATTTTCAATAAAACTGTATAAGATAAATAAGAAATTAAAAGGATAAAAGCTTAAAATGATTATCTTATTAAATTAAATAAATAAGAAATAATCATTGCTTGCTTATCATTCGGCTACTCCACACCTATAAATACGAGAGCTTTGGTCATTTGCAAATCATCAAGAAAAGTCAGAAGGAAAACAACAACAAAAGGGTGGAAAAAGTTAGCAACAACAAAAACGTGAAGAAGTTCGAGAAAAAACTCTAAAGTATTCTGTTTGAACACCAAAAAGAAGGAAGAAAAGACCTAAGAAGCCACAAGCCTTCAAAGGCGGCATCAAAGGCATCAACAACGTTCGAAGATCGTCCGCAAAATCCGGCGTTCTTCATCAACAACGTTCGAAGGTCAACCGCCATTCAGAGATCTTCAACAAACAAATGCGTCCTTCCCAAAAATCGGAAGAATACTACAAAAGTCCGAGAACAAGTCCCCACGACCCTCGGCAAAAGTCAAAAGGGGAATCAAAGGCTATCCCGTAGAAATAGAGATTTTGCTAGAGATTGTACCCACTTTACATGAAAATCAATAAAATCATTTGTTACAATTTTTCTTGTCTTTCTTTTATTTAATTTGCAGGACAATTAGATAAAAGCAGCCACAATTAACGAAGCACACTGTCAGTAAAGTGCTTCCAAACACTGGCACTCTCACGTGATTAGCTGCAGCATTATCGGCGGTGCTTTCTCATTGGAAGCTGGACCCTTCGACGGAGCAGTAGCAGACGACGAAGTCGGCGGCGCATGAGAGATAACAACGGCGAAGGAGACAACGCCGGAGATGGAGATAATTCAGGAGCTGGTCCTGACCCCAGAGATGCCGGCAGGAATACACTATCAACGGTGAAAATAACTAACGGAGTCGAGTCAAGCACCGTTGAAACAACATGAGCAGTCGATGTTGACAGTGACCCATCACCGGCGGTGGTGAAACTTAAATCAAACTTTTTAGAACCACCAGAAGCAAGAGTCGAAATAGAACCGGATTGAGTCTTCAACGAACCAATTGGAGAAGAAAAGAAAATAAGACAATTAAGGGGAATAAAATTAATAATAATGCAAGAACCGTGAGTGAGGGTTCGTTTAGATCAATGTTACGAACCCCCACCCGGACATTTTTCCGTAAAAACTGCTCAGGACCGAAAAGACGTTAGTCTAACAGTTCTGATACCATATTATGATCAAGCGCTTACTATTCCACTAAAACCAACTGGTTTTAGTAAAACGGTAAGAACTTTTTGATCCTAACATGCTACCAGAGGTCAAGAGATCGAACCTGGTGTGAACATTATTTTCACTATTTATATTGTATAAGTGTAGGGAGAGATTGTCCACTACTATAAGGGCTATGTTAGATTAATGGAAGGAGACAACACTTAATACAAAAAAAGAGCTCCGGAACCAAGGAATAAAAAAAGAAAGAAGTTGCGTACCTGCAAATCGATGCTATGAAGGCTGAAGGCTTTAGGCTTTGATGTGTTTACAATAACACAATAAGTCTTTATATAGACCATGATTTGGTCAATGAATTATAAACCTAACCGTAAAAGAAATGATAAGTATTAAAAAAACACGTTAACACCTTCTTCTTTTTTTTCCGGGAACGAAAGATTATATTAATCGCCGGACAAAGCCGGTAAAAACAAAATACAACGCCGGACACCGCCGGAAAAGGCCGGAACAAAACCGGACAAAGCCAACTAAAGAAAACAACAACACAAAGCCGGGTAATAGAACGAAAGAGGGTGCTGAGCAACAAAGAGTAAAATTCTCCAAATGACAGAAAGACGCTCAGACACGGAACCTCTTATTCCATCTATTACCAGACAAACAAACTAATACAAACAAACTAATATAAACACAAAAGAAAAGAAAAGCAAACAGCAAGCACCGCCAAGATACCACCGTGCCCGTGCAAAACCAGGCACCCCTCCTGAAGTCCAACCAGCGGACCACGAGCTGCCGTGGAAGATGCCACGAGTGACGGTTGGACACGAAAGATTGCCACTAGTGACCGACAACAACTCAGATCAGCAGCGGAAACAGGAAGCCGAAGACTGAACCTCCGAGAAACAACTCCTCGGAACCAAACTGGTCAGGCCATCGACCAAGAGGAACCGGCGGCAAAGGCAACGCAATAGTAGCAAAGCAGCGCCGCCATCGACCCCCCATGCCCCATATCTGAATAACACCATCGAAGAACACCACCAAAAGATACCGGAAAAGCAAATCACCCCCACCAGATCAAGATCAGAAGAGAGGAGCACGTGGCTTCCGGCCAAACGGAAACACTGGGCAAAGACGACGGAGGAATCAGATCGAGCAAAAGAAGAGAGCAAAGGGGGAGAAACTAAAAGATTATTAACTAGAAGAGGAAGAATATACAACAGAAAGAGAAGAGGGACGCCGGCAGCACAAGGCCGCCGGCGTCAAGAGGGAAATCTGCAAGAGGCGGCCGGCTGGAGTATAAGAGGCGAGAGGAAAAGGGGGACCTTTTTTAATCCAAACACGTTAACACCTTATTTTAAAACATTCAATCAATCAAGGATTCTGTGGATGTAATAACTAGAATTTGGTATAATAAATGTTTATTTTCTTAAGCATAATAAATTTAATTAAACACATAATAATTAGAATATGGTATATATAAATTCTAGATTATTATAATAATTACGAGGCAGAAATGCCTACAATGATACAATTACATTTTCAACAGGCCAAAAGACCGTTTTACCCCTGCTTTAAAATAAAAAAAAAAACACAAAACCCAACATTACCAAGAAATCCACCGTGAACGGAAAACCTTTCTCCATCGCATTCCTCTCATCAAATCCCCAAATCTCCCACGATGATCTAAACAAATCTGCTCTAGATTCAAAATCAATGGAAGCTTCTCTGCCGGAACAGCCTCCGGTCCTCGGATTTCCTCCGAATTCTGCCCTTTTTACCATAAAAAAAGCCGAATCCATTAGATAAACAACTAATTCATTTTTGCTCCTGAAGTTTGCAAATATTCTCGATACTTCAAAGAATTTTGCGTCATTGCAGTCAGAAACTTAAGGTTCGAATTTGTTCGTTATGTGATTTCAGGAATTGAACTTCAAAGTGCGAGTACTATGTATTTGTTATTGCCTTTATACAAAATCTCCGTAAATATATATAATTTGATTGGAAATGTTTTTTGTGTTAGTCGACTCTTTTGCAGTTGAAGATTTCGTAGTGAGCTGGAAAATACCTTATACCTCCGCAAATAAATACTCTTTGAATTTGTTTGTTCTGTGAATTCAGTATGTGCTTGCAGTGACAATTCTGAGAAAATAATGTTTGAAATTCTAGTAATTGGATAGAATTATGGCGCGTGATAACATTTAATTTGATTTGCACCTAAAGATTTTCTCTTAAAATGGAGAAAGACATCTCAAAAACAGGTCAAGAAGTTTATCTATCATACATCTGTTTCAGTCTGCTTTAATGTTTTGATTGTAAACCGACAAATGTCTCAATTTTTTTGAATGTTTTCTATGGTTGCAGCAACTAGTATGTTCAATGTACTGTTTTGATCTAGGCACATGTGAATTGGGGGTGGGGTGAGGTGAGGTGGGGTGACGGGTGGAGGACAGGGTTGCAGAGCAGGTTATACATTGTTTTGTTCTATCGTTGGGATAAAACTTTAATTTTCATCCTAACAATCTTCATGCTCTACCTCTCTTGTTAGTTGTTAGATTTTGGTGTGATTCGACTTGTTTGGAAGTGTTAGCTGAATTTGAGATTGGATTCGAGGCAATATGTTGCTTCTATCGAAATTTTGTGGTTTTTTTTCTATGTTATGGATTTGGTTTTGCTTCCACTGTTGAATTTGTTTAAATAACGTTAATGATTCCTAAAGACGTTTCCCTTTTTGGGTACTTTGGTTGGTTTAGTTTCAGTTTTGCGATATTTATGCTTTGATTCTTTGTTGATACTGATTGATGGGCTCTTAATCTGACAGTTCTTCCTCTTGACTTTTAATTCGAGATGGAGGCTTGGTGTTTGATTAAGAGTTTGAATGATTGTTGATCTTGGTACCGTCTGGCCTTACTTTTTATTGGATGTGTGTTATAAGCAAATGATCATATCACCATGGTAGGTGGGACAGGGCTTTTCGATCGATGGATGTCTCAGATATGTCGTTTCCTGATTTAGTCAGTTTATTGAAGTTGTGCATTCCATGGCAATCTGAGGCAGCTAATGTGCCTAGGGATTTTTGGATGCCCGATCATAGTTTCAAGGTGTGCTACGAGTGTGTCACCTGAGAACTCAAAGTGCTTCGAGGGTTTCATCTCAAAGTGTCGGATGACGAGCACATAGAGGTGCTCAACAAGGTCAATGATGATCCGCTGCTTCGTAGCATCAGAGAATGGAGAAAGGGAGGTGAGAGTGCTGGTGCCAGATCCAACTTGCATCTACCTGTTCATGATCAACTTCAGAGTCCAACAATTTCAGCTTCCCGTAAAAGGCAAAAGCCATCTCATTCGGTACGTTTTGGTACACCGCGGCAGTCATTGCATCCTCTACCGATTATTGTGCATGTACAACCAACCTTCATCTTTCTTATCAAGATGGGAGCCTGCTTCAGGAATTGCCGGTAGAAGACCTGGGCGTGTCTGAACATTTTCCTCGCATCACCGCAGTGAATTTTTTACTTTCTGTTTGATTATTGTATTAATTGCCTTAAGGTGTGTTTTTTTTTTAAACTTTTGTATTGATCAGCTGGTGTTATCGTCTACACCCACACAGTATCACAGCATTCCAACCAAGGTCCTGGTGCTTTTTTCAACAACGAACATGTACAAAGAACTTTTGATCCTTTAATTGGAAGGAAGGTGATGACAAGATTGCCTAATGATAGCTACTTTTTTTTTTTTTGTGAGAAAAATGATAGCTACTTCTACGAGGCTAACATAACAGAGTACACCCCTACACAACTTTTTTGAAGACATAGTTCTCTGTTGTAGTTCCTTTTAAGATATGATACCAACATTGTTGTAGTTCGCTATTTCTAGTTCACTGTTGTCAATTCAATTGTGTATTTTTCCCTGTTGTAGTTCACTATTCAGAGTAGGGCTGTAAATGAGTTAGGCTATTCGTACTCGACTCGTAAAAGAGTTTGACTCGATTTGGGTTTTTTCGAGTTTTAGCTCGAGTCAAGCTACTCGAATAATTAACCGAGCCGATCTTGAGTTTTAAAATATCGTAATCGAGTAGCGAGCTTGATTATTAAATAATTATTTTAATTAATTAAAATTTATTAAATTTATTATAAAATATTATTTCTTATAATTCAAAAAATATTATTCGAGTCGAGTATTAGATGAGTCGAGTTTGATCTTGCCATATTTCATTAAAAAATAAATGAATTCTAGGAAAATAATCGAGCTTAATTACGAGCCGAGTCGAGCTATATCGAGTACTTAACGAGTTGAGTTCGATCTTTTTTTTATGGCTTGATTGAGCTCGAGCCGAGTTATGAGCCCGAACTTTTGTAGTCGAGTCGAGCTCGAGCCCTAGGGAGTATTGACTCGACTTGGCTCGATTACACCCCCTAATTTGGAGTTCAATGTTGTAGTTTGCTATTAGTTCACTGCCGGGAGTCCATTACGGTTATACTCAAACTCTTAGTAGACTTTTGTAATTCGTTGTTGTAGTTCACTATTTGTAGTTTACTATTGTTAATTCAGTTTTTGAGTTCATTTTTGTGAGTTCACTTTTATTGGATATAACAAGTTATATGACGAGTCTTATTCATTGATCAATGTTCTATATACACTGTCTAATGACACAAATGTAATAAAAGAACCATTTTACTCTATTAAATCACATGTAATGGTACATTGGTACATTGGTACTTGCTTTTCTACATTGTACCCCTCTCGAAATATTCATATCATTTGAAGAAACATTGCTCTGGTTCACTGTTTTACATTGAGCTTAAAATACTCTGGTTCACCGTTTTGTTTGATATACAGAAACCCGAATCCGGATCCGTTCCATAATTGGATCGTCAGATCTGATTCACAGCACCGATCGAGACACTCGATCTAGCACAGCGGAAGCTACGAATAAATTCGCATGCAATTATACCACGATTTGATTCGCATAAACAATTAATCTAACTATAAGAAGGTTGAATTACCTAATTGAAGAGGAATAGTAAATCGACAGAGAGGGAGAAGCCACAGTCTTCCGGATTGTATCTTCTAGCGACGACTGGTGGACGTCGATCCTCGCCGTAGAACCTCCTCGAATATGCACAAGAAAAACTCTAGGTTTTTCTTCTCTTAATGACTAGAATAAGAAACTAATTTTTCTCTTCTCTTTTGGTGAAAAGCGGCGCATATTATTGTGTGTTATTGTGTTGGAAGGAACTCTCTTTATATAGGAAAATAACTAGTCAAGAGAAAGTTATCTTTTTCACACCACAATTACCTATTCCCATAAGGAAAGATATTTTCCATAAGATAAGAGATAATTCCCAAAAAAATCAATCTCTTATCTCTTTTCTATTAATTATCTAGCAAATAAATAATCAATTAATTACACATGTGACATATTCTAGGAAATTATTTTTCCCCAACTTTATCACATAATGGGGCGCCACTTATCATCAATTTTAATAGAAAATGTCTTTTCTATTTCACATATTATTTACCAAATAAATAATATTGCATATTCATTAAATAGACAAACTATTTAATTTATTCTCGAGGTTCCATAAAACGAGAAAACACTCGCGTGTTAGGAGCCAACCCGGGGATCATGGACCTATAACTAGTAGCTACAATAAACTAAATACAATATTCATCGAACAGAATAGTTCTACTTAATTCATTAATTCCGGAATTACGCCATCATAAATCCAAAACTGAACTATATCGATTATAGATATAACTTATTCTCAAATCGTCGAGTCGAGTCGATAAGTGTCCATTGATATAATCATTACATATAAACTAACCCTCCATAGACTATCCGTAATGAAGCGGGATTATTTCTGTAAACCTTCTTCAATACATCTTATCCTTATTTACCATTAACCCACTAGTAATCAATTAGTTCATAACTAATACGAACTCCGTGGATCGATCAGTTTCTAGGATTAACAAATAAGGAGATTGTCTTTCTACTTCCCACAGGAAGGAATGGATTCCATATTTGTAAAACACACACTTCTCACTCATTCCAGAATAGTGCCAACGTGAAAGTGATTCGGACCGCGCCTCTCATCGATCCTTAACGAACACATCAAACCCTATCCTGAAACTAGTAGGAGTATGCAGTCACTTCAGGATTAAGGTTAATCAATATATGATCATCTTGTCATTTAATAAGATTTCTCAATCATTGAATTATATGAGAAACGCAGATTAAATCGGTCCAGTCCTATATGATTCTCCTCATATATAAATGCCCCACTTAGACAACCAATGTTGACGGTCCGGATAAGACGGTCACACCATAAAGTGTTCTGGGCGCATTAATGGTGGTTTAATCAATAGACCCCATACTTTGATTAAATTCACCACGGACTAACAGTTCAAGTGTATCACCATAAACTTAATCCTCATGTGTGACACACACTAAGTTATATGGCTACATATGATACGACTTGGGGTTTTCAGCAATGTATTATATATAAGCACAAAGCAAATAATAAGATGAGAATAAATCTGTGTGGAAATACTATGGTTAATATTACATTATTATTATACTCATAACATGTTACATTATAACGTGTTACTTTGTATTACGAGACATATTAATTGCATTGAATAAACAATTAATATGTCCTAATAGTCATAAAGTAACTATCCTTTGTCCTATTATGTAATAGCATGTACATAGCCGACTCTAGCATTTATTGTAGCCGGCTCTAGTTACTTTTACTTTACTAGCTAGGATCCTCTCTTGTAAGGATCCTCTCTTGTACCTATTTATACTCATTCTTTCAACATGAATAAATAAGTTGGAGTTTACTCAAGTATTATTACTTTCTCAAACTCTCTTCATGGTATCGTAGCCTTAAACTCCCGAAATCCGCGCAAACTCTCAAAGAACCCCGCCGAATCAAGAATGTCTTCACTATCCGAAGCTTCCTCACCTTCGCTGAGTCCCACCGCCTCACAGACCGGGGTCACCGAATCTTCATCTTATACTAATCATAGACTTGATGGCAACAACTATTTGCTATGGTCAAGATCTATGAAAATGTACATCTCCGGACAAGGTAAGACGGGATACCCGTCCGGCTCTAAACCCGCCCTCGTCGAAGATGACCCAGGATTTGAATCATGGGATACTGCTAATAATCAAGTCATGACCATTCTCACAAGATCAATGACAAAAGAGATTAGTGAGAACTTTATGATGTATGATACTGCAAAGGAAATCTGGGATAATGCCAGGGATCTTTACTCCAAGAAAGACAATACATCAGAAGTGTATGAACTTGAAGCTCAGATCCAAAACTCGCAGTGCAAGGAGATATGTCCGTAACTCAATACTTCAATCAACCGTCTCAGGGCATGGCAACACCTAGATATGCTGGAAACTCACCCCTGGAATGATGTCAAGGATGCTGCCCTTTATAAGGACATTATTGAGAAAAAGAGAGTATTCAAGTTTCTTACTGGACTGAATCCTGCCCTTGATGATGTTAGAGGAAGAATCCTTGCCACAAAACCTCTCCCCAATTCAAATCCATGTTTGCCGAAGTCAAACACGAGGAAAGCAGAGGAAAGTGATGCCGCCGAACTCCCCTACCGACAACCCCGCCGAGAGTGCTACCCCGCCGACCATCGTAAGCCCGCCGAGGTTACCGAGACCGTCGTGAAGCCTACCGATAGAACCGGAAAGTTGTTCTCGTGAGCACCGCAAACGCACAAATCACACCAAGGACACTTGCCGGAAGCTACATGGCATGCCTAAATCTCTCAAACCTACCAGGGAAAGTCGTGGGTGCATGTCCATGAAGAGGAGAATGACAACAAGTTGAATGCTCGCTTGTCGCTTTCAAAGCTTTCCTCACTCAACAAAAAGAAGGTAGTACCTCTACCGACACGGCTACTCAGCAAGTGCAGTGTAAATTCTACTCTTCTATTAGTAATGAAACATGGATTGTTGATTCTGGGCCTCCTCCCATATGACCGGGTAATAAAAACCTCATAACTCACCTTATGCCATGTCAACAAATTCACAATGTTAAGATCGCCGATGGATCCATTTCTCGTGCAAAAGGTTTTGGAAATGTTAAACTCACTAATAAGATATGTCTAAAGGATGTCCTATTTGTTCCAAAATTAGATCGCAATCTCATATCCGTCAAGAGACTTGCAAAAGATTTAAATTGGACTCGTTGTTTTTAATAAGAATCGCGCACTTTCCAGACCCTTCTTCACAGAAGTGATTGGGAGGGCTAAACCCCGCTTAGGATTGTATGTGGTCGACCCCGCCGAAGACAAGACCGAAGACCGAATCGCCTCGCCACTCGCACTCAAACCTTAGATAATATCATGTTATGGCATTATAGACTAGACATCCAAGTTTTGGTTATTTGAAGTCCGTAATTCCCGAATTATTTAAAGGATGTAATGTCAATGATCTTCAATGTGATATTTGTCAATTTGCCAAACTTACCAAATCCGTGTATGCCAAACTACCTCATTTGCCTTCCACACCTTTCACTTTAATTCATAGTGATGTATGGGGACCTTCAAGGGTAAAAAGTATAACAGAAAAAGGTGGTTTGTCACTTTCATTGATGATCATACCAGGAACACATGGGCCGTTTTTAATGAAGGATAAATCAAGTTGGACCAAAGATTTCAGAATTCTACAACATGATCTCTACTCAATTTGACACTAAGATCAAGATCTTAAAGACCGATAATGCTCTTGAATACTATGAGTCTAACCTCGCAATTTCTTGATGAATAAGGGGATTGTCCATATCGCCAGCTTGTGTGGAAACACCTCAACAAAATGGGGTTGCCGAGAGAAAGAACAGTACCTACCGGAGATGGCTAGATCAATCATGTTCACTACCCATGTCCCAAAGTATATGTGGGGTGAAGCTATATTAACCGCCACTTACTTAATCAACAGTACTTCCCAAAGCAGAGTGTTAGGCTTCAAAACTCCTATCCAAACCCTCCCGACCACACACTCATGCCCTCATCTTATCTCCCAATTACCACCAAAAATCTTTGGTTGTACCGCATTTGTTTATATCCATGCCCAACACAAGCAAACTTGATCCCAAAGCTCACAAGTGCATTTTCCTCAGGATATGCAAAGGACAAGAAAGGTTACAAGTGTTACTCTCCTTCGAAAAGAGATTTTACAATTCTATGGATGTAAAATTCTTTGAAAGGACTCCTTACTACAAAGCAAGTCCACCGAGGCAACACCGATGGAAACCCGATTGAACTTGAACTAAATCCTTTCCCTCAAAGAAACTCTTGAACCTCAAAGACCCCACCGACTCTCGCATCCTACCGATCCTCAAGAACCTCCCCGAACCGCAGTCTACCGACCCGCAGCCCGCCGAACCGTAGCCTACCGACACTCAAGAACCTACCGAGTCACAAGAGACCGAACCTCAACCCCACCGACTCTCGCCACCGCCGACGTTGATGACGTACCTATTGCTATCGTAAGGGAAAGAGATCTTGCACTACCGACCACTCTATTCATAATTATCTATCCTATGATCGCTATCACCTCGTTTTTGCCATGTTTACACAGACTTGGATTCTCACTCTATTCCTAAGAATATACAGAAGCTCTCCAACATGATAAGTGGAAGGCAAATTGTCAAACCGAAATGATCGCTCTCCTTGACAACCATACTTGGGATCTCACCTCTCTCCCACACGGAAAGAAGACAAATACCGCAAATGGTCGTTCACTATCAAGTACAATGCCGATGGTACTATTGACAAATACAAAGCTAGACCGGTTGCAAGGGGATTCACTCAAACATATGGCCTTGACTACAAGGAAACCTTTGCACCCGTGGCAAAACTAAACACCGTCGTGGTACCGATCTCAATTGTCGTCCAACTTGATCGGCCTCTACACCAATTGGATATCAAGAATGCTTTCCTAAATGGTGACCTTACCGAGGAAGTCTACATGAATGTGCCTCCCGGTTTTTCCAATACTCACACTCAAGGGAAAGTTTGCAAATTGAGGAAATCTCTATATGGCCTAAAGCAGCCCCTGTAGCCTGGTTTGGCAAACTCACTACCGTGGTTAAAGCCGCCGGATACCATCAATGCAACTCGATCACACAATGTTTATCAAAACAACAAACCGTAAAAGGTCCATTCTTATTGTCTATGTGGATGATATCATCCTTACCGGTGATGACCCCGCCGAGATCCAACACTTGAAGACCCCGCCGGCAAAAGTATTTCAAGTTAAAGATTTGGGCTACCTCAAGTACTTTCTTGGTATGGAAATAGCTAGGAACAACCAGGGTATATCTCGTTTCACAGTAGTAAGTATGTGCCGGACCCGCCGAAGGAAACCGGCATGCCGGGATGCAAACCCGTCGTATCCCCGCAGACCCCGCAATACCCCGTCGCATGGTGACATTGTCGTCGTAAAGGATCAATATCAAAGACTTGTAGGGAAACTCATTTATCCGTCCCATACAAGACCCGATATTGCATACGGCGTCGCTTGGTTAGCCGCTCATGCATTGCCCTACCGAGCAACATTGGGATGCCGTGAACAGATACCGAGGTACCCGAAGTCCACTCCCGGCCAGGGCTTACATTTCACCAAGTCTCCCGATAGATCAATCAAGGTCTACACCGATGCCGATTGGCCGGATGTCACATTGACAAAGATCTACCACAAAGCTATTGCTCATATGTATGGGGAAACCTAGTTACTTGGAGGAGCAAGAAACAAACCTCACCGTGTCAAGAAGCAAGGTCAAGCCGAACTCGTGGCACTTGTACTTGGCATTTGTGAAGCTCGTGGCTAAAAAGGGTACTCACCGAACTTCAAAGAACCTCTTCAAAGAACCTATCACACTCGCCGTGACAATAATTCAAATTTATGCATGGCAGAGGATCCACCCATCATGATAAAACCAAACATGTGGACATTGACAGACACTTCCTAAAGGAGAAGATTGATGCCAAGATTATTCAACTCCAAGATGTTCCCTCACAGATCGAATGCCGATATTCTCACCAAGGCCATACCACCACTTATGTTCAAATAGATTGAGTAGCAAACTTGGTCGTATAAACATATACAACCCAAATTGAGGGGGGGGGTGTGGAAATACTATGGTTAATATTACATTATTATTATACTCATAACATGTTACATTATAACGTGTTACTTTGTATCACGAGACATATTAATTGCATTGAATAAACAATTAATATGTCCTAATAGTCATAAAGTAACTATCCTTTGTCCTATTATGTAATAGCATAGACATAGCCGACTCTAGCATTTATTGTAGCCGGCTCTAGTTACTTTTACTTTACTAGCTAGATCCTCTCTTGTAAGGATCCTCTCTTGTACCTATTTATACTCATTCTTTCAACATGAATAAATAAGTTGGAGTTTACTCAAGTATTATTACTTTCTCAAACTCTCTTCTTATAACTTGACGTCGTAGATCACTATTTATGGAGTTCACTATGATCATACTCAAACTCTTAGTTTACTCAATTCGACGTTGTAGGTCAATATTTGTAATTCGTTGTTGTAGTTCCCTATTATTATTCTTAGTTTGTTTTTGTGGGTTAACTTTTAGAAGTTTACACTTGTAGTTCACTATTTGTATATTCACTTTTGTTAGTTCACTAAGTTCACTATTTGAAACTCGTTTTTGCAATTCACTATTACGAGTTCAGTGTTGTAGTTCACAACATATAGTTTACTATTTGACCACAAATCTACGAACAATGAAATATGATATTCACTGAACGAACAATGAATTTCGATAGTGAACAATGAAACTCACTACAAGAACAATGAATTTTGACAGGGAACAACGAAATTCACTAAACGAACAACGAATTTTAACAATGAACAATGAGATTCATTGAACCTCTTATAGCTTCCATTGATGAGGCCCTTCAATACTTCAATGAATAGATGAGTAGACAAAATAAGGAAAGAAAAATGGAAAGAAAAAGGAAACTAGAAAACATTGATCCTGCATCTGACGAATAATTCAACCATCATTTTAAGCTAAGTTAACTACAAAGCTAAAATAATTACAGTGGGTTGAAACAACTTTTTTTTGAAATGCAAGGAAAAATTAATATATTGGTAGTAAGATCCACTAGGTTAGTGAATCCAAAAACAAATTACAAGAGATACAATAAGAAACAAGCACCAATGATGGATCAAACAAGGTGCTGTAATGAAAAAAAACAGCTTCTATCTAAAGAGATCAACTCTGCTTGATTTATACTCCACAAAAGTCATGGATTTTCTTCCACAAAACACGTTCGGCTTGCGTCATTCTCGGCATCATGTAAGTACAATTAACCTACAAAAGCTTCATTAACAAACAAATCATTAACTATATTAAAAGAGTCAATGTGTTTCCCTTTAAAAGTGTTTTCCCTAAAAAAAAAGTTTCTCCATAATTAATTTGTTTAGATAAATATAATATTAATTATTTTATTTAAAGGATATATATAATACCATTGATAAAAAATAATGATATAGATTAAGAAAACAACATCAGTAGGTCCCGGATACCGAATCTTTAACCGGAAAAGAAAAAGAAAAAGAAAAAAAAACAACATCACATTCTTATAGTTAGACGTCATATTCTTATCTTATGATTAATATTTATCCATTATTATTAGTATTATTATTATTATTATAGCAAAACTAAACTTCTTATCATTAGTTTCTCTTCTACCCAAATTTTTTCAAGGGGGATTGAGGGAAAATGACAAAAATATTTATAAAATTAATAAATAGGTCACACTCTTTTTTTAGTTGCAAAAAAGACAAAAAAAAATTCAGACGGACAAAAATACCCCTTTAATAAAAGGAACGCGCACACATCTTTAGTTCCGCTTCCAGCAATCCAGCTTCAGGTTTGTTTGTTTTTTTTTTTTTTTTTTTTTTTTTCAACACTCGTAACTTTTGATTTATAACTCCGATCATCGAAAAATTTTCACCAAAATTCATATTTTTTATCTTTAATTTGAGCCCAAATACGATACCATTCCGACGTAAATTTTGAAAGCCGAAAAAAATTTACATTAACCGGAGCGTTTTTCTTATAAACGACCGTAACTTTTGATTTAGAACACCGATCATCAAAATTGTTTCACCAAAGTTCATATTTTTTTATCTTCATTTTGAGACCTCATTTGATACCTTTTCGACGTAGTTTTTGAAAGCCGAATTTTATCGCAATACGTTTGATAACGAACATACGTACACACGCAACACACAAAACGTGTGGTGATATTCCATAATTTTTGTGTCCGAGTACATTTTGCGGTTTTCGTATGTGCAGCTGTATACATGTATGCGAAGAAACTCTGATAGTAGAATGTAACAAGTATATAAATTGGTACATCATATAAAACAGTTTTACATTCTTTTAAAAGGTTACAAATAGAAATATCACTCGGACACAGAAATGGTGTATTATCTCAAATATTCTGAAAGAAATGTATAATGTATTAGTTCATTGTATCTTTCTGTTTGAAAAGCTACTACAGTCAAAGGTAAAGAACCGTGAGCGTCGTAACGGAGAAAACTTGAATCAGTGAGATTCGAATCTTCAAAACAGATGGGACAAGAAATGAGAGCTGATAACACATTCTTTCCACCCCACATTTATTCTCCACAGACATAATGCCTTTCTGAATTCATTTGAAAACTGTAGTTCTTTCACAGATTAGGTAAACACTGAGGTCTGAAAGCATCATCTAACCTTCATGTGCTACAAATAATTAGAGCTCTGATTTGGACATATCAATGGTGGAAACAGGACGGGCTCCGTCTTTTGGATGATACTCCATTGAGATGACATTCTCAAAATAAGCACTTTCTTGGGGTTAGCTGACTTAACACTACTAATAGGCACCTCACTAGAATTAACCCCAGTTGAAGCAAACCCAAGTGGGATTCTCTCACAATGCAACTTAATAAACCTATTGAACCAATTAAAAGCTTTCCAAAGAAGCCACAACCTTTGCCTTCTTTTTAAAACTACAGTTATATAATCCATCAGAATAAAAATCTCTACAAGGGTATCTAAAATGCCCATCAAAATTGAAACTAGGGGTCAACTTAGCAGTATGATGTGATCATGTACAAAAGAACCCAGCTGGGCCAAAAAGTTTACAGCATTAATGGGTTCTTGAGAAACAGATGATGCCTGCCTAATTAATGGTATGAGCTGGTTAAATTAAGAACTCAATTAACAAATCCCATCAAGCTCGCTAATTGAGTAGCTATGTATAGCAAAACAAAGAGTGTAGAAAATCCAGCTATTGAGAAAGAACAGTTAGTGAAACACAACTTGTGGCTATGATAGAAATGAAGGGAGAAAGAGTGTATGTACGATTTAGGAGCCACATGAAGGGATTTGGTGAGGAACCCACTCGCTGCCCCCTACGGCCCACCTCTATAACTCCGCTCCCACCCACGGAAAACCCTAAACAGAGGAAAAACAGAGGAAACTGGCATGATGGAACAAGTTGAATGAAGATTGAAGAGATGCGAGACGAGTGGATCCATCGGATGAAGGAGCTCCGAGAAATGTCTTGCTGCATATCACGACATCACTTTTCCGACGTCGGTCTCCGGCTTTTTTGGATGAGTTTCATTTAATGAACATAGTATTATAGATTAGGGATTAAAAGAAAAGACAAAATAGTCCGAAGCAAAATGTTTTGTCCTTAAATCAATAAAAATTATAAATTGGATTAAAATTTATATACAGGGCGGAAAGTGGACTAAAACCTAATATTCCATTTTTTTAACAACAATAACTGTTGATCTAGGCCTATTATCCTCAAAATTGTTTCACCATAGTTTATAGTTTTTCATGCTCTTTATTTTGATACTATTTCGACGTAATTTATGAAATCGAAAAATACATTTGTGTTGATGGCGAATATCACTATATTTGCGGTGACACCTTATGTATAACAACAAACTCATGGCACCACCACTAAGACTTGCCTATTAAATTGTTGGCTCCTGCAGTAACACCTCATGTAGTAATTCAATCACACTACTTTTTATAGTGACACCTTATGTATACAGTAAAACATTTTATATGTGACACCTTTTACTACTATATATATCCTATATATGAATGGATTTCACATCATAAACTACTATATCGTCCCTAATTATAGACACATGTTCAACTTTCACATTTTAAAGCCTATATATTTTTTTTTTCAACTTTTCATTAAGAATTTACAAAGCTACTTTAACTCAATTTCAATTGGTAATTTTAATTGTACATATCCTATATGTAAGATGAAGCATAGGTACAATTGTTACAAATGCAGCCTAACACCACATTCTTTTTTTTTATTTATTTTAGTTTTCAATAACATAAAGTAAGATATTACACAATATCGATAATCCACTGTCACAAATTCATCCATACTAAAAATAACACATACTCTACGTTAATTACAACACAACATGCATACACACAACTTAGAGTAGGAACACTCCGCATTTAGTGCAATTTTTTTTAGAATAATTTAAATCGTTATTCAATGTGTGTTAATGGAATCATTTGTGAAGGTAATCAAGATGATGAAATTACCATCCTCATAGACAGTGATGTATCTCACACTTTCCTAGACCAACAGGTTGCCAAGGAGGTGCAGTGTGACATAACCGACTCACCACATGTTAATAATCACAGTAGTAGATGTAAATAGAATGGTGAGTGAGTTTAAGTGTCCTAACTTGCCATGGATCATGCAAGGGGTTAAGTTCCAATAAGATGTGATATTGATCAAGTTGAGAGGATATGACATGGTATTAAGGGTGGATTGGATGAATGGTACAATCTTATTGTCTTGACTTCAACAAAACATAGATGGTTTTCACTAACAAGAGAGAACAAATTAAGCTGAGAAGTTACACATAAGAAGCTTAACTTAAGATTATCAGCTGTAAAATCATTACTGAGGAATTGAGAAAATGGGAACTATGGACTCCTCGGATGCTTCAGTTTGATACAAAAACATGAACTGAATCTTTTGCCTATTGAACTTACTTATGTTCTAGATGAGTATCATGACGTGCGCAAATTCCCAAGGATTACCATCGAAGAAGGGCTATGAGCATCCCATAACTTTGAAAGAAGGTGTTGGACCTGTGAAACTAAAAATTTATAGGTATGCTCACTATCAAAAGGATAAAATAGAGTAGTTGATGGATAAAATACTACAACAAGGGATTATAGCACAATACCATTTTCATCACTCTTGCTCCTTGTGAAAAAGAAAAATAGAACCTGGAGATGTTGTGTGGATTACAGAAGGTTGAATGACTGACTGTCAAAGATAGCTACCATATTCCTCTAATTGTCGAACTGTTGGATGAGTTAGGGAGTGTTAGGGCATTTTCAAGAACAGACTTGAGGTCTGGATTCTATCATATTCGATGATGGAAGATTATGTCCAGAAGACTGGCTTTGTATCTCATCATGGCCGGTTAGAATTCAAAATGATGTCATTTGGGCTAACAAATGTCCCAGCCACATTCCAAAAAAGTATGAATGAGATGCTGAGGCCATGACTGAGGAAGTTGTGCTGGTATTTTTTTATGACATCTTAATCTTCAGCCCTGACATGGCTTCCCACATACATTTTAAAGTTGTTCTAGAAGTTTTGAAGAAGAACCAATACTATGCTAAATTTTCCACATGCTCTATTGACTAACCAAGGTGGAATACTTGCCATATCATATATGAGGGTGAAGTGCATGCTGATCCAAGAAAAATTTAAACCATGTCGGATTGGCCCCAGCCTTATAACGTGACTGAACCGAGAGGATTTTTGAGCCTAACAGGTTTCCATAGGAGATTTGAACCCTATTGTGGGATTATTGCTAAGCCCTTGAATGATCTACTCAAGAAATATGGGCTTTGTTGGTCGCACAGCTCCTCAGAAGCATTCTAGAAACTCAAGGAGACCATGTGCAAATCACCCGTACTTTTCTTGCCAGATTTTGGAATTTCATTTTTCTTTTTTGCATTGAAACGGATGCATGTGGAAAAGGCTTAGGAGCTGTTTTACAACAAAACAAAAAACTTGTGACTTATCTAAGCAAGACCTTAAACTCTAAGAAGATGAGATTGTTCATCTACGAGAAGGAACTTCTGACACTCTCCATGGCAATAGCTAAATGGAAGCCACATATTCAAGGCATGCATTTCATCATGGAAACTTGTCAACAGAGTATGAAGTTCATTCTGGACCAGAGGGCCACTACTGCATGTTAGTAATATCATCCGCAGCGGAAACGATTTATGGATCTAGATCTATAAAATACACGTAATAAAATAACTAGATCTACTTCTACAAGGGGGTTGTAGAACATACCTCTTGGATCTCAAAATCCAAGTTGAAGAACCGCAATGGATAGGATGAAGGTTGGTGTGAAGAGCACCACGATCTTCCGTACGTGTGATCCAAGCAACTCCCGGTGGAAGGAAATTCTCGTCTCGAATCCTTCCGATATGCTACCCGGAAAATCTCCAAGATTCTCCCCTTAACTCCCCTTGGCCGAAAATTTCTTCCTCCTCTCTAAGAGGCGGAACTCGAATTTTAGTGTGTGTGTAAGGCTTGGGAGAACTCTCTTTATATATAGGAGAGTAATCCTTGTCCTCCAAGGATTTTATAATTAATACAAAATCAATTATAATCATCCTATTAAATAAAAGATAATCTCAAAATATTCTAGAACAAATCAAGAATATTTTTATCTTTATTATTTACCATAAATATTTATCCAATAAATATTTTATGCACATGTCTTATTAATCACAAGAAAACTAATTTCTTGTTCCAAAAATAAGGCATGGGGCGAAATTCAACATATATTGACCTAGTCAATATTAATTTTGCCATCACACAATAATTGGGCCAAGATTATGGAAAATGTCTTTTCCACATATTTAATTATTTAGCCCAACTAATTTAATAGTTCACTAAACAATTAATTCACATATCGTTTTAATAAAGTCCAACAAGAACTAAATTAATATTATTAGGATTCGACGTCCGAGAATAGCTATGCTATATTAGGAGGCACGTCGGGGACCATGGACTAATAATCAGCGGCTCCGATAAATCAAATAAATAATTATCTTACGAACAGAATAATTATATTCGATAAATCAATCACAGGAATATGCCACCATAATCCCGTGATCGCACTCCTCCGATTATGAGATTATATTTATCTCCTCACGAGAATAATAATAAGCGTCCATTGATATAATCATTACATATGGATTAATCCTCCATAGATCGTTCATTCTAAATCGGGAAGTTACCGTTAACCCTTTTTAGAACCTCTTATCCTTATTTACCATTAACCCCCTAGTGATCAATTAATTCATACAACTCACCGGTGATCAATCGGTGTGATATGAACTCGCGCGATCGATCGCTTTCTAGGATTAACAAATAAGGAACGTGTTATCTACTTCCATAAATGGAAGGAATGGATTCCGTATCCGTGATAACACGTACTACTCACTCAATCCAAGATAATGCCAAGATGGGGTAATTCGGACCACGTACTCGGTGTAATCCTTAACCGTCAAGTCAAACCTCATACCGATTCAAGCAAAGCTTGACTGTGATCACCTCGGATTAAGATATATCCATAAATATGATCATCCATTGATTCGATAAGACTTCTCGATTACGGAATTATATCGTGAACTCTAATCAAATCGGTCCAAATTTCCTATATGATATATCTATCATATATAAATGCCCCATTAGGTTCTCTTAACCGAAAGTCCGGATAGGACTATCACACCTTTTGTGTTCGGGCGCATTAATAGCACGTTAAAGGAGAGACCCGATACTCTCGATTAACTTCACTACGGGCTAATTGTATTTTAAGTACATCTTCACTAACTCAATCCTCCCGTGTATATACCATACACCGAGTTAAGTGATTACATAAACGATATACTTAGGGTTTTCTCGTAGTGTAAATACTATTGTCACATCGGTGATTATGAGAATAATAAATATGAATAATAACGTCAATTCATTTATTAAATAAAACAATTACAAAAATTGTCTTTCGGGCATCACACCTAACAATCTCCCACTTGCACGAAAGCATGTGATTAATTGTTTTAGAGCACACCCTATTATTTAAAATACAACAAACTACATCTCCCACTTGCTCTAAAGCAATGGAGACTCATCCCGTATTCTAGTACCCACTAAGCATATCATAACCATTTCGTATTCCAAAGTACACTCCGAGTATGCCGTCGTAGGATAGGTCGCTGACTCGGGAGCACCTACATCTAAATGTCATGGGTCTTAATGATTAGTCAGGTTGTCGGCTCGAGACGATCCGTAGAATCGAAACGTCGCCGGTCCATCTAATCATGTGGTACTTTCCCAATATGCTCTTGAACTCAAGTGATTTCGGAAATCCTTATAAGCTACCCCTTCATCGTTTGCACAATGATGTGGTATCGGCTTTCCAAATCCGGAATCACTCCCGCGAAAAGGAAATCCCGAGGCTATATCGCCTCTCTAGCTACTACAAAAGCCGCTAATCACCCAACTAGTTAAAGTCGAGTTGGCGTTGCTGGATTCCTCCAGGCAATAGCTTCAACACAAGAGTAAACACTGAGACCGAGATCGACTTAACGATCATCCTTATTCGGTCAAAATTGACGTTCAATAACCTGACCATCTCTTACTAGAAAGAGAATCTATCCCATTTCTCTTGATCCGAAGATTAAGAGAGTCATTCCTGAGGCATAGGGTAGAACTTCCTCGTTGAATGTTGCATACACGGATGCATCATCTTAACCAATAAGATGGATGGGAAACCGATTGGATCGATTCTAATGAATTCGACCGAGTCAAACTCTTAAGAATGTTGTCCAAATCTCCGTTGCAGAAATTGTGGCATTGTCGTATTCGACTTCGTATAACACACCCATGTTGATTCCAACCGATGCGTTGTTATCCTTCACAAACACTAATATATATTTATATATTCACTACCGTACTAAAATTGATATCCAATCTACAAAAGATTTATCAATATTCTGGTCAAATCCACATGTTTTAAAACACGTGACTTCTAATGACCAAGAGGTTTGCTTCTTATCCACAAAGGACATAAGCCCGGACAAATACCCCGTCATAGGTTCTTAAGCGAAGACCCTTCGTTCCAAATGAATCCAGATTCCGTTTGTTCGGCATGAAAGTCTCGGGAATCACCCCTATTTTCTCGCTTTCGAACGAAATCATGCAATACTAAGTGGTAAGAGAGTCCATCGTCCGATTAACTCTCTACTTCTTAGGGAATTACCCCTAGACCACTCAAGCTTTGCTCTGAAAGATAAACTTTCGTATTCATTCTACTCTCTTCCATGTAGATCCAATTACTCCCACTGGGCCTGAGACACTCAGGTGGTTCTACAAAAGTATGAACAGCTCTGGAGTACCAAACTCCATTCACAGGGTTATGGCTTATAAACCAACCTCTATTATCAGAATCCTATACAGCTCACAAAAGAGCCATAGGTCATCAATCGATCCTGTAGGCCATCAAGGCCTCAGAACCCATAATGGGTAATGGATAAACCATACTCCCACTATTTTCTTGGTGGATCGAAATTCTGATTTAGTTCAGTAGTATTTAGTGTCATCACCAACAACCAATGTTGGATGTGGTTTGACCTAATCAGTAAGTAACTACCTTGAGTAACCGTACTCCAAGGTTCAAGGTTTGTTGTTCATGTACTCTATCGAAAGGATGCAACAAAGATAACCGTCCCTTCCCGATGTCAAGAATCCGATAACGAACCTTTTTCTCAATGCTACAAGATATATAACGATTGGTTACCGACCGAACGTGTATGTGAAATTCCCCAGTCAAACCATCAAGCATCATGTGCTAAATGCTTATATTGACGGAATTTGGGTGAACCGAATCCACTCATTATCCGTTAATTCGAAAGCACATTCTAGGTAGACTTCTCGGTTCTACACTTCAATGTAAACCGTTATTTCACTTCCAATATCTTTATTGAGTTAAGCGAGTGTATTGTGGCACATCTACAACTATGTAAAGGCAATTCAATGGTTTCTTCCTTAGTGAAAGCATTTCACTACGAGGCGTACCGAGCATCGGTCCCAGGACTATGTGATGGCCCATTTCGAGTATAGAATACTCCATTTCCGACAAAGTCGAGACACCTTTGTATATTTTGGATAAACTTACCGGAGTGTTTGAGTAGTTGTCGACTAGAAGTCACTACTCATAAGCTCCCACTAGCTTGTATCTTTCATAAGACCCCGAAGGTCATCATGAACAAGCGGTGTTACTTCTTTATAACCATTATCCTTTCCAAATTGAAAGGAAAATTAGTCATTGAACCTTTAAGACAATCTAACCAGACTGGGAGAAAGGAATCACCCCGAGCCGCCTTCAAGTCTTGTCTTTTAGGGACTATGCACTAACTATGGAATATGAAGAAGCGTTTATCTAAATATAGAAACCAATTGCTTTTAATAGTTCTTAAGATGTGTTATATACATATTTCAAAGTTGTAAGTGGTTTTGACTTTATCAAACAAAAGTCCGAGTCTTGGATTCGTACTACAAATGGTATATTCACTTTCTATACGACAAACAAATTATCGAATAGAAGGTAAATCCTTTCGTTCCAACGAATTTTAAACGGAAAATAATTTTTCCGCGATATCCAAGGATTGAATCCGAGATTCATTTCCTTATATCACTCCCACTATTCTAGCTAAAATTAACTGCCCGTTGTTTATTCTTTTAATCGTTAAATGCACCGCTTGCCTTGTTCTTCCAAAGAACTTAGCTCAAGAAAATCGCCAAGGATTCATGGGTTGGTGATCCGAAATCACTATCCTTATCCTATGATTTTCGCCTTTATTAATTTTCGGTTTAGCCTTGAAATCAACTCGCTTTTAGATGACTAACACTCTTAGACATACTCTCCCATTCTTGACTTTCCGTAAATGGAAACAGCTTTTGAACTAGCGCTTCGTGTGAGTAGACACTACTCTTGAACCGTGGGATGTCTATTTCGAGTGTTACTTGTCGTGACTTCTCGGATTTTCTAATATACCGTAAAAAACAACAAATCATAAGATTAAAGCTCCCACTAGTTTATCGGTTCCAAATACCGTCTAACCAAAGAATGCTTTATTTTATGATTTTTCAATTTTTCAATTTGAAAATCTCTCGTGTAAACACTTACACAGTTCTAATGTTTCCAGAAAAAATACAAATCATAAAACTCCCACTAGTTCATCGATTCCAAATATCGTCTAACTAGCAACAGTTCATGATTTTCCGGTTTTTCAATTAGAACGGTTACGTGTGTAGTCAGTTACACTTTTCTAATGTTCTAGAAAAACAACAAATCATAAAGCTCCCACTAGTTCATCGATTCCAAATATCGTCCAACTAGTAACACTTCATGATTTTCCAATTTTTCAATTAGAAATTTACTCGTGTAATTACTACATACTCAAAATTCACTAAGAATTTCAAAGTCCGAAATCACCTTTGATCAAACTAAGTTTGTCTTCCGTTTGACACGAATGACACTAATGACATACCTATATGTTACTCGGTTTTTAAAAGGCTTAAGAGAAAATATCTCTTTCGAAAATTAATTACATTATCGATTAACTAGTTCAACGTCCTAGTTACTTTCCACTTTTTAACAAAGTCAATACTAGTCAATTAAATTTTAAGCAATTTAGTAAGGGATATAATGCTGTAAATAAAATGACATAAATTAATTCAAGTTTAACACTACTATATTAAATTTTAGGAATTGTAAACAAAAAAAATAAGTCTACTCTACCATTCCAAGGTTTTAACCTTGCATCTCAGTGCCGCCGTAGGGTAGGTCAAAGAGATCAACGGTTAAATCAATGAATAACTTGTGAGAATCAGATATCCCACGAAAATCGAACATCCCTTTATTCATTGACTACCTTCCTTTTTTAGCCTAGGTATTTATCAAAAAATACCCTTGATGAGTGTGACCTACTATATCGGATCTCTTAGGTACGCCCCGAGTGTGCCGTCGTAGGATAGGTCGGTGACCCGACGAGTACCCGTAAATCCTATCCTTTCGGAGACCAAGCCATGAATGTTGATAGGGGTGAACACCATCCGTAGGGGGACGAAATCAAAGCGCCGCGAGGCGTCACCCTTCTCTCACTTACTTGCATCTATAGTAGAGGCCGTGGGGTTGGCCGTCGCCTCCCCCGCTCCCACTCAATATTTTGGAAGTGGTGGTGGGTTAACTAACCACGTCTTTTTGATGTTAACATAAAAGCACATCAAATCAAGGATTCCGAATGGTGTCGGTAACGTAGGCAAGCCTACCCGTCCTATTCGTTGGAACATATGTGACAGTCGGACGAAGTCGGGTCAAGAGAGCCCTATTGAGATTAGAAGGAATCACCCCTCCGCTCTCGGTTTGGGTTAGTCTTGCCGGACCCCCGTGCATACATCACACTAGGAGGGTTAAGTCGTTTGAGCGAAGCTCAGTTGACCACCCAACCTAAAGGCGAACCGTTTTTATCCAAGATTTATTGTTCTTTTACCATCATTCAATCTCGTAGACACTACGAATTGAAAACGTGATCTCGTTTCAGCTTTAAGGCGGTTCACCGAGAACACACACCGAAAGGCTAACGATTTCATAACCCGTCCTCGGATCATTAATTAGTTACTAAATTTATTAATTACCACGTATTAATTAAATTTCAACTAATTACACGAGTTTGTATACATGCCTATTTTAATTACCAAAATTAAAATTCTACATGTATGCATGGAGTGGATTTATGATATGATGCATGTCATGGCAATTCCGGTTTTATATCTATTTTATGATCAAACACATAAAAAATAAATGCGGAAAATTTAAACACCGAGATGGATCGTTGGCACCCCCGTATCTAATCTATTAGAAAATAAAAACCAAAACCCTAACTAGGGTTTACTACTTTCTAACTAAATCTGCAGCTGTTCGAACTCTTCGACGATCGGCATACCAAACGAACTCGGATCAGGACGAAACTTTCCAGATCTTATCTTCACTCCTTGAACTTCAATATGGACGGTTGGATCGGTGCTTTGACTTACCAATTTTCTCCAGTAAACCGCCAAACTAGCTGCTGAATCTGACTTTGACTGCCCTGCATCAAGGACTTCCTGAGGCAGATCGGGAATCGAGATGAATCCCGATCGACCTGAAATTTTTATGGTACGTCCAAAACTCCAAGTGGATCAATCTGAACGGTCGGATTTTCGTTTCAACGGTCCAAACTCTCCCAGAAAATCGAGGAAGTCACAGGTAGGGTTTCTGTGAATCCTGCGTTTTTCTGTTACAGCAGCCTCTTCGCAGCATCACACGGATATCGAAACGGACTCTGATCGACACCAAAATTTGTGGAGTTGATCATCATCTTCTAATCTTGATTCTTACCGGAGGGATCTTCGTTTCAACGGTTCGATCAACGGGAAACACGAAATAACTAAACAGCTACTAAACAGATCTATTTTCTGGAAATTAAAATTGCAATAAAAAAGAATTACATAATTTCCTATACCCATATGGACGAATTTTCATCGTTTATATGAGTTTACAATAGATCTAACGGGTAAACAGTGCCAACCCCAATCCATCTCTTCAACCACGACATTCATAAGCATAAAAAATAAACATATGCATCGGCCCCCAAAAAAGTTGGGACAAAGAATCTACATGTTTTACCACTCCTAGATCTAATATTTTATACGTATAAATATAGATCACCAAGGCGACTGATACCACTGTTAGTAATATCATCCGCAGCGGAAACGATTTATGGATCTAGATCTATAAAATACACGTAATAAAATAACTAGATCTACTTCTACAAGCGGGGTTGTAGAACATACCTCTTGGATCTCAAAATCCAAGTTGAAGAACCGCAATGGATAGGATGAAGGTTGGTGTGAAGAGCACCACGATCTTCCGTACGTGTGATCCAAGCAACTCCCGGTGGAAGGAAATTCTCGTCTCGAATCCTTCCGATATGCTACCCGGAAAATCTCCAAGATTCTCCCCTTAACTCCCCTTGGCCGAAAATTTCTTCCTCCTCTCTAAGAGGCGGAACTCGAATTTTAGTGTGTGTGTAAGGCTTGGGAGAACTCTCTTTATATAGGAGAGTAATCCTTGTCCTCCAAGGATTTTATAATTAATACAAAATCAATTATAATCATCCTATTAAATAAAAGATAATCTCAAAATATTCTAGAACAAATCAAGAATATTTTTATCTTTATTATTTACCATAAATATTTATCCAATAAATATTTTATGCACACGTCTTATTAATCACAAGAAAACTAATTTCTTGTTCCAAAAATAAGGCATGGGGCGAAATTCAACATATATTGACCTAGTCAATATTAATTTTGCCATCACACAATAATTGGTAAGATTATGGAAAATGTCTTTTCCACATATTTAATTATTTAGCCCAACTAATTTAATAGTTCACTAAACAATTAATTCACATATCGTTTTAATAAAGTCCAACAAGAACTAAATTAATATTATTAGGATTCGACGTCCGAGAATAGCTATGCTTTATATTAGGAGGCACGTCGGGGACCATGGACTAATAATCGGCGGCTCCGATAAATCAAGTAAATAATTATCTTACGAACGTAATAATTATATTCGATAAATCAATCACAGAATATGCCACCATAATCCCGTGATCGCACTCCTCCGATTATGAGATTATATTTATCTCCTCACGAGAATAATAATAAGCGTCCATTGATATAATCATTACATATGGATTAATCCTCCATAGATCGTTCATTCTAAATCGGGAAGTTACCGTTAACCCTTTTTAGAACCTCTTATCCTTATTTACCATTAACCCCCTAGTGATCAATTAATTCATACAACTCACCGGTGATCAATCGGTGTGATATGAACTCGCGCGATCGATCGGTTTCTAGGATTAACAAATAAGGGAATCTGTCTATCTACTTCCATAAATGGAAGGAATGGATTCCGTATCCGTGATAACACGTACTACTCACTCAATCCAAGATAATGCCAAGATGGGGTAATTCGGACCACGGACTCGGTGTAATCCTTAACCGTCAAGTCAAACCTCATACCGATTCAAGCGGTTGACTCGTGATCACCTCGGATTAAGATATATCCATAAATATGATCATCCATTGATTCGATAAGACTTCTCGATTACGGAATTATATCGTGAACTCTAATCAAATCGGTCCACCTATATGATATATCTATCATATATAAATGCCCCATTAGGTTCTCTTAACCGAAAGTCCGGATAGGACTATCACACCTTTTGTGTTCGGGGCGCATTAATAGCACGTTAAAGGAGAGACCCGATACTCTCGATTAACTTCACTACGGGCTAATTGTATTTTAAGTACATCTTCACTAACTCAATCCTCCCGTGTATATACCATACACCGAGTTAAGTGATTACATAAACGATATACTTAGGGTTTTCTGTAGTGTAAATACTATTGTCACATCGGTGATTATGAGAATAATAAATATGAATAATAACGTCAATTCATTTATTAAATAAAACAATTACAAAAATTGTCTTTCGGGCATCACACCTAACACTGCACTACAACAAAAAAGGGTGACCAAGTTATTTGGGTTGAATTTCACTATTGTGTACGAAAAGAGAAGTGAAAATGTAGTGGTTGATGCCTTGTACATGCAAAGTCATGTTTAGGGACCATTGTGTGTTGTGAGCACAATATCCTCTTCTTGGATGCAAGAAGTAACATCCAACTACAAGGGTGACCTAGAGGTGGAGGAAAAGTTTCGGGCACTGATGATTAGTACGTCCTTAAATCCCCTCTACACTATGCACCATGAGATTCGTTAAGTACAAAAGGATGATATACATAGGAACCCCATGAACGTTTGAGATCCATTTTTTTGAGATGTTTGAGATCCAAATTGACAGGGAAGTTGCACTCAAGTCCAATAGTGGGTCATTCAGGGGCCAGGGCATGTTATAGCAGGATTAAGAGACTTTTTTATTGGCCCCAACATAAGAAGGATGTTCAGGAAATGAGTTTAAGGTTCAACAGTGCAAAAGTCTACATTATAAACCTCAATGATTGCTCCACCCATTACCGGTCCCTCACTTTCATGGTCCTAACTTAGCATGGATTTTATAGATGGATTGCCTAAGTCTAAACGAAAGGAAGTCATCATGGTAGTAGTGGACAAACTAGCCAAGTTCAACCACTTTATGCCACTTGAGAAGAAGAGGCAAATAGTATCACAAAAGTGTGGAGTAAATAATTAATAATACTTAAACGAACAATATAATATTTTTCAAATAAATTCGTACGATTATTATTCGTACGGTTTTTTGCTTGTACAATTAGCCTATCTAAGAATAAATATAATTCAATAAGCTGATAGGGCAGATATTGGTTCAAATCCAATTCGTGTGAGGTACGAAACTAATGTGACACAATTATTGATCATCTGTCTTTAAGATTATTAAATTTGACCAACAATAAACTATTTAATAAAAAGTATTTGCAGTTGTAATTGAATGTGACTACAAAATATACATATTAAAACATTACACAATTTTTCGGACACATTATATTTTGATGATGTTTTCGGTTAGAAGCAGTGGTGGACACAGGATCTCGGGTAAGAGGGGTAATAGAATTTTTAAAGGCAAATAAAAAATTAAGGGGGGGGGGGGGGGGGGGGGGGCAAAATAAACACATACTACATATATCAATGTATTTTCTCGGATCAAGAGGGGCAGTTCCCCCTAGTTGTATGTAGGTCCGCCACTGGTTAGAAGAAACATAGAAACATATACTTGAGACAAATCTTAATTCGATACCTATAAAATACATGATTTCATAACTAAAAAAGAAATCGTATTTAAAAGAATGAAAATGTAGTATGACAAGTTTGATTCAATGCTATGAGTAAGAGAAATAAATTAATTATACAAAACATAAAGTTATGGTATAATTGTCGTTATTTAACATATAATTATTTTATAAATTAAGTGTATGGTCAACAATATAGATATGATATAAATTTAACTTAACACGTGCAAAGCACATTTTTACTAGTAATCTTATAAATATGGCAATCAAAGTAGGATAAAAATTAAGCATACCATCGATAAACGACTATATGAAATTGTACGGAATGAGTCAAACTACTCGAAATCACAAACCTTTGAACGAGAACGAGCTAATTGAGCAACAAAAATGACTAGCATTATCCTGCTAATATAGATAATATAAGAACAAAGAAAACCACTCATAAAGTAGTAGTGTTGTTTTAGGGAGATTGGTGTGAAACTTGTTCATCAAGAGTTCCTGTCTATTATGATAATCTTTTCAAGTATAGTGCCAAACTGGATAATATTGAGCATATTTGGAATGGATAAGAGATGCAATAACATGGGCATGACTTGATTTGCCTTTCAATCCATGGCTGTGAAAATCCAAGTTATGGAAGAGGCATCGGTAGACGTAACCCCCCAAACGGGTAAAACACCGTCTTCACTACCGGTTGCTAAATACTGCCCATCAGGGCTAAACTTCAATCACACCTTTGTGGGCACAAATATTTTTGACTAGTATAAAGTGCACTAAGTTCTTTACACCTGTTTCTCTTTTTTCTCAAAAAGGTTAAGCCCTAACCTTGAGGGTCCCCACTCGCCCAATCCCATAGAATGAGTGGAGATGTTAATCAAGGACCTAACAGCTCAGAGTCGAGGGCTGCATTTTTACCAAGAAACTGAAAGACGTCGTCCCTTTACGGGATTCGAACCTCCACACTCCAGCTCCTGGCCCAGCTTTCACTACAACACCCAAGCCCTTTACCACTAGACCATATCCAGGGGAAATTTGTTTCTCTTTTTTCTCAACTTTCATCTGAAAAGGTTTATCCTCTTTTCTACTTTTCATCTTATCCACAAAAATTTTCCACCAAAACTTCACTTTCTGATTCATATCTGTGTTCTTACATCTTTCAATATGAACCACAGCCTCGTCATGAAGAATTCGCCCGAAACGCAAGGATTTTCACCGGTTTCTTTATGTGGACAATCAAATGGATCCTCAACTAAAGTCGAGTACACAACAAGATTCCGCAGTATCTCCACTGCATTCCGTAATCCTATCCGTTTCTGAGGTAAAATTTCTATTAACCGTCTCACCAACAGAACACGAATCCTCAAAAAATCCCATTCGATTAAGAAAATCCGCTCGTCGTTGTTTTACTTTTTTTTAGCTCATTACACCAAATCCCAAAACTTAAATTAGTAAAATCTAAATCTTCTAACAAAAATGAATCCTCATTATCAAAGAAAATATCTTCTTCTCCTGTATTTGTAAACTTCATCATCTCTAAGAGTGCTTCAAATAGAATAACTAACTCTATCAGACCAATTGCACAAACTAATATCATTTCCAATCCTTTCCCACCATTGCAACAAGGAAATGTTATGATTTGTAAAATCAAACCATTGCATAGGCCCAAGATCATATATTTCCTTCACTCTCACACAATGAAACAACAAATGCTCAATAGATTCTTCAGCAAGAATAAGTCATAAGACACGTTTTAGTCCTGTAAGTGGTCATTTTTTCACAAAAATAGTCCTAAACGCCGAAAAGACCACTTACAGGACTAAAATTGGTCTTTTCCGGCGACAATTTTAGTCCTGTAAGTGGTCTTTCCGGAGACAATTTTAGTCCTGCAAGTGGTCTTTTCGGCGTTCAGGACTATTTTTGCAAAAAAAAGACCACTTACAGGACTAAAATTGACGCCGGAGAAAAATCAGGACCAAAATCGAAAACGTGTCTAGTTTAAAGACGAAAATTGTAATTTAGCCAGAATAAGTCATAAGACTTAACAGAATACTTACCATTGGCGCTGAAATTCCAAACAAGACTACCTTACTTTTATTTGAAGAGCTTAAAGGAATTCTCAAAATAGATTGCACATCAACATCCCAAAAACAGCTCTCAACCTTTTGGTCTTTCCATAAGCCATGTCTAATAAAATTAGGCAAGCATCTTTGGGCAAGTTGTCTTAGGGTTAATAGCCCTAAAGTTGGGATGGGAGAGTCAAGAATCCAACTATCATCCCAGCCTCACTAAATTCTATGTTAATTCTAGCTAATTTGCCCCCAAAGAAAATTTTCTCAAAACAAATCAAGAAAAAAACCAGAAAAAAAAATCGACATGACTTATTGTAGAATTTGTTTCTCTGAATCAATGGCTAGAGAATATAGTGATAAAGACGACTCTAGTTCTTGATCAATTTCGTCTTGGCAATTGCTATCAAATACACCATCATTTTTTTCATCAACCGCTACATCTCTCAAATTGGTTTTATCAAAATGCCTAATTTCGGATTCGTCGTTGCTGCTCCACCATTTTCTACGTCAACTTCGCTGATTATGTTTCCGCGCTTGAACTCAGTCTTCCTAATTAATTCAACAAAGTGGAAAGGCGAATTGAAGCAGAACGAAGTTAGACAAGGAAAAGAAAAAAAAAAACTGGTATTTGTCTGCTAATAGGTCCAAAATGAATGACGGCAAAGGGAAAGTTATTAGGGGTATTTTAGGCATAAAATAAGTCATTTGTCCTTAGTGCTTTATTAAACATTAAGCTGGATTATTATTTGAATCAAAATATGAAAAATGTTCTTATTGACAATTAACTATAATTTATAATACACTTGTGAGTTGTGACATTTGAGATCAAAATAGGTGAATATTCAAATAGGTGAATGTCCGAATAGTGGATTTTTCCAGTTTCTTACGATCAAGAAAGCTCTCGAACCATTTACATTAGACTTTCAAGCAGGGGCGGTTTCGGAAAATTTAGTGATACGGATCGAAAATCTGTCATATTTTACAATTACAAAAAGTAATGTTACATATTATAGTTCAATATGTGTCAATAGGGATCAATATATAAAAATAAGGGGGTCGGTACACATATAAAATGTGTATATAATTTTTTTTTTATGTAATATTTTTTTTAGCGGGTTGGATGACCAAATCTTAATAAATGGAGCCGCCCCCTGCATTCAAGGAATCCCTTCTGGGCATACTTGAATTAATTTTGCTTGATAAATAAAGAAATTAAGAGATGAAGGGCAAAGGAAAGAAATTAATTAAACAAACATCGAAGTTTTTTAATCTTAAAGCTCAAATATTAAAAGAGAAAAAAAAATGTCTGCAAGTTCAGCTAGATTGTATGTATCAAATATTTATTTTCTCCAGATTTACGTGGAAATTAAATCAAAATCAAACTGCAAGAAGAATGTGAACTCTATAACCTATCCTTTTCTAGAAGAAAAAAAAAAAGTATTCTATGCTTTTGAAATAGAACTATAGAAGGTAACAATAAAGTCGTATCGCAGACATCCTGTCCAGACTTCCCCCATCACTGCATGGATCCACCTCAGAATTGCTTTGACTTTCTTGATCAATCAAAAATGTTTCCGATTTTATTCGGTTTCCCCCCCCGGTGTTTCCATATGTTTCTCTAGTCTTTTTGAGTATTGGGGAGAGAACCAAACTGGAAAGTTGAAGCAAGATCATGAAAATGGGATTGATTATTGCTGCCGATCTTTCTGATTTTTGTCTAAATCATTTTCTTGATTTTTGGTTTGTTTTGTTTGTTTTGCTTGTTTTGTTTCTTCTCTGTTTGTTTTTTGGGAGTAGAAAAAGAATTGAAAATACCTATTTAGATCCATACAATATGATATGCCATGAACAACAATCTTTCTGCAATCGAGAACTATACGTGCAAACTCTACATAGCTAGAATCTACTATGCAAATCCAACTTCGCAATCCATCCATTGTACTCAACCTGAAAAAACAAGCACAAAATGAACAAAAATGAAAAAGTGATTAGTTTTTCCATAATCCTAAGGTAATAAACTGTCGAACATGGAAATAAACTAATTATTATATATAGACAGTTCTCAACGGAATCTAGAATAATACGATTGCATATGATAACATGTAGAAGCAAATGAGCAAACAGTTATGGAAACTTGAAGATATTAAAACGGAAACTACAATCAACGAATAGATAATTTTTCTTGTTAACGAATTAGGCTTTCAAAGAAACCACTGAATCTTGCCAATCAAAGAGATCATCGAATCTTGCCAAATATTTTAGGATTTTTCATTCAACACATTTATTTGAATTGAGAGAATCAGTTTATGCTTTTTAATGAGTAGATTCTTGTTAACGAATTAGGCTTTCAAAGAAACCACAGAATCTTGCCAATCCAAGAGATCATCGAATTTTCACCTCTTTGATTTCGTTTTTTTTATTCCACTGCCGGAGATTTGAAATTTTCACCCCGGCGATGGAGATTTAAAGTTTTCACCCCAGTGTCGGAGATTTGAAGTTTTCACCCGACACCCCGGAAACTTGAAATTTTACCCCGGTGACGGAGAAAACTCTCCGGTTATGTATATTCGACAAAGTCGGTAAAAAAATTCTAACAAGGTGTTTGCACAGAAACAAGCAAGCAAACAAACAAAAAAAAAAAAAAAAAAAAAATTACAGTCAGATCATTAGCAAATCAAAAACAAAAAATTAAACACACCCGCACCTGCAAATCAGAGTACCTGTCCAGTTAGCACCAGTGAATAAGCTAATTATGGCTCCATAAATCATGCTACTAATTTCTAAGATTTGTTTTTTGAGATAGAAGGTTTCAGATAATAGAGTGTCTGACGGCATAAGAAGTGTGTTTGGAGTGTTTATAAAATAATAATGAATCGGGTATCCCTTTTTATACTCAAAATACTGGACCACATAAATTATATACATTGAACTTGATAGATCCTATTATGGTAATATATAAATTTAATTTTCTATTTTCCGAATATTTAAAACCTACGCCGACAACTTACACCATTTACCCAGCAACCCTACAATACATTGGTGCTATTTGAGCCCATCTAAACAAAATGGGCCCACTAGGTTATGTACCTGACTCCCAGTGGGGAGTGGGGAGTCTAGGGTTCGAACCCCACTTAAGGCGTGTGTATTGTGTTATCTTTTCGTTTTTGGAAGGAAAAAAAAACAAAATGAGCCCCCAAAATTTTTCATCAAAAAAAAAATTATATTCCTTGTCGCTACCCTTGAGGATTTTTTTTATACACATTTCGTTTTTAGAAAAAAAAAAAAAAAAACAACAAAAATGGCCCCCAAAATTGAAAATGACAGGAAAAATAATAGTACAAAATGATATTAAATCCGAAACAATACAACATTATAGTACAAAATAATCATGTCAAAATTTTGGCAACACGAACTAGTTGTAAAAAGTTAAAATGACAGGCTAAAATTGTCGTACAAAACACGTAACAGTAAAAAGTGATAGTCCAATATAATTGTAACAGTAACAAGTTAATCATAATTGTATAAAATGACAGAAAAATGATGGTATAAAAAATCCGTTGTAAAATTTTGACAGTACAAAATAATCATAAAATGATTAATTGGCAATACGAAAAGCGTAACGTAGAAAATGACAGCAAAAAGTAATTGTCACAATAGAAAAATGACGGTAAAAAAAAATCCGTAACATGAACATGATTGTTCGAAATTTGTAATAGTATAAAATGTCGATACAAAATAGGGAAACTTTACTTTTTATGCTCAAAAATAAAAAAAATTGAAAAATATGCCTCGTATGAAATTGTTGGAAAACTATGCCTACGTTCGACGTATATGCGTGACGCACGAAACGTGCATGACCATGACCGACCACACACGCGACGCACGCCGACGCGACGCATCATGCACGCATCATACAAGACATATTTTGTCAAATTTTTTACTTTTTGAGCATAAAAAGTTTCCCTACAAAATAATAGGTTCAAAATTTTGATAAAACATAAATTTTTGACAAAATATTTTTTCCGAGGGGCAAGGGCATGGGTGTTTCGTGCATTCCATATGAAAAAATGATTTTTTTTATTTATGAAAAAAAAGGGTTTTCATGGCAGGGGTTAAGGGGTGTGTAAGTGGGTTCCACAAGAAACATAAATATTTTCGTGATTATTTATGCGGGGGGCAGGGGTGTGTCGGTGAGGGGCCGGAGTTCTACAAGGATCATAATTTTTTTGATGAAGAAAAAGATTTGTGCGTGGGGGTTGGGGGATCGATGTTGGAATTTCTTTTTTTTTTTCTAAATTTTTCATAGATTCTTTATGGATTTTTCTTTTGAATTTTGCATGTTTCTGAATTTCTAATCTTGTAACGATCCGTTCCGAAAACCGAGCCCTTAACCTGAAACAAACCGTTTGGCACGTGTCCCTTAACTTAATTTCAGAAACACGTTAACATGACATCTATTAAAACATGTTAGAAACGACGCGGAAGCAATTAATAATAATTAAATGATCGGAATATTTACTATTAAATCTGAATGATTCAACTGCCCTTATAAACTAAAATCCACTAAGTACGTTAAAATCATAAAACAGTTGGCATGTAGCCATCATTATCTAACTAGCCATATCTAATGTGTTATCACAATGTATCACCTCGAGTAAATGCTATTGGCGTCCATCACCGAGCTACTTTGAATCCTCTTATGCTATGTCAATCATCATCCTCATCATCACCTGTCAATCTTATTATTCCAAATAATAGGAGTGAGCTGACGAAGCTCAGTAAGGAGAAAAGAAGTATTAATTATCCTATGTGGGCATGCATATTCAACTGGGATGAATATACATACTCATATTTAGAAGTAAGGATATCTTAAAACAATATAACATTTATAAAAGAAATCATTTATCCACATTACATAGCTACTTGAAATACACATTACTATACGTATTTCTTATAATGCATAAAATCATAAAGGCTCTACTCTTATGTTCAATTCGTAATTGACTTGCTATTACTACTACATCTTACTCGCACATTTTCGTACTTGTCTGCCATCACATATATACGTGTGTATCATATATTGGTTTATCGTACATAGGTCATCCCTGCATGCATCTACCATGCATGCATCTACCACAGATGGGTCGTCCCTACATGCATTTACCATGCAGAGGCATCATGCATCTACCACATGGGTCTTCCATACATTGGTCATCCATGCATGCATCTACTACACATGCAGCAGCATTAAACACAGAGTTGAGGCTGTTCATTCCATATTCCATCGGTTTTCCACTCTCCTCTACTAGAGCCTATTTATACTGCTGTATTTTGCTTCATCAGAAAAAAGAGAGACAGAAACATAAATCGAAATGCAGAAACATTTTATAGTGTTTCGTTGATCCGTTTGCAAAACCAAATAGTCAAAACGATCCTATATATCAAAGAGAAGCATCCATCTGTTTAAGTTGTTCGTAGCAATTCAAGGTAATTCATCCTATCCTTTTGATTATGCAATTCGCATAAGCCCTAGGGTTAGGGTTTATGATGACCTTATGTAATTATTTAGTAGTTTTGTGAAAGAAGTATGCCGAATTGTGTGTTTTTGTTGGTGAATTCATTAATTGATATTTGGTACCTAGATTTTGTAAATTTATTGCGTTTAAGAATTCTAGCTAAAAGATAAGAAAGTTCTTCAATTAATTAATACGGTTCTTTTTATTCAAATGGTCTTTATTTGCATTTTTAGTAATTCTTGAAAAGGTATATCTGAAAAGGGTTGCATGTAGGCAAGGTTATTTGGATTAGCCAGTTTGGTTCTGGCTCATTTGGTTTCATTTTTAATATCAATTTTATTATATGCATTATGTTATTATTCATTTTGGCCTTCAATTCTGCATATTGTAGTTTGGGATATATATGATGGAGTAAGGTTCTTATAGATGGATTTATATGTATGAGTAGTATGCTTACGATAATGTATGGTCTTTTATATGTATGAATAGTATGGTTGTTTTATTGAAATTGATGAAAATAATACACACTACTCTCCTTTATATAGGAGATAAATGACATAACAACTGGATTTAAATAAATAAATCTAAAAATGAATAAAGATAAATATTATCACTTAAATTATTTATTTCAAACAAACTCTATCATATTTATCTTGAATATCATATTTATCTCTTTCATTGGATTCCATTATCTCTTAGTATTAGGAGATAAAATTAGAGAAGATAAAAATGTTTGATGATATACTGTTAAGATAAATTAGGTGTTTGAATAAAAGATTGATTATTTGTTTTATTTAATTATTCAAATAATATTTGGATAATTCTTTAGGTTTATCTCATATCATTTCTCTCCTATATAATTGAGAGATCCATTGTAAACATTTTTTATTCAATTCAATAAACAAAAAGTTTGAGTCTTCCGTTGTGTATTCGATTTATGGTATCGTATCGGTAGACGGAGGCGAGGTTCGAGTGCCTTGACAATGGTGAACCCTCGCCCGATCTGCCATCACCGAAAGTATTTCGTAACAGAAAGTTTGCAATTAAGTCACAAATTCATCACCGTCCCAATTCTCTTCTGCACCACGCATCCACCATGATTCTCCTTCCCAAAATCTCATGACCATCAAATTTATCTATAAATGTCCGATCAATAATCTATGTTCTTTAATTTTTTTTTTCAATTTTTGTGCCCATAAATTCCAGAAGGCTAGTCACCAAATAGGGCAGTGCCTCCAACCCAGACTGTCCGTCCAGCATAGCTAGTGTCCATTTTTTTTTCTTTCTTTTACACAGTTTGAAAAAGAAAAAAAAAAAATCATCACCATATATATTTTTCCCAGATATCATTCACAGCCATCGATCTATAAATCTTTCCAAATAAATTTTTTTATTTTCATTTTTTTAATTATTGTTTTAATGTTGGTTGTTACAAATAAATAAATAATCTGACAGATATAACATCAAAATTTTTCTTTTGTATCATTCTAAAGGCGAGAGTCATAATGCCGACAGATCATAATGAAGATCGATCTCTCCATCGGACGGTGCAAATGGTAGAGCACGGTTGCAGTCATCAGAAAAATTGAACATGTTTTTCGACATACAAAAGAAAGAGCCACATGTTAAAAGCAATGAGCGAGGAGCCAAAAGAAAAGCAAGAAGAGCCGTGTTTCAAAGCTAAAGCTGTGGGTGTCAAAAAGCAGTATCATCTAATTCTTTGTTGACAGGCAAACATTGCCTCCAAACCGGCAACGTTTGAGGGAGGGTATTAGGAGATAAAATTAGAGAAGATAAAAATGTTTGATGATATACTGTTAAGATAAATTAGGTGTTTGAATAAAAGATTGATTATTTGTTTTATTTAATTATTCAAATAATATTTGGATAATTCTTTAGGTTTATCTCATATCATTTCTCTCCTATATAATTGAGAGATCCATTGTAAACATTTTTTATTCAATTCAATAAACAAAAAGTTTGAGTCTTCCGTTGTGTATTCTGATTTATGGTATCAGAGAAATACACACTACTCTCCTTTATATAGGAGATAAATGACATAACAACTGGATTTAAATAAATAAATCTAAAAATGAATAAAGATAAATATTATCACTTAAATTATTTATTTCAAACAAACTCTATCATATTTATCTTGAATATCATATTTATCTCTTTCATTGGATTCCATTATCTCTTAGAATTTGATCTCTAATACCCTCCCGCAAACGTTGCCGGGTTGGAGGCAATGTTTGTCTATCAACAAAGAAGCTGATACGGATTTGTGACACCCACGGCTTGTAGCTCTGGCTCCTGGCTCTTTTAGGCTCTTTGGCTCTTGGCTCTTGGCTTTTAGCCTGTGGCTCTTTCTTTTTTATGTCGATAAATCTTTTTCAATGTTCTCCGTTGGCTGCAAACTTGACCATTGCATCGTCAGACAAAAGGATCTGCTTTCATTATTGCATCTAAAAAAGATAGAGATAGAATAGATGCCTACAAAGAAATTTGTGATTCTATAAAATCCGGTATTGATTTATTTAAAAAAAAATAATAACAAAAAGGACTAGACTCTCATAAACCAAAATAAATATGAACTCTAAAAGGGATTCAGACGAAAGGAAAAAATTGCTAATTTGCGGATGAAGAACGTTGCATGCATTTTATGGACGGATAGGTGAAATATCCAATTTATGCTAATATATATATGCATCGTTAAAAAAACTTAAAAGAATTTGACGCATACAGTATGCAACAATTGGACGCATAACGGAAGAAGGATCGGGCGAGGGTTCGCCAATGTTAAGGCACTCGAACCCCCGCCCCTGTCTCTGATACCATAAAGAAAAACAGAATACGCAATACGGAAGACTCAACTTTTGTTTTATTGAAATTGATGAAAATAATACACACTACTCTCCTTTATATAGGAGATAAATGACATAACAACTGGATTTAAATAAATAAATCTAAAAATGAATAAAGATAAATATTATCACTTAAATTATTTATTTCAAACAAACTCTATCATATTTATCTTGAATATCATATTTATCTCTTTCATTGGATTCCATTATCTCTTAGAATTTGATCTCTAATATGCTTGACCCTCTTATCTAGTTTTTCATCAGTTTCCTTTTTATTTATTCGGCGTGTGGGGAATGTCCCGACGCATCTTCTAAGACGTACGTTTTGACGATTACTTCTAGGACATCTTGGGGCGTCTCGCCCCTGGTGACGTTTTGGTCGTTTGTTTAGCGGATATTGATTAATAAAGTTCTTGTTTTCTCGAAAAAAAATAAAAATATAATGAGTAGTTTTTAAAATATAAAGAAAACTCGAGATCAAAAGTATAATCTTCCTTCAGTTTTATAACAAATTTCTGCATGGATCTGAAGTGACGTTGCATTGATCACACATATTTGTGTGGCGTGTTCTTGGTAGATGTATAAGACAATGGCAATGCTAGAGACTTGTTAACCTCCTTTCAGTTCAACTTTTTCACACAAAGCATAATGTATAAAGCATAACAATAATATAATGCATTATATATTGTAAGATCATAAGTGTGGTTTATAAATGTACTTCCAATTCTATAGAGATTTAAGAGAAAATAACAACTAGTACAATGGAAAATACCTATCTAAATTCATACAAAATGATATACCAAGAACAACAAAATTGCATGCACCAAACATGCTAGTGGCGAATTCAAGTTCGATGAAATGGCATCACTCCAACTCTCTCTCGTCCTTGATGCCCGCCCCAATTTCGTTTGTAAATTATTGTTGGTTGCTCGTTATCGTGCCTTAATGGTTTAATGTACTCAGACTGTCCTTTAAACATTGTGCTGAAAGAGGTCGCTTCATACACATGATTCAAACTCTCACACTCGAAGTTGGCTAGACTGTCATTACAACACCCTCAATAACCAATGAACTATGTCCCTGCAGACATGGTATACATCACTTGTATATGAAAATGGTTGTAGCTTTGATTGTCAAATTACAGTGAACCAACTTTCACCGGAAGCATACCGGTCAGTTGTGCTATAATAACGAGTAACGTTGTATCCCACGAGAAATCGATCAAGTATCACAGTCACTTTCTTAAAGTTCTATAAACTATTAATAAAACCAAACAATAATAATAATAATAATAATAACACAATAGTCAAATTATTATTAAGCAAACTACTCTCGACACCTCTGCCAAAAGGTAGGCTTTTCCCGACCAACCAATCAATTGTACTAATGAATGTATTTGTGGGTGAAATATCCTAAAATGGTCCTTAGGTGATGATACCACAACCTAAATCCACTATGTTCGGTTCAACAGTCCCCTATTTAAGAATTAACTAACCTAACATGATTAAGAGCTGAGAGATGCTCTTTGTCCACCGAATTCATGGCTTAACAAGAAAAACCTCACTCAAAGAACATGCTCAAACAACTCGACTAGTTCGTGCATGGCGATCCCAAAACCCTTTTCCCACACTTCTCACAAAAACATTTATAAATATCATGTGTAAATTCATGGATCAAGTGATCAATTTAATTCAAGGACTAAGGTTAAGTTTGAGGACACAAACAGTTCAAAAGGTTTAACGTTTACCCACAACCTATCCCTAGATCATCATTCAAAGCATCGATTTCATAAACCATTACATAATTCGACTATAATAAATTTAGCTATTCATGATTGAAACAACAACAAAAGATAAAACACAAATCAAAATCGTGGTTGAAATAGAATAGAAAAGATTACCAATTGCAAGAAATTGAAGAAAAGTTGAACCTTTTAACGATCCCGTTGATAATTTGTCAAGCAAACGTCGGAGAATTGATCCAAGAAAAATAATCTTTCAACTAATCAAAGTGAAATTGACAAGAAAACAAAAGAAATACCTATCCTAGGGTTCTAAGAGCTAAAAGTCGCATAAGGGGATTTGGAATATGGCAAAATACTATCAAGAACATTTATTTATATAGGAGTCACAAAGCCTAAAATCTGTAAAAGAATTCGTGACTTTAAACATATGGCAAAAAGATGTGTGGTCAAAAATAAAAGAGGTGAAAGGTTGCCATCAAAAGATTGACTATATCATCTTTCGACACACAGTTTCGGTTTGTATTCACAAAACTTTTTTGAAAAAAAAAAAAAATATATTTTATTATTACAAACCATATATGTTAAATGTTTTAATTCGTATGTATGGTATATTGTACTATACATAAAACCGAATGTTCAGTATTTGAATATCTATATGCCGGCTTGTGTAAATACTTCGTTCATTCCTCGTTATATGAATTTTAACATTGGTTGATCTGTGGTGAGAGCACTATCATTTGCATTTTAAGTAAATGTAAGCAAGTGAAAGACAGATTTTTCATAAAATTTAGCCTCGGTTTTATGCATGCTCTATGCTCATGTGCCTAGTTACACAATATTTGGATTTAATCCACTAGTTGTGTCTTTGATTTTAAAGTTTGTGCATATCAAGAGTAGTTAAAGTATTTTGTTACTTTCATCGATTATAGCACGAGAAGTTGTTATATCTATCTGATGGAAAGCAAAGATGATGCCCATAGACATAGGTGGATCTACCTTGAGCATATGGGGTCCACGGACCCCGTTAAAAATAAAAATACTTTATATTTTACTTATAGAAAAATATTTCGGACCCCGTGAAAAAAATTATTTACTGTGTTAAATATTTACGGACCCCGCTGAAAAAAATTCTGGATCCGCCACAACTCATAGATATAACCGACGTTGAGAATCAACTTGGGAAACAAATTGAGATAATTCGTAGTGATTGAAATGGAAAGTATGATGAAGCATTTAATGAATTTTGTTAAGGCGCCAACATCATTCATCAAACCAATCCTTCATACACTCCATAGTCGACTGGTGTTGCTAAAATGCTAGAACACTGTAAGAATTGATGAGTACTATGCTGATCAATTCGGATTTATCCAGAAATGTGGGGGAAACGATTGTCTCAACAATTTTTATTCTCAATGGAATACCACCATGGAATGCTGGAAAGGCTACAAGCCTACCAATAAATTCCTGAAAGTGTGGGGGCGCTTGGCAAAGGTCGAAATACCTAAGTCAAAGCATGTCAAGATAAGGCCTGAAACAAAAGATTGCAGATTCTTTGGATATGTTAAATAACAGTAGTGTCTATCGGTTTTTGGGGCACAAGTTAGACATTCCTGATGTACATTAAAATGTGATCATTGATTAAAGGAATGTTGTATTTATTGATGATATATTTCCTTATAAAGAAAAGAGAATGAAGGTTCAAGTTCAGTCTATAGCCCTTGACCGGATGTTAAGGTATTTGAAGTTTAAAATGAACCTCGGTATCAATATACGAGATATCCAGCAGTATTGGAAGAATACCGTGATGCGGATTGGATATCTAACTGTAAGGATTCAAAATCCACTAGTGGATATGTATTCACTATTGGTGGTGGTGTAGTGTCCTGGAAGTCCACAAGACATACATGCATAGCTCATTTCACAATGAAATGTGAGTTTATAGCATTGGATTAGCGTGGAGAAGAAGCTGAATGGCTTAGAAATATCATTGAGGATATTCCATGTTGGCCTAAGTAGTGGCTGCTATTAGCATACACTCTGATAATAAATGGTCATAGGAAGGGCACAAAGTTGTTTGTATAATGGTAAGTCTAGATATTTACTTCGTTGACACAATACCATTAAATAATTGATCTCTAATGGTTTGATTTCCTCGATTGTATAACCTCGAAGGAGAATCTTGAGGATCCGCTTATAAAAAAGGTAGCTAGAGACCAGGTGTCAATTTTTGACAAACGGGATGGGACTTAAGCCTATTACGCATGTTCCCTTATAATGGTAACCCAACCATAGTGACTGGAGATCCCAAGATCATGGTTCAAAAGGGACAACTAAGTTATGAGGGATAGTTAACACTTACCCATTCTGTTAAAAACAAAAGTGCTTTTTGTGATTTGTTAGGTTAAGCATTAAGCTTTTAATGATTCCTATATCTTGGTCAAGCCAAGTGGGGTATTGCAGAGTACTCTTTATAGGAGGTCACCTATGTAAGTGGAAGTGGGCCGTTTCTGTGAGAATTTGAGGGCTGAATTCTCTATCACACTTTATGAAACCAAGGTGTTCCAGGGCCAAAATGGACACAACCATGAGAACCTCGAGAATGTTAGGAGATCTGTTGTGTAGGTATCATTGTCTAGGCATGCACCAAAGCTTGAGCAGTTCAAGACCTAGTTCATTGCTTAGCCGAGTATGTCCGATGGTACTCTACTACGGAAGGTTCAAGGCATCAAACCACCTCGCCAGATGCAACATATTTCCGCCTGTGATCTCTTCAGAGTCTGCATTGCATTTGCATTAATTTTCATTCATGTGGGGGATTGTTGGAGAATTTGAATTAAAAAATTAATGGAGGGTCGCATCGGTTCGGTGAAAAGTTACAACCCCGTAAGAGGTTGTGTCCTTTCGGTTAAAGGTTGTAACCTTTAAATGACCGGACATTTTTCTCCTATAAATTCCCATAAATTGTATGAAAGAAAATGCAGATTTTATATGTTTTCCTTAGACAAAATTCTGGCCAAATGCTTTCAAATACTCATCTAAATACTTTGCATATATTTTCAAGTCAAGAAGAGATTTACAGAACATGATCGGTTCGCCGTCTTCTTCACATCTAAGTGCAAGACTAGAAGAAGGAATGACTGTTGTATCTTGGGAGACGATTGCCATTACCGTGTACATAATCGGGGCAAAAACGTCTTATGGATAGAGTGCTACACTCGCCTCAGTCAATAAGTTTTCTATCCTATTTTTTGCTTTCGTTATTGCTTGAATTACGTGTTAAACAACATGCTAGATGATTAATTTCACCAACAGAGGATACAAAGTTCACTTCAACATTATTAATACAATACAAGCAGCAGCAGCTGCAGATGTAATCTTTTCATGAGGGAATCTAATCACATCTAGCATCTCATCATTGACATCAATTTTTGGATGATTTTTTTTCCTTTCAATCTAGTGGTCTTAGGCTTACCATGCTCACCAGAGATCAAATTCAAATATATCATCCGGTTTCCTCGTTTTGCCGTTTGCCTAGTTTTGGGACAATGGTGTTTTGAAATTGATATGTCACAAGCAATGATCTTTCTAGAATGGAGAATTGTATATGAAAATTCCTATAGCTTGAATCTACTTTGTAAATCAACCATTGAAATTCATCCATTTTACTCCACGACCTTGGCTTATACAACACATACAACTAGCACGTAAAACCTTGGCTCACCCTTCCGTTGCACAATCTGCAAAAACAACCACAAAATGAACAAGACAATTCTGTTTAATAAATTAGCGAAAGACACTTTATACTATTATGTTTTTTTTTTGTTTTGTTTTGTTTTGTTTTTTTTTTTGTTTTTCCTTTTACACCTTCATCCCTTTCTGGAGTGTGCCATTGACCAAATAAATAAAAGACAATCATGATATCCATGAAAATGATCGACAATAGAGCCAAATATAAACACTCGTCATATACACCCACATTGTAAGTTAAATGAAGTTAATTAATGAAATGCCTATTTTTAGATATCCGACCGTAAGTACGACCACTGGGGCTAGTTTCCTTTCCGGTGTTCCTTCCGAAATTTACATTAAAAAATGATATTGAGTAACAAAGACAAACGTTCCAACATGGAAATGAACTCTAAAAAATTCTCTACGGAATCTAGATGAACATAACTTATATATCTTAACATAGAAACGAATGAGTAAATAGATATATTTGGTGAATAAGTCCAAGCATTTCTTGTTAACAAATTAGGCTTCACACACTTCCACTCGATCATGCCAAAGTATTAGTCATTTAACCATTCATATAAAAATTGTATATGAGAATGATACATCTACTATATTTTATTTGGTATAGAGAAAAGATACATAAAACGATGTAAGTTATATAATTTAAATTAAAAAAATTCAGCAAAATAAATAATTCACGTCCATTGATCGTGGATCTAGACTCTAAATAACAAAAAAAAAAACCAAAGAAACAAAAACACCAGATCCATTAATTGTGGATCTGATTTTGCTCAAGCTACTTAGAGGATCAACATCAAATAAAAAAAAAAAAAAAAAAAAAAACACACACACACACACACACACACACACCAGCAGCTGCGGTTGCTCTATCAATTCTGTCAAAGTCTCAGCAAATAAGAGTGAGCGTTAAGAAGAAAATGACACACCTGCAAAGAGTGAGTGTTACCTAGCGACCTCGTAGCCACCGCCTAAGATGAAAAGGGTTTCAGGGGAAAAGAGACATAAGATTACCTTGCGTTCATTGTTGAATTTTAATTTAACAACTAAAAAAACAAAGAACAGAACCAATCTGATTTGAAAGTGCAGAAAGGCAAGAACATTCAAAGGTGTTCTTGACAAACTCGAATTACAATTTGACGGGAAAAGTAGAAATCAAAGATTACAAAAGATCAGCATTAGGGAATGATTATTTAGTGATCGAGAGAGTTCACTGTGTATAATGATCAGGTTTATATAATGATCAGGTTTATCGAGAGGTTCATTCTTGTATCTCAACACCCCCCCTCAAGCTGAACATGGTTAGAACCGAGAGAAGCTTGCCAAACACTTGTTCTTCTCATTCTTGTATCTCAACATTCTTATGGTTGAAGATGTTGGATAGAAGTCTGCTGCTGAAGCTGCTGATGAAAGTCTGCTGAGGGTTATCTGCTAATGAGTGTAACATCAGCAGACTGCTGAGGCTTGTCTGCTATGGAATTCGATATTTACTTCATGGTGTGTATAAGTCTTTAAAAGGAAAAAGCTTGAAGTAGTCTTTCAAGTGTCTGCCTGTACATAGGTTTAGTCAGTATGTCTGCTGGTTGGTCCTTTGTGTTGATTGGTAGAGGAATCAACACTTTTGCTTGATATTTCTCCTTCACAAGGTGACAATCAATCTCTATGTGCTTTGTTTTTTTCATGAAAAACTGGATTTTTAACTATGTCTAAGGCACTTTTGCTATCACAGTAAAGAGGGACAATGTCTGTGTATTGAATATGGAAATCCTTCAGTAGATAGAGTAGCCACTGTATCTCACAAGCAGTTAGAGCCATGGCCCTGTATTCTGCTTCACTTGAGCTTCTTGAAATAGTTGGCTGTTTCTTGGATTTCTAGGAGCTTAAGGCATCTCCCATAAATACCAAATAACCAGTAGTTGACCTTCTAGTTTTTGTACAACCTGCCCAATCTGAATCACTAAAAGCCCTTAAAGAAATGGAGCCTTTACTAGGAAAGAATAGTCCTTTTCCAGGTGCAGACTTAAAAAATCTAAGCAATTTGTGTGCTGCTTTTAGGTGAGCTTCATTAGGTTTGGATAAAAATTGGCTGAGTTGTTGAACTGGAAATGCTATATCTGGTCTGGTGTTGCCTAAGTACAATAGCTCACCAACAAGGCTTCTGTATTCAGTGTCTGATTCAAGTGGAGGGGCTTCTACTTTTGTTAAATTCTGGGATGTGTCCATTGGTGTGTAAACTGGTTTACAATCAATGAAGCCAAATTCTTTTAAAAGATCCAAGCAATATTTTCTCTGATTTATGATAATGCCACTGTTTGATCTTGCAACCTCAAAACCTAAGAAGTACTTTCGAGTGCCAAGATCCTTCAATGTGAATGCAGAATGTATCAAATCCTTTAGTGTCTGTATTTCTGTCATGTTCTTGCTTCCAACCACAATATCATCTACATATACAAGTAAAGCTACAAAGTTATCCCCTTGTCCTTTTGTAAATAGGCTATGATCATTGCTGGATTGTTTGTATCCATGATCCAGTAACTTCTGTGTTAGTTTTGCATTCCATTGTCTACTTGCTTATCTTAATCCATACAATGACCTGTTAAGTTTACAGACAAGACCATTTGTTGTTAATCCTTCATGAGGTCTCATATAAACCTATTCTTTTAGGTCTCCATGTAGAAAAGCATTATTAACATCTAGCCGATGAAGATGCCAATTTTGTTGAGCTGCCAATGCCATAAACATCCTTATTGTTGTTTGTTTGGTCACAGGAGAAAAAGTTTCTAAAAAATCAATTCCTTTAGTTTGTATGTAGCCTTTTGCTACCAGCCTTGCTTTAAATCTTTCAACGGTTCCATCATCTTTTCTTTTGATTCTACACCCACTTACATCCTATAGGTTTTGCTCCTTTTGGTAAAGGGACCAAAGCAGGTGTTTTTCTTATGCAGTGCTTGTAATTCCAGATTCATGGCCTCTTGCCGTTTGACATCTGAGCTTGCCTCTCTGTAAGATGTAGGCTCTCTGTGTGTGTCAAGACTTCCAATGAAACCCTGATAAGACTGAGATGTATTAGCATAAGATACAACATGTTCTAGTGCATATGGATATGTCCTATTTACTTGATTAGCACAAATGTAATCAGTTAAATATGATGGAGCTGATTTTTGTCTAGTTGGTTTTATAGGTTGTGGCTCCATGGATGTGTTATTGGAGGATCCTGATGATTGTGGTGTAGGATCAGGATCAGTGGAAGGATTGACCACAACCTGATCATGTTGAACAACATAATCATCAATAGGCAATGGAAGACAAAGATCTACTGAATTATCATATTTATATATACTATAGAAAGGGAAAACAGTTTCATGAAAAACTACATTTCTAGAAACAGAAATGTTTCTAGACTTAAGATCCATTACTGTGTAACCCTTGGTATGAGGTTCAAAACCTAAGAAGATAGATTTTTTTGCTTCTGTCTTCAAATTTTCTTCTGCCCTGTGGATTAGTAGAGACAAATCATAGACATCCAAATACCTTCAGCATATCATAATTTGGTTCACATTGATGCAAAATGTGATGTGGTGTCTTATTTTTGAGCAATGGTGTAGGCATGATATTAATCAAGTGAACAGCATGTGAGACACGGTAATGCCAATATTCAACAGGAACATTAGATTGTATCCTAATTGCCCTGGCTACATTCAAGATATGATGGTGTTTTCTTTCTATTAAACCATTTTGTTGAGGGGTTCTAACACAAGCCATTTGATGCACTATGCCCTTTTGTCTATAAAAGGGTTTCATGGTGAATTCAACACCTTGATCTGACCTAATGGTCTTCACACATCTATCAAATTGAGTCTGAACAAGTATACAAAACTATTTTAATAATTCACAAGCTTGATCTTTAGAACTCATAAGAAAAATCCATGTGTATCTACTGTAATCATCCATAAAGGAAAGAAAATAAGCATGTTCATCAACAGAAAGCACTCTATTTGGACCCCAAATGTCTACATGAACAAGATCAAAACATTGCAAAGTAGTAGATACACTAACAGGAAATCTGAGTTTCTTTTGTTTTGCTAAAGGTCAAACATTACATTGATTATCAGGAATTCTTATTCTGTTGTCGAAAGTTTTTAAAACCTTCAACCTCTCAGTAGAGGGATGTCCTAATCTATACTGCCACATATCAACACTATTTAAGGAATAAGAATTAAAGACCGCAGGTTGAATAAAACCATAAATTGAGCAGGTAGCAACTGATAAAGCCTTTGTGTCTAATGCCTCAAGTATGTAGAGTCCATTTTAAAGATTAGATGAACCAATCTTCTTCATAGTTGTTGGTTCCTGCATAATTATAAGACACATGTTAGCACAAAAAACAACAGATAATTTGCTGTCTGATGATAGTTTCTTAACAGAAACTAAGTTATAACTGAAACAAGGTATGCAAAACACATTGTATAATGTGATATCAGTGTTAATCCTAACATCACCAGTGTGTGAAACTTTTGCTGATGAACCATTTGGCAATTTGACAAATAAATTGTTAGCCACTTGTACATTGAACATGCATTTTAAATAAAAAGTAATATATTCAGTAGCCTATGATCCAGTAAACTAAACTGCCCTTGATACCTTGCCCTTGATAACTACTTCGTGCAACCATCACCACTGCATTGCATTGACTATTCTGTGGCTGCATATTTTGGATCAAAGCCAGCAAGTGTTCATACTAAGACTTGGTGATTGCATCTCTAGGATTCTGATCTTGATTTGGAACAGCACAAGCACCTGATTCCTCAAGATCTTCATTGTATGCCACATTGTTTTCCATAGATGCTCCTGTGCCTCTTCCATATCCCTTGAAATTCGGTAGAAAACCATATTTTCTATAGCATTTATCAACTGTATGGCCTTCCTTACCACAATAAGTGCAATAAGGTTTCTTGTTATTACCCTGGAAACCTCTTCCACCTCCAGATCCTCTACCTTGCCCTCTTCTTTGATTTGTAGACCTGAAATTTCCAATAACTTGATTGCAATCTGTCTCTGCAATCTGATCATTCCTAGTAGCAAGAACTATAGAATCTGTACTATTGTAATTGAATTGCTGCTCATGGTTTAATGCCATAACAAAAGCAGTCTTGATGTCAGGAAGAGGGAGGGTCATTAACACTTGTGATTTCACATTTGCAAAGTTTCCATTCAAGCCCTTGACAAATCTTGTAGTGTAGGCATTACTATAATATTCACTGATAATTTGCAAGGCTGGACAAACACAGGGATGAATAGTCTTTAGAACTAGGTATTGATCCCACAGAGATTTCAATTTTGTGTAATAATCAATAACAGACAAGTTCCCCTGCTTCGTTTTTTCAATTTCCTCTTCAAGATTGGAGATCCTATACGCATTTCCTCTCCTAAATCTATCTTGAAGATCAATCCAAATTTCTCTAGCAGTGTCTAAGTACATGACACTCTCTGCAACAGTAGAACCATCGAGTTTATAAGCCAAGAATGAAACAGATCGTTAACCTGCATCCAACCTGCAAATCCTGCATCTTCAACTTCTGGCATTGTTGAAGATCCATCCACAAAACTAAGCCGACCACGAGAGGATAAAACTTTGGTCATCGCTCTCTTCCAATGATTATAATTGTCCACTCCTTTAAGCAATGGACGCACAATAACTAGACTAGGATTCTCAAGATTGCTCCCAGTATTATCAGAATTCGTATTAGCAGCCATTGAAGAAACTTCAAGAAATACTCAATGAATTGATGAAATTTTGAGAAGATTTGACAGCGGAAGAACTATAATTGCTCTGCTACCATGTTGAATTTTGATTTAGCAACTAAGAAAACACAGAACAAAACCAATCTGATTAAATTGAAAGTGCAGAAAAGCAAAAACATTCAAAGGTGTTCTTGACAAACTCGAATTACAATTTGGCGGGCAAAGTAAAAATCAAAGATTACAAAAGATCAGCATTAGGGAATGATTAATTAGTGATCGAGAGAGTTCACTGTGTATAATGATCAGGTTTATATAGTGTAGAAAGCTTTAATTCAGTTGTAACCGCCTAACAAACATTTCAACCAACTTGACACCAAGGTGTTTGATGTGTGCCTTAATGAACTCCAGACACTTGTTCTTCTCATTCTTGTATCTCAACATTCATTGCATCAATGATACAGCTTAAAGATAATTTTAGATTTCTAAACTTCGAATTTATTACCAATATAATGATAGGAGAAATTATTTTCTGTCAATTATGAATATTTGTTGTTTAGATGATATTCTTTCCTTATTTATTTTGACAATCACACTCTTTCTAGGATTGATATAGTGTTTGTGAGTGCATCTTGGTGGGATTGGAATTCATTATCATGTTGATCTTTAGTTTTTGTGGAAAGTGATTGTCTATCATGTGTGCAGATTCTTATAGCATCAGTTATAATCATATAATATACTCTTTAAATAGTTTGTGTAACATTGAATTCTACGCATTTTTTATTGTAATAATGTAAAGAGTGAAGGTCATATGAATAAATTTGATAATTAATGCACAAAATGAACACTTATTTTCTGACAAACAAAAAGGAAACGTTGATAAATAAAATGGGACGGAGGGAGTATCCATTCCTTATTTAAGTAATAAGTAATTCTAGAATCTTTACGGTGTCTTTCGTTATTTAGGAGATTATAACATCACTCTAATAGGAGCAAATAGCATTCGTTTAACTTTCTATTTTTTTTTATAAGATTATAATGTTATTCTTGAATGAATTCATCAATTTTATATATTCTACCTAAATACAAATAAAAGTTATCACCTTTTAACTCGGTTTAAATCGGTTGTGAAATTAAAGACTTAAAAACATTAGGTAACTATTTTTTTTTTGCATGGGAAATGAAAAATTTAAGGGAAGACAAGTAATACTGTCTCGGATTTTATCTAATGAAAAACAACAAGTAATAAAAATAATCCGGTTTACCCCAAGTGCAGGGATCGTAAGCATAGCGATTAATACCGGAGTCGATCTCAGGGAATCGAGGTTGTTTATCTAGTTTATTAATTCTCCTAAAAGTTGTCACGAAATAATAACTAAAAACGAAAACGAAGAAACAATAAACTGGACAGAGGGTTGTCAATCCAAAGCCAGGAAATATAGTTGCGAACAAAAATAACTCTAATCTATAAACTAAAAAGAAAACAAACTTCTAAGAAAACAACGAAGAACAAGGCACAAAGATAATTTCAATTAATTTTAACGAAGAACAAGCATTGATCCACCTATCCCGCAACTCTCAATTTCTACCATAGATCGTTTAGTAAAGATTTAATAAAGATGTGGTTCACCTATCAAATGTATGAATTCCTACTCTCGTAGATAATTCGCCTATTAATCTTTCATCTCTCGATCTTAAAAATTAACGCTTTCATAAAAAAGGTGTAAGATTTCTCAATCTAGCAACCTAGATATTCAACCTAACAACTCTCGTTATTTTTAGGTTAAAAGTCCAATCTTTACTACGGTGATCTAAGTCTAACAACGATTTTCATCAAACGTTAAACATCAACCATGCAACAATCCATCGATACAATTGCATAAAAACAAATTAAACATAATAAAGATGCAACTTTAATAAAACTCACAAAACAATCCAAAAGAGTAGAAATCAAGTTGCTGCAACGATCGGTTTCACAGAGCTTGTTCAAATCGGCCTCGACCTCGAATCCTCGGAAAAATAAAAAAAAAAAAAAAAATATAATATGGCTCGGTCGACCGAGCGACCTCTCTCGACCGAGTGAACCTCTCTTTTTTTTTTTTTTTGATTTTTTATGCCGTCTCTCGTTCCCGCATGATTTCTCGTGTCTTGCTTCCAATGACCGCCCCCTATTATGCTTGTTACGCCGACCTAGGGTAATTATTAACCTTTTTTTCTTTCCTTTTAAAAATAAAACCCTAAACCCTAATAAAAATATAATCCCTATTTCGCCCTTCGTTTAATCTCCAAATAAATGTTGCTTCTTTTAATTCCTTCAGCTCGTTGACTCATTCCACGACATGCGTTCGTTGTACCTACAATAATAAAAACGTGCAAAGTGTAACATCACATATATAAAGAGATAATTGCTTATAAAATCACGTAAATAACCCGACTTTGCACTTTAATAATTTCCACATTCATTTGCTTAATAATTCTATTAAACACTTAATTTTCTATAAAAATTAATAAAATACAGAGGAATTCGTTATGAAATAATGTAATATAAATCATAAAAATCACCGTAAACAACTCCCCCACACTTAGCTTTTGCTCGTCCCGAGCAAAACAAAACAAGAAAACCTTGGACTTACTTGAACGTTGAACCACATAAAATCAAATCACGACCGGTCGACTAGCATTAAAAACATACATCCCATGCAATAAACGATTACTCGAATGTGTAGTGTGTGCAAAGCCTTCTTCAACTTCCACCGATTCCACACTTGACAATTAAATCCAAGCTAACCAACAAATACCCATTTAAGACAGATAATGAATCACCCTGTCTATACATATGCCCTACAAAACTACTCACGTCATGACTAGAGTAATACATGTGTTTTCAAATCTTTTCAGTCGTACCTAGAGGATATTCCCTACAACATATACCTTGGCCTATACTAGGGATAATGTAGGCGATAACTAAGTCTTTCACTTATTCATACCAAATTCCTTATGTAAGTTGATTTAATCGGCATTCACATTTATACGCACATCAGAATGAGCTCTTGCCCGTCATAGCAGAATAGGACATTCGTGATATGCCCTACCTTACTCAAATCATAAGGCATCTTCTTCTGACTGTCGTGAGCTTTTGGTCATCATAGTGGTATATGACATTCGTGATACGCCCTACCTCACTCAAATCATCGACCAGCTTTCGACACACACAACTTATTCATCATATTTGTTTTTGAACATACTTTTTAAAGAACAATAGTTATGTTTCACTTATCACATTCAGGCGTCGGTATATTCACGATACTTCCTACTTTAATTCCAACTACGCACATATTACAATTTCCATGACATTAGCACTAAGCGAACGGTCTGATAACCAGAATCAAACATCATCAGCTTAAATGAGTATAGTTCCCTAAGTTCAGCTCGTCATCGAAGAGGCTTACGTGAAAAGAATTTGAGTAAAAGCTTATTTATCAAAGGTCTATGCAAAAATACTAGTCAACTGAGCATAAGTATGGGAATATAAATGAGTAAGTAACCAAAATAAAATCATGCTCGGGACGGATTTTTTTTTAAAAATTTCAAAAAAAATTTCAATTTTTTCACAAAAGATAAGCATAATAAACTGAGCACATAGGTACAAGAAATCCCTCCCCCACACTTAAATAATAACATGTCCTCATGTTGTGCAAAATTAAAGAAAAGATAAAAGTACTTAGCTGATTGTAGTTCAAAGGTGCAAGTCTGGAAGTGGTCATGAGTCAGATCCAGAAATGCTTGAAGAAATCAGTAGACTGTGGACCATCCACCGGAAAACTGATATCGTCTAAACGCTCACAATTGCTATCGCAAATATCCTGCACACATGAAAAACAAGACAAGATCTCGGGGGACACAAGGGAATATAACACGCAACAATAATGATAGACAAGACATAAGCACATGATATGATTGCTCAGATGGAAATATCACTACACAGGGAAAACACAGGGCATCTAAGCGTCAAATATAACCACAGAGGTTTACAAAACAAATATGGACCAACATTTGCATACAGAAATACCAAACTCCAACTGAAAGTGCAAATGCGCGTTAAGGCTTACAAGATTCATCAGAAAGTAATAGCAACGGAAAACCGACAGTAGCTTCAACTAATGTCCAGATGAATCTAAAAACGACAGTAGCTTCTGCTCATGCAAGTTACCTGGCCACATAAACCGACTCCAAAAACCTAGACGACACAAGACAAAACTAGCCCCCCTTATTCAACAAAAAAACAAAATAATATAAAATAATAATAGCAAAAACTTTTCTTAATATTGGGTTGCCTCCCAACAAGTGCCTCTCTTTAGTGTCTTTGGCTAGACACACTTAGCTCACTATCCATTATCAAACGGATACGTCCTTCTCGCATGGTTCTTCAACGAATATTCAGCATACGAGCCATCCAACTCACCTTCATAGGAAATTAATGGAACCATGGCTCGAAGGACCTTTATGAAGTATCTTCCCAATAAAAGAAGAACGGGATTAGGGGGTTCCATCTCCCAGTTCATGACATAGTGATCAAGTGGGAAGATCATTTCTTTCACGCTCACTCGCTCGTCCACAATCACCTTAACACTTATTGGCTTCAACGGCTCCTCAAATGCGACTTCCTCCGGGTGACTTATCTCTAATTTAGGCACATCGTCCTCTATGTTCTCCAAAGACCGGGTGTATTTCTTCACATTCTCGGTGATTAACATCTTCAACCATCTCTGATGTCGGATCCATCATAGGACAACCGTCTTCATCATCACACCATGCAGGAGGGAAGGAAGTTTCTAACCTTTGTAACTTAAGCCGATCCATATCAGGTTCCAGCTCATCAATCATCTCTTGTTGCCAATTGCCTTCATCTTGATCGAACTCAGTCTGGGCCATTTGCTCGATCTGTCTCTCAATATTAGCAAGCATACCAAGAAGGAGTTGGAACTTATCATTTTGCTCCTTCTGGAAGGATTGGAGCTCCTCCAATTTAGCTTCAAGATCAATAGATTGAGAGGTGCTCTGATAGGAATTTTGAAAGTGTTGTGGAAAAGATGGGCTAGGCCAACTTTGGAACATAGGATTGGGACTATTCTGATTGAACCACTGATCTTGATTGGAAGAATTGATATTGGGGTTCTGACTGAAGTTCGGGTTTTGATTGAAATTCCAAGTTTGATTGAAACCCTGATTTTGAAAATTGCCGTGGCCAGAGAACCGATCATTAAATCCTTGATATTGCTGACCACTGAAAGCATGAACTTTAGCGTTCTGTCCATCCATAGGACAGAAACGAGCAGTATGTCCCACATTGTCCCATATCTGGGATGTGACTAGATTGAAATTTCCCTGATTATGGACAGTGTTAACTTGATACGCAGGAGGGGAAAGAAACTGACACTGGCCAACAACATGGCCAGGTCGACAACACATTCCACAGAACAGAACTTGTGAGTTCTGTGGAAAATAGTGGTTTTGACCCATAAGATTACGTGACATTGTAAGGGCTGCCACCTGCTGTTGCAGTATGGTGATCTGATCTTGCATAATCCTAGTTGATGACATTTTATTTTTTTGTTTTTGTTTTAGAAAAGATAAAGAAATAGAAAAAGAAACGGAAACAGAAACAGAAACCTACCTACGAAAAATTTAAAACAGAAAACAAGAAAACAATAAAAGGGAGAAAAACGTGTTGAAATCTTCTGAGCCCAAAATGGAAGGGAAAACATCAGATTTTGACCTCGAAAACGGTGTCGAACGGCCTCCGGCCTTCATTATGTCGTCGGCGTCGGAACGAGCTTTCCGAATTGGGGTCCTGCGCGCCAAACGGACACTCGAGCCGAAAGTTACGGCCAAAATACTACCATGTGCCCTAACGATCCCTTTTATCCCAACTTATAACAGAAAATCAGAAAAATTAATAAACTAGACAACCGTACCGATTCCCCGGAAACGGCGCCAAAAACTTGTCTCGGATTTTATCTAATGAAAAACAACAAGTAATAAAAATAATCCGGTTTACCCCGAGTGCAGGGATCGTAGCATAGCGATTAATACCGGAGTCGATCTCAGGGAATCGAGGTTGTTTATCTAGTTTATTAATTCTCCTAAAAGTTGTCACGAAATAATAACTAAAAACAAAAACGAAGAAACAATAAACTGGACATAGGGTTGTCAATCCAAAGCCATGAAATATAGTTGCGAACGAAAATAACTATAATCTATAAACTAAAAAGAAAACAAACTTCTAAGAAAACAACGAAGAACAATGCACAAAGATAATTTCAATAAATTTTAACGAAGAACAAGCATTGATCCACCTATCCCGCAACTCTCAATTTCTACCCTAGATTGTTTAGTGAAGATTTAATAAAGATGTGGTTCACCTATCAAAGGTATGAATTCCTACTCTCGTAGATAATTCTCGCCTATTAATCTTTCATCTCTCGATCTTAAAAATTAACGCTTTCATAACAAAGGTGTAAGATTTCTCAATCTAGCAACCTAGATATTCAACCTAACAACTCTCGTTATTTTTAGGTTAAAAGTCCAATCTTTACTACGGTGATCTAAGTCTAACAACGATTTTCATCAAACGTTAAACATCAACCATGCAACAATCCATCGATACAATTGCATAAAAACAAATTAAACATAATAAAGATGCAACTTTAATAAAACTCACAAAACAATCCAAAAGAGTAGAAATCAAGTTGCTGCAACGATCGGTTTCACAGAGCTCGTTCAAATCGGCCTCGGCCTCTGACCATCCTCAGACCGAAAAAAAAAAAAAATAATATGGCTCGGTCGACCGAGCAGGGGCACTCGGTCGACCGAGTGAACCTCTCTTTTTTTTTTGATTTTTTATGCCGTCTCGTTCCCAGATGATTTCTCGTGTCTTGCTTCCAATGACTGCCCCCCTTTTATGCTTGTTCTGCCGACCTAGGGTAATTATTAACCTTTTTTTCTTTCCTTTTAAAAATAAAACCCTAAAACCTAATAAAAATATAATCCCTGTTTCGCCCTTCAGTTTAATCTCCAAATAAATGTTGCTTCTTTTAATTCTTTTAATTCCTTCTTTTTGACTCATTCCACGACATGCGTTCGTTGTACCTACAATAATTAAAATGCGCTAAGAGTAACATCACATATATAAAGAGATAATTTCTAATAAAATCACGTAAATAACCCGACTTTGCACTTTAATAATTTCCACATTCATTTGCTTAATAATTCTATTAAACACTTAATTTTCTATAAAAATTAATAAAATACAGAGGAATTCGTTACGAAATAATGTAATATAAATCATAAAAATCACCGTAAACAAATACACATAATGTATATAATATATAGTGTTTTTCATCTCAAAGGGAGGGAGCGGGGTGGTGGCTGCACCTGATTCTAACGTCCAATAACTATGGCTTAAAACTATGTGGATACGAAAATGTGTCCGATTTATCCCTTTTTTCAGCAGCATGCCATGGCTTATTCCCATTTGGCTCGTCAAGCTCATCTTGGGTAAAACCTCTCACATCTTTGTAGGGGTATTTCAGTTCATTTAGAATTTATTTTTTCCTTTTTCTTTTCTTTTAGGTTTTCTTTTCCTTTAAGTCTTCACAAACCGACCTAGGGTTGTCTAGGACCTATAAAAAAAGCTCCTAGATAGCCTAGACATAGATTTTGTGTTTTTGTTTTCTCCAATCTATGTTTTTGTTTTCTTCGGTGACGGGTCCGTTTCCGTCAGGTAGTTTGGAAGGAAGATTTGGACGTGGGATATCTGGCCTCTTCGTGGTGCTCCGATCAATGAGGTTATCGCCGTCGGACGGTGGCGTTTATCGACGTCGGTGATGAGCTCACGGTGGTAATATGAAAACAATAAATATGAGAGAGAGAGAGAGAACAGTGCTAATAGAAATAAATGCGCTAAAGTCGTTCTCTATATCTATTAATGTCACAGTGGGGGTATTTATAGGGAAAGGATAAAGCTGTAAAAGACTACTCGTGCTAGCGGCGCCGATGCCCGACAGATGGCAGTTGGCCTCGCACTCTATCTAAGCTTATGAACTTTCCATTAACTAATATTCCCATAGAAATGGGCCCGCAGTGCTGCGGGGCGGCCCCCTTATGCTTATGAGGATGGCGGGATGGCCATCAAGTTGGCGACGTCGCGCGCTTATGCTCAGGGAAAGAGTTTGACTTATGTTCTCAGACGAGTTGACCGGGGATAATGGGACCGTGTCAGGTTCCGTATCATCAATGGCCCCCTACTCTGCGGCGGAAATTTGTTGCGGCGTAGAGTAGTATACTGGTCGAGGAGTCTCCGTAGTCGAACACTCTTGGAAGACAAAAGTTGAGCGGACTCAGGATTAGGGATACAAACTCGTAGAGCCTCATCAAAACCTTTCTTAAGAAAAACCCAGTGGGAAAAAATCTTAAGCAAGGGAAAAGAGTACTCTCTGTTTGTATCAGAAATCTCCAGACCGCTCCTTCAGAGGCGAGGCGCGGTTGCGACATGAAGTTGATGCAACATATCCCGCGAGCGCTTCGTGAAGTTGAAGCTATACGAAAGGCTTGCCAATCACTACAAGCGGGTTTCCTCCTCCTAGTACACGTTAGTGGTGATCTGGAGTCGTCGTCGCGCTCGGTAGTTCGCAGTCAGTCGCAAGCAACAAGGGATCTGACCTACCAGGCCGCCCTTTTCGGATATAGGAAGCGATCTTCTCTCATCCGGCGGCCTACCGGGTCGTCTTCCCTCATATAGGAAGCGATCCTCTCTCATCTTGGATCTCGGCTTGCGGACTCGGTGATTGTAAGGGGCCCACTCGGTGAAAGACGCTTTGCCATTCTTCCCGCACGGCGTCGACCATGGCCCCCGGCGCTTTCCATTCCGGACTAGACGCACAAACTTTTTGAACAAATTGCTTGCTTTGTGCGGTCTCTGTGGATCCGATCGCCGATGAATACCTCGATCCTCCTGTGAGCCCGCAGGACTCTGGATTCACTTATCTCAGCTTCCTCCTCACGCTCTAACTCCGCAATCTCAGGGAGCAAGAAGGCGGCAGCGGTATCAAGATTCTGTTCCATTTCCACTCGTGGTATTGAAATTGGGGGTTGTCCTTCCCCTGAAGGGTTATGGAGGAAATGCGAGCGGGATTCCAGATGCTCGTTGCCTTTGTAATCCTCCATAAATTCGTATTCAACATTATCCGACTGGGACATTCTTGTTTTTCTGGGATTTTGTAAGGAAGAAAATGAGTGATTCGAATGGGAGAAGAAGCATCTGTGTAGGAGGCAGTGAAATGGCTGGCTTTTATAGAGGGAGATGGCGTGTTTGGCATGGATTACCATAATGGTGGACAGACAGAACGACGGCTATCTGAAGAGACAGTCCTAATGACCGGCGTAATGATGGTTATCTGAGAGGTTTACCGTCATTATGAGCATTCGAAAGGACGGTTATTTATGGTGGGTAATCATGGGTTATTTTTCGTCCAGAATAGTCCCCAGTCAAAGTAGCCCTATTAAACACGGCTAAAACTCGGGAAGACCACCAATGATGGCTTTTGAACCGTTCCATCCGTTGGGATACCTGACAGTTTGTGGACGCAGCGGGGAGATGCGATGACACCTGCGGACCGCGATTTGAGGTGCACAGCATAGAGCGATCCAGATATGCCGCGAGGAGCTGTTCTGGTCGCCGCGATCGCGGCTTGAGAGCTTGCGATGTAGATCGTCCGTGCTCGTTGGTCCGACCGAGGTCGACATGTTGAGGTGCACGGCATAGAGCGATCCGGATATGCCGCGAGGAGTCGTTCGGTCGCCGCGACCGCGCGGCTTGAGAGCTTGCGATGTAGATCGTCCGTGCTCGTTGGTCTGACCGAGGTCGACATGTTGAGGTGCACAGCATAGAGCGATCCAGATATGCCGCGAGGAGCTGTTCTGGTCGCTGCGACTGCGGCTTGAGAGCTTGCGATGTAGATCGTCCGTGCTCGTTGGTCTGACCGAGGTCGACATGTTGAGGTGCACGCATAGAGCGATCCAGATATGCCGCGAGGAGCTGTTCGGTCGCCGCGATCGCGGCTTGAGAGCTTGCGATGTAGATCGTCCGTGCTCGTTGGTCTGACCGAGGTCGACATGTTGAGGTGCACAGCATAGAGCGATCCAGATATGCCGCGAGGAGCTGTTCGGTCGCCGCGATCGCGGCTTGAGAGCTTGCGATGTAGATCGTCCGTGCTCGTTGGTCCGACCGAGGTCGACATGTTGAGGTGCACGCATAGAGCGATCCGGATATGCCGCGAGGAGTCGTTCGGTCGCCGCGATCGCGGCTTGAGAGCTTGCGATGTAGATCGTCCGTGCTCGTTGGTCTGACCGAGGTCGACATGTTGAGTTTCTGGGATTTAATCATTTTCTGCGATCCCAGGCAAGATGGTGAAGTCATTTGTGTTGGCGAGAGCGAAAACTGTGCAAGCGAGCTATTACAGGTGGCGTGCCACGTGGAGCAATACAAATGGGCTGCAGAACGCTGCGTATCATTAAATGTGGCGTCCTTTCAGTTCTGACAAGGTGACGTTTCGCCGCAGGACGTGACGGCTGGTAATGATGGCTTTTCGTTTTTTACGCAAACTTCGAATTTCAAAGCGTCGTGTCGGATTCTGAAACTTTTCGCTTTCCCGCGTAAACCCGAACCGTTGGATGAAGATAATCACAGCCGCTGGTTGGTTGAATGCCTGTCTATTTAAGGGGGTGTTGCCCCTCTTTTTGCCACTTTTTCGAAAACCTCCTCCAAAATTCCCAGGCTGATCAAGCCAGAAACCTAGAGCATCCTGTGGTGATTTAGAACCAAGTTTCCAGAATTCTGAGGCTGAGGCTGTGTTTGAACTTCATCGGAGTGAGCCTTTTTCAGCGATCGGAGCGATCATCCTTGTCTTCCTAATTTTCTGCCATCCAAATCATAAAGGTACTATCTTTATCCGATCTAACACTGGGTTTTTCTTTGTTGATCGTCTTTTTGTGATTGATTCTTGGCCTGTATAGATCATAAGTATGCTTTTTGTCCCGTAGATATTCGGATCTTTGAGGTTTTCTAACCGGTGATAGAATCCGTATGCCTAAGCCCTTCTTTTGTGAATTTGAAGCCTTCAGGGATTAGGGTGCAATTTTCAATTTTTCCGTGTAGTATTTCTTTATGACCCCGTTGCCCCCTGTGCTGTTGGCTTGCGCGGAAATGGGGGGGCGGTGTCGACCTGAACGAAGCGTTGATCCACCTCTCTTCATTTTGCAGCATGTCGCAAAGCGGGGACGACAGCGATAAAGAGGAATTTAGTTATGGGGATGACGGGGCCGAGGAAAGGGCTGGCGGCGAGGTTTCACCTTCCCATTCTGACGAAGAGGACTCGCGTCCTGCGACTGGCGAGACCCAAAGGCTACTTATAACGAGGGGCACTCGGCTGCTTTCTGAATCCTTGCAGCACTTAGCTCCCAGAGAGCGAATTCCTAAGACCGCCGGTGAAAGGATTCAGACGGCGTCCGCCCCAAAGCCGCAAAGGCGAAGGGGGACAGCCGTGGGGGCACCCAAACCTCGCTAGCTCCGCCCCGCGGGGGGAAAATCCGGATCGGCTTGGAGACCGCGGAGTCTTTGGAAGAGGGTGGCAAGCTGAAGGCCATGCATCGCGCCGTCGATGTAGAATGGAGATCTTTGCTGACCGCGGCGCCTGACTTTTTCACCGCTATCCGCGCTCGATACCGGCTTTCCGACGACTATCATTTTTGTCCGTGCATGGACAGCCGACAGTATGATTATACTTGTGGGCGCTCTACCAGGGATCAGTTGTATGTTCCTTTCGACAATTTTCTGGCGGGGTTCAGGCCCCCTTTCGATCCTTTTTTGGTGGAGGTGATGTATCTGCTGGGACTTTCACCCTAATGCTGTTAGGGCCCTGGCGGCGTTTATTGCGACGTGCCGCCTTAATGGAATTGAGCCTTCCTTGGGCCTGTTTAGGGAGTTCCATGATTTCGTCGGCACCCAAACTCCGGGTCGTGAGCGTGAGGGCGCGTGAGGGAGGCCTCGCCCTTTTTACCCCGCCGACAACAAAATCTACAACTGGAGCCAAAGAGTGATGCGCGTGCAATCCAGGGTCGGATGGCCATTCCCGCATTTTGGGAGTCGGGCTGCACGGGGACTAGACTCCAAGTGGCTCAAAGGCAGAGTGGTTCCTCTCGCAAGTCCTGAAGAAGTAGAGGCGATTGTGGCCTTGATAAGCTCGCGGACGCATTTGCACAGTCCGCATGATCGCGTTCGGATGTTGACGAACGTAAAGCCGGGTAGCGCGAGGATGGCGGGGATCCCGGGCTGTTTGGAGTCGGGGATTTTGCTGTCGTGAACATTCCCCCGCCGTCCGTGGAGCTTAGTGATCCCGACCGGGTCGGCGAGTGCCACTTGGGTAGGAACTTTCCGACGCAATGCGAAGAGTGTGGCGGTGATTGGTCGAGCCGCCAGGGTAAAACCATTTCTTCTCTATTTTTGTTTTTGCTAACCCAAAAATACACAAGCCTGTGCGCGGGGTCGGGGCGGCGCTGGGCACAGTCCCCCTACTCTCTCTCTCTTTTTTTTTTTTTTTTTTTTGACTTGTACATTTCTGATTGCTTCCTCTTTTGTTTTTCTTTTTCCAGTGATGCCGGCATCCGGTCTTCGCAGAGCGCTAATGTTGCCGTCGCTGCGCCGCGAGGAAGACGCGGGTGGAAGAGTTAGCGAGGGCGGATCCCGTGATCATAACGACTGTTCATGTGGGGATCAATCAGGGAGTGACCGTTGCTGCGGCGGGTACAGCGTCTGAGGCGGGGACTTCCTCTGGTATTGCGATCGCCAGAGCGATTACAGAAGATGTCCGCCCCCGCCACCGAAGTCTCGAGCACCGCCCTGGTAAGCAGCCAGTAGAGTTTGAAGATGTTCTTGAAGACGTCCCCCTTTCCCGGAAAAGACCAAGAGTGGATGCGCCGTCTGAGGTCGTCGACCTAGAGGGTTCTGATTCTCCCCCTCTCAACCTTACCCCTGCCTATGGATTCGTGCCGCAGGATCGCGCACGGCAAGAAGCTTCGGCGAGCGCTGACATTCCCCTATACTTTGATGAGGCTTTCTGCGCTGATCAATCATCGCCTGACTGGGTGTGATGATGGAGTCAGCTCTGTCAGCGGTTCCTCCTCTTCCCCGTACTTACCGTAAAATGGAGCGCCGAGGCTCGCCTATCCGTGGGGACCGGACTGATAAAAAGGATTGCCCCTGCCAACATCGGCAACAGCTCTATTGATCCCCGCGAAGCTATGAGGGCTGCCGTCGCCGAGTACGGGATGTCGGCGCATAAGGTAAATATGTTTCCTCGCACGAATTTCCTTTTATTTTCCAAGTGCTTACTGTGTCTTTCTTAGGTCTCGCGTTGCATGCTCGCCGCTTTAGATACTGTTGAGAAGTTGGTGGAGAGCGAACAGCGAACGAGCGATGAGCTGGCGAAGAAGGCGCAGGAGAACCAGGAGTTGGCGCAGACGATGAAGGACCTGGAGGCCAAAGTTGGCGACGCCAAGGCTCTATACACCGCTAAAGAAAAGACCTGGGCGGACAAGATAGCGGAGTTGGAGCGCCAAGTTACTCATGAGAAGAATCATCGCAAGAAGGTCGAAGCCGCCCTGGGTGCCTGTGAGCAAAAGTTGAAAACTGCTGAGGATGCTGTCGCTGATGCTGCTAAGGAAACTGAGGATGCCCGTCGGAAAGCTGAGGAAGCTATCAAAAGGGCCGAGGACCTTGCCTCGGATGTCCAGGCCAAAATTGAGGCCGCCCTTGCTGAATATAAGGACAGCGCCGAATATTGGAAGGATCTGGGTGACAATTATGACCAAGGCTGCTATCATATGGCGAGGTGTGTCTGTAGGTCGATGCACCAGCAGAGGGTCCCCAGCTTACATGATATGGCGGCGTGGACTCAGGAGAATTCCTTCAGTGCCGAGCTCATTCAATATCATCCCGTGGTTCCATACTCCGAGGAGGAGATCGCGGAATACCGCGAGCGACGTAGGGTTGATGGTTTACAGGCGGCGGTATTTCCAGCGGTAGCAACAGAGAACATGCGATCACTCGTGCAGGCGATCTTGGATGGGGCCAATACAGAGGGGGATCAGGCAGCTCTAGGTGGTGAGGAGGGGGCGCAGTCAGGAGATTCGCAAGCTGCCCTTGATTCCGGAAGCGTTTGATTCTCCTTTTGTTATTGACAGAAACTTTGTTGTTGGTTTGTAATATTAACTTTTGTTTCCGGCTGATGTAGGGCTCGCCACCCTGTTAACTTTGATCCTTTTCCTTCTGTGCACATTGGGGCCGCCGTATGGCCATTTCGCTTTATGCCTTTGTTCTCTTGCTTTGGTATTTTGAGTTGTTTTTGTTTTTGCTAACCCAAAAATACACAAGCCTGTGCGCGGGGTCGGGGCGGCGCTGGGCACTGTCCCCCTTTCGATCTTTTTTTTTTTTTTTTTTTTTTGAAAGGGAAGAAAAATATATACACAAGGAACAAACTTCCAAAAAACGAGAGGACTACATGTAATATCTCTTGAGGTTGTCGGCGTGCCAAGTATTCTCATATTCACGGCCATTCCTGTCTTTGAGATAATATGTCCCCTTCTTTAGCTCGCGAGAGATCCGAAGGGGTCCCTCCCAATTTTGTCTAACTTTTTGGGTTTGCGGCCGGCGGCTTCACATTTAATTAATACGAAATCTCCCGCCTTGAAAAAATGGTGGCGTACCTTCTTATCGTGATGTCGCTTAGCGGCCATCTTGAAGTTAGCCAAACGGGTCGCCGCTTGCGCCTCTTTTTCTTCGAGCATGTCGAGCTCAAACTCACGCGATCGTTCGTTGGTGTCCTCGTTGAAATGCGACACTCTGATACTAGGTAGAGACATCTCCACTGGCGTCATTGCCTCCGAACCATAAGTCAGGGAGAATGGGGTTTCTCCTGTGGTGGACTTTTTGGCGGTTCGGAGCGACCATAAGATCGCGGGCGCTCATCTACCCACCCGCCTTTCTTTCCGCATAGAGTGCGTTTCGGGCCTCTCGAGCACTTGTTTGTTTGCGTTCTCTCGCCCGACCATTACTTTGAGGATAGCTGACCGAAGACGTCGCATGAATGACGCCATGCTCTTTACAAAACTCGTCGAATTCCGTTCTGAACTGTGGTCCATGGTCAGATATGATGATGCGAGGTACCCCGAAACGATTCCACACTTGATCCATTAAAAAATAGATGACCTGTGTGGTGGCGATCTCTCTGAGGGGCTTCGCCTCTATCCATTTGGTGTAATAATCAGCCGCTACTACTATGTACTCGCATCCTCCGCGCCCTTTAGGCATTGGACCGACGAGGTCGATGCCCCACATTTCGAAAGGCCATGAAGCGGTGACGATGCTCGCTCTACCGAGGGTAACCTCGGGTATATCTCGCGTACCTTTGACGGGGGTCGCATTCCCTAACGAATATATCCGCATCCCTCGGCAAGGTAGGCCGGTAGTATCTCGCGGTGATCGCCCTTTGTGCGAGGGTTCGACAGCCGGATGCCCGCCGCACACTCCTTGATGAAGCTCATGGAGGATACCTCTACTTGCTCCGGCCCGACGCAATGCGGAGCGAGGGTTTGGAGAAAGAGCGCCCGTAAAGTATCCCATTTTGCACGACATATCTTGCTGCTCGGCGAGCCAAGGTTCTCGCCTCTATCTTGTCTGAAGGAAAAACTCCATGCTCAATATAATCCTTGACCTCATCGATCTAGCAGCGTGAGGAGGGTTGAATATCCATGACCTCACATCTGTTGATAGAAGGTTCCTCGAGGTATTCCAAAGGGATGTCAGGAGCGAGCGCCGCGTCAGCGTCGGATAACTTGGATAAATAGTCGCCCTCAAATTCGAGTGCGTGGTATATAAGAGAGCTCACAATATCCGAACCGACGACGTAATTTCGGACCAGTCGATGTACTTCTTGCGCTTTCGAACAATAAATCTTATAACCTCCATTCACTTGATTGACAACCGCTTGTGAGTCGCAAAATACGTGTATGTTCTCAACTCTCATTGCGAGGGCGAGCTCAAGGCTGCGATGACCGCCTCATATTCGGCTTGGTTGTTTGACGCCGTGAAATCGAAGCGAAGCGCTTTCTCAATTTCTTCGGACGTTCCCGGCTCGAGCAAGACGATGCCGGCCCCGCAAGCTCCAATTCCACTAGCGCCGTCAACGAACAACTGCCAACAGTGGCTGGGCCTCATGGGGCCGCTAGGAGCCGGTTTGTCGGGCGAGTTGGTCGAAGGGGAAGTGGGTTGTGTTGTCGAGGGCTCTCGGAAGCTTGTTTCAAGAATGAACTCGGCCAGGGCCTGTGCCTTGATTGCCCTTCGAGGCTCGTACTTGATGTCGAATTCAGTGAGCTCAATTGCCCATTTCTGGAGACGACCGGCGAGGTCCGGCTTATGTAAAACCTGACGCAGCGGACTATCCGATAGTACAATGATCGTATGTGATGAAAAATATGCACGGAGCTTTCTAGCTGCTATAACAAGAGAGTAAGCCAATTTCTCTGCATTAAAATATCGACCTTCCACAGGACTGAGAGCCTTCGAAACATAGTAAATGGGCTTTTGAACGGGCTTCTCAGGAGTCCCCTCTTCCTTTATAAGAACTGCGGCGACAGCCCTATCTGAGGCCGCCAAATATAAATAAAGCTGGTCGCCTATGATAGGACTTACTAAAAGAGGCGGGCTGACCAGGTATTGCTTGAGCTCTTCAAAGGCTTCAGTGCATTCTCCAGTCCATTCAAACCCCTTGCCGCCTTTCAAAATTTTATAAAAAGGAAGGCACCTGTCTGCCGACTTCGAAATGAAACGCCCCAGAGCGGTTATCCTTCCATTCAACCTCTGAACCTCTTTCACAGTCGTGGGAGGCGCCATGTCCAAAACGGCTCTGATTTTCTCAGGATTTGCTTCGATGCCGCGCTGTGTGACCATGAAGCCTAAGAATTTTCCAGCTTTAACCCCAAAAGTGCATTTGACTGGGTTTAGCTTCATGTTGTTTTTTCGTACGTTCGCGAAAGTTTCCCTCAAATCTGCTATGAAGTCGCATCTACTGGATTTGATGACCATGTCATCTATGTAAGCTTCCATGTTGCGGCCGATTTGAGTGTGGAAGACCCGGTTGATCATCCTCTGGAATGTTGAACCCGCATTCTTCAGGCCGAAGGGCATCATTTCGTAATAATACATGCCGCCTCCAGCTCTGAAAGCAGTAAGTTGTCCTTCGTCCTCGGTCATACGGACCTGATGGTATCTAGAATAGGCGTCGACGAAACTGAGGATTTCAAAACCTGCTATCCGATCCACCATTCTGTCTATGCGGGGTAGCTCATAGGGATCCTTGGGGCAGGCTTTGTTCAAGTCGGTGAAATCTACGCACATTCGCCACTTGCCGTTGTGCTTTAGAACCATAACGACGTTGGCTAGCCAAGTAGGATATTGTAGTTCTTCAATGATATCCGCCGCAAGTAGTTTGGCGATCTCAATTTTTACAGCCTCTTCCTTTGCGGTTGAAAATTGGCGAGCCCGCTGCTGAATTGGCTTGAAGTGGGGATTTACGTTAAGACGGTGGAGTGCGACCTCAGGGTCGACGCCTCGCATGTCAGTGACCTCCCAAGCAAAGGCCTCCAGGTTCTCTTTCAGCACGCGATCGATCGCGCGGACATATCGGCCTCGGCGAGGTGCGCCCCGACTTTGATCTTTTGGTCGGGGTATCTCTCATTGATGATTACCTCGACGAGCTCCCCCTCTCGCTTCAATGCTTGGATCATCTCGTATCCGCAATGTGTCGCATACAATTTCCTTTTGTTGTTTCTTAAGCGGCGGAGGGCGTTCGTGCCTTGTCCCCGCTCGATATGGGCTTCCGGCGCTCTTTTCTTAGCGCTCGCCTCTAACTCGGCCATGGACTCACCTATCCGGGGGTTGAGTCGTCCGGCGGTACTTGGGATCTCGGTTTGTATCGATTATCACTAGAGCTTCTCCCAACGGATTTATTGAATTCGTGATGGGGTTAGTCCCCTTTGGTGCGACGGGAGGTGTAGCATAAGCTTGTCCTAGCACACCTTGGACTTCGGGCTCCCGTGCCCTTTTCAGCCCTGCCTTAGATTTTGCCAAGTGGTCAAGATAAGTCTGTGGTCGGCTAATCGCCTGGCCTATCTTGCCATTTTCTGTATAAAATTTGACCCTCTGATGCGGAATGGAAGACACCATCTGAAATTTGCGCATCGCAGGTATGCCCAGGATCATGTGGTAGCGAGCTGGCAGATCGACCACCAGAAATTCTATTTTTTCGATCCGAAAGGGCTCGAAGTCTCCGATGCGGACCTCCGGGTCAATCATTCCTTTAACTTTTACCTCATGGTTGGTAAAACCCTCTAGCGAGCCCGTGTACGGTTTCGGATTGGCCTCGGTGAAATTCAAACCTTTGAGGCGGTCAAGATAGATGATGTCTCGGCGGCACCCGTATCCACCGGGACTCGTTAACCCCGCACTTGCCGATCCCGATTTTGATTATGAGGGGCATCTCCATTGCTCCCGTAACAAAGCTAAGCTCGCTCTTTGTGAAAGTCAAGGCCTCTTCATCGGCCGCGAGTTCTAGGCCGCTCACGTCCAAATTCTTTGATCGAGTTGATCTCGTTCTTTTATCTCGCCCGTTGCTAGGCGGGCTTTCGTGGATGACATTAAGCTCGCGCTCATACTGGGCTGCGATGAGTCTCTGGTTGGCACCGCCTGCCAATTTGAATCGATCTAACTTTCCCTCCCGGGCCATTTTGTCTAGGATCCTTATCAGGGAAAAACAATCATCCGTGTTATGACCGTGATAATTATGAAACTCACGGGAATTTGCTTGTGTCCGCTTTACGAACGATGTCTTTGCTACGATTGTCGCGGGGCTTCCGGATGTGTTCCGAAATTTCGTTCGGATCGCCGACGGTCGGGCATTCAGCGGAATGTAATCTTTTACGTCGAACTTTTGCTGCCTTTTGAAATCACGGTCGTCCATTCTTTCGCCGGATTGACGGCCTCCTCCTTTCTTTGGGGATCGGCCTCGAATACTATTGGACGGGGCCGTGGGATCAGATTGAAGGCCCCGGTTTCTGGCGGGGATGACCTCGACGGTAGTAAACTTCCGGGCCTGCTCCAACATGTCCCTCAAGTTGGTCGGAGCGTGCATCGTTAAGTGTGTCTTAAGTTCGCCGCCCACCGGTCCGATTAAGAATGCCATCATGACCGTGGGTTCGGGCTCGTCCCGTGTTTGATCGTAAACTTGGACGAATTTCTCGTAATACGACCGGGCGGACTCCCAGGTGTCCCTGCTTTATCAAGAACAGATCGGTTGTGGTCTTGCGAGGTCTATGCGCTGTCTTGAATTCTGTCAGGAACTTTGTCCGCATATCCTCCCAGCTGTTAACTGATCTGGCTGGCAATTTGCGAAGCCATGTAGAGGCTCTATCTTTCATGCAACCCACCATAGCCACGCACCAGGCCGCGCTATGGTGAGTAGCGAGCATCATTTTGCTCTCGAACGAGGCTATCCATTCGTATGGGTCTGACTTACCCTGATAATCTGTCACGTTGATGTTGGAGACTCGGCGTCGCGGGAGGCTCGCTATGAGCGAGTCGGAAAGTGCATCCATAGCAGCGCTAGGTTCCTTATCCTCTTCTCGTTTATTCTTTTTCATCTCCAGAACCATCAGCCTCAGATCTTCAAATCGCTGGTTGGTCTGGGTTCGAGGTGCGCCCTGAGAGTGGGCGTCGTCCTCGTCACTGCTGAGCCTTTCTGTTTCGGCCCGTGCTCTTCTTCTTAGGATAATGCCCCGGGGATTTTCACTGAGGGGGCCCAGTCTCCGTCTGACGTTGCCTCGCGTTCCTTTATCTTCATCCCTCGGTGGTGATGGTAAAGCTCTACGTTTTCCCAGGCGGTCGTGCGCCGATATTCTAGTTTGGCTGTATTCACCGTGCCGAGAGGAGGATACGCTTTCCCCTCTATGCTCGTGACGCTGAGCTCGCGTTGTTTCCCCCATGTTTGGCCCTTTCCTCGGAGGGGCGATGACGTTAGGTCCGGCGTTCATGCCCTCTACGGTTGGGGGAGGATCAATTGCTAGCGCGGGCTGGCCGGCGGAGATTAAGATCTCGTTGGCTGCCTTCATTTTCGCCGCGTATTCACCATAACTCTTTATTCTTGCCAGATCAGCCTCGCTAGGAACCAGCGGGGCGGGGGCCTCTTTGTCTGGGCCCTCGGTGTTAATCTGTCTTCGGGCGAGCTCTGCCTCTAACTGAGTGTTTTTCTTTCTTAACTCTAAGAACTCACGGTAATCGACGGTTGTACGGGCGGGGTCACTCTCATGAGACCTCGTTGGGGCGATCTGTTTTTCTGCCGGGTTGGGTGTGACGGGGTTAGGCGAAGGGTTAGCCATGACGGGAGGTCTGATGCCAGTCCGACAACAAGCTTCCCAAGGTAGCAAGTGGGATTATTGCCTCGACACAAGCCAACTCTAGTATCCTTTTCAAAAGGTAGTTGATGTGACGTGATGTGATGTGATCCGTCGTCGATTTTATGTGCGCAACATCCGATGAACCTTTTACCCTCCTACAAGCAATCGATCCCAACACGGAGATGCCACAAGTCGAATTTTATGGCGTTCACACCGTCCCGATCAACATACAAATCGGAAAAACGCTAACCACAAACGTTTCTTAGCGGTTCATATAAGATTATCCCAATAGTGGTGAATCTTCAAACGCAAGATTGGGATAGTCTACTACTCGTCCTTGGCGCCGAACCGAAAATTACACTCGGTTAAGCGACTTGCTCTATGCCCCGCGCGTCTTTGCGGGGCGGCCCCTTACGAGGCGGGATGGCCATCAAGTTGGATAACCACGGACAGTTTGAGCACGAGTTGACCGGGGATAATGGGACGTGCCCCGTATCATCATCCGGCTTGCGACATCCTCGGTTAAGCGACTTGCTCATGCCCGTTGAACCGAGCACCCAGCATCCGGCTCGTTGAACCGAGCAGCGACTCAATTCATGTCCATGACGAGTTCTTGACACCCAGAACAAACTATGGACACCCTAACTCACTTAACCGAGCAATTTCCTCGGTTAAGTGACCCACTTTTGCTCCCCATGCTCAGTTTTGATCATTTCGATTCGTGTCTGCAGATCAGAGACTTAATTTCGAAGTAGATCATAATTTCGGAGCCGTTTCGGATCTTGTTTCTTCTGAAGAAGGTAATTATCATAATCCTTAGTTAATTCTTACTATGATCGTGATGAGTTAGGGTTCTTGGCCTTGGTTGTTCGGGTTTCAAATGTTTGTAAATTTTTGAGGTTTCGAAGGCTAATCATAGTTCGTTTGTTGATTGGTTTCGGCTCGTTTAAGAGGTAAAGAGTTTCTTCTTATCAAAATGATCCTTTTTGTTATAAAGGTTATGTTTATAATTCATTTTAGTATTGTTTTCTGTGAATTGCACGAAATTGGACATGTTATGTGTTTAGGACAGTCTGTCGGGTTTGTGCTAGATTAGAAAGTGAGTTTGGGCATTAATTGGCTCAATGAACCGAGAGCCTCTCTCGGTCAAGCGACCAAGACAACCTCCAAATTGGCCTTCTGGTCGTTCATGGTGTTTACTATGCTTTCAGAAAGTTATTTCAAGTCTGGTCCCGTTTTTAGTTATAATTTTGCGTTATTAGTGGATATAGGTAGGGAGTACGTGTTGAAATAGTGTCCTAAACTCAATCGGGTTGGACCGGATCCGACCGGGTCGGATCATTTCTACTATTTCTTTATGTTTGTACATATATAAAATGGCTTTTATGTTGTCATATATCCGTTCTTTTAAAGAACCAATTATGAATTGTTATATGATAACGTCCTTAGTATTAAACTGTGATAGAGAAACCATGATAGGCGATTATGGTTAATGAGATCTCTAATCACTTTAATAAGTTTGATACTTAAATGTCTCTAGGCTGATGTACTATTAAACAGGGCATTGATAGTATAAGCAGGCTAGCACGTATTAGATGTCTTCTGTCTTTAGGGCAGGGATAGATCTCGTCTATCGAAGTGTAGAGACACTTGGACCGTACGTGGACGTGTATTAGAGAATGCGTACGTTAGGGGATCGACCCACTTACACGGATAAGTGTCACACTATGTGGCGGTTGTGTAATTATCCTTAAGACCGGAGTCTTCATGGCATCACGGTGTGGATTGTCATGTTTTGACACTATTGAGGTTTCCCCTAGCCACGGGGCGATCATGCGGTAGTGATTGGGTATGATATTGAAGCATGCGGAGTATACATGATTGGTCGTCCGGGAATCGCGTATCCTATGATTGGGATCGAATATCCGAAATGGAATTCTTATAAGGAATGTCTTACTCTCGTGAATCTTTGCAAAGTGGGAGTAAACGAGTTGCTTCGAGAGAGCATGATATCCAGATTATAAGATACGGTCGTTAATGTTTGACACTCGACGTACGACCGTATGGATATTATTACAGCGATATGATTGTAAGTTACACGGTAACTGTTTCACATGAAAGGTAGTAGTCATTGCATTTGAATCTTCCGATGATTGGGGGTCACGGTGTGTTTCTAGACGCTATCCCGTGATCGTTAGGCATGAAGGGCATTTTCATAATTTGCACTCGTGTCTACGGCCAACATATTCGGAAGCCTATCGGGTCACACACATATGAACATCTAGTCGGATTAAAATGTGGTTATAGATGATAACCAAATAAGGAAAGTTTATCTCGAGACTATAAAGGTTATAGTGGTAAATTAATATGGTGGTATTTATTTATTATGAATAAATTAAATACAAGATATTAATAATATTATATTAATTAAAGAATATTTCGGAAGCCAATTTGTTGGTCAAAGGGGCGCCACATTTAATGTGTATAAGATACACACTTGAATTGTGCAATTTAATTAATGATATTACCTATTATTAATATTGGATATTAATAAAATAAAATAATATAGATATACTATGAATACATTCGTGTGTGAGTGCATTAAATGCAAATTGGTGATTTGCATCATGCGCACCAATGTGTGTACATATGATATTATTAGATTTTTATATGTGTAATATATATGTGATATATACACATGTGTAAATTGATTTATGGTAATATATTAAAAGATAAATATTGTCCATATAAGATATTGACAATATCTTGGGAATATTCAATATGAGATATTGACAGTATCCTAGATTTATTTGATATAAGATATTATAATAAATGAGATAAATCAATCAATTATATTTTCCTTATTTTATTGGAAAAAGGTTTTCTTCTCCTCCACACTCTATTGGGGCGCCCCAACCACTATAAATAAGAGGTGGGTGTCAAGCACTTTTGTACATCACAATTCCAAGAACTAATAGTTCTTGTGTAAAATAGAGAGCATCATATAGAGAGTTGGAGAGGGGGAAAAAGGCCGGTCTAGCAACCGGAGTTTTCCAATAGCAATCCACGATGGGATTCCGGCGGGTCGTTCGTGTGGACTCACCCCGTTTTTAATATCATTTTGAGCACCTTTATATCAATTTGAGTCATTAATTCCTAGATTTCATAAAAATATATAAGTCGTGACTATTTTATAAAATATCGTGTTTTTATAAGTTTTTATTAGTTTTTGTACCGGTTTAGTAACCGGAGTATCGTGTCGGATTTACGTTTGGTATTTTGGTGGTTTATTGCAGGATTATAAGTAGACCAAAATCCTACGTAACGACATGTTTTGAGCCCTAAAAGAGGTGTTTAGAGGGTTAGAAGAAGGTGCCACAAGCTTACGAGTTCAAATGGATCAAATTTTTCTTAAGTACTTAATCGTTACATATTTTCGACGAAGATTTGACCCAGCTTAGAGGCATTTTCAGGGGATGACTTCTTAATGAAAGTTGTAGATCTTCACATAAGCTTTCCAACGCACTTTGGATCACGTAAATTGGAGTTCTACAACTCAAATGGTGGTCAAGTGGCTAATCGGTTCATATCAGTAGAAATCCCGAAAACGACACGACTTACGAATGGCTCATCAAAACGACATTTTCTGAAGAAGAGTCCTTCATAAAAGTTGTAGAGTTTTCCGAGAGCTTAATTATGACATTTGGATCACGTCATTTGGAGGTCTACAACTCGAGATATGAATTTTAGAAGTTTAATATATAATTATATAATTATATATACATACGAGCACATGCAGTTAGTTAGAGGTAATGATGAGTAATGATTACACCGGACCGGTCCGGCTCCTTCAAGGACCGGTCCGGCCTCAACATTTGCCTATATATACGAGAGGTTTTAGCAGATGAAACCTTTGCCCCTTCTTCCCCTCCTTTCTCCATCTTTTCCCTTCTTTATTTTATGTTGTTGGGGGCCTATAAATTAGATATATATGTAGTTATAATGTCGGTGTAATAACCCGACTAGTTATCGTATTAATATAATTTCATTTCCGTTTTTATTGTTTTCTTTTACTTTTATGCAATTAGTATAAATATATATAAATATATACGTATACTATATATATATCTATATCTATATATATATCTATATATATATCTATACGTATATCTATATAGCTTTAGTCATTTTATTTCTGTTTTGTTTTCTTTCGTTTTGTTTCTTTATATATATATATTTATATATACGCATATATATCTATATACTAGTATTTATATATATATGTATGTATTTAGATATATATATATTTTTATTTCGTTGATATTTCCGTTGTTATGAATAGCTAAAGTAAGTCACATAGTCGAATCATGTAAAATTTGGTGAAATCAACCCTTGGAAAATGAAATAGGGAGTGTGTAGTGCTTTTTATTGTTATATCTCACATATTTCACGTCTTAGAACTTGTTATAACAGATTTGGGCTAGATTGACAACCTAGGTCAAATATCACACACATCACTCTTGAAGAGTTGTTCGGATAGAGTGGTGTGGGAAAAAGGGTTCTAAAATCGGGAGGTAAAACATACCGTGTTTTAGGTCGTGAATTCAGGCCCGCGCTCATTGATGTATTATTTTTATATGATTAAAAATACGTTATATTATTATGTTTTATCAACGAATTCTATATAAAATATATGAAATTATGGTATAAAGTGTTAGTCTTTATAATTTAAAGTATTTAGTAATAATAATAATAAAAAGTTGTAATTTTGTACCGATTTTAGTAAATCGGAGTGTCGTGTCAGATTTACGTGGGTATTTGTGGTATTTTATTGCAGATTTATAAACCAAGACCCTGAGAATCAACATATTGAAGTTTAATCATATCTCTGGAATGATTGAGAAAGTGCCACAAGTTTAAATGGTCAATTGAATAGCTTAAGTGGATAAGTGGCCAACCAATTTGGATAAGTAATAATAGAGAAATATCTTCGACAAACGAATGGCTCATCAAAATGATATTTTCAGAAAAAGTGTTCTTCACGAAAGTTGTAGATTTTTCCAAGAGTTTTCCAATGCAATTTAAATTATGAAGATTGGAGGTCTAGAACTTAAACAGTGATCAAGTGGCTAATCGATTTGGATTAATAAAAATCCCGTAAAAGCTTCGGAGGAACACGAGGTTATCAAGAAAGCGTTATCTGGAGAAGAGTCCTTCATGAAAGTTGTAGAGTTTCTCGAGATCTTAATTTTGGCATTTCGTTTGCAATTTTTGGAGGTCCAGAACTCGAGATATGAATTTTAGAAGTTTAATAATTATATATAAAAAATAATATCTCCTACGCACATGATGGAATGATCAAGTTAGTGGGGATCATCATTAGTCCGGACCGATCCGGCCTAATACCGGACCGGTCCGGCCTTGGAAGTTTTTTCTATATAAGGAGCTCATTTGCAGCAGCGTTGAGATGTACCATATATATATATAACAGTCTATATATATATATATCTCCTTCTTCTTTTCTTTTTTTAGTAGTAGTAAATAAGGCCTTACGCCGTAATAATGTAGTTTTAGTATCGTTGTAATGCTCGAGAAAATCTCGGAAGTCGGTTTTGCTAAAGAAGTTGTAATGTCCGGAAGATACGATTTCTGAATCAACTGCCGTATTCGGGTAACTTTTCTTAAGTATTTATGTTTGTTTTTGTATTTTTCGTTGTTATAATGTTTTTAGGCTAAATATAATACTGGCCAAAACTATGTAATCGGTTTTATTTCGATCTTTTCGTTAAAGAAATGTTGTTAAGTTAAAATGACTAAAATTGAGTTAATTGAATCTTTTTCTATTTTGATCGTATTCGTATTGACATATTTAATAGATCTGAGGAATTCATAATCTAATTATGAATTAACGCCTCGTAGTCAGAATATGAAATAAAAGATAGAAAAAACCGGAGGGTAAAATTGGCCGTGTGAACAACGTGATAACGGAATCCGATTTCCTAACCGGGGGTAAATTTGTTTTGGGAGAAATGAATTTTATTATAATTTGTACTCGAGATCGTAATAATGTTAAATCATCAGTTTAATTGAAACTTAAACCGGAAAGTTGAATCGTCCGGCTTTGACAACCGGAGCCTTTAAAATAAAATTGACCGTTTGACGAACGGAATGACTCCTTTTTATCTAAAGGTAGATTTGTACTCGGGACCTGTTCAGATTAATTCGTTTACCGTAACAGTTGTGGATCTTGGACTGATGACAATGGACATATGACAATATCATACACTCGTGTGAGGAGGAATTGTTTACCTCAGGAGTGCACCGTTTCATTTACTCAATTGGACCTAAAATAAAAGGAGAGATCGAACACATTTCAATTAATCGAAAAGATCGTATAAACCAATTATATAAGTTTTGGCCAGTTCTCTAAAATTATTTGTCTAATATATTGGTACCTATATATTTATATCTATATATATACTTTGCAATTTATGTACATCTATATATATTTATATATCTATATATATTATATTAGAATAACTATTAAATTACGTATTTATTTTGTGTTAACTAGAATAGTAGTGATTTGTGTGATAAAATTGCGATTTAGATCGAGTTAATAACAGCTCTTTGGTGTTTAACCACACGTAAAATAAATTACCAAGTTCCCTGAGGATTCGACACCTGACTCATCATACTAGCACTATGATTTGACCCGGTACACTGCCGGTTAGGATCTGTATAGCCTAGAAAAGGTCCGTCAGCTTTCTGGCGCCGTTGCCGGGGAACGTCGCTAATTTCTTTTTATATGTCTATGGTTACTACTTGTATTAGCTTAAAATTCTCGAGAATAAGTCAACACTTTTCTTATCTCATTTCTATTTTATTTTTCGTTGGTTGTTACCTTTTAGGAAAATTACCAATTTTTATTACTATCAATTTCGTGTTATTTTCTATTTTCGTTAGTTGATGACCAGAAGTGGTAAGGCCCCTCTCGTTCCTTATAAGCCCGACATAAACACTTACGAAAGGCAGTTAAGAATAGAGAGTAAACGCGGTCATACTAGTCAGGGAAATCCTGACCAAGAATCATCTTCAAACAGAAATACGAGAATGGCTGAAATCAGTGATGAAACACCTGAACAAGGGCTGGAACATGCTCTAGGGCATGGACAAAACCCTGTTAACCCTAATAATAATAATAATAATAGAAATAATCAAAATCGGAACCAGAATAATCGTAATAATCCACCAAACCCGAGACCTATATGTGATCAAACAGTAAGAAGAAACCAGACTAATAATCCCATACTTTTACCTAATGAAGGAGCGAATAATTTCGAAATTAAGTCTCATCTTTTTGGTTTAATTGACGCAAGAGCCCAATTCCTAGGAGAGGATGATGAAGATCCACATCATCATCTCTATCTTTTTGAAGAACTGTGCAATACAGCCAAAAGTCAAGGTGCTCACAAGGAATTGACAAGGATGACTATGTTTCCTTTTTCTTTAAAAGGACGAGCCCGAGATTGGTTTATGTCTCTTCCACATCATTCACTTACTAGTTGGGAGGAGATTCAAACTGAATTTCTGAAACAATATTTCACTCCTGGACGAAATTTGGAATTAAAAGTCGAGGTTGCTAACTTTAGACAAGGATCTGAGGAAACTCTTGGGAATGCGTGGGAAAGGTTTAAAAAATTGTTAAGAGCGTGTCCCGATCATGGTTATTCCTTAGATATGCAAATTCAACTCTTCGTCGTAAATTGAGAAAAGACTCACGTGCGGATGTAGATCATGCATGTGGTGGTTCGTTAATGATGAGTGAAGCTCAAACGAGCTTACGATGCTATAGAAAAGATTTCCAAAAATAACGAGAATGTGGGAAACCGGTTCTAGCACCGGAAAAGTAGCTTTTGCGGGAGAATGTACGTCTAATACGGAAGTTCTAGCACACTTGGAGAATTTGAGTAGGAAATTTGATGGTTTACAACAGAATAAGAACCAAAATTCAGAAAATAGTACACCAAATGAATACTCAATTCATGATAATGTGGCGTTAGGGAGTGAAGAACCAACAGGATATTCGAGGGAGGAGGTGAGTTTTCTTCAGCAGCATAGGAATTTGAACAATGCATACTCAAACTCGTTCAATGCTATTAGAAGAGATCATCCTACTTATCGATGGTTTGAAAACCCTAGTAAGCCAGGACAACCGCCATATCCAAATCCATATAGGAATAATAACCAAGTTTATCAAGAAAGTACATCTAATCGAATTTACAATCATTACCAAGATCCTATCCTCAACATACCACTCAAAGTATACCAACTCGAGTTCAACTCAACTGCGAAGGAGTTGAAAAATGGGAAAAACTAATGGAAAATATGATGGGTGTAGTATCTACTCAAGCTAAGAATATGGAAACAATGATGACTTCTATTGGTACAAATCACTAAAGATATGAGTACAATAAAAACATCTATGAGTGGACATGATACCAGAATGAGAACAATAGAAGCCTCATTGAGGAATATGGAAGATCATTTGAGTAGGGAAGGTGAACGTAACAACAGTAGACCCCCAGGAGGATTACCAAGCAACACTGACAGAAACCCAAGAGAGGTAAATGTTGTAGTTACGAGAAGCAGGAAGCTTAGTGGAAGCAATGGAGTAGAAAACTTTGGGAATAATGAAGTAGAAAATGATTTAGATGGAAAGAATGATGAAACTAAAGATAAAGATGAATTCACTGACGAGGAAGAAGAAATTATAGATAATTTCTTGAAAAGGAATAGAAGTTTGGAACCTGAAAATGAAGGTGAAAATTGGGTAAAAATCCCTAGGATTTTGAAAGACCCTATGGATAAAGATTTAAGGAATTTATTCAAGGAACATGTTAGAATAAATGAGAAACAGGAAGAATCGGAAAAATCTGAAGCAGAGATTGATTCAGGGAACAATTTAAAGGAAAAAATTCAAGAACCTGAAACATGGCGACTAAGTAATACTCAAAGGTTTAAGGAAAAAGGAAAAGAGAATTTGACTAAGGAGCCAAAGGTTATAGATTTAGAATCTTTACCCTACCCTCCTAAGGATCAAATCAAAAAGGCAAAAACTGATAAGAAGTATGCTCGTTTCCTTGATACTTTTCGTCATCTTCATGTTAATATCCCTGTTATTGAGGCTCTGATTAATATACCTGCCTATGGAAAGTTTCTGAAAGAGATACTATCAAATAAGAAAAAATTAGAGGAATATGAGAATATATGCCTAAATGAAGAATGTTCTGCAATTCTGCAGCATAAGTTACCACCTAAACTGAAAGATCCCGGAAGTTTTACGATTCCATGTGAAATTGGAGGATTTCTTTTTAAGAAAGTCTTATGTGATCTTGGAGCTAGTATAAATCTCATGTCTTATGAGGATTATAAAAAGCTAGGCATAGGAAAGCTTACTAAGACTGAAATGACTCTGCAAATGGCAGATAGATCGATTAAGTACCCTAAAGGAATGATTAAGGATGTACTTGGTTAAAGTAGACAAATTCTATTTTCCAAGATTTTGTAGTTATGGAAATGGAAGAAGGATATTCGGCGCCTCTTATTCTAGGTCGTCCATTTCTAGCTACGGGAAGAACTTTAATCGATGTTCATAAAGGAGAGTTAATTTTGAGAGTCAATGAAGATGAAGTTGCTTTCAATATTTTTAAAGCTATGAACCATCCATATACATCACCGTAATCATGTTCTTTTATAGAAGATATTCATTCCGTCTATGATAATCGATTACCAACTTTTGAAGACGAAGTTAGAAGAATGCTTAACTCTGTCTATCTATAAAGAAGATGAGGAAGACATTGAAATGAAAGAGATAATCCTTTCTCTAGATAAAGGAAGCTTTACTTTTAAGCCACCATGGCATAAGTATTTGGAGTTAGAACTAGAAGGACCGAGTTCTTAAATCATCAATAGAAGATCCGCCAAAGAATCGGAATTGAAACCGTTACCTTTAAATCGAAATATGCTTTTCTAGAAACCGATAATCTATTACCGATTATTATATCATCTACTTTAATCGAGCGACAAGAAGATCAATTAATAAGAATGTTAAGAAAGCATAAGAAAGCTTTTGGATGGACAGGTTGCCGATATTCGAGGTATTAGCCCTGAGATTTGTGTTCATAAGATAATTCTGAAAGAGGATGCTAAACCTTGTATTCAACCGCAACGCCGCCTCAACCCAAATTTACAGTTAATCGTTAAGAAAGAGGTCATTAAGCTATTAGAAATGGGGATAATCTTTCCTATATCAGATAGTGAATGGGTTAGTCCAACTCAAGTTGTACCAAAGAAAGGAGGTTTCACAGTGAAAGAGAATGATAAGAATGAATGGATTCCAACAAGGGAAATTACAGGATATCGAATGTGCATTGATTTTAGAAAACTAAATGATCATACTAAGAAAGATCATCATCCACTTCCATTCATAGTTCAAATGTTGGAACGTTTAAGTGGTCATAAGTATTACTGTTTCTTAGATGGTTATTCAGGTTATTTACAGATCTTCATTGCAGCAGGAGATAGAGAAAAGACTACTTTCACATGTCCTTATGGAACGTTTGCGTATAAAAGAATGCCGTTCGGTTTATGTAATGCTCCCGCTACGTTTCAAAGATGTATGATGTCTATATTTTCTGATATGGTTGAGAAATTCTTAGAAATTTTTATGGACGACTTTAGTGTTTATGGAGATTCTTTTGGTAAGTGTTTGTCGCACTTAGAAAGAGTTTTACAACGTTGTGAGGATACCAATTTAGTTCTAAACTGGGAAAAATGTCATTTAATGGTATCAGAAGGAATTGTTTTAGGTCATAGAATCTCTGAAATAGGAATTGAAGTTGATAAAGCTAAAGTCGAGGTGATTGAAAAATTACCGCCACCAGTTAATCTAAGGACTCTAAGAGGATTTCTTGGACATGCAGGATTTTATAGGAGATTTATTGCAGATTTTTCAAAGATAGCAAAGCCTTTAAGTCATTTGCTTGAAAAAGAAGTATCTTTTAACTTTGATAGTAAATGTATGGAAGCATTTAAGACCCTGAAAGCGAAGTTGATTACTGCACCAGTTTTGGTAGCACCAGACTGGAATTTACCTTTTGAAATTATGTGTGATGCTAGTGATTTAGCTGTAGGAGCTGTTTTAGGTCAAAGGTACAATAGAATTCTCAAAGCTATTTACTATGCATCCCACACATTAAACGCAGCTCAACTAAATTATGCAACTACAGAAAAGGAACTGTTGGCTGTGATTTTTGCCTTAGATAAGTTTAGATCGTATATTGTCGGTTCTAAGGTAATAGTCTACACGTACCATTCGGCTACGAAGTATTTACGAGTAAGAAGGATGCGAAACCACGTCTTCTTAGATGGATTCTCCTACTACAAGAATTTGATATTGAAATTAAAGATAAAAAAGGAAGTGAAAACGTAGTAGCAGATCATCTAAGTAGAATGGAGACTGAGGAAGAGATAGGGAATGAAATTAAAGATTCATTTCCTGATGAACAACTATTTAGAATAGATACTCCTTCAACCATGCGAGTTATTAAAGAATAGAATTCCTTCTAAGGAAATGTCACCCTGGTTTGGAGATATCATTAATTACTTAACCTGTGATTATATTCCGTCTCATTGGACTTGGCGTGAGAAAAAGAAATTCTTTTATGACTTAAAATTTTATTACGGGAGGAACCGGACCTTTTCCGTAAATGTTCGGATGGGATAATCGAAAAATGTGTGCCCGATAATGAAATTTTAAGTATTTTATCATTTTGTCATGATCGTGAGGCGGGGAGGACATCATGGAGGATGGAAAACTCGCTTTTAAAGTTTTACAATGTGGTTTTTATTGGCCTACATTATATAAAGATGCTTATAAATATGTTAAATCTTGTGAATCTTGTCAAAAATGGGGAAATGTATCTAAAAAACATGAAATGCCTATGCAACCTATTTTAGAATGTGAGTTATTTGATGTTTGGGGTATAGATTTCATGGGACCTTTTCCTATATCGTTTGGAAAAAGATTTATTCTTGTAATGGTAGATTATGTTTCAAAATGGGTAGAAGGCTGAAGCTCTTCCCACTAATGATACCAAGGTTGTCATACGATTCCTTAAAAAGAACATATTCACTAGATATGGCATTCCGAGGGCAATCATTAGCGATAGAGGTTCACACTTTTGTAATAGACCATTTACTAAGTTAATTGAGAAATATGGTGTAACACATAAACTAGGAACGCCCTATCATCCGCAAACCAGTGGTCAGGTAGAGGTGTCAAATAGAGAAATCAAAAGAATCGTGGAAAAAACAGTTGATTCAAATCGCAAAAACGGGCAATTAAATTAGATGATGCGTTATGGGCGTACGAAACGACTTTTAAAACACCAATAGGTTGTTCTCCCTATAAGCTAGTCTTTGGTAAGTCATGTCATCTCCCGGTTGAGTTAGAACACCGAGCTTTCGGGCTATTAGATTTCTAAATTTCGATCCTAAGGTCATCGGTGATCATAGATTGCTTCAATTGACGAGAACTAGAAGAATTTCGTCTCGATTCTTATGAAAACGCTCGAATCTACAAGGAACGCACGAAGTCTTTCCATGATAAGAGAATCTTTAAGCGTGAGTTCCATGTAGGTGATCGAGTGCTTTTGTACAATTCACGTTTAAAGTTGTTTCCGGGTAAGCTTAAATCAAGATGGACGAGTCCATTTAAAGTAACACGGGTTTACAAAACTGGAGTTTGTTGGACTAACGATGGAAATACAACTTTTATAGCCAATGGCCACAGAGTAAAGTTATTTGTGGAGGGAGAAGGAATCCCACTGAAAGAAGAAATAATGCTACTGATTGATCCCCCGACAAATTGAAAAAGCAGAAAGAAAAAAAAAAAAAAAATATGAAAAACTGAAAAGCAGAGAAACTGGAATCAGCCAAATACCAGGTGCTATCTATCTTTACTCTACTTTTCTGTAATTTTAATTATGTTTAAACTCTTTTCGTCTTTTACCGGATAGACGTAAAAGAACTGGATGTCTTTTTTAGATAGAATAGGAGTTTTTATTTTACTTTTGAAATTAGGCCTTGATAAAGATGTCGCGTTTTTTATAGAAGCTTTAGTTTTTGAACAAAACAAGAAATTGTTGAGAGAGATTAGATTAAGAGAAGTATGTAATGGAACATCAAGAAGTGCGATAAAAAGAAGGGCAAAATTTCTGATGAGATGCAGAATCTGTGGAAAAAGTGAACATGTTGGACGCCGTGTGGAAAAACACAACCAAATCCCAGGATGAGTGTTTGAATATTGTTAGGAAGGGAACGATTAGGTGGTTATCCGAAAATCCCGAAGGAATTCCGAGAGATAATTCAAATGCCTCGTTTTTAGGAGTTAGGTTGATTGAGCGTTATATCAGAACTTTGGAAGATTTAGAAATCGAAGAATCAGGAACCCCTTAAGTTTCGAGTCTTTTATTTTATTTTATTTTATAAAATTTTCGCATAACTTCTGAGAATTTTATAAAATTGGATCTTTATAAAATTTGAGGAGTTTTATAAAAGTTTTATAAAAGTTTTTTTTTTTTTTTTTTATTTTTTATTTTAGATGTTTTATAAGAATTGATATAAATTTATTAAATTTTTATAAGCTTTTTATTAAAGTGTTATAAGGATTTTATTAAATTTTTATAAATTGTTATAAAATTATAAAAGTTCCTTCAAGTTTTATTTTAAGAAAATTTTATAAACTTATTTTTAAGACTTTAATTAAGTTTTATTAGAATTTGTATAAGTTTTATTCAAAAATCATAAAAAAAAATCGAAAAACAGAAAAATTTGTTCACGGACCGATCCGGCCCTAATACCGGACCGGTCCGGGGTTCTGAAAACATAAAAAAGAAGGGGACCCTTCTTTTCTTCTTCTTCTTCCCTAATTTTCTTTACAGCCGCCCCACACACCAAACCCCACCACTCGAATTTTTTTTCAATTCCTTCCACAAAAATTCATCTCACACTACACCACTGCTTGATATCTTCATCATTCTATCTCCTCTCTTCAAAACAAAGTGGAAAATTCAAAAAGGGTCAAGAACAAGCTCCATTCATTCCGGCGACTTTAACACTTTTCCGGCCTACTTTTCAACGTTTTTTACACTATAAGGTATAATCTAGTTTATTTAGTTGTTAATTTCGTATTTTTCATAATTTTTTAGATTAATTTCAACTGTTTTGATTTTTGAGTGTGTTGTGACATTATTGTTTTTTTGCTGTTTTTGTTGTTGTTTTTGTTGTTGATTGGCATTACCAATATCGTAGAATGGCTGAGTCGAGTACTAGAGTCTCTAAAAAGAGAAAATCAAAAATTCCAATTTCAACTCCTGTCGTAGGCACAGTAATTTTATCACCTGAGGAGGAAGCTGTAAGTTTTGAAAGAACCGCATCACCTGAGGCTAAGAAAGCGTATACAAAAATTTATAGTAAGTGTGATGTTCTGGTTGAAAAAGGATTAGACTTGGATGACTTAGGTGATGAAGTCAAAAATATCTTTAGAAGGCGTCGGTGGTTAGATTTAGCGACGATTTGTAAGGGAAGGTGAGATTAACACGACTATAGTAGCCGAGTTTTATTCGGTTTTATCTACTATGTCGAAGAACGGCTTACTCGGTCGGAAGCGTACCCTTACGAGCCGAAATATTCCTTTTAACCCCGCCGTCATTAATGCAATTTTAGGAGTTGAGGTTTTTCCTGATGAGGAGGATTACAGGGTAGTCTATAATTTAGATGATCCTGCTAGTTTTGAAGCGGACGCCCGAGAGCCCGGACTGTTTTTGACCCGACCGCGGTGTGGGTTGAAAATCGGTTTAATTACGGGAACTGTTTTAGAGGTTTAAGGGCAATTAAAAGATTTATTAGCCATAATCTCTATCCTTCTCGTAAACATACTGCTTTTGGAAAGGAAGATGTATGTATCGCTTGGGCTATGGTAAATGATGTTAGAGTGGATGTTGGAAAGGTCATGTTTAAGAGGATTTTTGAGAGTATTGTCATCGCCAGACCAGGGAGTCATCTTTACTTCCCTTGTTTTATCTCTCGATTTATGTCGTAGGTTGGGAGTACCATTCTGCCGCCTAATGACAAGTTATCTCCGGCCGATGGAAATCGATTGGACCTAGTTTGACTAGTCTTCCGGATGGTAGTATTAGCTCTTTGCTTAGAAGACGTCAAACTCGGCCCGGCTCCACCGGTTTTACATCTTCTTCTTTTCCATCTTTTTCTAGTCAGCCTCAACAAACTCCTTTCTCCAACACTATCACATATGACATGTTTCAATCTTTAGTGACAGATGTTGCGCGTGGTCAAGCCAATGTGGCTTTATTCGCTGAGAGTACTAGGCAGTGGTGTGATGATATTCGTAGAGGTTTAAGAAGGAACGAGCAGTTGCTTCGTAATCCTACTTTTGATGATCCTGCCTATCCACCGTGTCAGTCTGATCCATATACCTTACCACAGTGGGAAACACCTATTCCACCACAGTCGAGCTTTCATCCATCGTCATATCCTTTTGGAAGCCAATCTAGTGGGGCAGGTGTATTTTCGACAGGTGTTCAGAGACCAGCGATGTCGAGTTGGGGAGGATTCACTGAGTATGCACATGTCACGTCTGGCATGAGTTCGATGGGTCTTGATAGTTCAGTCAGGACCACGACTTCAGCTCATCCATCAGCTTCTCAGTCGTTTCCGAGTTCGAATTTTCAAGTTGATCCGGAGGAAGATTATGATGAAGATTGAATTTTAATGATTGATTAACCATGTTTACTACACATTTTATTGCATTCGACTTTTGTCATTTAACTATTGGTTTGTTTTCAATTTTCGGTTACTTTGATGTTACAATAGATTTTATAAAAATTTGGTTTGCATTTTAAATTGGTTTAGTTTTTATAAAAACTATAAAGAAAAAGAAAAAAAAAAAAAAAAAACCCAAAAATAATTTTCGTATAATTACTACGTAATTTTACAAAATATAATGTGTCGTTTTATCCGTTCGTATCAAGTTAAATTAACTTTTACAATGTATCTTCGAGGAAAGAATTAGTAATAGGCACGTGAAGTAAAAATAACCAAAGTTCAAATTGACTTTCACCTCTGTCCCTCAGTAAAAGCATGATGAGGCCGGACCGGTCCGGCCTATACTCGGCCCGATCCGTGAAGGGAAACAGCATGACTCATTTTTTGAGTCTGTCTCGTTCATCCACGTATGTATTACTTTCTATCTATATAAAGGAGGCCAGGGAATGAGGAAAGGATACCATTTCTTTCACTGCCTATCTACTTCCAACTGTAATTTTATTTTTTATCAAGTTTTAAAAATGTCGAACCACTCCTCACCGTCTGTAAATTCTTACGAGCCTAATACACCGGATCATCCGGAATCGCAAGCTTCTAATGAGAGTATAAATTTACACCCTCGTTTTGCCAATTCTCCAATCCTATTGGAGAAAGGTTTGAATTTTGATAAAATTGATCAGTGGGGTAAAACTCTCATTAGGAGTTTCGGTTGGAAAAAATTTGTCAGTACACCGAGAGGAAGGGTAAATGTCTCGATAGTGCGAGAATTTTATTCTGCGCTGATGACGACATCTATGATCGATATCACTCAGATTGTTCTAGTAAGAGGAGTGGTCGTTCCTTCTCTTCATCTGTTATCAATCAAATCTTTGAAATTCCACCAGTTACGATGCCACATTTTGAAATGCAATGGGGACTACAAAATCCCTATAATCATTTGAATAAAGTACACGAGTCATTCCAATGTCTGTTCCCGCTTTTTGATACAAATCACGACATGTCAACACGAGCTTTACTTCCACATCTAAAGGCGTGGAAGCATTTTATAAATTCTCGAGTTTATCCCACCTGGGATTTTGGAAGTTTAACTGAGAATGAAATGCTTCTACTTTTTGCTTTAGCATTCGGTGTATTTGTTGATTGGGGTATATTGATTCAAAGGACAGTGTTGGAGTTTGCGATCACGAGAGGTAGTAGGGGAAAGCCTATGCCTAATTCATGGATGATATCACGTTTGTGTATTCTTCTGAATGGAGTAGAAGAGCTGGAGACGGATGAAATTTTTCCGTCTAGAGATAGTCGGTTTGGATTGCTACCGGTTGATACACCGGGTTGTTCGTCTACTATCTAGAGAGTTGTTAGTGGTTTGTTAGTAATATTTAAGTTTTAATAAGTTAAATTAAGTTAAGTTTGAAGTTCTTTAGTTAAGTTTGTAATATTGTATCTTGTTTAATATATATGTCTTAGTTTTTTAAGTTGTTTGTTTTTATTTAATGATATAATTAGTATACGCTAAAATAAAATCGGAAAAATAACGTTGATAGATAATTTTAATTTTATTTTCGAACCTACTTCTTTACTACTTATTGAACATCGGGACGATGCCACTTCGTAAGTGGGGAGTAGAGTTAGGTTAGAAAATTCATTAAAATTTTCGAAAAAAATAATAAATAAATAAAAAAAAAAAAAAAAAATTAATTATAATTATATTATATGTCTAATTTAGATTTTAAGAAGATTTTAAGTTTATATAATGGAGTAATTAATATTAGATATTGTTTTTATAAAATTATATAAGTATGATTGATATTTATAAGTAAAATTTTTTAGAATCATTTTCAATACGAATTATGAATTTGGAATTGGATTAAGTTTATTGATTTTTGGCACCACAAAAATATAACTATAGCCAAATAACCTACCTCAGCCTTGATTAGAGTGATCAAGACCTCACTCGAAATTGTCAATTATGATTAAATAACCGAGCTTTAGCTATTTTGGTCTACATTTCCTTGAAATACCGCAAGTTTGTACGTACTTATAAAAAGAGATGGTGACGTAAAAGCTAAATTTTGGTATATGCTGAGATTGGAAAAATTAGATAAGTAGTAGTATATTCGATCTTACCTCATGACACTTGCAACATAGCCGATTTTGGTAATAAGTTCGGATATATTAATTAAGAACGAAGCACCATATTTACACAGAATTAATCAAATATCAGGTATCTTCCTTATCTGTGATTAACAACTTAAAAATAAAAAGAACAAATCGGATGTAGCTACCAATGATTGGAGTGAGTAGGGTATTATCACGAAATGTCCTATACCACTATGAGGTAATTAAGCTCCCGATTGCCTGATGATAGTAGTCCAGCTAGGGTATTATCACGAAATGTCCTATTGCTGGGAATGAAGGCACAAGATAAATTGAAAGAGGAAAAGTTGAATCATAAGATCTCAGGAATTATTACAAGTTTAAGGAAACCGGACTTGTAATTTTCGATCGAAAGAGTAGTACTCCGATCAATCTTGATGAAGCAATGCCTGTAAGTTTGATTTTCTACACACACTCACGCTTTTAGTTCTTAATCTCTCTAAAAAAAAAAAAAAAAAAAAAAAAAAAAAAGAAAGAAAAGAGAGAAAATCTGAAAAAAGATGCTAAGAATATGTTTTTTTCAAAAATATGAAGATGTAGGTACGTACGACTTGCCTCTTTCTCTTTTTGATTTTTTTTTTCCGATTAACCAACATCTTGAACCTAAACTCTATAAGCCATTTTTTTTCAATTACTTTACTGAAATTTCCGATTCCAGAATTTCATAATAGTTGCGATTAAAAATAATTCTGATATTTTATTTATACTTCTTAAGTATTACATATATAATTTCATCTAAATAATATTTAATGTTTAAGTTATTTCAGTTATATACTCTTTCTGTCCTCTTAAGATTTTAAATTAAGATAGATAATATATTTATAATATCGACAAAGTATATTATAATCTGAAAAATTATACTATCTTTTATTACCGCTTATTTTTGCTCGAGGACGATCAAAAGCTAAGTGGGGAGTAATTTGATGTATTATTTTTATATGATTAAAAATACGTTATATTATTATGTTTTATCAACGAATTCTATATAAAATATATGAAATTATGGTATAAAGTGTTAGTCTTTATAATTTAAAGTATTTAGTAATAATAATAATAAAAAGTTGTAATTTTGTACCGATTTTAGTAAATCGGAGTGTCGTGTCAGATTTACGTGGGTATTTGTGGTATTTTATTGCGCATTTATAAACCAAGACCACGAGAATCAACATATTGAAGTTTAATCATATCTCCGGAATGATTGAGAAAGTGCCACAAGTTTAAATGGTCAATTGAATAGCTTAAGTGGATAAGTGGCCAACCAATTTGGATAAGTAATAATAGAGAAATATCTTCGACAAACGAATGGCTCATCAAAATGATATTTTCAGAAAAAGTGTTCTTCACGAAAGTTGTAGATTTTTCCAAGAGTTTTCCAATGCAATTTAAATTATGAAGATTGGAGGTCTAGAACTTAAACAGTGATCAAGTGGCTAATCGATTTGGATTAATAAAAATCCCGTAAAAGCTTCGGAGGAACACGAGGTTATCAAGAAAGCGTTATCTGGAGAAGAGTCCTTCATGAAAGTTGTAGAGTTTCTCGAGATCTTAATTTTGGCATTTCGTTTGCAATTTTTGGAGGTCCAGAACTCGAGATATGAATTTTAGAAGTTTAATAATTATATATAAAAAATAATATCTCCTACGCACATGCTGGAATGATCAAGTTAGTGGGGATCATCATTAGTCCGGACCGATCCGGCCTAATACCGGACCGGTCCGGCCTTGGAAGTTTTTTCTATATAAGGAGCTCATTTGCGGCGGCGTTGAGATGTACCATATATATATATAACGATCTATATATATATATATCTCCTTCTTCTTTTCTTTTTTTAGTAGTAGTAAATAAGGCCTTACGCCGTAATAATGTAGTTTTAGTATCGTTGTAATGCTCGAGAAAATCTCGGAAGTCGGTTTTGCTAAAGAAGTTGTAATGTCCGGAAGATACGATTTCTGAATCAACTCCGTATTCGGGTAACTTTTCTTAAGTATTTATGTTTGTTTTTGTATTTTTCGTTGTTATAATGTTTTTAGGCTAAATATAATACGGCCAAAACTATGTAATCGGTTTTATTTCGATCTTTTCGTTAAAGAAATGTTGTTAAGTTAAAATGACTAAAATTGAGTTAATTGAATCTTTTTCTATTTTGATCGTATTCGTATTGACATATTTAATAGATCTGAGGAATTCATAATCTAATTATGAATTAACGCCTCGTAGTCAGAATATGAAATAAAAGATAGAAAAAACCGGAGGGTAAAATTGGCCGTGTGAACAACGTGATAACGGAATCCGATTTCTAACCGGGGGTAAATTTGTTTTGGGAGAAATGAATTTTATTATAATTTGTACTCGAGATCGTAATAATGTTAAATCATCAGTTTAATTGAAACTTAAACCGGAAAGTTGAATCGTCCGGCTTTGACAACCGGAGCCTTTAAAATAAAATTGACCGTTTGACGAACGGAATGACTCCTTTTTATCTAAAGGTAGATTTGTACTCGGGACTGTTCAGATTAATTCGTTTACCGTAACAGTTGTGGATCTTGGACTGATGACAATGGACATATGACAATTTCATACACTCGTGTGAGGAGGAATTGTTTACCTCAGGAGTGCACCGTTTCATTTACTCAATTGGACCTAAAATAAAAGGAGAGATCGAACACATTTCAATTAATCGAAAAGATCGTATAAACCAATTATATAAGTTTTGGCCGCTTCTCTAAAATTATTTGTCTAATATATTGGTACCTATATATTTATATCTATATATATACTTTGCAATTTATGTACATCTATATATATTTATATATCTATATATATTATATTAGAATAACTATTAAATTACGTATTTATTTTGTGTTAACTAGAATAGTAGTGATTTGTGTGATAAAATTGCGATTTAGATCGAGTTAATAACAGCTCTTTGGTGTTTAACCACACGTAAAATAAATTACCAAGTTCCCTGAGGATTCGACACCTGACTCATCATACTAGCACTATGATTTGACCCGGTACACTGCCGGTTAGGATCTGTATAGCCTAGAAAAGGTCCGTCACTCATCGATGTATTATTATCAACATAATAATTCGAATGTGGTAGTTTAGATTAGTGTAGTTTAGTGTTAGACCCCGGGGTTGAACTATGAAGTGCCGGGTGGTTCTTGAGCCAACGATGACAAGTTGTTTCACGGAGTATTTCGGGTAGACCATGGATTAGGTAAAGCTTCGGTTTTACTGCTTTGACACATTCTCGTTAAGATGTTCGGTGTAGTACGTTGATGAGTATCGGGGGTAGTAACGTCGACCGAGTAATTTCGGACTTGTTTCCTTAACGAGGTTTTTCGTGGAAACGGAGCGTCTCACGCACTTAATCATGTCGATTAATCGGTTTTCTAAAGGGAGAATTAGTTAACCTCACATAGGATGTTGAAGGAGAGTTGTTCGATTTTAGCATCAGAATTAGGAGCACGCACCCGTGAGATTGAGTGTGAGAGTTCATTTGCACACTTCCAGTTTTGTCTATCCGTGGGGTTGAAATTAACTATTTTGATCATGGTTCGGCTATGTCTTTTAAAACCAAGTAATTTAATTTTCTTTCTTTTCTATTTTTAGTATAACACTCCACCTAAACTTTGACCGCCTAGACTAAGTTTTACGTTCACTTTGGTATTCACAACCACATTTCTCTTGGGACGACCTCGTACTCCTGTAGCTATCCTAGCAATCGACCCGGTACTCGCCGCTTAGAGAGTTAGTTTACCCACAGTTGCGAGTCTTTATAAATGTATTTTTAGTGGGTGAATTTTTCGCTCATCAAAAAAATTGGCGCCGTTGCCGGGGACCAATATTTTAGTGGGTGTATTTTTCTCTCATCAAAAAATTGGCGCCGTTGCCGGGGAAATGTGTGATATTGTTGTGATATCTTGTAAGTGAACCGAAGGCTTGGGCCTAGGTTTAAAAAAAAAAAAAAAAAAAAAAAAAAAAAAAAAAAACGAAAAAGAAAAAAAAAGAATTTTTTTTTTGTTTTCCTGTTGTTTTCTGAGATCTTGCAGATTGAGTTTAAATGGATGGATTTTTCAATCAATACTACTCACCTGAACAACAATACTCCCCTCAGGCACCGGAACAATGTTATCAACAACAGTTCGTGCCTCAGCCTCAGTATCAACAGCAGAATAACCAAGGTTCATGGGATTATCAGTGCCCTAATGCATACCAGGACCAGAATTATGGTTATTCGAGTTATGAGCCACAATATTACGAGGGTTACCCGAACCCTAATGCTTATCAGGATTACGGTGTTCATACTCAACACGTTAATAGCTTCAACTGCATTCACCACACCGATCGTTGTACGGAATGGCAAGAAGATCGCTACTCACCTCCGATGAATCAAAGTCAATATGATCGCTTTTCCCCCATGCCACAAGAAGACTTCACCGACGGTCAAATAGAGCAACTAGAGCGATTGGACCGGATCTTGCAAGAGCGATCGTTGGACATGCGGGAGTTCAAGGTAAGTACCGACTCCGCCATAAGAAATCTTCGGGACAAGGTGGGGGAATTGATTGAATTAGTGAGGTATGTGAAAGAGGCGCAGAGACATGTGAGGTGGTTAAGGATGATGATGTTATCACCGAAGAAGTTCAGGTCGAGAAAAAGGTTGAAGATTCAGTTTGCTATAATGAGATTTCAGAGTTAGAGGAGCAAGAGATTGATCGGCCATCTTTGGTAGAGCCACTGGGAGAGTTGGTAATATTTGATATGACGGTCCCGGATTACTATATTCGTCCACTCTGTGAGGATGAATTTTCTGCGATTCAGTTCATATACTCCCCAATGGATGAGCTTTATGGTGATTTTCAAAAGAAGATGGTTCGACAGGCTGATAAAAGAAGGTTCGACGGCTGGGAGGAGGAGATAGCATCGAGAACCAAACGAGGTACGTTTCTAGACAATTTAATTTCAATGGTTCTCGCTTTGTTAATTTTTCTTAAGCTATTGATCTTCTTAAGTTCGATTTTGGTTGATAATTTGTAATTAGTCGAGCCAAAGACGTAAAACAAAGGCGCTTGGGGGGAGGCAACCCCGCCTTAATAAAATTGTGTGAAATAATAATAATAATAGTAATTTGGATATGACTAGTATTATTGAAATGTAGAATCTGTATGAAAGATGAACACAAATCACAACCAAGTCTCAGGATGAATGTTTGAATGTCATTAAAAGGGAACGATTAGGTGGTTATCCGAAAATCCCGAGGGAGATTAAAGAAAAAATTCAAATGTATCATTTCTTGGACTTAGGTTATTGAACCCTTGAGGATCTGGGTATAAAAGACTCAATACTTTTTCACACATTTCATTTTATGATCTAGTCTGTTTCAAATTTCTAGTAGTTGTAGTATAGTGGTGAGTATTCCCGCCTTAATAAAACTGTGTGTAATAAAAAATGAATCTAGGAATAGCTGACTTGACTATGATATATGCTCACATATGCTTAGATGTTCTGTGCTTTACCCGTGTGGGTTATTTTTCCATCTAAAGCTATTATATTGCCTATCGAATTTTCTGACGTGACAGGGCCATTATCTTATTATTCCCATATCCCTATTCGATACTTTTGCATGAGGACCATGTCCCGTGTTTGCTTTGTTTTGGTTGTTTTCATATAGGGATTCGGGACGTGCTTTCTCATGGCTGTTACGGGATTCGATAGCACCTTTATGCCTGGTGTATAAGCTAAGTCTTCCTCCCTATCTCATTTACACTCTGAGGATAATGCAAAATCGTAAGTGGGGGGTAGAGTCTGGTTGGTTTAGAAATGGCAGTAAGTGTTTAAACCCTTAGTTTTTGATTCTTTTTCGAGCATTATTTAGTTGATTAAAATAATCTGTATAAGGTATATATTTCATGGATTTAAAGATGTAATGATTAATTTGGATATGTATAACCAAAGTGAACCGTAAGTGCATTTTAGCCTAAATTTATTTGTGTAACATGAATTCCTTCACGTAAGCCTTTGATATTGAAGCGAAAATTTTAAACTGTATCCATTCAGTATCCTAGTGGTTTATCCTAGAAATAGCAGTAACTTAGTACCTAACTTCTGAACATGTACTGTGAATATCTGAAGGTTTGAATGTGATAGAAAGAATGTCAAAATAAGATAAACTATATATATGTCGGTTGTAGCTACCAATGATTTGAGTGCGGTAGGGCGTTATCACGAAATGTCCTATACCACTATGAGGCTTAAAAGCTCCCGACTGCCTGATGATAGTAGTCCAGCTAGGGTGTTATCACGAAACATCCTATTGCTGGGAATGAGGGCATATGCTACACATAAAAAAAAAAAAAAAAAAAAAATAATAATAATAATAATAACAACCTAGTTAACTTCTGACTATCCCCAGTATAAACTAAATGATATGCATTAGGGATTATCCTAATAAGTACACGGGAGGACTTTGTGTGGAACTCATTCTATCGCCTATACCTAGGGAAGTCATTAGAATCGTCTCGAATGGATATTTGTGCGTTTGCTTGAATTATTCAAGAGAGGATAGTGGAAATTGAAAAGGCTTGTCACACACACACTCGTTATACATTTATATTAAGGTTAACGTGTGGTTATGATTCGATTGGTTACATCATCTGGTTGGCCTTTTATATTTTATATCTTCATGAATTTTTCCTCATTCATTTTATTTTATAGCTTATTTTGTTCGAGGACGACCAAAAGCTAAGTGGGGGGTTGTGATGACGGAAAAATTCACTGTTATTTTCATAACATTTCACCCCGTTTTTAATATCATTTTGAGCACCTTTATATCAATTTGAGTCATTAATTCCTAGATTTCATAAAAATATATAAGTCGTGACTATTTTATAAAATATCGTGTTTTTATAAGTTTTTATTAGTTTTTGTACCGGTTTAGTAACCGGAGTATCGTGTCGGATTTACGTTTGGTATTTTGGTGGTTTATTGCGGATTATAAGTAGACCAAAATCCTACGTAACGACATGTTTTGAGCCCTAAAAGAGGTGTTTAGAGGGTTAGAAGAAGGTGCCACAAGCTTACGAGTTCAAATGGATCAAATTTTTCTTAAGTACTTAATCGTTACATATTTTCGACGAAGATTTGACCCAGCTTAGAGGCATTTTCAGGGGATGACTTCTTAATGAAAGTTGTAGATCTTCACATAAGCTTTCCAACGCACTTTGGATCACGTAAATTGGAGTTCTACAACTCAAATGGTGGTCAAGTGGCTAATCGGTTCATATCAGTAGAAATCCCGAAAACGACACGACTTACGAATGGCTCATCAAAACGACATTTTCTGAAGAAGAGTCCTTCATAAAAGTTGTAGAGTTTTCCGAGAGCTTAATTATGACATTTGGATCACGTCATTTGGAGGTCTACAACTCGAGATATGAATTTTAGAAGTTTAATATATAATTATATAATTATATATACATACGAGCACATGCAGTTAGTTAGAGGTAATGATGAGTAATGATTACACCGGACCGGTCCGGCTCCTTCAAGGACCGGTCCGGCCTCAACATTTGCCTATATATACGAGGTTTTAGCAGATGAAACCTTTGCCCCCTTCTTCCCCTCCTTTCTCCATCTTTTCCCTTCTTTATTTTATGTTGTTGGGGGCCTATAAATTAGATATATATGTAGTTATAATGTCGGTGTAATAACCCGACTAGTTATCGTATTAATATAATTTCATTTCCGTTTTTATTGTTTTCTTTTACTTTTATGCAATTAGTATAAATATATATAAATATATACGTATACTATATATATATCTATATCTATATATATATATATATATATATCTATACGTATATCTATATAGCTTTAGTCATTTTATTTCGTTTTGTTTTCTTTCGTTTTGTTTCTTTATATATATATATTTATATATACGCATATATATCTATATACTAGTATTTATATATATATGTATGTATTTAGATATATATATATTTTTATTTCGTTGATATTTCCGTTGTTATGAATAGCTAAAGTAAGTCACATAGTCGAATCATGTAAAATTTGGTGAAATCAACCCTTGGAAAATGAAATAGGGAGTGTGTAGTGCTTTTTATTGTTATATCTCACATATTTCACGTCTTAGAACTTGTTATAACGATTTGGGCTAGATTGACAACCTAGGTCAAATATCACACACATCACTCTTGAAGAGTTGTTCGGATAGAGTGGTGTGGGAAAAAGGGTTCTAAAATCGGGAGGTAAAACATACCGTGTTTTAGGTCGTGAATTCAGCCCGCGCTCATCGATGTATTATTATCAACATAATAATTCGAATGTGGTAGTTTAGATTAGTGTAGTTTAGTGTTAGACCCCGGGGTTGAACTATGAAGTGCCGGGTGGTTCTTGAGCCAACGATGACAAGTTGTTTCACGGAGTATTTCGGGTAGACCATGGATTAGGTAAAGCTTCGGTTTTATCGCTTTGACACATTCTCGTTAAGATGTTCGGTGTAGTACGTTGATGAGTATCGGGGGTAGTAACGTCGACCGAGTAATTTCGGACTTGTTTCCTTAACGAGGTTTTTCTCGTGGAAACGGAGCGTCTCACGACTTAATCATGTCGGATTAATCGGTTTTCTAAAGGGAGAATTAGTTAACCTCACATAGGATGTTGAAGGAGAGTTGTTCGATTTTAGCATCGAATTAGGAGCACGCACCCGTGAGATTGAGTGTGAGAGTTCATTTGCACACTTCCAGTTTTGTCTATCCGTGGGGTTGAAATTAACTATTTTGATCATGGTCGGCTATGTCTTTTAAAACCAAGTAATTTAATTTTCTTTCTTTTCTATTTTTAGTATAACACTCCACCTAAACTTTGACCGCCTAGACTAAGTTTTACGTTCACTTTGGTATTCACAACCACATTTCTCTTGGGACGACCTCGTACTCCTGTAGCTATCCTAGCAATCGACCTGGTACTCTGCCAGTTAGAGAGTTAGTTTACCCACAGTTGCGAGTCTTTATAAATGTATTTTTAGTGGGTGAATTTTTCACTCATCAAAAAAATTGGCGCCGTTGCCGGGGACCAATATTTTAGTGGGTGTATTTTTCTCTCATCATGGACTAGCGGTAGAGGCCGAACACTTGGGCGGCTCTATGCAGAACTACTCTCCTTAGACGGTCAAAGCGTCGATCTTTTAGATCAACCAAGGTAACCACCGTCTTTAGCTTATTTGTTTATTGCTTAAACGAAGTCGATCTTGGGTCGATAGGAAATAAATTTTTGAATTCCGCTGCGTTCCCGCGTAGATTTCCTAACGGTACGGTGTTGTTACGTTATTTATGTGTTTACGTAGGCTAGAGGTGCAATTTAACGTGAATTTATGTGTTTTATACGTGCATATGTGTTTATAGTTAGTGACCTCATGATGTATTGAATAGAGTATCATAAGTTTTATGTCCCATGTTGGACGTGTGACTTGTTGTATTCCCCATGTCGTTCTCAAGAAGATGTACCGAAAAGGGTACCGTGACCCAGCCTACGTTGGACATATGACTAGTCATGTACTCCGTGTTGCACCATGCCCTCATGTCAAGTAAATAAGACTCAAGATAAGACAAGAAAAGTCAAGACAAGACAAGAGCATGACATGAACACGATTAGGTTAAGTGTGTAATGTAGCTTAACAAGTCCACGAAAGATAAATTGATATAGTAAGTAGATCGATATGTTTTGTATGAATTAAATTTGTGCTTTAAAGTGGTTTTCTGTATGTTTCAAGTATTGTCTTTCAACTATTTGCGAAAGTGGATAAAGCGGATTCATGTCGTGTCTCCCAGCTTATGGAAATCATGAATATGCCTGTTGATCTTCTTTCTTCTTACTAAGTTTTATGCATGAACTTACTCTTTTATTTGGAATTAGAAGACTGCAGGTACATGATGAGTTTTGATGACGGGCTTGAAGTGTTAGCTAAGGATTGGAGCTTTGGAGTTGGCAATGTCATAGTTTTCCTTTTGTACTTGTTCTTTCTTTTCGGGAAAGTCAGTTATAATGGATAATAGTTGTGGCGTTCGGTTATTTATGAGTTACTTTGACAGCAGTTGCACTTTCGTTGTGGTTGTTTTGGAAGACCCCAATGGTCTATTCCCCAAAAAATTCAAGGAGCGCATCAGCGCATGTTTTTTTCTTCCTTTTCTTGAATATTAAATGGAGGTTAATTTTGTCACTCTATCAATTTTTCGTCCTTACAAATAATGAAATGTTAAGTATGTCTTATTTGCCTATTTAAGTATATTTTGTGCCCTTATGGACCATTGCCTTTTTTTTTTTTTTAAAGCAACAATACGAACAAATATATAACCAACACTCTATTGTTCGAGTAGAACTCGGACCAAACTTTGACCAATAATATTGACCGTAACTGGCACTGAGTGGACTAACACCTAACTTTGACCAATAAGCTAAAGTTTTATTGTCACAAGATTAAAAATAAAGGACAATTAAATAATAATTCTTATAAACACAAATAAACAAACATGACCTCTCCGGCCTTCATAAAGGCTGACAAAGACCCCTAGCCGTTGTGCCTCTCTCTCAACATCCAGTCTTAGGCAGCTGATACAAATGTAGCAAGCATAACAACGAGCCATTGTAGTCACCAATTACAGATGTGTCTTAGTGAAGTGTTGTTGTTATACGAGAGCATCCGATGCATAGTCGTCCGATTCAACATTAATTAATTGCAGTCAACTACATGGACAAAAGGGCAGTTCTGACACGTATTAGTAATTTGGCTATAACTTTTCGCTCGGTTGTCCGATTTTTGTGTGTGACCCCATTTCAAAATATTTTGGGCATATTCAATTTACGCTGAATTTATTGAAATAAATAAAGTATATTTTTGGAGGGTAAATAGAAAAATTAGTGTTATAACTTGGCTTTCTAATTAATTAAGTCTTGTTTTTTCATTGGTTACAATATTAGTCATGTGACAGAGATTTTTTTGGTTAAATTTAGTCCTCCGGTGGCCGGGATGGTTATATTTTGGAAAAAATTGCAACAAAAAGGAAAAAAAAATACAAATATTCTCTTGTAATTTGCAGTTAGAACATTGATAGGGAATAATTAACGATTCATTGATTATCCATTACACAGAAAGTAGTTGTGTTCTTATACTATTACATCATAAAAGAAAAAAGGAATAAAATCTAGACACCAAATCTAAGTACTGTGCCACATCACCATAACGCTAAATACATAAATACCCTTATAGAAATATATCTCATACTTTAACTTCCCCCTCAAACGAAAGGTAGTATCCACTACATTGAGTTTGTCTCAATTTGGTAGAAACTTGGAGCTAGGAAATGCTTTGGTGAAGCCATCTGCAATCTGATCACAAGAAGGAACATGTTGTACATGAAGTTCCCTTTGTAGAACCTGATTTCTCCCAAAATGCACATCTATTTCTATGTGCTTTGTCCTAGCATAGAACATAGGATTGTGAGTTAAGTGATTTGCACTTATATTATCACACCATACCATAGAAACAACAGTCAAGGGAAGCTGTAACTCTGACAGTAGAGATTTCATCCAAATAATTTCAACAGCAAGGTTTGCCAATGCCCTGTACTCCGATTTAGTGCTAGATCTAGACACAATGGGTTGTTTTTTTGAACTCCATGACACTAAGGAATTACGAAAATAAACACAGTATCCAGCTACAGATCTTTTATCTTTAATGTCACAACCCCAATTAGCATCACTATATCCAGTGATGTGTAAATTTGGACCAGGTTTAAAATGTAGACCATAATGTAAAGTGCCATTGACATACCTGAGCATCCTCTTCAAAGCATACCAGTGAATAAGCCTGGCACTTTGCATGAACTGACTTAACTGGTTCACCCCAAAAGACAGGTCTGGTCTGGTATATGCAAATACTGGAGTGCCCCTAGAATGCTTCTGTAATGTATAGGATCAGCCATAAACTCAGATTGCTCATCATGTAAATCAACACCAGTATCCATTGGTGTTGCAACAGGTTTCAGGTGCTCCATTCTTTGCCTGTTGATTAACTGTGAGGCATACATGCTTTGAGTGAGATAGAGACCAGTACTATCCCTGTAAGCTTGAATTCTCAAGGGCCTCAGATCTTTCAAGGCAAATTTGGAGTTGAGTGATCCAATTAACTGTTTTATCAACTATGGTGAGTTCCCTGTAATTAATATATCATCCACATAAACAAGAGCATAGAAAACATTAGTCTGAGTTTCATGCACAAACAATGAGGTGTCAGATTTAGCTTGCTTGAAGCCCTAAATTACAAGGTGTTTTCTCAGTTCTTCAAACCAGGCCATTGGTGCCTTTTTAAGGCCATACAGAGCCTTCTTCAGATGACAAATATGACTATCTTCAAATCCTTCAGGCTGTGGCATAGAAAAATATCTTCATACAGAGTGCCATTTAAGAATGCATTGTTGATATCTATTTGGTGTACATGCCAGTTAAGAGTTACATCTGCTGCAAGAACAACCTGTTGGATCGAGTATGTGCAATATATATCCTAGAGGGGGTGAATAGGATATTTAAGCTTTTTAAAATTTTATTTAGCCTTTTGGAGTTTAAATTAATTAACCTAATATTGATAATAAACCAGGGGAAAGATCTAACTAAAATCAACGTGTATAGGTTAATGTTCTTGTGATCAAATGTTGATTAAAGATTTTAACAAGTTAAAACCTAATCAATTAGCATGCAGGGTTTTAATTGTGTTTTTAATTTGATTCCAAATCACATACACCGATTTTAATAGTTTTTTAAACTATCATACAGTCCTATGTGTCGATATCAAACACACATCCACATATTTCACTGTATGATTTTGCAGTTACAGTTTACAACAGATTTTCAATACTGAAAATAAAATACAAGATGAATAAGATTTGTTTTGACTTATTAATCTTTCATATCACACTTTAGTATCTGAATCACGAACACAACAGTGACACAAAGTCACAGTGATTCAAATACAGTTCTTTTTTCTGAAAAAGTAATACAACAGAACTGATACACCTTTCGTTTTCCTTTTTCTAACCAAGTTCTAAAAAATTGACACACACAAAAAATTAGCAACTTGAAAGAAAAAAGTCAAATACGAGAACTTACTGATATGAACCCTAAGGTTTAGGATGTGAGATAGAACACTGGTGCCAGAAACAAGCTTTAGTGCAATCCTAAAGCTCAAGCTGGATCCCCAGAAGATATCACCACAACCCAGTCTCAACCCAAATCACTCAAGGTAGATTCAGATTGAAACTCGATCTCACAACTCAGATTCAAAGAAAACTAAGAAGTAAGAACAGTAAACAGATTCATAAATACACGGAATATTTTTAGTAAATAAGAAAATGTTTGATCAGCTTGTTGGATGATCAGTTTAGTGTCACTGAGAATATATAGGCAGGTAAATGGTACAGGCATTTACTTGATCATTTTCGAAATATGAAATGCAATGAATGAATATGGAAAAGATTGCCATTGAGTTGAAACTATAGTATAGTTGTTGTATTCAAAAAGACTATTGAGTTATGCAAGCAGTCAACATTGATACAATAAACTATCATTAATGCAGTGTATGGAAAAGACCAACAGTTTCATTGACTCAATTTATTTATTTCAATTTTTATATATACATCAATATATTTATTTATGTCTGATATCTATGTACACACACACACACACACACACACACACACACACACACACACACACACACATATATATATATATATATATATATATATATATATATATATATATATATATATATATATATAATATAAACTTTACACGAAGATGAGTTTTTCAAAGTATATAAATTTATGCAAAAATTCTCAGTGTGGCAGTAGAAAGAGTATAAGTGTGTTATGAATATAGATGTAAGTTCATACCACACCAAATCCGAAGGCACATGCAACCCGAAATATGCTTCATCTCAGCTATATTTTGAATTCATAGCAGATTAGCATAGAGTACATCATATCATAAGATCAATACTCAAGATTTTATTCATAAATCATAAGATTTCATCAAATCTTTAACCGAATGGGACATGCAAGTGATGCTAGTGCTAATGAATCATCAATCAGGATTTTGTCAATAAAACAATCATAAAACAGATAAAACACATAACCTGATTTCATCAGACTAATGATTTAGAGTAATTAATCAAATAACTAAGTTAACAAGTCCGAATGGGCTAAATTACAATTTTGGTCCTCTAACTAGACACGTTTTTCGATTTTGATCCTGATTTTACTCCGGCGACAATTTTAGTCCTGTAAGTGGTCTTTTTTCGCAAAAATAGTCCTGAACGCCGGAAAGACCACTTACAGGACTAAAATTGTCACCGGAAAGACCACTTACAGGACTAAAATTGTCGCCGGAAAAGACCAATTTTAGTCTTGTAAGTGGTCTTTCCGGCGTTCAGGACTATTTTTGCAAAAAAAAAAGACCACTTACAGGACTAAAATTGTCGCCGTAGAAAAACCAGGACCAAAATCGAAAAATGTGTCTAGTTAGAGGACCAAAATTGTAATTTAGCCAGTCTGAATGTATTAACTCATAAATCGTGGTGACTCAGTAAGACTCATTTAATCTGACTAATTTTAATTATTTCTTGAATTAAATCTTTATTTTGATATTTAATCAAATTAAAAATAGCTTTCAGATAATTGATTGAATCGAAAACCCATTTCGATTTCATTAACAATTTGACTCAACAACATCAGAGATTTCAGCCATTTTACCTGAGCCAAATTCGAGACGAATCTGGACTATACCTGAGGCAAGATGAATATTTTGAGACCGATTGAGTGCAAAGACAACACATTTTCTTGTTTGAACATCGATTTAAGTAGTGTCAGTTAGAGAGAGTTATTTCGACTGTTATGGAGATATCGTCACTTCGAGTTAGTGTACCATGCCGGAAAGATAAGTTGCAGCAAGAACGAGCAACAATTGAGTCGTAATTGACCAAAAGGTTTGAAATTTCTCATCATCGGACTATGAACAGGCTTCATTGATGACTGAATAGTCATCTCAGTAGTTTAATCGGGTCAAGGTGAGAGGAAACGAGTAGTAGATTCAAGGTATTGAAAGCTGTATTGAGAAGTTTATGGTAGACGGTTGAGGTTTCAAGAGGAGAGAGTAATGGAGAAGAAATGGCAGTCTGATAAGGAGAGAGGTGTAGGGTTTGTAATAAAAAGAGCTGAATTTTTGTTGTAATCAGGTGTAGGGTTTTCTAGAGAAGGCTGATTGGGCTTAGTTGGGTAGAGAACTGGTCCAAGTGTTCCATCAGAGTTAATTTTGAGCAAGCCAGATTTTATCATATAAGGCCAAATGTTTATGAATTAGGTATGCATAGCCCAAAAGATAATAATTGTAAGATATATCCGTGTACCCATGTTAGACCATAGTGCTGAGCACAAATATCATATTTATTGTAACACCATATCATATTCAAGGTGATGATTTAGAATATATCATACACATTAATTTTAATCATTTATGGTGTGTTTTTCAGGGTTCCTGCAAAACAGATAAATGCCTATGTAAGTCATACGACTTCTTGGCAGGATTAATTACAGAAAATATATATTGCACATAAATTTAGGTACTGTAAAATTAATCAAGCCACATACGGATTATTGTGGACACAACAATATCCTAACACAACCCTAATAGTAGAGGCTTTTACAACTGGACTGAATGTCTCTTCTTATTTCATGACCTGGGGTTTGTAAGAACCCCTTAAAAACTAACATGGCCTTATGTTTCAAAATTGAACCATCAGGATTCACTTTGAGTTTGAAAATCCATTTATTCCTAATAAGGTGCTGATTAGGTCTTGGTGGTACTAGGTCCTAAGTGTGGTTCCTAATCAGATCAACATGCTCATCTTTCATAGCTGAGTACCATTTAGGTTGAGCCACAACATCTGCAACCTTGCTTGGTTCATCATGGCACTGAGTGGAGTGTTTGGCCGCCAAGTAGGAAAAGGTTTTAGGTTTTCTAATTCCATCCTTGCTTCTGGTTTGCATAGGATGTAAATTGGTGGTCTCTTGTGTTGTGGTTTCAACTTGAATAGAGTGACTACTAGTGGACTCCTCTTGAGGAGATGTTAGTTGAGGAAAGGTAGTAGGTGATTTTGAGGATGGTGAATTGGATGACCAAGCACTTTTGGATGAACTTGCTGGTATAGGTGGTTGAGATAGTCTGAGTACTGGACTCATATCAGTCTGACTTTCAGCAATACTAGTATTAGCAAGATCCCCGCCGGTAGACTGATCCATGTGATGGCTTGTAGAACCTGCAGTATCTGTGGAGCATTGAGTGACAGGAAGAGCAGGAAGAGACATAGATATGAGAGGTGGTGTAGGGGATGGTGGTGGAGCTGTGGCAAGTGTTTTATAGGGAAATTCATGTTCATTGAACATAACATCCATAGAAATATAGACTCTACCAGATGGAGCAAGACACAGATACCCTTTGTGGCAAGGTTTGGGGCCCAAAAACACACACTTAGTGGTATGGAACTGCAATTTCTATTTTTGGAAAGGTCTAAGATAGGGAAAGCAACTGCACCCAAAGACTTTGATAAGACTAAGGTCAGGAGGGTGATGATATAAGGCTTGAAAGGGTGACTTGTGGTGTAGGACAGGTGTGGGGAGTCTATTTATGAGATAGGTAGCATATTGAAAGCTTTCCCACCATAAGTGTAAAGGCATGCCATCTTGAGCAAGTAAGGTCAAACCTACCTCTACAATATGTCTATGCTTTCTCTCTACTCTACCATTATGTCCATGACCATATGGACAAGAGTGCCTAAAAATAATACCTTGATCTTTGAGATAGGATTCAAAAGACCTAAACTCCCTACCCCAGTCAGATTGAAGGCATTTGAGTTGAGAGTTGAGTTGTTTTTCAGCAAGCTATTTGAACTTGATGAAGGTTTTAAGGGCATCTGACTTGTTGACAAGAGGATAGGTCCACACAAATCTAGTCATGTCATCAACAAAGCTAATATAATATTAGAATCCATTTATGGAAGTGACTGGGGCAGGGCCCCAGAGATCTGTGTGCACAATTTCAAGAGGTGTTTTAGTTTTAGTTGCAGAATGAGAATAAGGTAAAGAGTGCTGTTTTCCAAGAAGACAAGTATCACAAAAATCAAATTCTTTATTCAAATCAACATTACAGAACTTAAGAGCGGATTTCAAGTCCTTGAAGGAGGGATGCCCCAACCTTCTATGCCACAAGTTGGCAACATCACTAAACTTAGAACTGCCTACATTGGACTCTGACATTAGACAACTGAATTTATTGTGACTGAGAAACTAAGAACTAGAAGCTTTGGAGTGAAGAGAGTTCTGAGGAAGACTTGAGCACTGACCCTTGTACAAGCCATCTTCCAGGGTTCCTTCTAGCATGGGTGTCCCTGAAATTTTGTCCTTCACAACACAAAAGTTAGAGTGAAATCCCATAAACACAGGATTATCATTTGTAAGCTTAGAGACACTCAATAGATTCTCAGTAGTTTTAGGAACATGTAAAACATTGTGAAGTCTCAAATTAGTATTGTGTGTGGGAATTTCAGATTGACAAATATTTTGAATAGGGATTGACTTACCATTACCACCAGTGAGATTTTCACTGCCTTCATACCCTTGGCTCAACTGGAGAATGTTTAAGTCATCCGTGATGTGGTTTTTAGCCCCACTATCCACATACCAACAAGCATCACTGACACTGTCCCGGGAAGCAAAATAGGCAGCAGGTTGCAGATTGTAGTTGTAGTTTGGGTTTGAATTAGGCCTAGGATTTCCAAAGTTATAGTTGTTTCTAGTGTAACTCTCATCAAACATGTAGTAGCAATTCACAACAATATGACCAACACGCTTGCACACATGACATGTTGGCCTAGGACCATTACCCTTTCCATTTCCTTGGTAACCTCCACTGTTACCACCTCTATTTCCACGGCCACGGGCTCTTCCACCTCTGTATCCTCTTCCTCTTCCATTTGAATCACCATTAGAGGGCCTGTAGGATGGCCTTGGGCTACCTGATCTATTCACAGCAAGATTGGCACTGGGATTTGAAAAATCTGGGCCTTGGGTAGGATTAAACCTAGCAATCAATCGTTCATGAGTAACAAGCTATGACTGGACCTCCTGCCATGTCAAGCTCCCAATTCTAGAGGTAATGTTGACTATAACAGACTCATAATATTTTTCTAATCCACCCAAGGTTTCCAAAATGAGCTCCACTTTGCTAATGGGGTAACTTGCTGCAGTAAGGCCATCGGAGTACGTCTTCATCAAGGCCAGATAATCAATCATCGACTTAGCTCCTTTTTCGGTTTTTGTGAGAGCTTCTTTGTATTCTAGCATTCTTGCTTCAGATCTATTGTTGAAGAGGACTTCCAGAGTGTTCCAGACTTCGTAGGAGTTATTACAACCCACAAGTTCAACAAGAGAAGATTCAGTCATGGAGCTCATGAGCCAGCCCATAAGAAGCTGATATGTGGTATTCCAAGTTTCAAACGCCGGATTTGCAATCACACCAACTCCTGTTCCTGAAATAGCTAGAAGAAACCTCGGTGGAGCTAGTTTTATGCCCAGGATGAATCCTTCAAGGCGGTGACCCCGGATAAGCGGAGTAACAATCGATTTCCACAGCAGGTTATTCGATCGACCTAGCTTCACATTGCATGTTTGATTGAGACTGCCTCTGAGGAAGGTGTTTACCGGGTGTGCAAGTGGTGGAAAGCTAGGAGTAGAACTCAGCAGAGAAGTTATAGACGGCAGATAAGTTCCAAAGATCAAAGAAAATGGTGGAAGGGTACTGCGGAAAGGAGAGTTAGTGATGTTGGTGGTAGGAACAAACGAGAACTCACCAACGGCGAAGCTTGTAGGAGCTGCTATTGATTCAGTTGCAACTCCGGTGGGTTGAGAACTGGAAGAAGCCGTTGTACCGGCCATTGTGTGGCTCCGATACCAAGTTAGAACATTGATAGGGAATAATTAATGATTCATTGATTATCCTTTACACAGAAAGTAGTAGTGTTCTTATACTATTACATCATAACAGAAAAAAGGAATAAAATCTAGGCACCAAATCTAAGTACTGTGCCATATCACCATAACGAGTAAATACATAAATACCCTTATAGAAATATATCTCATACTTTAACTCTTGCATTATTTTAGGTATTACGTCATTTTTATCGAAGTTAAAGGAAGAATTTTGCAATTTTGGAGCGGTAATGAGTTTTTTCCACGATTTCAAAGACATGTTAGCAAATATTGACAACATTTTTCCACGTCAGCCTCCTACGTTACCAGATGACAATAATTGGCAAAAAAAAATCCAAGTTACGGGACTAATTTATAACCAGAGCAAAAACAGAATTAAAACGCTATGTAGGTCAAGTTGCGGAACAATTTTTGCAATTTTTCTGATTTTGGAAACATATTTTTGTCATTAATGTTCAATAAAATCGTCGTATGAATGTTGTATCAAATGACAAACATTACAACATTTCATTATAATCTCTCACACACGGTAAAAGTGTATTATGTGAAAAAGAGTAAAAAAATGAAAGATTCTAATGTATATCACTTACCACAAAAATCTTTCTTATTATACATGTTCAATTTTTCTTTGAACATACATATTGTATGCTTGTGGCCAAATCATACTAAAAAAATGCAACAGATTAAACAACATGATAATTCTTTTAGAAAAAAGGCCAAATGTTCCTTAAAAAAACGCTGGATTTGAAACACAATATTTTGGTTTTTACAAAAATAAAAATAAAAAATGAAAACCCAATATTTTTATGACAATAATATCAACAAATATATAACTACACACTCATAATTATACAAGTGGGACTCAAACCTAACTTTGACTGATAAGCCATACTCTCACGGGCAACGAGTAGGACTTGAACCCAACTTTGACCAATTAAGCAATAGATTAAAAATATATGATAAGTGATAACTATGTAAGCTGACGGTAACCCTTAGTCGGAGTGTCTCATTGTATTTCCTCTCTCAAACACCAGTCTTAGGATGCGGATACGAAGTAGCACGCAACACCACTAGCCATCATAGTAGTCACTCGTTGCTTGTGTCTAGGTGGAGTGTTTACTCAAATAATAAAGTGAGTGTTCTTCTGGTTGCAGGAGTGTCGTAGTGACGTGATGTTGTTTTGCTTAGACATTAATAGCATTGGTACAAAAGCCGAGGAATCAGACTTAATCAAATATCTCATTTGCAGGTGTGTGTGCGCGTGTTTTTATTTATTAGAATTTTTTATTTGATGTTGATTCGCCAACTTGAAGCCTAGTGACCCGAGCAAAATCAAATCCATGATGCACCGTTTGCTATGTTATTTTTTTCCGTTCTCTAATGCAGACAAATGGAAGTCTACTTTCTTGAACGTGGTACTTTTAGACGTTGACTATTTTGATACAATTTATTTGGCTGATTTAGAAATCTCTCTCTGTTTATTCTATCTGGCCAAAGGTTAAATGTTTGCGTTTCCATGAAAAAATTGAAAAGTCTTGAGTAGTCTCTTGTTTGTGTCACTTTTTCAGTCTTGATCATTTTGTGTTTACTTTGCAGTTTGAACGAAAACGGTTTGAAGCCTAGTTGTAGAGTATAAGCCCCGGTTGATTAAAATGGATGAATTGCAAAAGCAAAGGTTGATTTGCAAAGTAGTTACTAGCTATACAGAGTTTGCACGTAAAAGTTCAATAGAAGTAAGATCGTTGATCATGACATATCATTTTGTAAAAATCAGGATAGGTATATTAATTGTTCTTCCCATTTCCAATATTGTACTATTTGTTATTTCCTTTTGGATTTCTATAGAACTGCTATAATTAATTTTTAATCCTTGAATATTTACTACATGTCACCTTTAATTGGAAATTATGAATAGAGATTTATGCTATCATCTCATTTTTCTCAGGTGCCCAGGAAATGTGCGTGTCCTTGGTGGATTCAGATAGTAGTTTAGGCCTTAAGTCTGATGATGAAGATGTTGGAGCTAATATACCCATAGAGGATCCAACCGGGTATGGAGCAACATGCAAATCAGCCAGGGATGATGCCGAAGGACTGTAACTTAGTGTTCCCATTGGATGATTATATTTGCATGATGGCCCGAATTTGCATACTCTATTTTGGGCATAGTGGGTACAAATTGGAGCCTCCTGAAAAAAGAAAAATAATGAATCATGAAGGGTGCGCTATTATGTCAATCTAAGTATCTGGAACTGAAAGGTTATGCTTACATACCGGTCGAAGAGGTAGGCCCATGGGGCTGAGAGCGAAATTTGCTTTTAGTGATGAACTCCATTCAGGGGGGTGATGGTAACGACACGAGGCCACGAATTCGGCTAAATTACAATTTTGGTCCTCTAACTAGACACGTTTTTCGATTTTGGTCTTGGTTTTTCTCCGGCGACAATTTTAGTCCTGTAAGTGGTCTTTTTTTTTGCAAAAATAGTCCTGAACGCCGGAAATACCACTTACAGGACTAAAATTGTCGCCGGAAAAACCACTTACAGGACTAAAATTGTCGCCGGAAAAGACCAATTTTAGTCCTATAAGTGGTCTTTCCGTCGTTCAGGACTATTTTTGCAAAAAAAAGACCACTTACAGGACTAAAATTGTCGCCGGAGAAAAACCAGTACCAAAATTGAAAAACGTGTCTAGTTAGAGGACCAAAATTGTAATTTTGCCCCACGAATTCACAATCCCCGGTTCTCATATAATACTGGCATTCAACCTGGCTAGGTCTTTCTCGAAATGCCTTTTCTTGGTTGCCTTTTCACTTTCATCGATCTTTTCAAGCTCTCATTGTCAGCCTCAATGACAGGGCTTCCTCCAATTAATTGATGAATGTGATTAAGAAGCACTTAATGATTGATAATGTTATGTACATGTACACCCCTCAACGTATGTACTTAAGATGATATGAATATGATCGGAATAAAAGGGACATGGTTTGGAGTAGTAGTGGTAAATGTGCTCGAAAGATGTACAAACACTAAACCGATAGCTAATATATAGAACAAGCTTCGTACTTTTAAAAGCTAAAGATCATGTAAATGTGCAAAAAGACGTACGAGCGAGCACGTTTCAAGTCAAGGTGTTAAAGATAGTGCTTATCGTTGTACTAAAATCAATTGGTGTCAGTAAATGCGCTACTTTATTTCTTATAATTTAAGAGTGTGGCAATCTGTCCAACGCCCTCAAGTGTTGGCAATCTGTCCAACCCTTGCACAATTTTTTCATTTAAGAGCGTGGAAAATCTGTCCCAACACCCCCCTCAAGTGTGAGAAATCTCTCGCAACACTTGCATTTTTTTAAAATAATGTTCCAACCAAGGTTCGATCTCGTGACCTCTAGTTCTGATACCATGTTAAGATGAAGCGCTTACCGTTTTACTAAAATCAATTGGTGGTAGTAAATGTGCTACTATATTTCTTATCATTTAAGAGTGTGGCAATATGTCCCAACACCCCCCTCAAGTGTGGGCAATCTGTCCCAACAACCCCCCTCAAGTGTTGGCAATCAGTCCAACACTTGCACAATTTTTTCATTTAAGAGTGTGGACAATCTGTCCCATCACCCCTCTCAAGTGTGGGAAATATCTTCCAACATTTGCATTTTTTTTTTTAAAATAATGTTCCATCCAAGGTTTTCTTGTATATATTAAAAGTGGAACAACAGTTAAAATGCTTACAATTATGATCATCATTATACAAGATGAACAAATCCAAAGGCGACAACAGGTGAGGGGAAATCCATAACAAACTATACCCAAATCAAATCGGTACCAAGGTCTAGTCGCAAAAAAAAAAAAGATCATCTCCCCAACTACCAAATCGTTCCCAAAATCACTCAACGCACTACCTAAAGTTATCGAAGAAATCAAAGCAACCTTGAAGTAAATACTGGAAACAAACATAGGGTACTGATTCTCTACAAATCAAATGAATGCTGAAGCAGAAATTGAAAATAAAAATAAATCGATAGGATTTTCGATTACTGATTAAGAATTTTCGCCTTACAATGTCCTCCGGTGACCATCCGCTTTTGTAAGAACTGAGAACACGGGCCCGTATTGCTGTCCACTTGCTACATTGAGACTTTATCTCGGACATTCGATTTTCAACTGCATGAGTGGTCCTTACACAGTCTTCTGGCTTCATTTTATGATGCTCATGCATAAGTTTGACAAACAACTTTAAGACCCTTTCCCATTGTGTATGTCACTTTTTCAGTCTCGTTCATTTTGTGTTTACTTTGCAGCTGTGGAGTATAAGTCCTCGTTGATTAAAATGGATGAACTGCAAAAGCATAGGTCGATTTGTAAAGTAGATACTTGCTATACAAAGTTTGCACGTAATAGTTCAATAGCAATAAGATCGTTGATCATGACATATCATTTTGTATGGATCTGGACAGGTATTTTTTTATTGTTCTTCCCATTTCCATTGTTGTACTATTTGTTATTTCCTCTCGGATTTCTATAGAATTGGAATTTCATTTTTATAATAATTTTTTAATACTTGAATATTTACTACATGTCTCCTTTAATTGGAAATTTTTAATAGAGATTTATGCTATCATCTCATTTTTCTCAGGTGCCCAGGAACTGTGCGTGTCTTTGATGGATTCAGATAGTAGTTCAATCCTTAAGTCTGAGGATGAAGATGTTGGAGCTAATATACCCATAGAGGATCCAACCGGGTATGGAGCAACAGGCATATCAGCCTGGGATGATGTAGAAGGACTGTAACTTATAGTGTTCCCATTGGATGATTATATTTGCATGACGGCCTGAATTTTCATACTCCATTTTGGGATAGTGGATATAAATTGGAGCCTCCTGAAAAAAAGAAAAAGAATGAATCATGAACTGCGCGCTATTATGTCAATCAAATTTTGTGGAACTTAAAGGTTATGCTTACATACCAGACGAAGAGGTAGGCCCATGGGGCTGAGAGCAAAATTTGCTTTTAGTGGGATGATGGTAACGACAAGAGGCCCCAAATTCACAATCCCCTGTTCTCATATAATACTGGCATTCAACCTGGCAAGGTCTATCTAGAAACGCCTTTTCTTGGTTGCTACTTTCAGCAGAAGGAGGAACGGATACATACTGTCGTGTATACGCTGGTGCAGACGGAGATAAATGTATATCATTGCCTCAATATTAGGTTCTTAGTTTCCACATCTATTTTTCATTCAGTTTCATCGATCTTTTCATTCTCTCATTGTCAGCCTCAATGACAAGGCTTCCTCCAATTGATAACGTTATGTACATGTACACCCCTCAACGTATGTACTTAAGATGATATGCATATGATCGGAAAAAAGGGACATGGTTTGGAGTAGTAGTGGTAAACATGCTCGAAAGATGTATAAACACTAAAGCGATAGCTAATATATAGAACAAGCTTCGTACTGCTAAAGATCATGTAATGTGCAAAAAGGCGAGTGAGCTAGCGCGCTTCAAGTCAAGGTAATGTGAAAATGCACTTAGAACAAGTTGATGCTGATATTGCTACCATTAGTGAAAAAAGATATCAAAAATTAGAATTAAGTGCTTATGAATGGAGATATTTATGTATTTAGAATCAAGTTCTCTTTATTTTGATATTACATTTGATTTTTTTTCGATGTTTTTTTTCACGAAAAACAACAAAATAGTGAAATAGTGAAAGAATGAAATTTGGGTATATTCCACTTTAAAATACTGTAGCGAACAGTGATTTTATTTTTATCACCGATTTTTTGTGCTATCCTGGTTCATACTATTTCCATTTCCTGTCACATATTCCCACTCCCTCTTTATTAATCAATTATTATCGGTTTAAAAATAAAATTGTGTAACATATATAATTAACAATTCTCAATGCCTTTGGGGTAATCATTATGAGTGACTGTAATTTTCTTACGAAGACCATTTGCAAGTTAGAATATAATGAAAGAAAATATGTACTTAAAATCACATATTGAACATTTTTTATAAGTTTGTTATTTATGTTAAGAGGAACTTAGATAATGTCTAAAGATTTATTAGAGACTACTTGAGGCAACCTCATTATTTATACAAGACAAATACATGATTTAATAATTACTGAGTACGTACTATGTTCAACAAAATTTAAATAAGTAGTACGCGCACTTTTGTCGTTGGCAATGGAAGAGGCTATTCGTTTGAGACTTTCTGCCGTTATCTTTGAGACTGATTGTTTACCATGTGTTCAAGCCTTACTTCGACCGTCGAATGATTTGTCTGTCTTCAGCTGTTTAGCGCAAGACTTTCTTGCACTTTTGTCGTCCTTTGCTTCCTCTTCTTTTACTTTTGTAAAGCGCACGGACAATTTTCCGGCGCATTTATTGGCTAGGTGTGGGTCGAGTCATGTAGGTCGTGTTTTTTGGGGAGCTTCTCCCCATCAAGATGCGATTTCCGGTGCTATTGCGGATTTGACTTAATAAAAAGACTTTTTTCTTCAAAAAAAAAAAAATTGTAAATGAAAATTAATTTATATGAAAATAAGAATAAAATAAATCCTTCAATTAAAAAGAAAAAAAAAAGCATGATATAATTTTTTAACACTTATCAATACTAAATATATTAGTGGATATTAGTTATAAGGCCGTCGTTAGAGACTTAATGATCATTTAGGACACTCAAAAAACTTATTCGGTTATAAGGACGTTCTAATTTATTTTTTTTGTTTTCCTATATTTCCAAAGGCATTGAGATATCAAGTCTTCAATTTCCAATTTGTTCTATCGTCGTCTCGCAACCACTTCCGCAACCACCGGCGGAGCTTGGATGGGATACAAATCGGAATCTATCGGTGGAGAGGGGTAAACGGGACCAGAAGGTGATGGTGGACAATCACAGCTAGACGGAGGAGGAGGAGAAGGAGGTGGAGGACAAGCCGGTGGTGACGGAGGCGGTGGTGGTGGAGGTGAAGGTGGTAGTGGGCAAGGAGATGGTGGAGGAGGTGACGGAGGAGGAGGAGGAGGAGGAGAGGGGTTGACAGGGGTTTTCACGGGTAGAACACTTGTCCGTTGGCCTGATATTTGTTACTTGCCAATTTACCAAAGAATATATATACACTTTGTCAAGTGATGACATCTCGCCATGCTTGAAAGAAAATCTTCCGGAAATTTGCGGTTTGCTCCGGGCTCATCTTCCCTTCTACTTTAATATTCGGTGATGATATGTATTTTTTTTTTAACTTTAATCATGTTTTTACTTCTTGATTTAATTGGATTTTTTCTTCTTCTTATTTTAACTACTATATCAATTAAACTTACAATGGAAAATATACTTATGCCCATAAAGAACCTGAATTAAGACCTTTTTGATGATACAAATGAAGCAAAATATGGAATGATGGAGATGACGTTTGGAGTGATGATAACTAATTAGAAAGAAACCTTTTTGTATATTTAAAAATAGAAAAGCATTCTGGTAAATGATGAATGTGAATGAATTTTGTCAAAATTTGATGATATTAACAGTTTGAAGTAGTTGATTTGAGTATAGAACAATTATATGAGTCTGGTTTTAAGTGATACCGAGTACTTCAGATTTGATTCTTTGCTGGAAATTTGATATGTTTGATGTACATCAGTGCTTGTGTACAGTTCTTGTTTATACATGTGTATATATATGTATGTATTTCTAAAAGAAAAAAATTAAGATGATCCTCATTTACTTACGGTCTCCCCTGTGTTTATATGCATTTTGACAAACAAGTGTAAGCTCAAGAACTACCGAATTAAGAAATATTTTTCTGATTTACATGCTACTTGATGGAGTGACATTGATGACTGATGCAGGGACATTGTTGACTTATGCAGTGACATTGATGTCTGATGCAGGGACATTGATGACTTATGCAGTGACATTGATGTCTGATGCAGGGACATTGACAACTTATGCAGTTACATTGATGTTTGATGCAGTGACATTGACGACTTATGCAGTGACATTGATGTCTGAAGCAGTGACACAATAACACGTCTAGGAGAAACATTCAGAGCATTCATAGATTGTGTTTTACTAATTAGTTGACAGTGTATTTGGGTGCTTATAATAGATGATATAGTCCCTTTTTCTTTCGCAAAGACAAGTACGATCTAGAGGCTTTTTATTACCTTCTTATGGGTTTCACTCACCATGGTGGCTTACAATTAAGTCTTTTTTGGGTTTACGTGTTGCGCTTATAATAGATGTGGATACTCATAGTTTGGGGTTGTTTTTCTTTTCTCTTATGGTTGTCTTTGTCCTGTTTCTTGGGTTGCGGTTGATATAAGTGCTTTATGGCATTTGGCTAGCGTGGTTTCTATATTGGAGCCGGTTTTTGAGCTTGCAACTATGAAAAAGAGCTATCAATTGTTAAAGGGCGGGACCATGATAGCTTTCGACCTTGTTTTTGTGTATATGGCTATTTGTGGGTGATCACACTATATTCTCATCGATTGTGGTTAATGGTGGGGATAATCATGGTGTGCTTACAACAATTATGGTTGGTGGATTTTTGGTTGGGTTGCTGGTGATAGTTAATCTGGCTGGCCTATTAGTGTAAAGTGTGTTTTACTATGTGTGCAAGAGTTACCATCATCAAGAGATTGACAAGAGTGCCCTAGGCTATATGATCATCTTGGTGGTTTGGGCTTATGCAGTGACATTGCTGATTATGCAGTGACACTGATGACTGATGCAGTGACATTGATGTCAGATGCAGTGACATTGATGTCAGATGCAGTGACATTGATGTCTGATGCAATGACATTGATGACTTATACAATGAGATGTCACTGATCAAGGTTGTCAATGGATCGCGGTGGTCAATACATCATTGTATTCAATGAATCGCGGCGGTCATTGCATCGGGGTGGTTAATGGATCCCGATGGTCAATACATCGGGGTAGATGGTCAATGTATGATGGTGATGAATACGCCACGTAGATTTTTATGAAGAAAAAAATTGATTTATGAAATTTATTCGGAAAAATATCAAATTTGATTTTAGAATAAAGAAGACAAAAAATATGAATTTTAGTGAAAAAATTATGATGATCCGAGTTTTAGATCAAAATATATGACGTTTATAAATATGATGAATTTAAAAATAAAAATAAAATAAAAACCTGCTGTCGTTCCTTTTTTTCCTTTTTTCTTTTTTTTCTTATGCAGTGACATTGTTGATTATGCAGTGACATTGATGACTTATGCAGTGACATTGATGTCTGATGCAGTGACATTGTTGACTTGCGCAAAGTGACATTGATGTCAGATGCAGTGACATTGATGACTTATACAATGAGATGCCACTGATCAAAGTTGTCAATGGATCGCGGCGGTCAATACATCATGGTATTCAATGAATCGCAGCGGTCATTGCATCGGGGTGGTTAATGGATGTCGGTTGTCAATGTATGACGGTGATCAATACGCCACGTCGATTTTTATGAAGAAAAAATTTGATTTTTGAAATGTATTCGGAAAAATATAAATTTTGATTTTAGAATAAAGAAGACGAAAAAATATGAATTTTAGTGAAAAAATTATGATGATCCGAGTTTTAGATCAAAATATATGACGTTTAGACATATGGTGAATTAAAAAAAAAAAAAAAAAAAAAAAAAAAAAAAACTGCTTTGAACGTGTGGTGCTTTTTTTTTTTTTTTTCCCTTTGAGAGCTTCTTTTTTTTTCCCTTTCTTCCTTTTTTTTCCTTCTTCCTCTTTATCCACTTAAAATTAGAATGTCCTTATAACTAAATAAGTTTCCTTTTAAAATTAGAATGTCCTTATAACTAAATAAGATTTCGGAGTGTCCTATTACCCCTAATAAGTTGAAAATCGGTCATTTTAAATAATTAGCCCAATATATTATGATATAGTTGGCGTATTATGATAAATAATTGTATTGATTTTAGTGAGGCTAGTTTGGTAATTATGTATAGGCACGAAAGCCCTGACATATGCTATAAATATTGTACTCTATGATTTGTGAATGATATGATAGAGTATATTTAGTAAAAATAAATTTAGTAACATGGGTAAATTTAGATCCGGTGCCCAGGATGGTTATATTTTGGAAAAAATTGCAAAAAAAGAAAAAAAAAAACTCCTCTTGTAACTACTTGTATTATTTTAGGTATAACGTCATTTTTATCGAAGTTAAAGGAAGAATTGTGCAATTTTGGAGCGGAAATCAGTTTTTTCCGCGATTTCAAAGACATGTTAGCAAATATTGGCAACATTTTTCCACATCAACCTCCTATGTCACCATATGACAATGATTGGCAAAAACAAATCCAAGTTAGGGGACTAATTTATAACCAGAGCAAAAACAGGATTAAAACGCAATGTAGGTCAAGTTGCGGAACAATTTTTGCAATTTATCTGATTTTTGAAACCTATTTTTGTCATTAATGTTCAATACAAGAGTCGTATGAATGTTGTATCAAATGATATACATTAATGTTATTCAATACATTAATCTTTATTATTATGCATGTTCTATTTTTCTTTAAAAAGATACGTACTGTATGCTTGTGGCCAAATCATACATGTTCTATTTTTCTTTTTTGGCGTTTTTTCTCCCACGATTTGATTAAATAAAATAGATCGTTCATAATAAAAAAAATCATACTGAAAAAAATGCAACTGATTAAACAACAAGATAATTATTTCATCAAAAAGGCCAAATGTTCCCTTAAAAAAACGCTGGATTTAAAACACAATAATTTGGTTTTTCCAAAAAAAAAAAAAAAAAACACAATATTTTTATGACAATAATATCAACAAATATATAACCTACACACTCATAATTATACGAGTGGGACTCAAACCTAACTTTGACTGATAAGCCATAGTCTCACTGGCAACGAGTAGGACTTGAACCCAACTTTGACCAATTTAGCAACAGAATAAAAATACATGATAAGTGATAACTATATAAGCTGACGGTAACCCTCAGTCGGAGTGTCTCATTGTATTTCCTCTCTCAAACACCAGCCATAGGATGCAGATACGAAGTAGCACGGAACGCCACTAGCCATCATAGTAGTCACCCGTTGCTTCTGTCTAGGTGAAGTGTTTAGAAATCTCTCTCTGTTTATTCTATCCGGCCAAAGGTTAAAAGTTTGTGTTTCCATGAAAAAATTGAAAAGTCTTGAGTAGTCTCTTGTTTATGTCACTTTTTCAGTCTTATCATTTTGTGTTTACTTTGCAGTTTGAACGAAAACAGTTTGAAGCCTAGTTCCCGGTTGATTAAAATGGATGAATTGCAAAAGCAAAGGTTGATTTGCAAAGTAGATACTAGCTATACAGAGTTTGCACGTAATTGTTCAATAGCAGTAAGATCGTTGATCATGACATATCATTTTGTATGGATCTGGATAGGTATTTTTTTTTGTTGTTCTTCCCATTTCCAATGTTGTACTATTTGTTATTTCCTCTCGAATTGGAAGTTCATTTTTATAATTAATTTTTAGGGGCCAGAGGCCCGAAGGACAAGATAAGATACAAAGCGGTTGAGAAGACAAAATGTAGTAACACATGTAGTAACATATTTACAAAAATGTAGTAACACATGTATTAACTGTTTTTCTCAACCATTTTAGATTAAAACTCCCTTTACCCTTAATTTTTAATCCTTGAATATTTACTACATGTCTCCTTTAATTGGAAATTATGAATAGAGATTTATGCTATCATCTCATTTTTCTCAGGTGCCAAGGAACTGTGCGTGTCTTTGGTGGATTCAGATAGTAGTTTAGGCCTTAAGTCTGATGATGAAGATGTTGGAGCTAATATACCCATACAGGATCCAACCGGGTATGGAGCAACATGCATATCAGCCAGGGATGATGCAGAAGGACTGTAACTTAGTGTTCCCATTGGATGATTATATTTGCATGATGGCCCGAATTTGCATACTCCTTTTTTGGGATAGTGGATATAAATTGGAGCCTCCTGAAAAAAGAAAAAGAATGAATCATGAAGGGCGCGTTATTATGTCAATCAAAGTATCTAGAACATAAAGGCTATGCTTACATACCAGACGAAGTGGTAGGCCCATGGGGCTGAGAGCGAAATTTGCTTTTAGTGATTAACTCCATTCACGGGGATGATGGTAACGACACGAGGCCCCGAATTTACAATCCCCTATTCTCGTATAATACTGGCATTCAACTTGGCCAGGTCTTTCTAGAAACGCCTTTTCTTGGTTGCTACTTCCGGTAGAAGTAGGAGGAACGGATACATACTGTCCTCTATACGCTGGTGCAGACGGAGATAAATGTATATCATTGACTCAATATTAGGTTCTTAGTTTCAACATCTTTTTTCATTCAGTTTCATCGATCTTTTCATGCTCTCATTGTCAGCCTCAATGACAAGGCTTCCTTCAATTGATGAATGTGATTAAGGGCACAAAAGCACTTAATGTTTGATAACGTTATGTACTTGTACACCCCTCAACGTATGTGCTTAGGATGATATGAATATGATCGGAAAAAAGGGACATGGTTTGGAGTAGTAGTGGCGAACGTGCTCCAAAGATGTATAAACACTAAAGCGATAGCTAATATATAGAACAAGCTTCGTACTTTTAAAAGCTAAAGATCATGTAATGTGCAAAAATTAAAGGCGAGCGAGCACGTTTCAAGTCAAGGTAATGTGCAAATGCACTTAGAACAAGTTGATGATGATATTGCTACTATTAGTGAAAAAAGATATCAAAAATTAGAATCAAGTGCTTATGAATTGAGATATTTATGTATTTAGAATCAAGTTCTCTTTAATTTGGTGTCACATTTGATTTTTTTTTTTTTTTCAGACGATTTTTTCAAGAAAAACAACAAAATAGTGGAATAGTGAAAGAGTGAAATTTGGGTATATTCCACTATAAAATACTGTAGCGAACAGTGAATTTGTTTTTATCACCGATTTTTGTGCTATCCTGGTTCATACTTTTTCCATTTCCTGTCACATATTCCCACTCCCTCTTTATTAATCAATTATTATCGGTTTAAAAATAAAATTGAGTAACATATATAATTAAAAATTCTCAATGCCTTTGGGTAATCATTATGAGTGACAGTAATTTTCTTACGAAGACTATTTGCAAGTTAGAATATAATGAAAGAAAAAATGTACTTAAAATCACATATTGAACATTTTTTTATGTGTATATCTTAAGTTTGTTATTAACGTTAAGAGGAACTTAGATAATGTCTAAAGATTTATTAGAGACTACTTGAGGCAACCTCATTATTTATACAAGACAAATACATGATTTAATAATTACCGAGTACTATGTTCAACAAAATTTAAATAAATAGTACGCGCACTTTTGTCGTTGTCAATGGAAGAGGCTATTCGTTTGGGACTTTCTGCCGTTATCTTTGAGACTGATTGTTTGCCATGTGTTCAAGCCTTACTAGGACCGTCGGATGATTTGTCAGTCTTCAGTTGTTTAGCGCAAGACTGTCTTGCTCCTTTGTCGTCCTTTGCTTCCTCTTCTTTTACTTTTGTAAAGCGCACGGACAATTTTCTGACGCATTTATTGGCTCGGCATGGGTTGAGTCATGTAGGTCGTGTTGTTTGGGGAGCTTCTCCCCATCAAGATGTAATTTCCGCTGCTATTGCGGATTTGACTTAATAAAAAGACTTTTTTCTTCAAAAAAAATAAATAGTAAATGAAAATTAATTTATATGAAAATAAGAATAAAATAAATCCTTCAATTAAAAAGAAAGAAAAAAGCATGATATAATTTTTTAACACTTATGAATACTAAATATATTATGATATAGTTGGCGTATTATAAAATATTGTAATTATTTTAGTGAGGCTAGTTTGGTAATTATGTATAGGCACGGAAGCCCTGACATATGCTATAAATATTGTACTCTATGATTTGTGAATGATATAGAGTATATTTAGTAAAAATAAATTTAGTAACTTGGGTAAATTTAGTCCTCCGTATTAGCATATATTTTGTATATTTTTCTGTATTAACAATTGTGTACTATTACAAAGAATATATACTACTATATAACAATAAATGACTTCCTATAATTATGCCTAATAGTAAATACAGTCAATACACAATCAATACAAAGAATATACAAAATATATGCTAATACCACCCCTCAAATTAGACGATGGAGGAGATCTAACTTGCGACGCTGATGAATAAAAGCCAAGCGAGGGAGAGTTTTGGTGAGGCAATCAGCAAGTTGATCTTGAGCACTGACATGAGCAACACACAATGAGCCACGCTGTACTTAATCAGAATGTCATCAAGTCTAAATGGATTTTTCGTCTCAAGCGTCATCAAGATGGTACTATTGATCGTCACAAGGCCCGCCTTGTGGCTAAGGGGTTTACACAGCGTCCTGGCATTGACTACTATAAGACTTTCAGTCCGGTGGTTAAACCCACCACAGTACGTGTTGTTCTTACTCTAGCTCTTTCGCATGGGTGGTCATTACGACAGCTGGATATTAACAATGCATTCTTACAGGGGCACTTATCTGAGGATGTGTATTTAGCCCAACCTTCTGGGTTTGTCAGTACTGAGGTTCCTAATCATGTTTGTAAGTTACGTAAGGCTATATATGGGTTAAAACAGCCCCCCGGGCTTGGTATGAGAACTTAAAGGGTTTCTCCTCTCCAGTAACTTTAGGAATGCTGATGCTGACTCGTCGTTATTTATCTACAATTAATACTGGTTCCACTGTTCTTTATATGTTGGTATATGTGGATGATATCATCATTACGGGTAATGATACCAAGGCACTTGAGCATTTTATCTCTCTTTTGGGTCGTCGATTTGCGCTCAAAGATCTTGGTTCTCTCTCGTATTTTCTGGGCATTGAGATTGTACACAATGATCATGGTTGTGTTTTATCTCAGAAGAGGTATGCCATTGAGCTTCTTGCTCGTCCACATATGGATCAGGCTAATCCTGTCACTACACCGCTGCCTGCAGATCTGTCTGAGCTTACTGCCCAATCTGGTACTCCTCTAGATGAGCTACTGAATATCGTATGGTTATTGGCAGTTTGCAGTATCTGCTCTTCACTCGTCCTAATCTGGCCTTTGCAGTTAACGAACTGTCCCAGTTTATGCATGCTCCCACATATATTCATTGGAATCTTTCTAAACGCATGCTTCGATATTTAGCTGGGACAGTGGATCTAGGCCTTCAGCTCTACCGTGACTCCCCACCAGTTCTTCATGCCTTTTCTGACGCCGACTGGGGTAGCTGTAAGATGATTATGCTTCCACTGGGCTTATGTTGTGTACCTTGGTAGAAATGCTATATCGTGGAGCTCCATGAAGCAGTCCACCATTGCTAGGTCATCTACTGATCACACTACAAGAAAATCGGCTTTAATGATGGGAATTCTTGTCATTAAATGCCAGATTCCCGTTATTAAAGGCTTTTAATGACCGGAATTTTCCTCTTATAATTGCCTCTCTAGTTAAAGGAAATAATGACAGGAAAGCGTTTCCCGACATTATTTCTCCCGTACAGTCAATAACGGTATTATCCCGCCATTAAAAATAATTTTAATAACGAATCGTGCCGTCATCTTCGGGTTTTTTTTCTTCTCATTGAATCATGATTTAATGAAGACATATCATCTCATTATAGACTCATTTTCCCCTCATTAAATAAAGATTTTGTGACAACATATCCCTTCATTATAAATCATTTTCCCTCATTAAATCATGATTTAATGATGCCATAAGCCCTCATTATAGGGTCACTTCCCCCTAGTTAAATCATGATTTAATGACATATAACCACAGTATAAGGTAATTCAACCATAAGTAAATCATGATGTAATCACAAAAAAAAAAACATCTCACTATACGACCATTTCTCCAATTGTCATAAACAAACTTACAACAACATGAAAACGAACTTACAACAAGCAACAATTCCCCCAAGCAAAACTATAATGGTCTTTAGGAAAAATGGGTTCCATGTACCAACTTACAACTTTTCTTCCTTAGTGGCACAAGGAAGATGATCTTGCGAAGCAATTTCAAAGCTTGTCTTGGTTTGTGTCTTCTAATACAACTACTGCACATCTATAAGAAGAAAAAGTACAGCATTAGTTGCCTTCAATCTTAGGACAATTTTCATGAATTCATTGAAGTGTTAACACACTTGTTCATTGCAACTCTGTCCTGATGTGACGGAACCAAGAGCATATACAGATCATGCTCATTGCCAGTCTCACTTGCCCACATATGGATGTCACTATCCCAAAAATTGGTAAACAATAAGCAATTAAGTTGCCAAATCCAATGGGCGTGAAACAAAAAATGTTAAAGATGTTTTGTAAATCTTGGTTTTTTTATTATGAAAATCCAAATTTTCTAATCTGAAAGCCCAGCAAAAATGATTTGGACACAACATTGTGTAATTACAATATTACATATTTACACATCATTGATTATAGCTAGAGACCGATTGATTGGCATAAGTCTCATCCATTCATCAATGTTGTACAATTGTATAGTCATGTATTTTCTTAAATCTATGACAAAAAGCAAGTAGAAAAGGCTCAAGTTGTTTAATTTGATTGTACTTTCTATCAAAGCAACACTTCCAACATGGTCTAAACTACTTGCATGGTTCTTTCGAGCAATCTGTATGATAACAATAGGGTTGCTCTTAGAACATATTTTGATACCATGTTTTTATATATATTTCTAATTTTCGGGTCGGATTCAGATTCTGGCAACTCCAACAGAATCAAGGCAAGAGATAACAACACACAGATAGATGATATCCGTGCCGCTGGAGCATATGTATCAAAATAATCTATGTCATGACGCTGTTTAAAACCTTTAGCCACTAAGCGGGAATTTTATTTGTTAATGAAACCATTTGCATTTAAATTCTTCTTGAAGATCCATTTACAACCGATTGGTTGAGAACCACGAGGTAAATGTACTAATTTCCATGTCAGATTTGACATGATGGATCTCATTTCATCATTGATTGCTTCTTTCCGAAAAAACAGCATCACGTGATGAAATGGCTTCTGAATATGTAACATGATCACTATCATCATTGATCATTAACTTGGTTTTGAGTGTCATGTTATTTACATCACCTTCCAGTAAATACGTTACAAATTCAGGACCAAAGGAGTTTTTTGTCCTTTGTCGCTTGCTTCTGCTTGGTTCTAAATATAATTGTGGTCCCACTAATGTATCATCAAGTGATTCATAATGAACTGTCTTGGAATTGCTAGGAACGCCAATATTTCCAGATTGCACAGAAGAAGACTTATACAAATGTTCAAACAATTCAGCATCATTTGATTCGATAATTTCATAAGATTCTAATTTTAAAAATCTATAAGCGGTACTCATCATTGAATAACCAACAAAAACACATTTATAAGTTTTACTACCTAATTTAGTAATCTCATGTTTTGGTTTTTTTACGTAAGCAAGACATCCCGAAACATTTAGACGACTAATATTAGGTTTCCGATTAAATCATAACTCATAAGGTGTCTTATTAATCTCTTTCTTCGGAATCCTGTTTAGAATATAACATGTGCTTAAGTGCTTCACCCCACCATTGATAAGATAAACCAGAACTAATTAACATGCAATTTACCATATCTATTAAGGTTCAGTTTTTCCGTTCTACCACTCCATTCGATTTTGGTGAATACAGTGGAGTAAACTCATGGACAATACCATTTCTTTACAAAATTGTGTTAATTGTGTTACTTGGTGTTCTCTACCTCCGTCACAATGTAAGACATTAATTTTCCAGTTCAATTGATTTTCAACTTCTGCTTTAAAAAAGAAATTTACTCAACACTTCGTCTTTACTTTTCAGCAAATACACATAGGCTTATTTTGAGAAATCATCTATAAAGGTCACAAAATATATATGTCCTCCACGTGAAACTTAGCTATGCCAATCATAAGCATCTGAGCGTATAAGACCAAGTAATTCAGATGTGCACTCTACCGATTTATGTGGTTTATTTGTCATTTTTCCTTGAACACATATATCACGTTTGTCAACATTATCATATGTGCATTTCGAAATAATGCCTAGGTTGTGCAAGTTTTTAACAGACTTGTAATTTACGTGTTCAAATCTTGCAAGCCATAAAGATAAAGAATCAATAGCATAAGCAAAGTGATTTTTTATTTTTTATATTACATTCATCTTAATCATTCTGTGATGCTGGTAATTTAGCAATAATTGCTCTAATTTGGAATTATTCAGGCAATGTAATTTCAACCTTTTTCATATTAGAAGCAATAGATTGTAATTCATGAACTTGAGAAAAACCGACTTACTATCAGTCATTTTGAAATCAAAATAGTTACCAATCAAGAATTTCTGATTGCTTGCTTTTTCGATTCAATACTTGTTGTCCAACGCCACCCATAACTCTTTTGTTGTCTCGATTGTCCTATGTCCATTATATATTGTATCTGACAACGCGTTCAGAATATGTCCCCTGCACAAGAAATCATCATCGTATCGCTTCTGCTTCAGTTCCTGCAATTCCTTCTTGCGTTCATCAGGATCATCCTCATTTTCTTCTGGAATAGGTGCAAGTTCATCACTCAAAATATATGAAATTTGATTGCTGTCAAGAATAACAAAACTTTCTCGTGCCAACGAGTGAAATTGTGCCCATCAAAACAATCAAGGAAAACCAAGTCTTGATTTAGGACTTGGATCGAAGGTGCCACAGAGTCATTCAATGTCAACTCTTTAAACGAAGACATCTTTTAAAACAGTTGGAAAAAATTAATCTTTAGGGAAAATATCCGACGAAAATAATACTCCAAGGCACACGATTTGCGTTGTCTTTTGAGTGATGTTTCGCCCATACAAAGTTATTTAAGAGTTACACGAAAATCTCTCTCAAGATACAATGGAGGTGTTTGATTCAAATATTGACTTGTTTTTATCAAACCCGAGAACACTCAAAAAAATAGTTCTGATTATGCTTTCAAAAAAATTGATTGAATTTTCATGTATGCATTGAGTCGTATTTATAGGACAAAAAAGGTACTGGTCATATCCGTTCGGAGATTCATGCTTTCGGATGAAGAGCTACACCACTTCGCAGATGCATGAATTTGATTGATCCACTTGACTGATTCATGTATCTGAATCACATCACTTCGCAGATTCATGTATCTGAATCGCATCACTTCGCACCCTATTTTGTTACGACAACTCGAATGCATACGATAACAAAATATGCAATATTATAAAAAATATCTAACACAACATTGATATGATCAAATGGATATTGATAACTAGTTGGTTGATGGTAGTTTGAGGATGAGAAGATATGTAGAGGTCTTATGGACAATACCTTGCTCCATATACGAACTCTTTGTGAATGGTAATCCATAGATAATGGTTATATCAATGGGCGCTCAATAACTACTATGAATAGTGAAATAAGATGTTCTATATTCCGGAATGGTGCAGTCTCGGCTCTTTGATGATATGACTCGAAGATTAATGAGGTGGATGATTCGACCGAAGAGTTTGGTCGGTCATTCGAATCATTGCAGATTCTAGATATAGTTTTTCACGGGATTTAGCTATTGTACATTTATATGATTAATGGAAATTTGGGAAACGAAGAGTTTTTCAGAAATCTAAATATTTAATTATATAAACAAATATGGAAAAGGACAAACTAAAAATGAAAATAGATATTTAATCAGGTGGAAATTTTTTATGGCAAAAAGGAATTCCGTTGGAATTCATAAATTATCTCTTCACTCTAGTACAAAAATTAATATAGACAGATAATGCGCCGCTTCAAATTTTTGAGTTACGGTTGATATTTATGTTATTTTATTGATTTGAAGGTATATATTTTGGGACATATGTAATGGTTTTTTTTCAATTAACTATAAAAAATTAAGGCGGTTCTTTCTGCCGTTTTTAAAATTTCTATGTCCATGTGGCACCTTCTCCTAATTAATACTCTCTCCGTCTCATTTTATTTGTCATGTTTGATTTTTCATACAGATTAAAAAAAATGTAGTTAATGCTTTGAATCACATTAAATGATCCAGTATTTTACATTTGTGCCCTTTAAGTAGTTGTTGGAGCATTTAATGCTACACACTTTTTATTGTAAATATTGTAAAGAGAGAAGGGCATTTGATGAAATTTGACAATAAATGCATAAAGTGGACATTTATTTTAGACAAACCAAAAAGAAACATGGACAAATAAAATGGGACGAGGGAGTATATCTTTTGATTTAAGCTTCAAAACATGGTAGATATACTTCACCATGTTTTTTTTTCATCCCATTTAGCATGTTTGGTACGGAGAAAAGTTAAGAAAAGAAAAATGCGAGAATAGAAATGAGAAAAGAAAAGATGATAATAAAAAAAAAAAAAAATATTCTCACAATTTGTTTGATATGTATAGAAAAGATGTTGAGAATATAATTGATAGACTTTTCTATTCTCACTCGACTTTTCTTCATCTTAGCCTGAGAATTAAAAAAGTGGAAAAGAATTAAGATTTGAGAAAATTCTCCAACTTGAGAAAATATACTTTTCTATTCTCAATTAACCAAACATGTCCAACTTGAGAAAAGAAAATTAATCTTTTCTTTTCTCATCTATTTTCTTCCTACCAAACACACCTTAAAATTTCATTTGATATTTTTCCAATGTCATTTTATGTTATTTTTGTAAAAACAACGAAAAAAATGGGTCTTTTTCTGAATTTTTGCAGAATTAGCCGAAATACACAATATTTTTGCTGAATTTTTTGATGCTAGAATTTTTTTTCTTTTTTCTTTTTTTTTTTGTTTGGAAACGATCAGCTTTATTCAAAAAAAGAATGGAATGCCGCGCCATTACAATGGGTCTAAAGAACAAAGCAAAAAAACAATACGGAGTTATTGTGGGGAGCTATTTCGAGCTCTTTCCACTCAATCATATTCTAGAAAAATCTCCCAAATTGCCTTAGGCCGCCTACAATCTCGAAGGGCATGTAAAGATGTCTCCTCACCATTGCCACATAAGCCACAAATATCCGAATCAACTACATGGCAACGGTACAACCGAGCAAAGGACCGGTAGTGCATCATGACATAACGACCAAATAAAATGATTACCTCGAGACGGACCTTTTAACCCCCAGATTTCATTCCAGATAGGATCCACGTTGTTTTGTATTGTCTGTTGCATGTGAAGGTGGTAGCCCGAATGCACTGTATATCTTCCCTTGGTATCATCTTTCCAAGTGAGAATGCCATCAATTATTTCAGCTCCCTCATCTATAATGTCGACCCCGCTTTTAATACTCCTCCACATTATTGAGGGAGCTTTTTTCTGATATCTTTGCTTTGGGTCTTTTGCTTATCACGGCAGTTGGGAGTTTTGTTTCAGTTAATCATGGACAATTTTTGTACTATTTTTTAGCATCTTGCTGATTAATAAAATAATTTGGCTGTTCAAACGAAAAAATGGATTCGCGAGTGAATTCTTAGTGGAATGTGTGTATTAACATTGGAATAGTGGATTTGGGTTCTATTTTGATGTTTGTTTCAGTAGCGAATAGTGGATTTGGATGTTGATTCCATTGTGTTCACGATAGCGAATAGTGGATTTCGGAGTAGGGAAAAGTGATTTTGGGATTCCGAACATTGGATTCAGATAGAGAACAATGGATTTTCACCTACTTTTTTTAAACTTTTCTTTTCTATTTTTCTGTCTAATTATAAATGTTGTGTCATTATCGGCCAATTGTTTTTCCACAGTTTGTTTCCTATATTTCCTTACTCTCACCCTCCACTAAATTAGATTAAATGAAATTTACTATTTATTTCGAATAAATCGATATTTATTGTCATAAATGAGGTAAATATTTTGTTGTAACCGCATATCGATTTTCTCCTCATTTCATGCCATATTCATTCCCACTTATTTAGCGAGATTATCTTCTTCGATGGTTGTTCTCTCAAAAGCAAAAGGACGATCCGGTTGGAGGACTCATTTCCGATCCGGTTGGATAGGCCATCTGTTGCATTTTTTACGGTTTTTTTCATCAACGCATTTTCATATGCGCATTTTCATCTCGCTTTGCAATTTCATCACCGCATTTTCATCTGCTGCAAGTTCATCACCGAATTTGTTGCCGTTTTGCTGCATTTTTCCTGTTTTTTGTATCAATACGTGCAGGCAATTACTGACCCAAGGTAATTATATTTCGGGTGTGCAATTGTGGTCATGTATGAACAATTGTTGTTGTCATGGTTCGTTTCAGTTTATTATTTTTTCTCTCCTGCACATTTCTGTTGTTACTGTTTCTGAATGGATTGTTAAACCTTAATGGATTGTTACTACTTATGAATGGATTGTTACTGCTTATGAATGTTAAACCTGTGTGAATTCTTAATACCTATGAATGGATTGTTAGTACAATATATGGACTACTGCAACATTATTTTGAACTGTACCTGAACTATTTTGCATTGTTTCGACCTGGTCATGAAATAGAGCTATTTGTTTTTGTAATGTTACTACATTATTATGTGAACAACGAAGTAGTAACATTGCTATATAATGTAGTAACAGTCCAACCAATCATAGTTATCATTTACAATGTTATATGCACATGGACTGTATGAATGAAGTCAATGTAATAATAGCAACTAATTTGTAGTAACATTGCCCATCCACGTAGAAACAGCTCAAAACAACAAATTAACAACCCTTAAAATTGTAGTAACATAACCAAAAAACTATGTTCAATTTCAAAAAAAATGTACTGACATCTGTAAAAATGAACTGGCCACTAAAAAAATTTGAACATTTCCAAAAAAATGTAGTAACGTTTCGGCATTTTTTTTCTGAAATGTGCATGATCTTAAGGTACACAAATCCCCTATTGGGGTTCCCCTTCCCAAGTAGGGTATAGAAAGCTTCCAGAAACAATGGAAATGCGAAAAACGGATTGATATTTAGACTTTGAACATTTCCAAGGAAAATGTAGTAACGTTTCGGCATTTTTTTCATGAATGTGCACGATCTTAAGGTACACAAATCCCCTATTGGGGTTCCCCTTCCCAAGTAGGGTATAGAAAGCTGGCAGAAACAATGGAAACGCGAAAAACGGAGTTATATTTAGACTTTGAACATTTCCAAGGAAAATGTAGTAACGTTTCGGCATTTTTTCATGAATGTGCACGATCTTAAGGTACACAAATCCCCTATTGGTGTTCCCCTTCCCAAGTAACGTTTCGGCATTTTTTTCATGAATGTGCACGATCTTAAGGTACACAAATACCCTATTGGGGTTCCCCTTCCCAAGTAGGGTATAGAAAATTTGGGGAAACAATGGAAACGCGAAAAACGGAGTGCTATTTTCACTTTGAACATTTCCAAGAAAAATGTAGTAACGTTTCGGCATTTTTTTCGGAATGTGCACGATCTTAAGGTACACAAATCCCCTATTGGGGTTCCCCTTCCCAAGTAGGGTATAGAAAGCTTCTAGAAACAATGGAAATGCGAAAAACGGAGTGATATTAGACTTTGAACATTTTCAAGGAAAATGTAGTAACGTTTCGGCATTTTTTTCATGAATGTGCACGATCTTAAGGTACACAAATCCCCTATTGGGGTTCCCACTCCGTTTTTCGCATTTTAGGTGTTTTTGGAACCAAACTAAACCCTAATTGGGAAGGGGAACCCCAATAGGGGATTTGTGTACCTTAAGATCGTGCACATTCATGAAAAAAATTGGAGAAAATTGCGAACCAAAATCGTGAAATTGCACTGAAGTGATATTTCCACATTTACACCACAGAATTGGTGGCATTCCAGAAAACATCCCCATCAAAAGTGGTATATTGACAAAGCTCCCTGTTAAATGTGTGACTATTTTATATGTTACTACCCACTGCATATGACTAGTTTGTAATTCAACAATTTTCTTCACATGTAATAAAAAGTACAAGGTGGTACTTTCACGGTTTTGGATGTATGTCTAGTTATGGCGTGGCACAAAGACTATTCATTGTCGATTAAACTACAGCGTGTCCTTTGTGTATGTGTATACCTACACATACACAATATTGCAATTACTTGACAATATCATTATTCCTTACTAAGTCGTTGTTATGAACTGAAAATGGGTAATTGCGTAACGGAGTTAGAGGCTATAAGGATAAGTTTTGAATTTGAATGGTTGAGACGGACAGTTACTACATGTGTTACTACATGTGTTACTACATATGTTACGACGTTTATTCCATCTCAACCATTTAAGATTCAAACATTTCCTTGCGGACTGTGATCCCGAGTATGGAATAATAGGGTTACTAAATATAGCATTAAATCAAAATCGAATAAAAAAAACAATAAACTGGCGTTGTTTAAAGCATTAGAAAACATATCCACTTGTGAAATAAAAGTATTCATGACAATAAACACAAACGAAAAGTTTCATGAATCAAGGGCCATAAATGCCTCTTTCGGTTCTTAGAAAAATCAAAACAAATGTCTTTACTTTATTCTAGAATAATCAAATACTCGTTAAAACGAAGAGGGCAAGGTGTCTAGCATGATTGACATCACAAGCATCCCTTTAGCCTCGCAATTCTTCATCTGTCCATTTTTGAGGTATGCTTTTTCCTTGGGACAACTTCGGTAGGTAATGAATCGATAAAATGCACAATCGCTCCCGAAATGCGTACAATTCATGTATTACGACGGTGTACCTTGAATTGAAATGTGTATAAAATATATGTATTGAAGTATGACAATGTGTACTTACGACTCTTCATGTTGTAGTGGCGCATTCTTCACTTTCACTACTCCAAAGACATTCCGGCACGTACTTTAGTTGCTTCTTATCTCCACATGAATACATGCATACAAATAGGTATTAACAAACCTAGTAACAGTATTAACAAACCTAGTAACTCCTGGTTCACATACCTCAATCGTTTAGAACTCATGATAGGCAGTTACATTTTATAGAAAGTAAATACAGATACACACATTTGCAATGTAAACAAAGTGTGCTAACAACTAGCATGTTTCAACATCGATCCATTCACATGTAAGATGTATGTGTACTTTCTCAACGAGATAATATTAGTCAAATCCCAGAAAATGTAGTAAATGCTCAACATAATATAGTTACACTTGCGGAAACTGTAGGAACCATAACAAAGGGTAGCCCTGTGTCATTATCAATGTAGTTACAATGAAAAAAAAACCTAGTAACAGTATACAAATAGGTATTAACAATACACAACATTGTTTTCACAATCACACAATTGCACTGTTAAAGCACATTAATTTAGGCACAAAAGTCCAAAAATGGGTTACATGCACAAAAGATTGTAGTAATATTAGTCACATACCAGAAAATGTAGTAACTGTTCAACATAATATAGTTACACTTGCTGAAAATGTAGGAACCATAACAAAGGTGAAAAAACGTAGTAACGAGGTCAAAAAAACATAGTATCATGTCAACAACAACGTAGTAACTTGTCAACAACAAAGTAGTAACATGAGCACAACTAAGTAGTAACATTGTGACATAAGGTAGTAACATCCTCACAATCATAGTTAACATGTACAATGTTATAAGCACATGGATGTAGTATTAAAGGGAATGTATTAATAACAAAGACTTTGTAGTAACATTGCAATTCCACGTAGTAATAGCTCAAAACAACAAACTAACAACCCTAAATAATGTAGTAACATACCCAAAAAACCATGTTAAATCTCATACAAAATGTACCGACATCCGTAAAAATGAACTCGACCACTAAAAAAATTTGAACATTTCCAAGAAAATTGTAGTAACGTATCTCCATTACATGATGCAAACCTTCAAAACAAAAGTGATTGTCATGAAGAACATTCTATTGTAGTAACACACCGATTCACGTAGTAACACCTCGTTAACACTTTTCATCAAAATACCAATTTTGTTTACCCTCTCGACCGAAAGTCACAAGATCACAATTCCTCTTAGAGCAATTAAATTCCACACGCACAACAAGTATGAACGAGAGATTCGAAGTAAAGTAGGAATTTTCAATTTTGCATTCAAAATAACACCCAAATTTCAACTTCAAATCGTCCCCAAAATCCGATGTTAACGGACGTGAAATTCGACTAAACGATTGAAGAAATAATAAACAAATAAAATGGCTCCATGAACGGCGGAATTAGAAGAAAAATTATACTTACTCGCCTTCTTTGTTGATTTCGATTTGCCTCTTGCCATTGATTCCCGTTAATTGCCCTCTACGTCGCCGGAACAATGCAAACTTTCTTTTCAAATGGAACGAAGAACGACCGTTAATCGCCCTATACTTCGCCGGAAAAATGCGTAATTTTTTTCAAATTTCGGACCTAAAGAACAGAGTGGGGATCGTATACATGTATGGACTCTTTTCTCTCGTTTCAAAATTATCCGTATAAACCGCATTCAACCACTCTTGATTCACTTGCCGATATTTCCGCCGCTTGATATTCCTCAAAAGGATTTCCGTTTCCAAACTACCCATTTTCAAAGAAAAATAGCAATCAAATTCACTGCATTAATTCACCCGATTTCTAGGTGAGAGAAAAATAACATATATCTTCTATTATCATTAAGGGTGTTTTTGTACAACACTATTTAATTTGTCCTTCACAACCAAATTTTATTTTTTTTGTCTTATTTCATCATTTACTATCTTATTTTGTCCTTTAGGCCCACGTGTTATTTTTTTTTGTCCTATTTCATCATTCACTTTTCCCTCACAATCTTTACTCCACCCCCCCCCCCCGCCTATGCGTTAGATGAAATTGTTTATTTAATGGATACAATTTACTATTCAGTAAATGAGTAGAATTTACTGTTTCCGCTATCGGATTTGATGAGATCAGATCCTAAATGGTTTGAAAATGATCTTTCGATTTTTGTAATACAGTTCCACTATGCACTCGCCCTACAGGCTACTGCTATGTGGATCTATGTTCTAATTGAAGTTGGACTTTATGGCTTTTATGGAAACTCTTAGTTAAATTTATCTTTTAAGTTGAGTGGATAATCTTTTGGGTTTTTTAGCTAGGTTTTATATAAATTGACCTTTTAGCCTATATATAACTAAGTTTTCTAGTTATCATGCAGTTTTTTAACGTAATCCTTTATGTCATTATGAGTCAATTTTCTAAGAGATTGGATTAGCTCTTGTTTGGGTATTTTCCTTCATTGTAGGGTTTTTTTCTCTAAAAATCACATGTGGAATATTCTACTTTCAGATAAAAAGTTGGTATCTCAGAGCGTGGTTTTACAATTTTGAACGCACAATGGTTGTCCATTTTTTTAAGAAAAATAAATTTTTTTTTGAAAAAAATAAGAAAAATATTCTTAAGACTCAATAAAAATATGAAACATAATTTCATATAACATATTTAGATAACAAAGTATAATAATGGAAACGAAATTATCTATAATTATACGATAAGTAAACTTACGACAACTACAAAGCGAGAATCTGAAAAAGGAAATTTGATTATTAAATTGAAATTCCATAACATAATGTATCAAGTTCAATGTATCTTTGTATAGTGGTCCCATATCTCTTGACTTAAAAAAAAAACCCCAATTTCATTGTTTCATAACACTTTCAAAGTATTTCTAAACATAGCCTCTCACTCAAAATCCAATCTTCGGGTAGGAAGCAACATCCTTTGGAGACATTAGCTTACAGACAGGTGCTGTTTTTTTTTTTTTTTTTTTTTTTTTTTTTTTGTTGACAACATTGGGTAGAAATTGGTACAATCTCATTCTTTTCACATTAATATGCGTTACAAAAACCTTGTTTTCAGGGGTCGTTTCTACGTAGGATTCCCAGTAGGGAGCTACGCCTATACGAGATCCGACCACACGCGGCTTCGTGAGGTAGAATACACAAGCGCCCCGTGTGTGGAAATTGTGTGGTCAGGATCTTTACGTAGATAGCTTCTACAGTGGGAGTCCCTAGGATAGAATTTTCCTGTTTTCAGATACCTTGACATTGAATATACTCGGCTTTGTTTTTTTTATAAACCTTGTCTCTAACATCATACTTATTGAACAATGATTGAGGTTTTGCAATAATTAATGGCCCACGGTTATTAATGTATCCATGTTAATTCTTTGATTAAAGTAATTCATTTTGAGCAAAGATCTGTATTTGTTGTTGCTTTACATTGTGGAAGTTATTTCCCAAATTCTTTAGTTCAGTGATTCTTCGATTGACAAGATTCGATGCCCTCTTTGAAAGTCTTAATATGTTAACGAGAAAAGTTTAGATAGATTCTCTATTCGAATTGAATAAAATTATATACTTTTTAAGTTTGTTGCTTAATAACTATCTGCCAAATGCAAGAATGTCGGCCCATATTTCATGGAAACTTCTCTAGAGTTTCTTTTTCCATGTTAGAAAGTGTACCGAAATTTCCAAAAAAATAGGTAGTTCATTAATTATAGCCCAAGTGAGGACTCCAGCTTCATTTAACCCACAATGTGTAGTTTATAACGAGTGAATGCGTATTAGTATTTTTCATTTTCGAGGATATATATGTTTGGTAAATCTTAGAGTCTGGGAAATTATGAAGGCGTAAAACGAAAGATGAAGAAAAATTGAAAAAGCAAACAAAATAAAATGAAGCGTATTTTGTTAATTCATTAAACAGAATAGTCTTGCTCATTGTGTGTTTGCTTTTGCAGACTGTTAAAATGAAGGAGAACAACCTAAATGTGCTTTTGTGGCATAGTTGCAGATTGCAATGGTTGATTTGCAAAGTAGATTCTAGCTCTAAGAATTTGCACATACAATTCTCAATTATTGCAGAAAGGTCGTTGATCGTGACATATCAATTTCAAAGCACCACTGTCTTATAACACCCGCCACGAATAAAGGGAATATACCGCGGATAATCAACAACTCCGTAAGCCCTATTCTTGAAGATCGATTGTTCACTGTCGCAGAAACCAGAATCTGCTTGTGTAACATTGTTGTTGATTGTTTCCGATGATTAATGTTTATATGTTGATTTTAATTTGGCAATGCATATTATTTTTCTTCCGATGATTAATGTTTATAAATTGATTTTAATTTCTTATTGCAGATTTAAGAAAGCATTGAGAGGAATTAAGGTGGAAGTTACACATCGTGGAATCATGCGCATGAAGTATCGTATATCTGCTACAACGGAAACATTCAAGACAACACTAGCAGGTCGATCCCTGGAACACGGATCTGCCTATTCTAAGCAAAATTAGAAAATGGTCCTCTCAGTTGGCCTACTATGAATTTTAGTCATGCTCATGCTCCGGTGAGGAAAATGGTCCTGTAAGTTGTTTTTTATTTATTTTTTTGAAAAATGGTTCTATCCGCCGGATATTGCTGACTGGGCAAAAAATCCTTTAAAATTGCTTACGTGGCTGCTACTAGGCTGCCACGTGGGATCCAACGTGGCTGTGGGGTCCCATCTCTCCTCCATTTAGTCAAAATAAAAAATTGTTGCAAGTGGGCTTCAAACCGGCAACCTAAGGGTAAAACACCAAGCGCTTTGCCATCCGAGCTATAACTTCAATTTCTATAGTATAACACAAGTTATTATAAGTAATATGGTTTCCTTTGGTTTAATTTGACATTTCAAGTTCTTGACTGAATCCTCTATACAAGTGTTTTTACGTTTATGTTTCAAGATATGTCAAATGTGCTAATTTAAACTTTGATTTTCATTGTTAATTTGATGTAGTTCTTTTTTTAAACTATAAAAAATAATATTATCTACGTCTCTAAATGTAAGTGGATTTAGAATTTTCATATACATTAATAAAGTGATTAAATTTTTTTTTTTTTGAAACACAATGATTAAATATATTAGATTATAATGTTTGTTCTCAAAAAATGCTATATTGTTTGATATACAATTTGATTATCATTAATTAATGTTATAATTATAAAATGAAAAAAGGTGACCGAATATATACAAATTAATAGTAAGATAAGAAAAAATATTATAATTATTACTCTTCTGGTAAAATAAAATCGACTTAAATTAATAATAATAATAATCAGTTATAAAAAATAAAAATAAAAACTAAAAAAAAACATTATGCGTGAGCTCTTAACTTCTCTCTCCCCCTATTATCTACGCTCTGTTTGGTTGAACACCAGCATATCAAAACCCAAATCCTGGGGGTTATTTTTGTCATTTATGCATCAACTTCCTTTAGTGTTCTATTACGGGTCATTTTGCACTGTTTTTCCATAACATTAATCAATGGTCAAATAATAATTGTACATAGGCATGCCTAGACACACACACACACACACACACACACACACACACACACACATATATATATATATATATATATATATATATATATATATATATATATATATATATATATATATATATATATATATCATTTACAATTAAGTAAATTTTGTAAATTAGTTTATTTAAATTTGGCACATAAGAATGTTGGAAAGAATGCTGTTGTGCAAAAGTAATAACTTGTGTCATAATATGCACATTGATATTATAGCTTGAATGGCAAAGTGGTTGGTCTTTAACCCTTAGGTTGACGGTTCGAATCCTTCTTGCAATTTTCACTAAATGGAGGAGAAATGGGACCCACAAGCCACGTTGGATCCCACGTGGCAGCCTAGTGGCAGCCACGCCAGCAATTTTAAAGGATTCCGGTGCCCAGCCAGCAATATCCGGTGGATAGGACCATTTTAAAAAAAAAAATTTTAGATGATCCATTTTCCTCACCGGAGCGGAGCAGGACTAAAATCCATAGTAGGTCAACTTGGAGCACCATTTTTCTAAGTTTTCTATTCTATAACTTCTCCTTCGATAAAAAGATTGCACTCAAATCGTTCTCACAATCCTATGGAACTTCTCATGTGGAATTTTTTTTCATGTCGTGTTTTTATTTAATTTTTTTTTCTTTTCTTTCTGGCCTAGCATGTATCAATCATTTACTTGATCAGCTATTGTTGAATTGGAATTCTTGTGCTTTGTATTCAGTTTTTGGGTGTCAAACTGTTACAAATGATGATAACCTTTTTTTTTTATTAATAAACGATACTTTTTAATGAATGGTGTTAAAAAAGATCGTATAATGCCTTATCTTGGCCCTCCCCTTATGTCAAATTACGTAGATGAGACATAGCTTCTGTCTCCTTAAAACTTATGAATGGCAAACCTAGTGTGGGAAAATCCCGCTTATGGGAAAGAGTACAAAACCCTATGTTTCCAGAAAAAGAAACCTCCCCCTGAAATAAGAAATTACAAGAACAAGCCGAAAATGAGAAAATTGTCAAAAGAGCATAATAATCCACAGGTCCTAGCCCAATGTGGTAGTCATGAATAGTGCTTAAACCATGATCTTTTTCTTCTTGTATAGGCGAGGGTGGATCAGCTCCACCCAGTCGTCTAGGATCTCCTCTAGTTATGTCTCCAATTTGCGGCATACATGATGAAAAATAAGTAAATAACAAAAGTCCGGAAAAGTATATAAATGGCGTATGTAAGAAAACACCTGTTGTGCACCCTTCATGGTGCTAAAGGGTGCTTCCTGGATTTTTCTCCATGATGTAATCCATAATAAATGATGATAACTTACTTTCTTTAACATGTATAGAATGTTGAATTCATTTCTTGTTTCGGATTATAGATTTTTAGCAAATCAACCAATATTACATATCTGGAGTCATTAAGAAGATTTAATTTACTCCTTGATTCACATAGCCGATCATTGACATAGGAATGATTCAATTATTCAATTACTCCTTTACGGGTGAAACTCCTGCATCGATTGAAGAAATCTTAGGTTTGTTATTTTTGTGATCTAAGCAAATATATGCACCGGTTTCCATGAGCAAATGCACTCAACTGCAATTTTTAGATGTTTCTGAAAATCATCTAAATGGAGCGCTCCCTATAAATGTTTTAATATGAACTCTCTATTGTAGCTATCTTTAGCCCAAAATAAGGGATTTTGACTCTTTTGGTCCCTCATGTTGTAGATTTTACAACCGCCACATAGTGTGACATTTAATGTAAGTGGGTCAGTCTAACGTACGCATCAACACCTGCGTGTTTAGAGTGGACTTTGTCCGCACCCCGAGCATTCCGACTTGCGGTATCGAGATGGGCCCATCATCTCGGTTCTCTGATCATGTCGGTTGTCGACGTCTCAACCCGTAATTCGACCCTTGGGCTATCACTTATTCTTGTTCATGAGGACCATCTCGTGACGCCACGTGGAGGTGCGAGATTTGGTATCGTCATAAGCCCCCCAGATCTATCTGAGCTTTTAAGGTCAGGTCTGATCTGTCAAAAGTGTATCTCGGCCACTGTCATCCAATGCTCTGAATTTAAATCTGCCCTGCGGACTTACTTCCCGTGGAGTCCGACATACGGACTTTCCATGTTTGCTTTGCAGACTTTTTTGCCTTAGCATTATCTGTCTCTTGGACTTATAATGTGTGGCAAAGTTGACATCGACTTCGATACCGTAGTTGTCGAAGGAATGATGAGATGTCCAACTTGGGACTGTCTCGGTTGAAATTGACTTCGATGCCGTAGCTGTCGAAGGAATGTATGAGATGTCTGCAGTTGGGACTGTCTCTGTCGAGGTCGACTTCTCTGAAGAATCTGATTTGCCCTGATTTTGGAGTACGGCATGCGGATCTCGAATGTCAGTCTAACAGTCTTGAGACTTTGGCTTAGCACCAAAGATGATGGTTCTTCTTAGGCTTTACCCTTTTTAACCAAACATTGTCGTTGGCTTCCATCTGTATAAACATTTAGCCGGTCATTTGGACTTTGCTTATTTTTTCCTTGAAAAATTGTTACATTTTTCCTTCTTTTCTTTGGTATTTGATATAGACTATCTTTCTTTATTGCGGCCTTTGGCCTTATTCGCACATCAGCTTCTCTCATGTCGATGCATATATGTCGATATCTGCTCCCCAAATATCATGAGAACCTTAGGTTTGGATCATATTTGTATTTTATTGGGCACGTTGTCCGACCTGCGGACTCTCCCTGTCTGCAGTGCAGACCTTTTTTACTTTAGCAACATTTGTCACTTAGACTCATTTGCCTTGACGATGTCTATTGTCTGTGCACTTTGTCCGACATGCGGACTGTCCCTGTCTGCTGTGCATCTGCTGATCTGCCGCAACCGATGTCGCTGCTGAATCTGCTAATCTGTTGCCACCGACTGAGAATTCCGACAAACCTGACCGCCTAATGATATTATGTAATTTGAACTTAGATTTTTTCTGATTTTGAAACTTCTGTATTCGCAACTTTGCAATGCTATAACTATTTGGCCGGTCTTCGTGACTAGGCTTTTTTGTTATTTTCGCTGAAATTTTTACAAGTATTTGATGTCAAACACGTTTGGTGCATGTCGATTCCCATTTCTTTGCTCGCTTTTTCATGAGTATTGCTTGTCGATGCTCATTTCTTTGCTCCCGAAGTATAATGCAGATTCATCATCTTCGTTATACTTTCAGTAGTTCCATTTGTTTGGGTGGGAAACAACTGTACCACCTGCAACCCTAGCCAATCGTAGTCTCGTAGCGTGATGTCATGGTGCACTAGCCAATTTTATAGTATTTTGTTTCTTTTTCTTTTTGTTGTCTATCTTTCACGTTTCGATGTCTTTTAGCTCTTCGCTTGTCGAGCCTTTGGCTCTGTTTGCCATTTGCTTTATCGATGTTGTGTTGCCCCCCCCAAGTGTATTATGAACCTTTGGTTCTTATTGCACTTGTGAGTCTAGTTTAGTTGAGATCGACTTGGTCATCTTAGCATTTTTTGTCTCACGGACTAGTTTTTCCATAGATGTATCAATTCTCTGGGCGTTTGATCCGACTTTGCGAACCTTCCCTCTGCCTTAGCATTTTTTGCCCATTAGGCTCGTTTTGCCTTTCGGCTAGTCGATTTTTTTGGGCGTTCGGTCCGACTTTGCGAGCTCTCCCTTTGCCTTAGAATTTTTTTGCCTATTAGGCTCGTTTGGCTTTTGGCTAGTTGATTTTATGGGCGTTTGGTCCGACTATGCGAACTCTCCCTGTGCCTTAGCATTTTTTGGACTTTTCTTTGTTGTTGCGTAGTAGAAGAGATGCCCATGGCTGTCTCCTTTCGTTTGTCGAAATCGATGCCCTTTCAGCTGTCGATATATATTTCCGGCTACGATGTCCAAGTAATTACTGTCTAAAAAAACTGGTAATACGTAACTATCGCTCCGGATCTCGGTGTCGTGGTGTTTCTTTGTCGTTCATGACTCATGACACATGACTGCCGAGAGATTTGGCCATGGTCCGAACTCGATGCCTTAGCTTTTTGGTTCCATGGAACATTTAGCTTCACTGGCTGAAGATCGAAATGATCATGTTGCCCGACCTCGCTACCCTAGTAAATTCTCTCCCTTAGGAGTCATATTACGTCGCTGTCGACTCGGACTTTGTTTAGGGTCAAATTGTATGATTTTTAACGATATATTTTCTATCAATTTCCCCCATATATGGATGTTTTCCATAGAAATCGAGCGTTATATTGAAATATTGAGTAAATGATGTTTTTAAGAGTTAAATTGCAAAACGTAACGAATTATGTGCTTAAATGATGAGTTTATATTATTTTGGAATTATGTTACGCTTTGGTATGTTTGATCCTCTTGTAGATACTCATTGATGATGGAAAAGATGATTTTAGAGAGCTAAATTCGAAGTTGGAAAGAGCTAAAGAGATTTATGGAAGATTGGAGATTAAGGAAAGAAATCAAGTTTGTGATCTTCAGCTGGACTGGTGTCCAAAGAAGTGAACTGGCGTCCACTGGAGCGAAATCAGATCAGAGAGTTCAGAAACTTACCGGACGGGCGTCCAGAGGAAGTGGACGGGCGTCCAAGGCTTGAATGATCACCCCATGTGCTTAGCTTGCAAAAATAAATATCTTGGATATTTTCTCGGGAATATTCCAAGATATTCCCTTGGATATTTATTTGATCACAAAATAAATATCCTTGATATTTTGATCACCAAACTTGCTGATTAAGGCTTTCAAAATATCCCATGTAACAACATGTTTTGAGTCCTAAAAGATGGATTTTTGAGGAAGAGAAGAAGATGCCACGAGTTTACGAGATCAACGGATCAATATTTTCCAACGCACTTCTACCGTAACCTGTTTTCGATGGAAATTTGACCCGACTTAGAGGCATTTTCAGGGGACGAGGTCTTGATGAAAGTTGTAGATACTGAAATGATCTTTCCAACGCATTTTGAATCACGTCAATCGGAGGTCTACAACTCAAGTTATGATTTTATTTCCGAACAGCCGAAAAAACGGACGAACCGGGATATTTATTTGTTACTCCAAGCCTACCCAACAACCTCCAAGCCTCCATAACAAACTCATCATTACCTCCCAAGCCTCCATAACAAACTCATCATTACCTCCCAAGCCTCCCTAACAACCTCCTAGCCTCCCTCAAATGATGCCTCCCTTATACACCTCCCATTATATATACACACCTCCATCACCACAAAAAAATACACACTACCATTCACCTAAAAAAAGAGGCAGCCGCACTTCTGAGGGGTTTCAAGGCCGATCACCCGAGCCTTGTGCTCGGGTGATCCGGGTTAGATTAGGATGTTTTTTTTCTCGTTTTTTTCATCGTTGATGCTTGAAGATCAACCCTTGTATGAACTATGTGAGTTTAATCTCTTTTTAATTTATTCAATCTCTAGTTTATTTTTATGATCTTTAATTTATTTTGTATCCTTCTATGATTATGATGCTATTGTGTGAACTATATCGAGAGATTGTTTACTAATCGTTGTCTAACGCCGATGAGAATCTTTGTTAGGCTAGATCACCATAGAAAGATAGGATCTTTAATCGTTAATTCGTGACAAGTTAATCGGTTAATTATCTAGGTTGTTAGATTCTAAAATACGAGAGTTAACTTGAATCTACACCTTCGTTTTGTATGGAATATTGGTCTCAACATTCGGAAGATGAGAGATCGATAATTGAATTCACTAAGGAATTAGGAATTCATAGCTTGAGAAACGGATTCACTAAGAGATTAGGAATTTGTATCTCGTGTAAAGGTGAAACCACAATTTGAATTAAAATCATGAGATGAACTAGGATTGAGATCACTTAGTTTGTATTCGTTTGATCCCATGTATCTTTAGCTTAGGTCGTTTTTATTGTTCTTAGCTTAGATTTATCTTATTTGTTCTATGTTTGTATTTCCTTTATTTGTTTTCTTGAGTGATAATTTAGAGGAATTAATAAAATTAGATTCAACAAATTTCAATTCCCCGTGGATCGACCCCTTACTCATTACGCTTTACTAGCAATTACCCGATATTCGGTCGGTTAGGAGTTAGTTTGCATATAGGTTAGGGTTTTATAAATTGTTTTTGTTTAGTGATGCAAAATCCTCCGAACAAAATGGCGCCGTTGCCGGGAAATCGGTGTTTTGTTGAATTTAGTTGAGTTAATTTCTCTATTTTGTTACGATTTATTTTCTTTCAATAAAAGTAGCGTTAAACAAATTGAGAGTTTTTATTTTTGCCGTGTTTCGATGACCGTAGGGTTAAGAATGTGCAAAAAGTTTTTTTACTCGATTTGTGAAACGTGAAGTGTAATCTAATCTTAACCTTGTGTGCTCTATGCTAAAATTTGATGTGGTCGTCGTGATGTATGATTTGTTTGGGTTGATGATCCGCTGTGTTTTTCCCGCATTCGTACTTCGTTGCAAAATTCGATGCTTGGACGGGCGTCCAAGTAAGTGAACGCTCGTCCAGCCCCCTAACATGCGGTGAACGAGCGTCCGGATTGTTGAATGGCCGTCCCGTGCAAAAAAAAAAGTATCAACTCGTTCGTTCGTTTTCAAGAACCGGACGGGCGTCTGTCTTCACCGAACGCCCGTCCGATCTCGTTTTCATGGCAAACGAGCGTCGCCTTGTTGGATGCACGTCCAGGTTCCATAATTTCTCTTAACTTGATTTTTAATGCTTTATTTGACTTGGATACTTTCATACGAGCTTCTGTGGCTAATTTTTTTTACGTAGATGTTCTGAACGTGCATGTTTACATCTTTCCATCTACGAATCCATGTTAAGTAATTGATTTATTTTTATATACATGATTCATCCATGCATGTTATAGCTAATGTCGGTTCTCGTATGCTATAACTGTTCTTAGTGTTATTTAGTAGCTAATATCGGTTTCCGTATGCTACATATCGTTGTGATGAATCTTGTGAGCGTTAAGACTTATGTGCTTTCTTTTTATTTTTGTAACTCATATGGGTAGCTACTGTCGGTTTTCCGTTGCTACCATCTTTGGCTTATGAGTTATATTTGTTTAGTATAGCTACCGTTGGTTTTCCATAATGCTATCACCTCTTGACGAGTCTTAAGGCGCGTCTACACACGCATGTAATGAATAGTATCGTCGTTTATCGTAAACTATCATTATTTGGTAGACGTTTATTACATACATGTTTCGTTGCAAATAAATGGGCTAGTTTTCTTTCTTTTATTTTCCGTTATTTTTGCATACCATTTAGATGCATATCACTTAGGTGCATTTCATCTAGTTGCATTTGTTTTTCTTTTTTTTTTTTTTCCTTTTATTCTTTTTAGAGTGTAGTTACTGTCGGTTTCCGTAATACTACCTCGTTTTTTTTCCATGATGGTTACTGTTGGTTTTCCATATGCCATCATTATTTTATTATTGCATATCATGTAGATTGCATTGTAATATATTTTCATGTAGTTGCACTTAGCCCTACTGTTTTGTAATGTTCCATGTATATGTCCATCCTTATATGAGCTTAATCTGAAAAAAAATCTCTATGACTTCTTTTCCATGTGTTTTACATGTATAACCCTTTGTTCCCCGAGATGTTTCGTGTTTTTCAAGTGGTGCAGTACCATTCATCGCCGTTTTTGTCAAGCTACTTTGGAAGTCGTTGCTTTGGAAAAGGACTCCATATGACATCACCATTGTTGTCCTCTTCACCACTCTTCGAATCAATACCAAATCGCCTAAGTCCCTAAATTTTTATTTCTGTACAACTTGAGGATAAGTTGCAATCTAAGTGTGGGGGAGGGGAATGATCGATATGTATCTACACTCATTTGCTTTATTCTATGAGAAAATGAGCTAAATTTTCAAAAAAATTTGTTTTGTCCCGAGTGAGCATTGCATGTCTTTATTTGAGTTTTATATCATTGATGCGTTATTTTGCATATTTAGTAAATTTAGTTGTTTCACCCAACACTATTTTTCACATGCCATTGTGAATGATGAGCTATAAAATATAAAGCTATACCCTTTTTGGATTAGTGATTTTTGATTTTCTTATAAGTCGTGTACTTAGTGCTAACGTATATATCGTGAGATTTATAATAGTTTATGTTTAGATCCAGAGTATGATATACTGTGAATATCTGAGGGTTTGAATGTGATAAGTGAAACGTAACTAAAGTCTTTGAAAAAATAATAATAATTAATAAATTGTTTACTTGAGGTGTTATGCTCAGTGGTCATTAGAAAAAAAAATAATTTTTACCACTGCTAGCCAGAAATCTCTAAGTAATCACATAAATAAATGGGTGTGTCAAAAGCTAGTCGATGATTGGAGTGAGGTAGGGCATTATCACAAAATGTCCTATACCACTATGATGACTAAAAGCTCACGACAGTTAGAAGAAGCTAACCTATGATTTGAGTAAGGTAGGGTGTTATCCCGAAACATCCTATTCTACTATGATGGGAAAGAGCTCATTCTAATGTGCGTATAAAAGTGAAAGAAAAAAAAATTAATTAAAGACTTGGTTATCGTTAATCTTATACCTAGTATAAACTAAAAGATATGCTGTAGGGATTATCCTCTGAGTATGTCGAAAAGGTCCTAGATGTATTCTATCATATTTTTCAGGATATATCACGTTTTGTAGGTTACATCTTGTAAGTGTCATTTGTCTCTAGTTGAAGGGGGGTATTAGCTAGTTTTGCTTGAATCAATTTCAAGTGTGGATTTAGTGGAAATTTATTATGGCTATGCACACACACTTGGGCGAACCTCTAAACTATTGAATATGTTTTATATTTGCTAAGATGTTTATTTATCTCGAGCTATGTTATTGTTTTGTTTTGCTCGGGACGAGCAAAAAGCTAAGTGTGGGGGTATTGTTTAGGGTCAAATTGTATGATTTTTAACGATATATTTACTATCAATTTCCCCCATATATGGATGTTTTCCATAGAAATCGAGCGTTATATTGAAATATTGAGTAAATGATGTTTTTAAGAGTTAAATTGCAAAACGTAACGAATTATGTGCTTAAATGATGAATTTATATTATTTTAGAATTATGTTAGGCTTTGGTATGTTTGATCCTCTTGTAGATACTCATTGATGATGGAAAAGATGATTTTAGAGAGCTAAATTCGAAGTTGGAAAGAGCTAAAGAGATTTATGGAAGATTGGAGATTAAGGAAAGAAATCAAGTTTGTGATCTTCAGTTGGACTGGCGTCCAAAGAAGTGAACTGGCGTCCACTGGAGCGAAATCAGATCAGAGAGTTCAGAAACTTACCGGACGGGCGTCCGAGAGGAAGTGGACGGGCGTCCAAGGCTTGAATGATCACCCCATGTGCTTAGCTTGCAAAAATAAATATCTTGGATATTTTCTCGGGAATATTCCAAGCATATTCCTTGGATATTTATTTGATCACAAAATAAATATCCTTGATATTTTGATCACCAAACTTGGTGATTAAGGCTTTCAAAATATCCCATGTAACAACATGTTTTGAGTCCTAAAATATGGATTTTTGAGGAAGAGAAGAAGATGCCACGAGTTTACGAGATCAACGGATCAATATTTTCCAACGCACTTCTACCGTAACCTGTTTTCGATGGAAATTTGACCCGACTTAGAGGCATTTTCAGGGGACGAGGTCTTGATGAAAGTTGTAGATACTGAAATGAGCTTTCCAACGCATTTTGAATCACGTCAATCGGAGGTCAACAACTCAAGTTATGATTTTATTTCCGAACAGCCGAAAAAACGGACGAACCGGGATATTTATTTGTTACTCCAAGCCTACCCAACAACCTCCAAGCCTCCATAACAAACTCATCATTACCTCCCAAGCCTCCATAACAAACTCATAAGCCTCCATAACAAACTCATAATTACCTCCCAAGCCTCCATAACAAACTCGTCATTACCTCCCAAGCCTCCCTAACAACCTCCTAGCCTCCCTCAAATGATGCCTCCCTTATACACCTCCCATTATATATACACACCTCCATCACCACAAAAAAATACACACTACCATTCACCTAAAAAAAGAGGCAGCCGCACTTCTGAGGGGTTTCAAGGCCGATCACCCGAGCCTTGTGCTCGGGTGATCCGGGTTAGATTAGGATGTTTTTTTCTCGTTTTTTTCATCGTTGATGCTTGAAGATCAACCCTTGTATGAACTATGTGAGTTTAATCTCTTTTTAATTTATTCAATCTCTAGTTTATTTTTATGATCTTTAATTTATTTTGTATCCTTCTATGATTATGATGCTATTGTGTGAACTATATCGAGAGATTGTTTACTAATCGTTGTCTAACGCCGATGAGAATCTTTGTTAGGCTAGATCACCATAGAAAGATAGGATCTTTAATCGTTAATTCGTGACAAGTTAATCGGTTAATTATCTAGGTTGTTAGATTCTAAAATACGAGAGTTAACTTGAATCTACACCTTCGTTTTGTATGGAATATTGGTCTCAACATTCGGAAGAGGAGAGATCGATAATTGAATTCACTACGGAATTAGGAATTCATAGCTTGAGAAACGGATTCACTAAGAGATTAGGAATTTGTATCTCGTGTAAAGGTGAAACCACAATTTGAATTAAAATCATGAGATGAACTAGGATTGAGATCACTTAGTTTGTATTCTGTTTGATCCCATGTATCTTTAGCTTAGGTCGTTTTTATTGTTCTTAGCTTAGATTTATCTTATTTGTTTTATGTTTGTATTTCCTTTATTTGTTTTCTTGAGTGATAATTTAGAGGAATTAATAAAATTAGATTCAACAGCCCAATTCTCTGTGGATCGACCCCTTACTCATTAGGCTTTACTAGCAATTACCCGATATTCGGTCGGTTAGGAGTTAGTTTGCATATAGGTTAGGGTTTTATAAATTGTTTTTGTTTAGTGATGCAAAATCCTCCGAACAGACTTCGATGTCATTGCGTTTTCATCCCATTAGGACTTATAAACGTTGACTGTCGACACTGAAGGCGTCCGGCTTGCGGATCCTCATAGACCGTTGAGTACATCCTTTGCGGAGTGGATCCTCAAGATACGCAAGACACTAGTCAAAAAGTCGCAATAACCATGGGGATAGTTCCCGAAATAAGAAGGCTCGTCCCGCCATGCTCAGCTAGGAGAGTTTCAAAATAAGATAGGTCGATCCCGGCGTGGGGAGAGTTCCCGAAATAAGTAGGCTCATCCCGCCATGCTCGGCTAGGAGAATTCCTAAATAAAATAGCTCGACCCGCCATGTTCGGTAGGGCGAGTTCCAAAATAATATAGCTCGACCCGCCATGTTTGGTAGGGTGAGTTCCAAAATAATGTAGCTCGACCCCCCATGTTCGGTAGGGTGAGTTCCAAATATGATGCCTAGATTTATTTTGCTTCACTTTTTGCAGTATTTTGCTTGTCGCTTATCGATATTCGCATATCGTCTGTTGCCCCCGAAGTATGATGATTACCTGTGGTCTTCATTATACTTCTAGCAGACTCTGTTATCGATTGTAAGTTTGTTAGCGTTGATTCTACCGTGGGGCAAGTTCCCGAAATAAGAAGGCTCGTCCCGCCACACTCGGCTAGGAGAGTTCCAAAATATGATGCCGAGTCGAGCTCAGACTTATTAAAGATTCGCTCATCGGTGAGCTCCAAATATGATGCCGAGTCGAGCTCGGTTGTAGGGCATGAGGAGTCCGTAGAGCTCGAATGCCGGTGCTCAAAATCTCGAGTCTTTGTGGTGCAATGTGATTGTGATAAAAAAACATTGCATATATAATAAAGGCTTACAAAGTGTAAGAATTTCAAATAACGATTTTAAGAACCTGGAGAGCTAAATAGCTCGGCTCGATCCTTGGAGCTCGAGACCACCACCCCCCCCCCCCCCCCCCCCAAAAAAAGAAAAAAAAACCTCACATTCAGGTGAAAAAAAGATTAGTTGGACTTATTTTCAGCCATAACAATTTCTTTTATTTCAGATTTTAAATTTCAAAATAAAATTCTCCTTAATTAACACATAAATCACTTCTTATAATCCATAACCATAAGAACTCTTTTTTATATTTCAAATTTCAAATTAAAACTTTCATTCATCATCATCATTGTTGTTAAAATCACACGTTTCATTCATTCCAAAAATTAAAAAAAAAATAAAAAATAAAATCACACATTTAATGCAAATCCATTCATTTTTTTAGGAAATCTCTCGAATCCGCTCCAAACCTGGGAATAAAATAGGCAACTGGTCTCAAGTAAAAAAAAAACATCGCATTAAAGAAGAAATCAATCAATCAAAACAATTTCTTTTATTTCAAATTTCAAATTATAATTCTCTTTAATCAACGCATAGATCACTCCCTACAATCCTTCAACCATAAGAACTATTTCTTTTATTTCAAATTTAAACTCAAATTTATTAGTGCAGACAAAATCACACGTTTAATACCTTCCAATAATGAAGAATAAAATCACACATTTAATGCGAATTCATTAGTTTTTATAGAGAATCTCGCGAATCTTCATATAATTGACTGTCTGAAATCACACATTTATTTCCTTCCAAAAATAAAATTGATTTGATGCGAACACGTAAATTACCCAATTGAATCTGCTCCAACCCAGGAAAATTAGGCAAGTCAAGTCAAGCAACAAAAAAATCAACACATTAAAGAAGAAATCAATCAACATTAACTCAGTCTCTATAATCTCTCAACCATAAAAAAAATTAGATTTCAAATTAAAATTCTCATTAATCAACGCATAAATTACTCACTATAATCCCTCAACCATAAAATTCTTTTTTTTATTTCAAATTTCAAATAAAAAATCTTATTCATCAGTGTAGACAAAATCACACGTTTAATTTCTTCCAAAAATAAAATAAATCACACATTTAATTCAAATCAATTCATTTTTTTAGGGAATTTCGCAAATCTACTCCAAACCCGGAAAAAAATAGGCAAGTCAAGTCAAGTAAAAAAAAATCAAGGCATTAAAGAAGAAATCAATTAATTAACTCTCTCTCTATAATCTCTCAACCGTAAGAATTTCTTTTATTTCAAATTAGATGTCAACAACACCATATATAGTAAATTTAGACAAAAGAAAACTTGAAAGCAAGATTAATATGTCAATACACAATGACGATGAACCGTTAAGAAGATACTAAAATCTAATCTTTAAAAGGTGCATGAGTGTTCTCATATGCAGTAAAATTGAAGCAACTCAAGAAAAAGCAAAAATCTATTTTGGGTAATGAGGCAAAACTCTTATCTTATGAAAAAGAACCATAAACATGTGAAAATACGGAATAAAATCAACGGCGGCAAAAAATTCAAGTGTGATATTTAACACAGTCAAATAAAAATTTATAAAAAATGATGCAGACAATAAAGAAACCTTTTGTAGTACTAAAAAAATAAAGTGATAGAACTCAAACTAAAGAAAACCTATGTTCCAGCAAATAAGAATTTCCGCAACCGCATTTCTCTCCCATTGATCATCCTGATGTTCACAAATCCTAAATACCTGGAAATCAAAGAGATAAAAAAATATCGAAACTACCCTCAAACAACATATAGAAACTTACTACATCCACCATTGTCGTCGTCGTTGATAGGTTCATATTTGACTACATATATGGTGCAATTTTAGGGCGTTTTCTACGAAAAGATCTCGCTTCGGTGGTTATTTTTGGTGTATTTCAGGTTTAATATGATGGAGACATGATTTTGGATGTTTTGAGGCATTTTGGAGTCATTTGGAGCTATTTAGACAAAGTGGAAGTGAAGCGTTCGAGTCGAAATAGAAAACGGTGCTGAAAAGCTAAAAGCTGGAACGGTAGGATCCTACCATTAGACGGTGAGCTGGGCAGAAACGAATCGAGCTGGCGGCGAATTTATGGCTCATTGCAACATTATCAAACACTCTTTTCTTTTCTTTTCTTTTCTTTTTTTTTTTTTTTTTTTTACATATTTGACTTTATAGATGGACCTACTTTATTATTTTTTTTAGTTTTTTTATTAGGATGATTGATATTATTTAATTATTAGAAAATTCCCTTTTAAAAAAAAAAAAGACGGCAACGCATTTTTTTTCCCTAGCTTGAACGCATACATTCAGATTTTTTTTTTTGAGTCGCAATTTTGCATCAGCTCATGCGACTTCCTTCTTTCTTGTCCTAGAGATTTATTTTCATCAACAATTCAATTCTTTTAGATTTTTTTTTTACAATTCAATAAGGTATTTTGATCCTTTCTTATGTGTATTATTATGATGATGTGTAGCTAAATTTCTTTTCTCCAGTTAAAGCATTGTGAATCTCTAAATCTAGCAATTGTGAGATTAAATTGATACTTCTCATCGTTTGATTTTTGGTATCGTTTGATTCTCTGTTTCAATCGAATTAGAATTAGAAGATCAATCTAATTTCCACTGCAGGGTTTTTAGGTTAATTGTCTAGTTCATCGCCATAATTTACACCAAGACGGTTGTTTAGGTGAAATTAAAAGTGGTAAACGATAATTTTCTGCCGGATCGCCTCCTGTAGGAATCACTGTTGTGAGAATTAAGTGTTCTATGGTTAAAATTAGACCGGTTGGCTTAATACCTAGAAATTGGGTTTTTCTGCTTGTTAATGCTATCGGTTCACCAACTTCTAGCGATCGTTAGGAGTGTGATTCCGATTAGGGAATAATTAGTGGCGGTTGTCCTAGTTATCGGTTGTAGGAAAAACTGGCTAATTCGCGGTTGCGGTTAGCTATAACCAATTTATCAAGCATCAAATGAGTCATTTCTGTATCAATGATCAATTGTGTTTATTTAGGGAGGAAACATTGGCTTTAGCTGGATTCGTCTCAACTTGATTTTTCCTTACTTATTTGCTCTATTCTGCTTTTAATTTTTTTCCGCCAGTATTTCATTCTGCATACTTTGTGAATTTATACTTAATTTTAAAGTCATCCTACACAACTTGTTTTTATCACTATTCTGAAAAGAAATAATCAACTGTTCCTCGTGGGATCGACTCCTTCTCACTGCCACTTGCTCGTGCTTCTCATTCTCTTCGATAGTAAAACCAGCTTTCTTTGGTACCACGTGAACAGGGCTAACCCATTCACTGTCAGAAATGGGAAATATGATCCCCAACTCAAACAACTTTACGATCTCTTTCATTACTACCTCTTTCAAGGTAGGGTTCAGCTTGCGTTGTGGATCACGCACCGGTTTGGCATTTTCCTCAAGCAAAATTCGGTGCATGCAAATAGAAGGGCTTATTCCCTTGATGTCAGCCAATGTCCACCCAATGGCTTCTTTATGGTCCCTTAGAACTCTAATCAAGTTCTCTTCTTGCTTTTTGGTTAAGTCTTTTGCAATTATAGCAGGCAAGGTATCATTGTCACCCAAAAATGCATACTTCAGATGTTCTGGCAAGGGTTTGAGCTCCAACTTGGGTGCCTGCACCGATGACGGCAAAATCCTTTAGGACGACCCAGTTAGTGGCAATACCGGTGGTGTAAACTTGGAACTATATGAGGGTGTAGAGTATAGAGCCATAATGGCTTCATTGAGCGCCTCATCTAATTCTTCGTTTACATCCCGGTCGGTTAAACTATTAGAAATAACATAGTCCGTCTCATCCTCACATCATAATCTCTCATACACCTCTTCCACACAAGAATCAATAACACTCACATGATAGACAGACTCTTCATCACTAGGATACTTCATAGCCTCATAGATATTAAAAGTGACAATTTTTCCATCAAATTCAAATGTCAAAGTACCCTTATCTACATCGATTTTAGTTTTAGCTGTCTTCATAAATGGCCGACCTAACAATATAAGTGATGGATGTGGTGAATATGCATCATCCATATCAATAATATAAAAGTCCACGGGGAAGATTAGGTCATGAACTTTCACTAAAACATCTTCCACCACACCCTCTGGATATGAATTAGACCTTGTTAGTAATATCATCCGCAACGGAAGCGATTTATGGATCTAGATCTATATAATACACGTAATAAAACATTAAATCTACATCTACAAGTAAGTTGTAGAACATACCTCTTGGATCTCAAAATCCAAGTTGAAGAACCGCAAAAGAAAGATTGCAAGAAGATGTGAAGAGCACCACGATCTTCCGCACGTGTGATCCAAGCAATTCCCGGTGGAAGGAATTCTCGACTCGAACCCCTCCGATATGCTACCCGGAAAATCTCCAAGATTTTCCCCTTAAACCCCTTGGCCGAAATTATCACTTCTTCTCTCTAAGAGGAGAAGTCGAAATTTATTGTGTGTATTGAGGCTTGGGAGAACTCTCTTTATATAGGAGAGTAAACTTAGCCTCCAAGGATTTTACAATTAATACAAAATCAATTATAATAATCCTAGTAAATAAAGATAATCCCAAAATATTCTAAAACAAATCAAGAATATTCATATCTTTATTATTTACCATAAATATTTATCCAATAAATATTTTATACACATGTCTTTTTAACACACAAGAAAACTAATTCCTTGTTAAAAAAAAGAACACATGTGGCGCCACTTTTTATTATTGACCTAGTCAATATTAATTTTGCCACTACACAATAATTTGGGCCAAGATTATGGAAAATGTCTTTTCCACATATTTAATTATTTAGCCCAACTAATTTAATAGTCCACTAAACAATTAATTCACATATCGTTTTAATAAAGTCCAACATGAACTAAATTAATATTATTAGGATTCGACGTCCGAGAATATACATGCTATATTAGGAGGCACGTCGGGGACCATGGACTAATAATCGCGGCTCCGATAAATCAAATAAATAATTATCTTATGAACGTAATAATTATATTCGATAAATCAATCACAGAATATGCCACCATAATCCCGTGATCGCACTCCTCCGATTATAAGATTATATTTATCTCCTCACGAGAAAGTAATAAGCGTCCACCGATATAATCATTTCATATGGATTAATCCTCCATAGATCGTTCATTCTAAATCGGGAAGTTACCGTTAACCCTTTTCGAACATCTTGTCCTTACTTACCATTAACCCCCTAGTGATCAATAATTCAAATAACTCACCGGTAGCTAATCGGTGTAATATGAATCCCATGGATCGATCAATGTCTAGGATTAACTCATAAGTGGAACTGTCTATCTACTTCCATAAATGGAAGGAATGGATTCCGTATCCGTGATAACACAGACTACTCACTCAATCCAAGACAATGCCAAGATGGGGTAATTCGGATCACGTACTCGGTGTAATCCTTAACCGTCAAGTCAAACCTCATACCGATTCAAGCCGATCGTGATCACCTCGGATTAAGATATATCCATAATATGATCATCTAATGATTCGATAAGACTTCTCAATTACGGAATTATATTGAGAACTCGTATCAAATCGGTCCACCCTATATGATATATCTATCATATATAAATGCCCCATTAGGTTCCCTTAACCGAAAGTCCGGATAAGACGATCACACCTATCGTGTTATGGGCGCATTAATAGTACGTTAAAGGGGAGACCCGATACTCTCGATTAACTTTACTACGGACTAATTGTATTTTAAGTACATCTTCACTAACTCAATCCTCCCGTGTATATCTCATACACCGAGTTAAGTGATTACATAAACGATATACTCGTGGTTTTCTCGTAGTGTAAATACTATTGTCACATCGGTGATTATGAGAATAATAAATATGAATAATAATATCATTTCATTTATTAAATAAAACAATTACAAAAATTGTCTTTCGGGCATCACACCTAACAATCTCCCACTTGCACGAAAGCTTGTGATTAATTGTTTTAGAGCACACCCTATTATTTAAAACTACAAAGAAACAACATCTCCCACTTGCTCTAAAGCAATGAGACTCATCCCGTATTTTAGTACCCACAAAACTTATCATAACCATTTCGTATTCCAAAGTACACTCCGAGTATGCCGTCGTAGGATAGGTCGGTGACTCGGGGAGCACCTATATCCGAATGTCATGGGTCTTAATGATCGGTCGGTTGTCGGCTCGAGGCGATCCGTAGAATCGAAACGTCGCCGGTCCATCTAATCATGTGGTACTTTCCCAATATGCTCTTGAACTCAAGTGATTTCGGAAATCCTTATAAGCTACCCCTTCATCGTTTGCACAATGATGTGGTATCGGCTTTCCAAATCTGGAATCACTCCCAGAACCGAAAAGGAAATCCCGAGGCTATATCGCCTCTCTAGCTACTACAAAAGCCGCTAATCACCCAACTAGTTAAAGTCGAGTTGGCGTTGCTGGATTCCTCCAGGCAATAGCTTCAACACAAGAGTAAACACTGAGACCGAGATTGACTTAACGATCATTTTTAATCTGACACAAAGTCAGAACCAGTGTATTCTCACATGCCCGCATATTATTCCTCGTTCTCTCAAGATACTAAAGGACATACTAAACTTGCTTTGTTAACAGCCGAATCTAAGATTCGATCAAAATTGACGTTCAATAACCTGACCATCTCTTGTCACAAAGAGAATCCATCCCATTTCTCTTTATCCGAAGATTTAGAGAGTCATTCCTGAGGCATAGGGTAGAACTTCCTCGTTGAATGTTGCATACACAGATGCATCATCTTAACCAATAAGATGGATGGGAAACCAATGACTGATTCTAATGAATTCGACCGAGTCAAACTCTTCAGAATGTTGTCCAAATCTCTGTTGCAGAGAATTGTGGCATTGTCGATTCTGACTTCAGATAACACACCCATGTTGAGTCCAACTCGGTGCAAATAAGTTACCCTTCACAAACACTAATATATATGTATATATTCACTACTCGTACTAAAATTGATATCCAAATCTACACAAGACTTATCAATATTCTCGGTCAAATCCATATATTATAGAAATATATGACTTCCAATGACCAAGAGGTTTGCTTTTTATCCACAAAGGACATAAGCCTTGACAACCAACCCGTCATAAGTTCATAAGGCAATACCCTTCGTTCCGAATGAATCCGATTCCGTTTGTTTGGCAAGAAAGTCTCGGGAATCACCCCTATTTTCTCGCTTTTGAACGAAATCATGAATTACCGAATTCATTCTACTCTTTTCCGTGTAGATCCAATTACTCCCACTCGGGCCCGAGACACTCGGTGGTTCTACAAGAGTATGAACAAACTCTCCGAGTACCAAACTCCATTCACAGGGTTATGGCTTGTAAACCAACCTCTATTATCGAATCCTATACTTTGCTCACATAAGAGCCATAGGTCATCAATCGATCCTCGTACTACAAAGTCCGCAAAACCGTAATGGGTAATGGATAAACCATACTCCCACGATTTTCTTGGTGGATCGAAATTCGATTTAGTTCGCAGTATTTAGTGTCATCACCAACAACCGATGTTGGATGTGGTCCGATTTTAATCGCTAGTAACTACCTTGAGTAATCGTACTTCAAGGTTCAAGGTTTTATCTTGTTCATGGATTCTATCGTAAAGGATGCAACAAAGATAACTCGTCCCTTCCCGATTTCAAGAATCCTATATCTAACCTTTATACTCAATAGTTTAAAAGATATAGCACGAACGGTCATTGACCGAACGTATGCACGAAATTCCCGCCTTACCTTCAAGCACCGTGTGCTAAATGCTTATATTTACGGAAGTGGGGTGAACCGAATCCACACCTTATCCGAAAATTCCAAGGCATATTCTAGGTAGATCGCTTGGTCTTACATTTCAATGTAAACCGTTATTTCACTTCCAATATCTTTATTGAGTTAAGCAAAGGTATGTAGCACATCTACAACTATGTAAGGCAATTCAATGGTTTCTTCCTTAGTGAAAGCATTTCACTATGAGGCGAGCCGAACATCGCCTCTGTGGACTACGTGATGGCCCATTTCGAGTATAGAATACTCCATCTCTCGTTGAAAACAGAGAAAACCTCAAAATATTTTGGATAAACTTGCCGGAGTTTTTGAATAGTTATCGACAAGAAGTCACTACTCGAAGCTCCTACTAGCTTGTTTCTTTCATCGACCCCGAAGGTCGTCATGAACAAGCAATGTTACTTCTTTATAACCATTATCCTTTCCAAATTGAAAGGAAACTTAGTCATTGAACCTTTGAGACAATATAACCGACCGGGAGAAAGCAATCACCCCGAGCCGCCTCTTCGTGTCTTGTCTTTTAGGGACTATGCACTAACTATGGAATATGAAGAAGCGTTTATCTAAATATAGAAAACAATTGCTTTTAATAGTTCGTAAGATGGTACATATACGTATTTCAGCATTTCTTAGTGGTTTTGACTTTATCAAACAAAAGTCCGAGTCTTAGATTCGTACTACAAATGGTATATTCACTTTCTATAAGACAAACAAATTATCGAATAAAAGGTAAATCCATTCGTTCCAACGAATCTTAAACGTAAAAATAAATCTTCTCGCGATATCCAAGGATTGAATCTCGAGATTCATTTCCTCATATCACTCCCACTATTTTGCTAAAATTACTGCCCGTTGTCTATTAATCGTTAATGCACAACTATCTCGTTCTTCCAAAGAACATAGCCTAAGAGAAAATCACCAAGGATTCATAGGTTGGTGATCCGAAATCACTATCCTTATCCTATGACTTTCGCCTTGTTAATTTTCGTTTTTAGCCTTAAAATCAACTCGCTTTTAGATGACTAATACTTTTAGACATATTCTCCCATTCTTGACTTTCCGTGAATGGAAACGCTCTTGAACCGGCGGTTCGTTTGAGTAGACACTACTCTTGAACCGTGGGATGTCTATTTCGATTGTTACTTGTTAGACTTCTCGGATTTTCTATCATACCGTAAAAACAACAAATCATAACATTAAAGCTCCCACTAGTTTATCGGTTCCAAATACCGTCTAACCAAAGAATGCTCTATTTTATGATTTTCCAATTTTTCAATTTGAAAATCTCTCGTGTAAACACTTACACAGCTCTAATGTTTCCAGAAAAACAACAAATCATAGAACTCCCACTAGTTCATCGATTCCAAATATCGTCCAACTAGTAACATTTCATGACTTTCCGGTTTTTCAATTAGAACGGTTACGTGTGTAGTCAATTACACTTTTCTAATGTTCTAGAAAAACAATAAATCATAAAGCTCCCACTAGTTCATCAATTCGATCCAAATATCGTCCAACTAGTAACACTTCATGATTTTCCGATTTTTCAATTAGAAAAATTACTCGTGTAATTACTACACACTTAAAATTCACTAGAAGAATTTCAAAGTCCGAAATCACCTTTGATCAAACTAAGTTTGTCTCCCGTTTAACACAAATGACACTAGTGACATACCCATATGCCACTGTTTTAAAAGGCTTAAGAGAAAATATCTCTTTCGAAAAATAATTGCATTATCAATTAACTAGTTCAACGTCCTAGTTACTTTCCACTTTTTAACGAAGTCAATACTAGTCAATTATAAATTTTTAAGCAATTTAGTAAGGAGATAATGCCGTAAATAAAATGACATATATTAATTCAAGTTTAACACTACTATATTATTTTATTTTAGGAATTGTAAACTAAAAGTAAGTCTACTCTACCATTCCAAGGTTTTAACCTTGCATCTCGGCCGCCGTAGGGTAGGTCAAAGAGATCAACGGTTAAATCAATGAATTACTTGTGAGAATCGACATCCCACGAGAATCGAACATCCCTTTATTCATTGACTACCTTCCTTTTTTAGCCTAGGTATTTATCAAAAAATACCCTTGATGAGTGTGACCTACTATATCGGATCTCTTAGGTACGCCCCGAGTGTGCCGTCGTAGGATAGGTCGCTGACCCGACGAGTACCCGTAAATCCTATCCTTTCGGAGACCAAGCCATGAATGTTGATAGGGGTGAACACCATCCGTAGGGGGACGAAATCAAAGCGCCGCGAGGCGTCACCCTTCTCTCACTTACTTGCATCTATAGTAGAGGCCGTGGGGTTGGCCGCCGCCTCCCCCGCTCCCACTCAATATTTTGGAAGTGGTGGTGGGTTAACTAACCACGTCTTTTTGATGTTAACATAAAAGCACATCAAATCAAGGATTCCGAATGGTGTCGGTAACGTAGGCAAGCCTACCCTTCCTATTCGTTGGAACATATGTGACAAGGTCCGGACGAAATCGGGTCAAGAGAGCCCTATTGAGATTAGAAGGAATCACCCCTCCGCTCTCGGTTTGGCTTAGTCTTGCCGGACCCCCGTGCATACATCACACTAGGAGGGTTAAGTCGTTTGAGCGAAGCTCGCTTGACCACCCAACCTAAAGGCGAACCGTTTTTATCCAAGATTTATTGTTCTTTTACCATCATTCAATCTCGTAGACACTACGAATTGAAAACGTGATCTCGTTTCGACTTTAAGGCGGTTCACCGAGAACACACACCGAAAGGCTAACGATTTCATAACCCGTCCTCGGATCTTTAATTAGTTACTAAATTAATTAATTACCACGTATTAATTCAATTTCAACTAATTACGCGAGTTTGTATACATGCCTATTTTAATTACCAAAATTAAAATTCTACATGTATGCATGGAGTGGATTTATGATATGATGCATGTCATGGCAATTCCGATTTTATGTCTATTTTATGATCAAACACATAAAAAATAAAATTGCGGAAAATTTAAACACCGAGATGGATCGTTGGTACCCCCGTATCTAATCTAATAGAAAATAAAAACCAAAACCCTAACTAGGGTTTACTACTTTCTAACAAAATCTGCAGCTGTTCGAACTCTTCGATGATCGGGAAACCAAACGAACTCGGATCGGGACGAAACTTTCCAGATATTTTCTTCACTTCTCGAACTCCAATATGGACGGTTGGATCGGAGCTTTGACTTGTCAATTTTCTCCAGTTAACCGCCCAACTTGCTGCTGAATCTAACTTTGACTGCACCGCATCAAGGACTTCCTGAGGCAGATCGGGAATCGAGATGAATCCCGATCGACCTGAAATTTTTATGGTACGTCCAAAACTCCAAGTTGATCAATCTGAACGGTCGGATTTTTGTTTCAATGGTCTAAACTCTCCCAGAAAATCGAGGAAGTCACAGGTAGTGTATCTGTGAATCCTGCGTTTTTCTGTTACAGCAGCCTCTTCGCAGCATCAAACGGATATCGAAACGGACCCTGATCGATGCCAAAATTTGTGGAGTTGATCATCTTCTTCTAATCTTGATTCTGACCGGAGGGATCTTCGTTTCAACGGTTCGATCAACGGGAAAAGCAAAAATACTAAACAGCTACAAACTAGATCTATTTGCTGGAAATTAAACTTGCAATAAAGATAAATTACATAATTTCCTATACTCATATGAACGAATTTTCATCGTTTATACGAGTTTACAATAGATCTAACGGGTAAACAATACCAACCCCAATCCATCTCTTCAACCACGACAATCACAAGCATGCATCATAAAATTTTCGAAAATAATGCAATCTACACATGCATATTCCACTCCTTAGATCTAATATTTTATACGAATAAATATAGATCACCATGGCGACTGATACCACTGTTAGTAATATCATCCGCAACGGAAGCGATTTATGGATCTAGATCTATATAATACACGTAATAAAACATTAAATCTACATCTACAAGTAAGTTGTAGAACATACCTCTTGGATCTCAAAATCCAAGTTGAAGAACCGCAAAAGAAAGATTGCAAGAAGATGTGAAGAGCACCACGATCTTCCGCACGTGTGATCCAAGCAATTCCCGGTGGAAGGAATTCTCGACTCGAACCCCTCCGATATGCTACCCGGAAAATCTCCAAGATTTTCCCCTTAAACCCCTTGGCCGAAATTATCACTTCTTCTCTCTAAGAGGAGAAGTCGAAATTTATTGTGTGTATTGAGGGCTTGGAGAACTCTCTTTATATAGGAGAGTAAACTTAGCCTCCAAGGATTTTACAATTAATACAAAATCAATTATAATAATCCTAGTAAATAAAGATAATCCCAAAATATTCTAAAACAAATCAAGAATATTCATATCTTTATTATTTACCATAAATATTTATCCAATAAATATTTTATACACATTTTTTTTTAACACACAAGAAAACTAATTCCTTGTTAAAAAAAAGAAAACATGTGGCGCCACTTTTTATTATTGACCTAGTCAATATTAATTTTGCCACTACACAATAATTTGGGCAAGATTATGGAAAATGTCTTTTCCACATATTTAATTATTTAGCCCAACTAATTTAATAAATCCACTAAACAATTAATTCACATATCGTTTTAATAAAGTCCAACATGAACTAAATTAATATTATTAGGATTCGACGTCCGAGAATATACATGCTATATTAGGAGGCACGTCGGGGACCATGGACTAATAATCGGCGGCTCCGATAAATCAAATAAATAATTATCTTATGAACGTAATAATTATATTCGATAAATCAATCACAGAATATGCCACCATAATCCCGTGATCGCACTCCTCCGATTATAAGATTATATTTATCTCCTCACGAGAAAGTAATAAGCGTCCACGATATAATCATTTCATATGGATTAATCCTCCATAGATCGTTCATTCTAAATCGGGAAGTTACCGTTAACCCTTTTCGTAACATCTTGTCCTTACTTACCATTAACCCCCTAGTGATCAATAATTCAAATAACTCACCGGTAGCTAATCGTGTAATATGAATCCCATGGATCGATCAATGTCTAGGATTAACTCATAAGGAATCTGTCTATCTACTTCCATAAATGGAAGGAATGGATTCCGTATCCGTGATAACACGTACTACTCACTCAATCCAAGACAATGCCAAGATGGGGTAATTCGGATCACGTACTCGGTGTAATCCTTAACCGTCAAGTCAAACCTCATACCGATTCAAGCCGATCGTGATCACCTCGATTAAGATATATCCATAATATGATCATCTAATGATTCGATAAGACTTCTCAATTACGGAATTATATTGAGAACTCGTATCAAATCGGTCCACCCTATATGATATATCTATCATATATAAATGCCCCATTAGGTTCCCTTAACCGAAAGTCCGGATAAGACTATCATACCTATCGTGTTATGGGCGCATTAATAGTACGTTAAAGGGGAGACCCGATACTCTCGATTAACTTTACTACGGACTAATTGTATTTTAAGTACATCTTCACTAACTCAATCCTCCCGTGTATATCTCATACACTGAGTTAAGTGATTACATAAACGATATACTCAGGGTTTTCTGTAGTGTAAATACTATTGTCACATCGGTGATTATGAGAATAATAAATATGAATAATAATATCATTTCATTTATTAAATAAAACAATTACAAAAATTGTCTTTCGGGCATCACACCTAACAGACCTATCTGCCAACTGGATTACCACTCGGGTGTCCTTTAATGGTCCTAAATTCAAATCATTGTAAACTGAGAGAGGCATGACGTTAATAGATGCGCCTAGGTCAAGCATGGCCTTATCAACCCTCTTGTCTCCTATGATGCAAGGAATTGTGTACATACCTGGGTCTTTGCATTTCGGTGGCACTTTACGTTGTATGACCGCAGACACGTTCTCATCCGCCATCACTCTTGCATTGGGCCTTAACTTCATCTTCTTGGTGCACAGTTCTTTTAGAAATTTTGCATATCTAGGCACTTGTTTGATGGCCTCCAACAAAGGAAGATTGATTTCCACTTTCTTGAAGATATCCAACATAGCCTTTTCTTCCGCTTCTTTCTTCGCCTTTGCTAACCTGCCTGGAAAAGGTGGAGGGATAATAATCTTTGATTCTTTTTCCTTAGGCCTAGACTCGGTCGGTTCATCAGAATTTGCTTCCTTGGAATTATCCTCCACTTGCACCTTTTCAGCAACTTTATCTCGGGTAGGCTCAGACAATTCTTTACCACTTCGTAAAACCACTGCATTAACATTCTCTCTTGGATTCACCACTTGGGAAGGATCATAAAGGAAGAAGAAAAACTACCCATCAATGAGACATTTCCGGATGAGCATCTCTTTGCTATGACAGATAAGATAGGTAAGGACCCATGGTATGCTGATATTGTTAATTACTTAGTTTCTGGTGTCCTACCCCCTGATATGTCCACAACCAAGAAGAATAAACTAAAAAGTGAGTCTAAGTATTATATATGGGATGAGCCTTATCTGTGGAAGCTTGCTCCGACCAAGTAATCCGCCGATGCGTTCCTGAGGATGAGGTCCACTCCATCCTATCGTATTGTCATGAATTGGCTTGTGGAGGTCATTTTGGACCAAAGAGAACAGCACGCAAGGTGCTTGATAGCGGGTTTTATTGGGAGAGTTTATTTAAGGATTGTTACCATTTTTGTAAGACATGCATTCGATGCCAAAAAGTTGGTAACATTTCCTCTAAAGATGAAATGCCCCAACAACCTATATTATTTTGTGACATCTTTGATGTGTGGGGTATGGATTTTATGGGCCCTTTCCCTAGTTCGTTTGGGAACTTATATATTTTGCTTGCGGTGGACTACGTCTCTAAGTGGGTGGAGGCGAAGGCCACCAAGACTAATGATTCCAAAGTTGTGTGTGCCTTCCTTAGATCACACATTTTTAGCGATTTGGACTACCCCGAGCCATCATAAGTGACCAAGGACCCATTTTTGCAACAAAGTGTGAAGGCACTTATGCAAAAATATGGAGTACACCATCGGGTGGCTACCACGTACCACCCGCAGACCAATGGACAAGCTGAAGTGTCGAACAGGGAAGTGAAGGCAATCCTAGAAAAGATGGTGAACCCAAATAGAAAGGATTGGAGTTCGAGACTGGATGACGCATTATGGGCTTACCGTACCGCGTATAAGACACCCATTGGCATGTCACCATATAGACTTGTCTTTGGGAAGCTTTGTCATTTACCCGTGGCGGTAGAGCATCGATCCTACTGGGCCGTGAAAGAGGCCAACATGAGTTTGAAAGAAGCGGGACTAGAGAGGAAACTGCAACTCCAGGAGTTAGAAGAGCAGAGATTGGAATCGTATGAAAATGCCCGAATGTACAAGGAGAGAACAAAGCTATGGCACGACAAATTGATTCGCCACAAGGAATTCCGAGAAGGCCAGAAGGTGCTATTGTTCCACTCCAGGCTAAAACTCATGCCAGGTAAGCTGAAATCTAGATGGGACGGCCCGTATATTGTGCTTAATGTGTCACCCCAAGGGGTAATCGAAGTCCAAGACCCAAAGACGAACAGGTCTTTCAAAGTTAATGGCCATAGACATAAGCCATTCTTTGAAGGGTTTGTGAGTGGAGGGGTCGAAGAAGTCGACTTAATCGAGCCTACCTATCTAGAGTGATTGAAACGATTTAATGTCGAGCCAACGACGTAAAACAAAGCGCGCTTATCGGGAGGCAACCCAATGGTATACTAGAATAAATCTCGTGTTAGTTTGCTTCGCTAAACTAGTGATTGATGTTTGTTGTAGAGCCATTATTACCTTGCAGAGACATTTGAAGATCTCAAAGAATCGGAGGCCGAGGAGGTGGTGTGCGTGTGAGAGGGCATGAAAGTGGTTAATTTGGGTGTTGAGCACTGTTTTGACTAAGTGGGATAATGGTATGATCCTAATTACAAAAAGATATATCCAAGGGGATTTAATAAGTGATTCTGGAAAGCTTATACACAGAATGGTAGGATCCTACCGTTCTGAAAGTGAGAAAACCAGAATGTTTGGAATTCGGGGAAAAAGTTTAAAATAAGGTATGTTAGGATCCTAAGACTTTTGGGGTAAGTAAGCATGAGAATTGTGTTTTCTCCAAGTTTCATGTGTATAATAGTAGGATCCTATCATCATAGTTAGGTATCATTTTTTAAAAAAAAATAAAAAAAAAATAATAAAATAATAAAAAAAAATTAAAAAAAAAATTTTATTATTATTATTATAAATTTAAAATTCCAGCCGTGTTAATAGGATTAGAATTCCTGTATATGTATTTTGTTATATAAAAAAAAAAAAAAAAGAGACAGTCAAATTAAAAAGCTCATGTTTCCTTTCTTCTTCCCCATCCCCGTATCCCCTCCCGTCAAACCCACCACCACCAGCCCCTCACACACAGACCGACCACCAGTACACACAATCCGGCTACTCGTTCTTCTTCTCCGATGGTAAGGAACAAGAATGCGGCACAGAGCAGGTCCTGTCGTCCCCCTCGAGCTGCACCTCCCTCTCCAGCCATGTCCGGCAACACCGCCGGGCGTTCTTCGTCCACTAATTCCCGTTCTACCATCCCCTCTCCACCCATTCCTGCCTCCATCTCAGATTTAACCCCCACCACTGCTCAACCCGACCACCACCACAACCACCCCCAAAAACCAGTCGGAAAATCCTCCATCCCCGCCACTACTCCCTTAACTTCCAATCCACCAACCCCTACAGCCATGAGCCCGCCTCCGTATCAAACATCTCCAACCACAAACTCCTTACCCGACCCCAACACTGCACTTGCAATTTCAATTGCCAATCCTATGCAACCCCAACAAATTTCCATGCCCCAATTAAATTCAGCCCCGTCGATTACCCAACCAACTTCAGCTCGGGGACAGAAACGCACAGCCACTTCCAAGGCAAGCTCCAAATCCGCCGCCCCACCCCGAAAGAAGAATCGAAAGGCCAATGGTAAGGAGACAATTCCACCTTCCCGCAATCAACTCCGTGGATGCCTCACATTCAAGACGCCAACCGAAAAACGCAGGTATGAGTACATTTCTCAGAAACCAGTTACTCTTTGCCGTTTATTTCACCTAGAGACTTTAGAAAAATTGAATGTGTTGAATGAGGTGAAAGAATATTTGGATAATATTGGTTGGGGTGCTTTTCTGTATGTGAATGAGTGTTCCTATATTGAGCTAATGCATGAATTTTACTCCACCTTCACATTTAGGCTACCTGCGGAATACACCTTTGATACACCCAACGTTGTGCATTTTCGCTTATTGGGTCAAAAATTTGATTTGTCGATGTCGGAATTTGCTATTCACTTAGGCTTTTACACCGAAGAGGAGACACACTCCCCGTCCTATGCACATTATAAATGCGACAAACCTAGCGATATCACGCACATTAAGTATGATTTCTGGGTTGCTCACTTTTTGCATGACGGACCTTTTCATAATCGAAAGACGCAAGACTGTCGAATCATTGACCCTAGTTTGTGAATTTTGAAGCGTTTTCTATCTTCAAATTTTTGTGTGCGGACCTCTTCCGCTAATCTTACCACCGAAACCGAATTTTATTTTTTATGGGGTATGAGGAAAGGAAAACGCATTCATTTTGGGTATTGGGCTGCTTCACAATTCGAGTCTGTGTCTAATGCTACGTCCACGGTTAAAAACCGAGGGTTGACCATGGGTCCACTTATTACACGTCTAGCGGTCAATTTAGCCGGCTTTGATCCTATTGAGCATGATCTCACCTTAGCTCATCCTTCTGTACTTTACATGGATCTCCCTTATTTGAAAAGTATACATTTTGTTAAAGAGAAGGAGGGAGTCGCTTGTATGGCCGAGCCTGGCCTCCTCTCGTTGCCTAGTATTGATGTTGCAGGTACACCGGTCGATGATATCGATGACGAGGCCACTCCATATGATTGTGCATCTACACATTTGGCCACTTTGACTGCGGAGTTAGCGCATGTGCAGCGTCAAGTTACCACTTTGACCGATCAAACCACACTTTTGACAACTCAAGTTGCGTCCTTGACCACTGAGATGACTACCGTTTCCGCTACCCTCCGGGAGCTCATGGCCTTGATGCACACCTTGGTTCCCCCGGTGGTTTCTCCACCCTCTCCGCCTACTCGGTGACGTGTTCTTATCCCTTTTTTTTATTTTTTTTTTATTTTTTTTATTTTTTTCTCATAACTAGCCACATGCATATCATGCATTACTTGCATTTCATGCATTTCCACTTCGTACATATTTATACATTTCATGTTCTTTTCTACACTTTAACATACATTGCGGACAATGTATGGTTTAAGTGTGGGGAGCTGTTGCATATTGCACATACTTAGGTTGCATTGATAGGCACTCTTAGGATTTCACCGCACCTTGAGTGACTTCGCATGACACTTTACCAACTTTCTCAATTTATCTTGTGTTGAATAATGAGAACCGAACGATAATGAACCATTGCAAGCACACACTTTTGTTGATGTCCATTCACCTTATCATATTGGTTTGTGGATTTTTGGTGGTAAAATTTTTGAACCTTAACGAAAGCCACTTAAAAGTGAGGTTTACTTAGCCAAAGAGCGCACTCGCTCAATTCTTTTTCTTTGAGTGGTATCACGCAATGCCATGTCATTCTAGAATTTGCATTGATATACTTTTCGAGACCACATTGTATTTCGGATCCTTCGCATTAAAATGATTGAGGCACCTAGGATTAACCCCTTTCTAGACCCACTTTTGTTGGCCACCCGATAATTATACCCCTTAGTGAGCCCCGTCTAGCCTGACCCTTTGTTTGACTAGCTCCAGAAATATTAACCATAAGCCTTTTTCTCACGAGATCCCCTTTTTGTTACCCTATTGTGTCATTGAGTCATGAGAGTAAACTATACTTTTCATCCTATATTGAGATTGTTTCCTTACAGTTGCTGCAAGTTTGAGTTGATCCTCATTTGTTTTATATATGTGTCATTTGGGACTTGTATCAAGTGGGACTTAAGCTGCAAAAAAAAAAAAAAAAAGTGTTTGATAATGTTGCAATGAGCCATAAATTCGCCGCCAGCTCGATTCGTTTCTGCCCAGCTCACCGTCTAATGGTAGGATCCTACCGTTCCAGCTTTTAGCTTTTCAGCACCGTTTTCTATTCCGACTCGAACGCTTCACTTCCACTTTGTCTAAATAGCTCCAAATGACTCCAAAATGCCTCAAAACATCCAAAATCATGTCTCCATCATATTAAACCTGAAATACACCAAAAATAACCACCGAAGTGAGATCTTTTCGTAGAAAACGCCCTAAAATTGCACCATATATGTAGTCAAATATGAACCTATCAAGTTCCCCCACACTTAAATGGATGCTAGTCCTCAAGCATCGTACTCTCATCCCAAAGAAAGAAAAAAAGAAAAAGAAAAAGAAAAGAGAGTGCACTAAGGGACCTAGCAATGATATGCATGACCTACAACTAACGTGAATGCAACACACCATTAATGTCCAAACATGACCCATGTCCAACTTTATCATCCATCTCGCATATCATAACTCAAATCAAAGGACAATCAAGCAAGACATACCACACACTAGTGTTCATACTCATCACATTATCACATTGGTTCACACATTTTCAAGTAGGAAAAATCAATGAGCCTCAACTCGTCCTCACGATAATCACTCGATTCATAGAAATGCAACGGGACAATTCACTCACACTCAAAATCAACGCCAACACCAAGCATTACCATATGTTTGCATATCAATCTAATCTCCACCACTACACATTCGAATTCCAACGCACAAATCAAGAGGTCTTTAACAAGGTTGTGACGGGGCCAAGGACTGAAAATAAGGTGGGAAAAGGAAAAAAAATGGGTTAAACGTGTGTCATCAAGCAACAAGAGCAACTGCTTACACTTTGAATGAAATTTACATTCCAAATATATAAGACTGCAATTATTCTTAAACTCAAACTTTGATTTCTTACCTTGTTGATGGCTGCACTTTTTTTCTTGATTTTGTACTCTATTTTTTTTTTCTTGTGTTTTTTTTTTTTTTTTTTTTTTTTTTTGGCAGCTTAAGTCCCACTTGATACAAGTCCCAAATGACACATATATAAAACAAATGAGGATCAACTCAAACTTGCAGCAACTGTAAGGAAACAATCTCAATATAGGATGAAAAGTATAGTTTAGTCGTCGACACTACCTCCAAGTAAATGAGGCTGAACTTTCATTTCCCCAATTGCATCCCTCGTTGATTGATCATCCTGATGTTAAATCATATGAAAAGGAATAGAAGAAAGAAACATACTCTAAGAGGGTAACATTTAGAAAGCTTTGAATCGGAAAAATTAAAACTGTGTTCTTATACTAAATTGTCCCGTTGATAAAACACCGTAACAAACAACCAAATGCCAGTCATTCAAAATCTGCGAAAGAAACAAAACAAACAAATAAAATTCAAAGGATACGATATCCGTCACGGAAAATGTCAATAAAATAGATGCAAATATTAAAAGGATGTTGCTTTAAGAACTTCCCAGACAACACTTCTAGGAGAATTCATCACCAATCAAAACCAAATTTACATACCACATTGTCCCCTTTGGTAAATAGCTCTAGCAACCAAATGCCAATCAATTCAAAATATGTGAAAGAAACAAAGCAAAACAAATCAAATTCAGAGGATCCAAAATCCATCAAGGAAAGTGTCCTTCAATTCGGTCTAAAAATCTCCCAGCAAGCCACCAATATGTCAATATTGATTAAAATAGCAATATTAAAAGTCCGGAAAGAAAAATAGAATATACACAAAAACAATCAAAACTGTGTACAACCTGAGCAACATAGTCGAAGATTATAGAAGTATGGAATTATAAATGTTCTTCATGGGTAGGTGAGAGCACGGATAAGAACAATCAATATAAAACTATATTAAAGACGAATCTATATATATATATATATATATATATATATATATATATATATATATATATATATATAATATATTGTCGTTTATGCGAAAAGTTTTAAATATGTGTCTTATTCACTAGTTTAGAAAATATTTTTGTCGTTCTCCCCATTCTCCCAACCCCCCCCCCCCCCCCCCCCCTCTTCACACACACAAAAACAAACCTTGGGAAAATGACATAAATGTGAACACACCATAATTTTTTAGTGCTTGTAAGGTATACCCATCTTCTAACAACACTTGTATCAGATTCTCTTAACGAATTCTCTATTTTTTACAGTTTTAAATACATAATTTTTTTAATTTACAGAATCTCTATGTGAGATGAAATGCATCATATTCTCTATTTTACAAAATGTGATAAATATAAAATAAAATTTAGAGAATCCGGATTAATGCGCTACATAAAAAAATTTTATAGAATCCGTGTTTTACAGTTTAAAAAAAAAAAAAAAGATTTGTTGCAGTGCTATTTTTTCTAAATCCGAATATTGAAATATCTATAATACAGTTTTTAAAAGATTTACATTACTGCGAGTGCTGTAAGAGCACTTGTAGTAGATACTGCAAATACTTTATAAACTGTATTTTCTGATGATATTGCTCAGTAAAAAAGAATTAAGATGTTTCTTTTCTTTTCTTTTTCTTTTTTTTTATAGAATGAAAGGGTATTAAGATTTTTTGGCCGAGGTAAATCCAGGAACTTAAGTAAGCAATAATATATAGGGACAGTGTCAAGTCAAATGTTGCCAAATTATTTTAGGATGGTAGATTCTGGTTGTATCATTACTCTCGAATTTATGCATCATTTCATACGGGATGCATGAATCTTTATTCATTAGATATATATCTGGCCGGCCCCACTGAAGTTGACCATTGTGTGTTTTTTCCCCTATAAAATATATAGATTCCCATACTTTTAGTAATCCAATTATTCATTACTCATCTAATCTTAAGACTTTCTCTTGGTCTATGTAAGTAAGAAAATGACATTAATCACAGCTAAATGGATGGAATCACTATTCATTCTTGTCATCATTTCACAAACATTGATGGTGCCCCACAACCATGTCGTCGTAGCTGATTCCCTCGATATCGGAGTGTGCTACGGCATGAAAGGTGACAATCTATTACCTGCAGCAGATGTGATTGCTCTTTACAAGAAGTACAACATCGGTAAGATCAGGCTATTTGATCCAAACCCGAATGCATTACAAGCACTAAGGGGCAGCGGTCTTCAAGTTACCCTCGGTACGTTAAACGAGGATTTACACTCCTTAGGATCGAGTTATGAATTTGCACAAACGTGGTTTACGACAAATGTGGCTCCCTACAAAAATGATGTTAACTTCGCTTACATATCCGTCGGAAACGAAGTACCAGGTACGTACGTTCATATACAAGAGTCATATACGGTGTTTTTTTTTCTTCTTTTTTTTACTTCTAATGAGTTAACTTTTGTTTATTTCTTGGCTTTTGATTCCAGATAATTTAGCTAGTGAGATTGCTCCGGCCATGAAAAATGTTAGAGCCGTCTTAGATGCCAATAATCTTAACGCCGTAAAGGTTACAACCTCGGTGTCTACACAAGTTATACAGGACACATTCCCACCATCCTCAACCGTATTTACGCCAACAGCAAATGATGCAATGGTTGCAATTCTTAACTTCTTAAAGACTGAACAAGCGCCCGTGTTGATGGTGAATGTTTATCCTTACTACGGCTACGCACCAGACCCTTCCCGTGTTAGACTTGATTATGTACTATTCGAGGCAACCGAGCCAGTGGTCCACGACAATGGTTTGGATTATTACTCCTTATTTGATGCAATTGTTGATGGACTGTACTGGGCCATGGAGAAAGCTAATGCACCACAAGTGGCAGTGGCAGTGTCTGAGTCAGGATGGCCATCGGCCGGTAACGGTGATATTACGACTCCTGATATTGCTCGGAGATATAACAAGAATTTTATGAGCCATATATTGAAGAATGCGGGTACACCTAAGAGGCCAAACGTGCATTTAGATGGATTCATCTTTGCAATGTTTAATGAAAATCTTAAGGCACCTGGAATAGAACAGAATTTTGGATTGTTCTACAATAACGGCACACCTGTTTATCCTGTATTTTTTTGATTTTGAGATCATTCTTAAATTGTTCAAAAAGGGTAGAAAAAAACCCCACACCAAAATAATGTAGTGTTGAATTTTGCAATCCAAAGTTACTTTATTGATATCTTTCATCAGAAGTATACCTACACTTAGTTATATTTTACATCTGCATTCAACAATCTAACCTTTATATGTAATTCAATATCCCCTGGATATTGCCTAGTTGTGAAGTCATGGGTGCGTAGTGCAGCCTCTAACCTAAGCTGGAGGTCAGCGGTTCGATTCCCGTAATGGGGTTGATTTCCGATTGATAACACCCTTCAAATGCGAGAGGTTTCAAAGGCACCCCGTGTTGGAGCTGCTTAGGTTCTGATTAACCTCTCCTCACTTTTCTGTGGGATCGGGGGTGAGGGGACCCTTAATAGTAGGGTTTACCATTTTTTTTTATATGTAATTCAATGGAAGAAGTAACAAAGTTAAAAATGAAAGATTTAATAAATAAATAAAAACAAAATAGTTCAAATATTTAGTAAAACTCCATCCCCCTTTTCTTAAAATAAAAAAGGACAAACGAAGTTATCTGGGATAAAAAAAAAATAACTACCTCCGTCACAAAAATATAGATCCGCTTAGTTTTTTAAATTAATCTCTTAATATAAATTTATTTAGAATACAAATTGAGCATTTATTACGTTTTTTTATCCCTAATTTATTATACATTCATCTACTTTATAACTATTACATTAATGAAGTCAAAGGGTATTACAGACTTTTATCACCAAAATTAATGACACCTAGCCATTTTCTTAATATGTGTGAAAAACTCTAAACGGATTTGTATTTTGGGACGGAGATAGTATCTTCATAAGAAATACGGATTGTGAACTACTACCTCTGTCCCAAAATATAAGTCTGTTTGGATTTATTCACACAGAATGAGAAAGTTGATTAAATTAGTTATATGTCATTAATTATGATGAAAAGTCTAAAATGATCTTTAACCATTATTAATGCAAAATTGGTGATTATATAATAAATGAAGGGTAAAAATAAAAATATATAATAAATAATTCATTGGTTTCTAAATGAATTTATATTTTAAAACAAAACCAAAAGCTAAATGAACTAAATGAATTTATATTTTGAGACGGGGCAGTATTGATTTATCAAAACCCAACCCATGCATTCTATTAACAAGTCTCACGTAAACTGCTGAAATTCTTCAAATGCCCCAAGAAATTGATTTGATAGTCAAACATTTGACTTATTTTAACCAATTTGCTAATTATTCCGGTGTTAGTTTAAAAAAAAAAAAATTTATTCCGGTGTTATGGGACCGGCGGCTATATAGACTTATTGACCAAAATAATTGCTCAAATAATTTTTTGTAAAACAAATGTTGCCCAAAACACCCCTATAACAAGTTCGAACTCGAGCTCGAACACGAGCTTGAAATCCCTCGCCGAACTCCCCCTCGCCGAACTCCCTCTTCTTCAATCCCCACACTCCCTCGCCGGAGCCAAGCCGGAATCCCGTCGGAACACGAATTCGAGCCGGAATCACACCCATTCACACCCAAAATCACACCATTCAAACCAAAATCACCCCATTCGAACGAAAATGACACTTATTTGAACTCATTCCAACGAAGAAGAAGAACGAAGAAGAAGAACGAAGAAGAAGAAGAAGAAGAAGAAGAAGAAGAAAGAAGGAAGAAGAAGAAGTAAGAAGGAAAAAGAAAAGAAAAAAAAAAATACGTGTTTGAAATGGAGGGAGTAGAAGAAGAGAAGAAGAAGAAGAAGAATAATTTGAAGAAGAAGAAAAGAAGGAAGAAGAAGAAGAAGTAGAAGAAAGAAAGAAGAAGAAAACGAAAAAAGAAGGTAGAAGAAGAAAAGATAAGAGGGGGTGAATATATTCAAAATTTGAAATTTGAACAAGGGAGGGAAGTTATTGGGGGTGAATGTAGGGGGGCAATTTAGGAAACACAATAAAATCAGTTTTTATCTTTTTTTTAAATAGCCAAATAGTCAAAAGACTATATAGGCAATGCAAGTTAAAAAAAAGACTAAACAGGTAATTCCCCCTAGATGAAACCATTACACATTGATGAATCTTTCAAAAACAATTCATAAAGGAATTCATATTGATTTCAAACGCACCAACCCATCAATATATATATATATATATATATATATATATATATATATATATATATATCAGCAAGCTGAAACTAGAATAAGATATTCCCATACAACAAGCTTTAATACATTGGTCTCAAGTTGAAAGAAACTCAAATATAAAAATCATCAGAAAGGAAAATGTAAAGAGATCAACAACAGAAGAAGAAAAAAAGATAAAAACAAAAACAAGATGAAAAAACATCACAAATCACTCCAGCTACTACAAGCATCCTAATGAACATGGTTGAAGGAGCAAAATGAGCAAGAAATGAAGCTTTCGTCCCAACACGGTATCGATCGGCTTGGCCAAAAAATCAAACAGCACTAACTGCAGGAATGCCAAAGGTTGCATCATGCCCCGATTCTAATAGATCCCATGTCGAATCATGATCAAAACAGCAAACGATTTCACCCAAAACATATTATAGACAGAAGACAGCTGGAAGAACTCACCAACCCAAGAATGAGAGAAACATCTTAAAAGCACTTCCTGTGAACAATTGATGGACCAGACTCTTCATACTCACCCTTTGAGATCCACATCTGAAAAATGAAAACAAAACAGATTTTATGATCATCATATTCTACACGTCTAAAGAAAAGCTTGGCTGATTTCAGTTACATTCCCTATACACCAATCTCTATTCAGGTTGAAATAGATTAGAATCTCTATTCCAGGTGAAATGCATCAAAAACTATGGCGCATAATTTGAATGGAGATTATGTATTTTGTGCGGTACTTAGAGCACTTGCAGTAGATACTGTAAATCCTTTAAAAACTCTATTCTAGAGATTTCAACAGAAACCCCAACAGATACTCTATTATTATTTACTGTAAACTACAGATTCTGTAAAATTTCATTTACATCTACCGCATTCATCCAGATTCAGTAAATTTTTCTTTATATCTACAGCATTATGTAAAATAAAGAGTCAGATGCATTTCATCTTGAATAAAGATTCTGTAAACTAGAAAAAAAAGTGTATTTAAAACTGTATAATAGAGTATTCGTTAAGAGTATCTGATGCGAGTGCTCTTATAACGCAAAGTTTAAAGAGTCTGCATTTTATGCACTACAAATAGTGAATGTACTGATTCTGTATTGATAGATGATGTGAAGAAATTCCGCTGCAAGCATTTTCTTGATGATTTGAATCTCTCTTTTTCTTTTTCTTTTTTACAGATACCTCCTTTTACAACTTTACAACATTTACTGCAAGTGCTTAAGGATAGATAATGAAGTTCTTTTTCAAACATAAAGAACATATGCAATGGTCAGAAAGATCACCTGCTGGAAGGTACTGAGGGATGCAAGAATAGATCCTCCAATCCAGACACTGTACTTCCTCTCGGGCGGTGCAACAACCTTAATCTTCATGCTGCTCGGAGCTAAAGCAGTGATTTCCTTGCTCATACGGTCAGCAATTCCAGGGAACATTGTCGAACCACCACTAAGAACAATGTTACCATAAAGATCTTTCCTGATATCAACATCGCATTTCATGATAGAATTGTAAGTAGTCTCATGGATTCCCGCAGACTCCATCCCTATCATACTAGGCTGAAACAAAACTTCAGGGCAACGGAATCTCTCGTTTGCAATTGTAATAACCTGCCCATCAGGCAATTCATAGTTCTTCTCAAGGGACGAGCTGCCTTTTGCAGTTTCAAGCTCCTGCTCGTAATCAAGGGCAACATACGCAAGTTTTTCCTTGATGTCACGGACAATTTCCCGTTCAGCAGAAGTGGTGAACATATAGCCTCTCTCAGTGAGGATCTTCATGAGATGATCCGTGAGGTCACGACCAGCAAGATCAAGCCGAAGAATTGCATGGGGTAGAGCATAACCCTCGTAGATAGGCACGGTATGCGATACACCATCTCCAGAATCCAAAACAATACCTATCAAAGAACGAACATAAACTAACGTATCAAAACTGCCCGGAAAATATATATTTATCATACGTAGACAAAACCATAATTTTCTTACGGACCAGTTGTACGACCACTGGCATACAGAGAAAGCACGGCCTGAATTGCAACGTACATAGCTGGTACATTAAAAGTCTCAAACATGATTTGAGTCATCTTCTCTCTGTTAGCCTTCGGATTAAGGGGTGCCTCGGTGAGAAGAACAGGATGTTCTTCAGGAGCAACACGAAGCTCATTGTAGAAAGTGTGATGCCAGATCTTTTCCATGTCATCCCAGTTGCTAACTATACCATGTTCAATAGGGTACTTCAAGGTCAAGATACCTCTTTTAGACTGAGCTTCATCGCCCACATAGGCATCTTTCTGCCCCATTCCAACCATAACACCGGTGTGTCTTGGACGACCCACAATGCTGGGAAACACTGCCCTTGGAGCATCGTCACCAGCAAAACCAGCCTGCAAATAAGCAGTAAAACGAAAACTAGCAACTTTATTTTAAGTTCAACACACATTTACCAATTGAGTTATTAACTTCAAGAGAAGATGAATCTGACCTTCACCATTCCAGTACCATTGTCACAAACAAGAGGTTGAATATCCTCTGTCTCTGCCATTTTCTAAAAGCTGCTATACCAATTACCAAATATTTTACAATTAGATATCAAATAGGACCAGATACAAGTTTACAAATTCTTGATGATAATTTTATAAAAAAAACATCCATTTTAACCTAAACAAACAGATAATGTTAACTCCAGTGAGAAGAAACATATGTACCAAATTAATAACTTCTCATCCAGTTCATCGACCATTTCTACAAAATTTACCATACAGCAATGGTATGATGAATATTGATTAATGAGATCCTGAAGTTCCAATTAGGACAATTATTAAATGGAAAATAACGAAGCAACATTGTATATATAGTTCATCATCACTAGGCCACTTCCATTCGAGCTGTGAAAAGTCGAAAACAATTTATCAATGAATATCAACAAGATCCCACCACTTACATCAGAAATCAACTAACAAAAAAAGCGTAAAAACAATAAAACAACATCAAACTCCGAAAGTTTGCTATCAGATCTCAAATATTACAGAAGCCCGTCAAAAGCAAGTGGAAGTATTCATTTCAAACGAACCTAAACAAGAAACCCACCCAAAAGGAAGTATAGAAAGAGATTCAGATCTGCTTCCTATCAATCATTCGTAAAAAAGAATAACAGAAACTAGCAACTTAACTAACAGTACATTGATGAAAAAGGAAAAAACGAAGACCTTAGAAGGAAAGAAGAGGACGGCTGGCTGAAAACTTTGGCTCTTGAAAATTTGGGACGACGACAGTTGCCGTGATTGTAGATGTGAATCGAAATTATTGGGCATGTATATTCGAGAGAGTAATCAAAGATAGAAAGAGAATATAGTGATCAATTTATATTTGTATACACACATGTTATCCGAGTCTTTTTATCTTCCGTAACGTTTTATTTTGATATAATAACGTAAATACTTACGTATAATATTAGATGCATTTAACGTTATATATGTCGGACGATTTTTTTTTTTCGGATACGGACTCGATATCAAAGAATGGAACATCACTTCAGTCCTAAAAAGCCTCTTCAAAGGTTTGTAGGAGTGGGAAATTCTGACATGGGGACTCCCATATAGTGAGTAACCTATGTGGCACATTCCGGACCACATAGTTTCATTGTAAAATAAACCGTGTGGTCCAGAACGTGTCACGGATACTACTCTCCATATGAGAGTCCTATGTAAGAACTTCCCTGTAAGAGCATCCTCGTGATAATGACTTATTGTAGGTATCAATGAAATTCTGAAGCTTTCCTCGATGAGCGCTATGATGTAAGAGTATCAAGATAAAGGTAAAGTAGTAGTGTTGGTTCAATCCGCATAAAGTCCTGATCAAGCTTCATATAGTGTACTTTGTATTGAAAGTTAGCCACCTTCATTTGAAATTGAGATATAACGGACTCTTTCATGCTTCTAGGCAAACCTTTTGGTTGTCTACACACATCTACTTTCTTTATCATTGAACGGTCACTCTCAAGTCTACGATTCTGAAACCTTATATTATTTAGGGGTGACATAACCCATTTTAATTTAAAAGGGGTCCTCTAGCAAACACTCTAACGTAAGATAACGAATATCTTTGAAAAAAAAAAAAAGATATAGAATATAATCTGTCATGTGGACATAACATCATCTCAACACTTAGGCCCTGTTCGGATTGGAAGTATTGAAAAGAAGAAATGACATTATTTGAAAGGATTTAAATTTGGGTGTTTAGTATGTTTTAGTGTGAAAGAAAGGAAAATGAGATTAAGGGAGAATGACGGATAAGGTTCTTTACAATTTGGGTGGTCTCGTGTCCTTCCAAACAAGTGAGAAAACGGAAGGAAACAATTCATTTTTAGTAAATTTAAATTGACAATCACCGTATCTATTTTCCTTTCCGTCTAAAACCATCCAAATACTTTAAATAGAATTTGCAATCCCTCATTCACCTCTCTTTTCTTTTATGTGAGTATATTTCATTTTCCTTTCTATCTAATTCTTTCAATCCAAACTAGGGCTGTAAATGAGTTGGACTACTCGTGAGGTACTCGTACTCGACTCGCAAGATTGTTTGACTCGATTCGGTTTTTTTCGAGGTCGAGCTCGAGTTGAGCTACTCGAATAATTAACCGAGCCGAGCTCGAGTTTTAAAATATGGTAATCGAGTAGCTCGCGAGCTTATCGAGTTTGATTAATTAATTATTTAATTAATTAAATTTATTATAAAATATTATTTTTATAATTCAAAAAATATTATTCGAGTCGAGTATTAGGCGAGTCGAGCTCGATCTCACCATATTTCATTAATAATTAAATGAATTCTAAGAAAATAATCGAGTTTACGAGTCGAGTCGAGCTATATCGAGTATTTAGCGAGTCGAATTCGATCTTGCCTTTTTATGGCTCGATTGAGCTCGAACCGAATTTCGAGCCCAAACTTTTTTAGTCGAGTCGAGCCCCACACTCAATTTGTATCGTAAGTAAAATTAGAAGTGAAATTACCTACAACTTTTTTTACTCAAAAAAGCTTTCATTAAAAAATATGTTTTAGCTGCATCGATCTAGTGGTGAATTAGATTATAACTTAGCATGGAGACTAGTGTTTGAACTCCGTCAGAGACATAAAAAAAAAATTGTTTTATAAAATAAATGAAAATTCTACAAATTGATTAATGACAAATATACCCCCAACTTTCAATTTTTTTCTTCTCCATTACAAGCACCCATTGCAGTTATTTTTTTGTCTCTCCATATTGTCTCGCTCATCCCGAGTCTTTTTTTCTTTTGGGCCAAAAAGCGGTAAAATTAGAATTTCCAGGAGCTCTGGTTGAATCTCCACAATCCCGTGTAACTCATTGCAGTTGAGCTGGAAAACGGAAGCAATCATAGAAGAGATAAGTCTGGTAACTGTTCTTTCTTTTTTTGTAAAACATTGTTAATTTTTGGGTTTAGGAGTTAAATGTTAATTTAGTGTTTAATTGTCAATTTGGGCTATACTCCGGTTGTTTGCGATGATTTACGAGCAACATTGGTCTCTTGTCATCAGTTTTCCGTCTAATTTAGCATGATTTTGTGTGGGGAAAAAAAAAATGATGAATGTCTAATGAAACTATCCTCTGCTTTTGGTGGGTTAGTTCCCATTCTTAACCAATTTACAGCAATTTTCACTGAGTGCAAAGAGTGCATTCATACATTAATATGAAAGATTGAAATATTGGATTGGTGCAAGATTCTCCCTTTTCTTCATTTTTTCTTCTATTTCTTGCCTGAACCACTAATACAAATTATGGAGTACTTCTTCACGATTTCTTTCTTTGTGAGTTGCCGTTTTCCCCCGATTAAATGGCTCAGACACATTAGTCCTTCTAGGGAACCAGCTCAACCAGCAATCTTAATCATCAGCAATTTGAATCTCTTGGAGAACTCAAGAAAAATATCAAATAAATTAACAAATAATAGAATTTATATTTGAAAAAAGCTAGCCTGAGCCAACTTTACTGATGTTGTTTGTTTGAATTTGAGTAGACTAATAACAATACATAATCCTTTTTTTCTTTTCTACAGAAAAATCAAGATTTGATCAGTGACTCATCCACCTACTCTTAATTTGGAACAAGAAACATCCGTGTGAAGTGCAAGTGATTAACAAACAAGCTTAGGTATTTTTTTTTGGTTTGTGGTGTGCCTGTAGATAAATGCTTATTTCTGCTTATACAAAGAAATATCGTGTTTTGTTATGATGCTTTTTGTCTTAGGCTCTTAGCTTTCCATGGCTGAATATGGATTAATGGTGAGCAATACATACGATGTTGAATTGTTCACTTCATATTTAAACAAAATACTAGTCTTTTTGTTTTCATTTTATATAGCTGCTCTTCATCCACCTTATCATGTGCAATGCTTATCATCCAAAAACACAGTTTCCAATAAAATGCAATGGGATTGCATGGATTTCTAGTTTAGTGAGTTTGTTTTTGGGCATTAATGAAGGTACAGTTGGAACCTGATTTCTCTTTTCTTTTTTATCATAGCAGCATGTTCCTTGCTGTAATCTCTAGGTTATAATATGTTGAATTTATTATGATAGGTTGTGGGTTTGATCTTATTATGTAGTGAGTTGTTCTTTGAAATCTTGAAATACTGCAGTAAAAAGTTGGTATTCGGTAGGTTTCCTTGCCTGCTGAATGGAGCCTTCTGATCTTTTGTTCTTCGTTTATCTAATTTATTAGATGTCTCATCCTTTTGACCGATACCTTTTTTGCATTGATATGCTACGGATCAATTTCGGTAAAACTCATTCAGTTTCACTTGAGTTGGAACTTGTGGTGATGTTTGGAATTTGGTTCTGTTAAGGATGAGATAGGCTTCGGCGATAACTTTTGTTTTCTGAAGTAGCTACATTAATGTTTCTCGGTCAAAACCTTGGTGCACAAGTTGATTGGTGTTTACTGACTATTTCAAGTTGATGGTAATATGTACTTCATTGAAAGACCTTCCTAATTTGTAGTAGTTCCCCCTTTGAATTGTATATTAATTGTTTCCGGTAGGGGCAGATCCATATCTGAGCCCAGATACTTTTGAAAGATCTCTTGATGGCTGATGTTCTTAGGCATATGCCCTCTCTTCATTTCATAGTTCAACCTGTAGTTAAAAGTGTGTATTTGAAAGAGTTATCCCGGTGTTGCACCCGTCCTTAAAGAAATTTTGATTTAATTAGTTGTTTTCTTTTTGTTTGTTGCAGATTGTTGTCCTTGCATTTTTTTTTCCTTCTTGGAGCGGAAAGTTTTTTATTGATGGTCATTTGGTTAATTGGATTTTCCTCTATCTTTATATGCAGGATTAGAGGCAAAAATGTTGAAGGCCAAAATGCTATCAGAGTTTTCCTCTCTGTCTGATTGTTTACGGTTGAATAATGCTAGCCATACCTTTCCTAGTTCACATCCAATCAAGAAACCCTATCTTAATGTTGCAACGAATCGTTTCCTAAGTCCGTGTCTCAAAACCTCGTATCAGTCCGTAATTTCACCAGAAACCCACTCCACTCCTGCACAAAACAGGGTACAAATCCTCTCTGAAGCACTGCCGTTTATTCAGAAGTTCCGTGGCAAAACAATTGTAGTCAAATATGGAGGTGCAGCTATGAAGTCCGAGGCCCTCCAAGCCTCTGTCATTGATGATCTAGTTCTTCTCTCATGTGTTGGTCTGCGCATCGTCTTTGTCCATGGTGGTGGGCCTGAAATCAACCAGTGGCTTGGTAAGCTAGGCATCAAACCGAACTTTCTCAATGGACTACGCGTTACAGATGCATCAACAATGGAAATAGTGTCAATGGTGTTAATTGGAAAAGTCAACAAAAACCTTGTTTCTTTGATCAACAAGGCCGGTGCTACTGCAGTTGGATTGTCTGGTATTGATGGGTGCTTACTAACCGCCCGGCCAAACCCGAATTCCGCTCAACTTGGCTTTGTTGGAGATATCGCCTCAGTCGATCCATCGGTTCTACGTCCACTTATCGACAACTACCACATCCCCGTCATTGCTTCTGTTGCATCTGACAGAACAGGTCAATCATATAACATTAATGCCGATACTGCAGCTGGTGAGCTTGCAGCATCTTTGGGTGCAGAGAAGTTAATCCTCTTGACTGATGTGGCTGGAATTCTCGAAGACCGTGATGACCCCGGGAGTTTGGTGAAGGAGATTGATATCAAAGGGGTGAAGAAAATGATGGATGATGGGAAGATTGCTGGTGGCATGATCCCAAAAGTGAACTGCTGTGTGAGGTCTCTAGCTCAAGGTGTGCGCACCGCAAGTATAATCGATGGACGGTTGCAACACTCGTTACTTCTCGAGATTCTTACAGATGAAGGTGCTGGAACAATGATTACTGGCTGAAGCCTTCAAAAATACAATGATTCTGGTTCTGTCAGAATCTTAAGAAGGAAGTATATGTTGTTTTTGCTCTTTGTAAGTTGTGATGACTCCAATGTGAGTCCTCATCCTTTGAATTTTGTAAGCCTTATATATTCAATATTTATGGATTGTCTTGACTATAATATTAATATTTATATGTTTATGCCCATTGGTTAAGACTTAAGACGTCGTCGTTTTACATTGGACAATGGTTTTTCTTCCCCATTCTTGGATATAGCAATCTCTCACCCAGCTTTGTTTGAGTTTTAGTGAGCAGGATTTCACTGCATTAATAAATAAAAGGGGTTTTGAGACTCTTGGTCCCTCATGTTTTAGATTTGTTTCAAAAATAATCCTCATGTTTCTAAATGACATTCTTGGTCCTTTAAGTTTGTATTTTGTAAATTTAGGACAATTACCTAATTAACCGTCTAAGTTAACGTCGGCTAAACTTTTGATCCAACCTGCATCTACACGATTAAACATCGACATTAAGAAAAATTAAATACCTTGTAGAGATTTTTTTGTTGTGCAAGGTGGTGTCGATTTGAGGGAAAAAATTAGGATTTGAAAGAGGAATGAGGGGAATGTCCACGTTTAATCGTTTAGATAGATATGAAAGCATACGTGGCTGCTGTCAAGTTAGATAAAACATTTTTGTCGACGTTAAACTAATTAGGTAATTGTCCTAAATTGAAACAAAATACAAATTTAGGAGACCAAAAGTTTCATTCAGAAGCATAACGGTTATTTTTGAAACAAATCAAGAACATGATAGGACCAAAAGTTTCAAAATCCCAATAACAAACATACTGCACAATTACCATCTTGTGCATGAAAAAAATTAACTGAATGTGTGTAATACACAAAGTATAACAAATACTTCCACAAACAAAATTAACTAAAATAAAAAGATCTGTACCAGAGCCGAAGCTTCAATGTCTTTGAGAGCAATAATCAGAACAACAGGATACAAAAAATTTGCACCACATCCAAAAATAAAACAAAACAAAACAAGGAACTGTTTCATTCATCAACTTGTTGTGTTAACTAGCACACCTCCATGAACATACTTAAGCTTAAAACATGTAGTAATAGTTATACCGTAAAATTACTAGTGCACGATGCTCCCGCATGTTCTGTTTGCAGAATAATACATACATACGCCAACAGAGGACATGTTTTCTCATAATATGTACAAGAATGGAATTAGACAAGAAACTCTATGTACTTATTTTCAGGACATCTGAGATCCCAGAAAAAGAAAAAAAGGTAAATTCTGTACAATAATACCAGTCAAAGTATCTCTGCATCAAACTAGTCTTATACTGCTGCTTCACTCTGTGGCTTCCCAGCTTGCTTGAGTATGTTGTTTTTCATTTCTCTGAATCCACGTAACGCTTCTAATGCATCAGCAGTGGTCTTAGGAGAAACGAGACTAGAAGATGTCAAACGTGTAGAACCGGGCTGCTGCTGGATCGCTTGCTGTGTTGTAGGGTTTTTATTAGTATTCGAGGGGCGGTTGTCTGAGAAATCATGCCTGGATTCATGCATCATCACCAAGTTTGCTGAATTAGAGATGTCTTGACGAAGTGGCGGAGCCTGTTTCATCATACAAAAAACTGCAACTGCAGCATCTTGAGATCTTTTCATACCGGAATGTACTGCAGCCTCTTTCTGCCCCGGTTGCTCAAATGAACCCAACCTGCATGTAACTTGCCGTCTCATTCATTCATATTTAGTAATATTGTTTCAGTGTGAAGGAACTTCTCAAGACTCAAAAGTTTATCAACAGCCTCAGGAACAAAGCGAAAAAGGACGATTGCGGTATTGCACAGGTACGAATATGCAAGTGCAGGATTTTTTTCTCTTCAGTGAAGAAAAAAAAGGATATATGTCCCGCTTGTTGAAAATCGACTTTCAAAAACTCTAAGCCCACCAAACTTCAAAAAAGACAAAGGGGGCCTTTAAGTGCACCACACTAAATCTACCATTGCCCTTAAGGGCATCCCAGTACATGCCTGTTTTTAAACATTATTGTGGTGCTCGAGGTAGATTTAGTGTGGTGCCTTTAAAGACGTCCAAGACAAATATAGACCATATAATGGACTTCTAAATCATACTGAACTGTTTGAAAGTGATTTTCAACATGATGTCACGGTAAGTTGGACACGAGACATTCAAATACCAAACTATTGAAAATTCATTGCACCGAGCAATGAGAAAAAGAACAAAAGCCTCACATGACATTCCAGACTATATCTCGTCTCACCATCTAGCAGGCAAGAGGACTGGTTGAACACAATCATAAAACAAATAATTTGCACACACAAAAAGAATTTATCTAAAAAAGAAACAACAAGGTTGGGCGGATTCCAGGGGTCCAAGTGGTTGGTTTCCTGTTTCATCTAAATGGGTAGACCAATCCGGTCCCATGACCGATTTACAAAGTTCAGTGATCAACCCCAAGACAACTCAAAATTCCATCTTCCTATATATCTCAAATTTGCCTCCTAGATTCATCGATAGCTGCAAACATATGGGAAAGCGTGTATTGAAGCAAACTTCTAAGATTTATCACCAACCGGCCGCCCCCCTCAAACCCAAAAAAGATGACGAAATTTCTCCAGAAGAGATTTACGCTACTTCCAAGCAAGTTACCAGGTCCTTGTTTCAAAGCAGTGAACAAAATAAAAGAATGTGTTGAAATTAGTGTGCTAATTAATTAGTGATCTAATTATGTTAATTAGTGTACTGTTATTTTTTAGGACCTTTGTTTAGGCCCTTAAATAGTTGCTTTTTATCCTCTAGTTATTCCAAGTTATTACCTGGACTAGTGAGCTGTTTTTACTGTACAGTGTCCGTTGGGAACACTGTACATAGCCGTTATATTGTTTTTGCTGTATCAGGACTTCCTGAGTCCTTTATATAGCTGTTTCCTTTCTAATTGTAATACACCAAGTATTATTCAATCAATATAACTCTTTTTCTCCTCAATACTTGTCTTAAATTCTACATGGTATCAGAGACTTGTCCATAATCGATCAAACTCAAATTTTTCCGAGATTTTTTCAAAAACCAGAAAATGTCTTCTGTTGAACAATCAACCTCCACTGATGTTGTTCCACATTCTGAGGGAACAAATCTCATTCAGGGAGGGAGTGATACCAACGGTCATCTCCTCACTAGCCACAAATTCGATGGTAATAACTACCATTTGTGGTCTAGATCTCTGCTAATGTATGTGTCTCGGAAGAAGCAAAGAAGGACATCTGAATGGGGATACTCCCCAACCAAAAGAGGATGATCCTAAGTTCAGACAATGGAAGGCAGACAACAACATCATCATGTCATGGCTTATTGGATCCATGACTCGTGATCAAAGTGAGAACTTTATGTTCTTCAACACCGCTCAAGAGGTTTGGGAGGTCGCTCATGATCTCTATTCAAAAAGAGACAATACTTCGAGAGGTCTATGGTCTCAAATCTCAACTTAAAGAGTCGAAACAATCAGATTCTACTGTTACTCACTACTTCAATCTTTTAAGTAGAATCTGGCAACAACTTGATCTGTACAATGAACACAAGTGGAACTGTTCTGAAGATCACAAAAACCATAAAGTATTCATTGAAAGAGACAGAGTGTTTACTTTTCTTATGGGGCTCAATCCCGAGTTGGATGATGTTAGGGGAAGAGTCCTTGGAAAATCTCCTCTCCCAAACTTGAAAGCTGCTTTTGCTGAAATTAAGCATGAAGAAAGCAGGCGGAAACTTATGTTGGGCAGCAATCAAGCTGCTGTTGTGCCCCAAATCCCTCAACAAGACTCTTCTGCTCTTGTTTCTCAACCTCTACAACCCTTCAAAGGAAAGAAAGAAAGGCCTTGGTGTGATCACTGCAAGAAGCAAGGGCAAATCAAAGAAATCTGCTGGAAACTTCATGGAAAACCAGCAGACTGGAAACCTAAAGCTGGAAATGGAAGGGAATCTCAGGCTAATCTCTCTGTCCAGTCTGTCCAGAAAGAAGTCTTCACACAGGAACAGATGGAAGCCTTAAAAAGACTCTTTCAATCCTCTTCCAGCTCTGGAAATCAGTCTGTTGTATCCTCAGCTTCTGTAGCACAGACAGGTATCATTTCTCAAACTTTCAAATCTCATGTTCAGGATCAATGGATCATTGATTCTGGTGCTTCTGAACACATGACTGGGGACAAAACATTGTCTTCCTCCATTCACCCTTGTCACAAGGGAGATATGTCAGGATTGCTGATGGTTCTACCTCTAAAGTAGAGGGTATGGGACCCATTAACATCAAAGGCATATGTCTCAAAGATGTACTATTTGTTCCAAAGCTGTCTTGCAATCTGATCTCTGTAAACAGATTAGCAAAACAGCACAATATGGTGCTAAATTTTTCCTCCACATCATGTAACTTTCAGGACTCCAAAACTGGGAAGATGATTGGCAGTGCTAAGACCAATTCTGGTCTTTATCTATTATGTGGTCAGAAAAGGATGCTTCTGGCTGTCTTAGTTCTAGTACGCATAGTGAAAATGTAATGCTATGGCACTATAGACTTGGACATCCAAATTTTGTGTATTTGAAAAAATTACTACCTGCTCTGTTTATCAATAAAAAGCCTACTGATTTTGTGTGTGAAATCTGTTGTCTTGCAAAGCAATCCAGAACTAACTTTTCTCAGAAAAGTTATCAACCATCTAAGCCTTTTAACCTGGTACACAGTGATATTTGGGGACCTTCAAAGGCTAAAAATATCACTGGTACTAGGTGGTTCATCACTTTTATTGATGATCACACTAGGCTTACATGGGTTTTTCTGATGAAAGATAAGTCTGAAGCTGGTATGATATTTAGAAATTTCTATCACATGGTTCATACTCAATTTGAAACTGAAATCAAGGTTTTAAAGTCTGACAATGGGTCAGAATACTTTGAAACAACCCTTGGGACATTCATGAGAGAAAAAGGCATTGTTCATATAAGTTCCCGTGTTGATACCCCTCAACAAAATGGAATTGCTGAGAGAAAAAATAGGCACTTACTTGACACTGCCAGAGCAATTATGTTTGCTATGAATGTTCCTAAGTTTTTATGGGGAGAAGCTGTTTTAACAGCCACTTACCTCATTAACAGAATGCCTTCAAGAGTACTTATGTTCAAAACACCTATTGGTGTGTTTAAAGACATATATCCTAACTGTTAGTTCACTCAAAACCTTAGTCCTAAGGTTTTTGGGTGTACTGTGTTCATTCACAATCACCACAGAAACAAACTTGATCCAAAGGCTATCAAATGCATTCTGATTGGGTACTCCCTTAGACAAAGAGGGTATAAGTGTTATTGTCCTTCTACAAGGAAGTTCTATAACACAATGGATGTAACTTTCCTTGAATCTAAGCCCTATTATGATACTCTTGCAGATTCTGAAAATGACTATTTGAATTCCTCTCAAGGATGGAATTTACAATCTCCTCTTGGTCTTCCTAGAGAAACAGAGTCCCAAGTGGACAATGAAACTCAGGACCCTATTACAGAGGATCTAAATACCTCTGATAGAAGGATTACTAGCTATCCTTTTGGACCTGAAAAAGGATCCCAATGTGACAGACCCCCTGTGGAACTGGTTTATTCCAGAAAACACAGGAGATCAGAAAGATCTTCTTCACCTACTAATCTAGAAACTGAACATCATAGCCCTGGCAATCATGAAACCCCACATGATGATACTCCTGATGATAGGCCAATTGCCTTGAGGAAAGGAACAAGGGCCTGTACTAAGGTTCCCTTGTATAACCTTTCTGAGGCATATCAATCCCTCATGAACAACCTTAACAGTCGGTATGTGCCTTGTACCATTCAGGAAGCACTTGCAAAACCTGAATGGAAACAAGTTGTTGATGATGAAATTGGTGCCCTAATTAAAAATAACACCTGGAAAATCACCTATCTTCCTAAGGGAAAAAAGGTGGTGGGATGTAGGTGGCTTTTCACTAATAAGTATAACTCTGATGGGTCTATTAGCAGACATAAGGCAAGGTTAGTTGCCAGAGGGTATACTCAAACCTATGGCATTGACTATCAGGAGACTTTTGCCCCTGTTGCTAAACTAAACACCATCAGAGTACTTCTGTCCATTGCTATAAATTTGGATTGGCCTCTATTCCAATTAGATGTCAAGAATGCATTCTTAAATGGAGAACTTGAGGAGGAAGTGTACATGAAGATTCCTCCTGGGTATGAGACCCCAGAACAAGGAAATCTGGTATGTAAACTTAAAAAGGCCCTTTATGGGCTTAAACAGTCTCCTAGGGCATGGTTGGCAGATTTACTAAATCTGTAAAAGCTTATGGCTATCACCAATAGGGCTGTAAATGAACCTAAGTATTCGATTCGATTCGGAGTATTCGGCTCGAAAAAGCTCGATTCGGGCTCGGTCCGTGGGTTCGAAATTCGAGCCGAACCTTACAAATCAGATATTCGGTGGTCGAGCCGAACATGTTCGAACATGTTCGGCTCGGATATCATTCTTATATATATATATTTTTAGGCATCGACTCAATTGTCATTCTTAAAAAGAAAACCCTAATCCCCTTCCCAGCCCCGCCGTTTCTCTCCTCCCCTCCCCCGTCTGAGCCGTCTCTGCCTCTCTGGCTCTCTGCGCTTTCCTGGCTGGTGAGTGGTGGCTTCCTCCTCGTCCTCAGTCCTCCCTACTCCCTAGTCCCTCCATCCCTCAACCTCAAACCTCCAACCGTAGCATTCATCAACCGGGCCCGACCCGAGCACTAGTAGCCGCAGACTCGCAGTAGCATTCTCGCCTCCTTAAGGGGAAGGTATGATATGAATCAATGGCTTTACTTTTGTTCTGTCTGATGATTTGTTTGTTTTCCTTTTTGTTTGTTTTTCTTATATTGCTTTCGATTTGGTGCCAAACATGTAGAATCACTTTCTTATACTTCTTGAATGCGTGAGATATCTCTGTTTTGACATGGAAATTCTTTTGCTAAGTCGATTTTAGCTAAAACAAGAGAGATAATCTCAACTTATTTCTTCTTTAAGAATTGTTCTAGCTAGGCATGAGTACATACGGTTGTTACTGGAAAAGTCATTTAACGACAATATTGGACAAAACTCTATGAATAGCATTTCTTTAAAATAGTTTGTTATGTACATCCTATAAAGAATATGCATGTTTTCATACTAACATGTTCTTTTTTATTTAGGCGATTCATCAAGTTAGAGATACAATACAGAATGATTTGGGAAGATTACCAACCGATGCGGAATTGGCGAATCGGTGAAAATGGATTTGATAAAATTAAGGAAAAACTTGGAAGTTGGTCGTCTTTGCTAGAAACAAAATGATCAAGGTAAACTCTTGGTATCCATGCCCTTATTATTGCTAAAGCTGTTTATAATTTCGTTGGTGTAATACTTTCTTGATCCGTTGCGGCACAATCTTCGGCTTGTTCTATTTGTGATGAACAAGTATTTCCATGACTTTGGAAATGGCCCGAAATTTCAAGACCTCTGTCAAGCGGGAGTAAAGGGACTTATAACCGCAATTGATCGTTTTGAACCGGGAAGAAAGTTCAAGCTATCAACTTATAGTACGTTCGGATTAGACATGCTATTATACGTTCAATGACTCTGTCTAGCTTCACCAAAGTTTCCTTTGGTTTGGAATCTGTAAGTTTTTTCTCTCTGCTTTTCATTTTTTGCCTTCTGATTGATCATCAATGGCAACAACAAAACATAAAGGTTATTTCATAGACAATGAGAAAAATTAGGGGATAATAGTATCATTATCTCTAAGAAAGTATTAACTGATCAGAGGATGACACACGTGACACGACACATGACTAAAGGTTGACCCTTTAGATGTTAAGTGTCCTAAAAGTGAACCAAAAACATGTATAAAAAAGAGGGCCATATTTTTTTTTTGTGTGTAAACACATATAGATAAAAGAACTTAGTGGGGAAAATCTTGATTCGAAACAAAAAGGGCTTATTTCTTCGATCTCAAACAATTTAAATGAACAATGTTTGATGTGTGCAGGTTAGAGTAGAGATCCAAAAGGCGAAGTTAGAGTTGATGTTTGAACTTGAAAGAATGCCAAGTGATGAAGAAATAATAGAAAGAGTTGGAATCTCAGCCAAAAGATACAATGAAGTAATGAAAGTATCAAAGCCTGTAATATCTCTTCATGCTAAGAATTCAACAACAAAAGAGGAGTATATAAATGGGATAACGATGTTGATCTTGTTGAAGGTGATAAGAGGAGACAACACCTTTCTTCTTAGGCTTGCTCTTCTTTATGAATTTGGACAATATTGTTGGACTTGTTAATTTGGACTCTTTGTATGTTAATTTTTTATTTTTTTTATTTTCCCCAATATGATATCAATATATATATATCATAATTCATAATAATATATTGGTATGATACCAATAGTATCACAAAATTCTGATTTTTTTAAAAACCCAGTTCGAGCCGAACATGTTCGAACGGTTCGACATGTTCGAGCCGAACCGAACCGAGCTTTTTTCCCCATATACCAGGTCGAACCCGAGCCGAATAATGAAAAGCTAAGGCTCGGCAATTTCGAGCCGAGCCGAACCTAAGGTTCGAAAAAACCGAGCCGAGCTCGAACCCTGCCAGGGTTCGGTAGGGTTCGGCTCGTTTACAGCCCTATTCACCAATGCCATTCAGATCATACTATGTTCACCAAGTTCACTGATAATGGCAAAAGAGTTATCCTAATAGTCTATGTTGATGATATAATCATCACTGGTGATGATTTGAATGAAATTCAACTCCTCAAGCTATCCCTGGCTAAGGATTTTGAAGTCAAAGATCTGGGCCAGCTGAAATACTTCCTTGGCATGGAAATATCTAGAACTGCTGTTGGCATTCATATATCTCAAAGAAGATATATCTTGGATCTTCTTGAAGAAACTGGGATGGCAAGTTGCAAACCTGCAGCCTCTCCCATAGAGCCTAACCTGAAATTTACAAAAGAAGGCTCCAAGAATTATGTTGATGTTGGGAGATATCAAAGATTAGTGGGAAAACTCATCTATCTTTCTCACACAAGACCTGACATCTGCTTTGCTGTTAGTCTTGTAAGTCAGTTCATGCATAAACCTTGTGAAGAACATCTTCAAGTTGTGGACAGAACCTTGAGGTACCTAAAGGGGACTCCTGATCAAGGACTTCTATTCACTAAAAATGAGAACAAAGACTGCATATATACACTGATGCAGATTGGGCCAGTTCTATAGTAGATAGAAGATCTACTACTGGGTATTGTTCATATATTTGGGGCAATCTAACTACTTGGAGAAGCAAGAAGCGAGTCAGTAGTAGCTAGAAGCGATGCGAGGGCCGAACTTAGAGCTCTATCTTTTGGGATCTGTGAAGGCATGTGGTTAAGGAAGATTCTCACTGAAATTCAAGCTCCAACAAAATTCTCTACTCAACTGTTCTGTGATAACAAATCTGCCATCAACATGTCAGAAAACCCCATTCATCATGACAAATCCAAACATGTTGATATTGATAGGCATTTCATCAAGGAAAAGGTTGAGAACAAAGAAATACAGATCTCCTTTGTTCCTTCTCATGATCAAATGGCTGATATCTTCACCAAAGGGACATCTATTGCTCGGTTTCTGCATATTAATGGCAAGCTTGGCTGTTCATCTCTATACACAACCAACCTTGAGGAGGGGTGTTGAAATTAGTGTGCTAATTAATTAGTGATCTAATTATGTTAATTAGTGTACTGTTATTTTTTAGGACCTTTGTTTAGGCCCTTAAATAGTTGCTTTTTATCCTCTAGTTATTCCAAGTTATTACCTGGGCTAGTGAGCTGTTTTTACTGTACAGTGTCCGTTGGGAACACTGTACATAGCCGTTATATTGTTTTTGCTGTATCAGGACTTCCTGAGTCCTTTATATAGCTGTTTCCTTTCTAATTGTAATACACCAAGTATTATTCAATCAATATAACTCTTTTTCTCCTCAATACTTGTCTTAAATTCTACAGAATGAGACTAACGTAACTAGCGGTATGAGAGGGCAAACTTCCTGGATCACTCAGAGAACAAAATTGCTGCTAACTGAAACACTAATTACGCATTCCGTGTTCTCCTTGTTCCCGCCTTTTGATATTTCCACCCTTTTTGGCAAGCAGAACAGAAAAGGCAGCAAAGTAACTTGCTGATGTACCAAATCTTGTTAAAGCAAACCATATCAAGAATCGTATGATTCCCGGTATAAAGATAATAACTTGAGTGGATTTGCAAAAGAAGAAAAGAATAAAAAGAGCATTATCGGTTCGTAGCAATGGGAAAAGCGAGAAAAGTACTGACATAGAAGAATCGTTTGTTTCGAGCGAAAACTGTCATCTGATGCAGGCGGCTACTATTCTTTACTTCATCTAGCCATTAACATTTCATATCAAAAGACCATTCTAATCAAAATGAGGCGCAGTCAACAAGAAAAAATTTAAAAAATCTTGCCATTGTTGCTGATCTTTGATATAAAGAATCCTACATTTCTTAATGTCTCATCATTCACAAGATTTTTCCTCTTAAGGATTGAATTTGGCCATAAGCTCTTGAATGCTTGCAAGAAGAAAGAAAGAGAATATTTTCTCTTATATTTCATTTATAGGTATAAAGGGCCCTCTCACACAAAAGATATTCAAAAGGTATGATCAACAAAATCTCCTTAAAGAAAGGAAACTGTTCTCCTATCAGGAAATTCAATCAAATCCCCTTTTTCTAAACATTAACCAAATAAAACAGCTCACATGTCACGTGTAGAAAACTAAAAATGGTAAATCCAATTACGACCAAATAAAAACAAATATTTCCAAGATAATTCCGTAACTTCCTACAGTTTCCACTTGAATAATGTTTCACACGAGTCAAGAATCCATTTTGTATGGCAGATGGAACTTATGTTATTACATAGCCTTGTTTGAGTATCAACTAGTGCTTTTGCCACGTTAGACTGTCAGTCTCATCTCTATCTCACATCCCTCTTCTTATTTCTCTCTCCACTTCTGCAAGTCTTACTTAGATCATATACTAATGCATGAAACCAAGATCAGTATATCTATTTGACAACTATAGACAACTTTTACAATATATTCTCACAAAGGTCATACACACAGGGCATGAGGATTGGGGAGTTCGGAAAAAAAATCATGGCATATGGCAAAACTGTAATCACGAAATCAAAGCAAACCAAGCATTACTTTTATCCTCAAGATTTACGTATTTTTCGATTTGAATAAAGGAAGAACAAAAGAAAAAATAAAGTAGCAGAGAAATTTATCTGGCAAAAACAATGCCAATAAACATGCTCGCAATCTTTACGTGCCCAGGTGCCCTCAAGGTCACAAGATTTACACAGATCCACTAATAACTCGATCTTAAGCACAGTCACCAAACAAAATTTTCTCTTCCCACACCAACTCAAGGGGAGGGGAGGGGACAGAGGGAGGGTTGCAAAGCGTAAAAACATAATTAAGACCTATGACTGACTGGCTTTAAAGTTGCATAGAATCTTAAAACATCCTTAACGGTAAACTCCATGAAGCTACAACCACAGTTTCCATGTTTTACAACCACAGTTTCCATGTTTCATACTTGCCTTGAGACTAACTTAGCAAGGCCAAGGGTAGGCCAAATGAAGGAAAATAAAATATTTGGATCAGTAACATCATTTTAAGCATAAATCTAATACAAAATAATTTAGTAAGCTACATGATTGACAAAGCACATGCTCACCACCTCCAATAATAGCGAAATAGAATCTACAAAAATGGGATGCTGTAAATATGGTGAATGTACAGTATTTCTAGAAAGGCTGTCAGAATAATAGGACATTCAGAATATTGATTGTTAAAAAATAATGTACATAATGATAAAATCAACAAGTGTTACCTGCTTCCAGGAGCCACCAAATCATCATCATCCACGACAAAAGGACCAGAAAACTCAGAATCATCGTAATCGTCCTGAAAAGACAATCTACTCGAGCTTCTAGAAAATGACTTCTGTGGTGAGCCAGACAATATTTTCGCCCCTAACAAATTTCCAGCTTCATCTTTCTCAAGCAAGGGCAACTACACCAGAAAAATCATCATTTATAAGTAAAACAAGCCTAGGGAAAACTTTGAATATGCAGATGAAAAAAAAGGCAGACTACCTTTTCCATAGTGAAGCTTGTCTGGAACAAACTAGAACGCCCTTCAGTCTTGGCAGCCACAGACCTGGGTAGCCTCTGGTTGTTGGACAACAGAGGACCACCGGGAATTTGTAATGCAGGTATGGTAAGTGGAGCACTTTCCGTTCGTAAAAGAGCCATGGATGTACTAATCCCAGGAGCATATGTAGGTGGTGAGGGAGAAGGTGAATATGAGAAATTAGGTGAGGGCGAGTACTCATCATAACTAGTGCGCTTAACGTGAATTTGTGATGATTCATCAGACAAATGACGAGGTAAACTAGTTGGAGGCAGTCCATGTGAAGGCTGTTTAGCATGACAAGTAGTAGCACGAGATTCTGAATAAGTGGGTGAAGGCAAGGCAATCTCTGAAGGAGGTGAAGCTCTGTACAAGCCATAACTCCAGCTATGACGCCTCTCAAACGGAGAGGAAGATGGGGAAACACGAGTCAGAGGACCACAAGGAAACATCTTGAGAGGATCCACCATTGGACTACCAACATAATCTTGTATAAATTGAGGTGACATCGGTGTTGATGGTTCAGAGCTCACATCTGAAACTGAAGAACGGTATAACACCGAGAGGCAAAGCCTACCACAATAAGTATCTATGGGCGTGAACACAAACCGCTGCATTTCTGCTTCTTCACGATGAGTAAACGGCTCAACAAAAGAAGATACCCTATGAACAAGATTATAAGTTCGAATCTGGGGTGAGGAACATAATTCTTTAAACAGCTTATAAGCAGGCAAAAGCCTAACAGTTGCAAACAAAGACCTCAAGAGCAATGTAGACTTCTTGTATATAATGTGTGAACTACTACTACCACTGGACCTCTTACTCCCTAACCCACCACCACCACCACCACTACTAGGCCCGGCATTATCATTCTTCCTGCGTTCATATTGCACAACCCATCTCTCCAAAACCTTCTCTTTTGTGGCTACATTCCCATAATCATCAAGCCCTGAATTCCAATAGTACCTCTCCTTGGACGACAAGCTCCTATTAAATCCACTTTTCAGGGAACCAGCCAAAGGGTCGCCATTACCGACCTTTTCCACCAAAATAACATCTGCAATCAAAGGGTCAAAATTACCCTGCCTCCAAAAGTCTATGTTTTCTAATGCAGCAGGGCAATCCCTCAACGCAAGATTAAACCACTTGTCCCTTGGCCTAATACTAGTTGATGAAGAGGAAGATGATGAGGGAGAAGACATTACTTGTTCCCCACTATAGTTGCGCGATGACACTGACACAAGAGGACACCTTGCTTCAAGTATTATATGAAGGCTTTTAGCGAAAAATTCAGTGATAATTTGCTCATTTTTCGCCGGTTCCAAACTAGTATTTCCATGATGTGCTGCCATACTACTATTCTATCAATTTCTCCACAGATAATCACCCAAAAAAAAAAAAAAAATCAAACAAAAAGCTCTTGGCACAAGCGAAACTTCGCTGAGGAAAGTTTGGCGCCTAAAGGACGCAGATATCAAAGTCCACCAAAAAAAAACTACTTAGCAGAAAATAATCGCACAAACAATATAAAGAAAACCCACAAAAAAAAGGCACTAAATTTAACTGGGATTTCCCGAGTTGTATCGTGTACTCTGAGCAGATGATCGTGCCGGCGGTCAGGTATTGGGTGATGATAGCCGCAAAAAGTTTGGCAGCGGGTGGTATGTATGTATTTGGGCGGGTCCCAGTTGTGATGGTGGTGGTGGTGGTGGTGGTGGTGGGGGGTGGGGTGAACTAACTAGGGAGAAGCATAAGGAGTGTGGTTGCCGATGCGGGCAGCGGGAATCAGCAGAAGATATGGGGAAGTTCAAGGGCGGGGGTGGATTGAAGGATCAAGGATGCGGCTTCAATCAGATATAGAGAGAGGCGAATAGCACAAGAGTCAACAAAATTAGTTCCTCTTTTACTTGGGGAAATACTCCTAGACGCAAACTCCTATGAAACTGTTATAAACTTTAGGAAGGAAAATTGTTTGTTATGTTATTCTTATTGTAAAATGGGTATTTATGGAGTAATGACGCGGACACAACGGTGATCTGTTTCATTGATGATAATAATACGTCTAAATTGTTACATGTAAATCTAATTAGTGGTGCAGATCATTGTTGTGTTACTCGTTGTGACACAACCGTTGTGTCTGTATCATTATTCGTATTTATAATAGAGATTATAATATAGAGACAATAATTTTAAATGAATTCAAAATATACGTAAATCAATCAGAATAATAAATAATCAATCAATGATAGTATTTCATAAATCTTCTCCTTGATATCTATTGTTCAACAAACAACACATATGATATGTCTCATTAAAAAGAAAAAAACTCTGTGGGGATAAATCATAGCTAAAGCAAAATTATACATATTTACTTACTTAGGCCCTGTTTGGATTGAGAGAAAATGGAGGAAAGGAAAAGAGAGGATTTAGAGGGATTCAATTTGGAGTGTTTGGTAAGATTTAAGGTGAAGGAAATGGAGGGAGATGAGGGGAAACCAAAGGAGAAGACCCAGTAAAATTTTAGCGAAATTTCTTTCCTCAAAATTTATATTTTAGTAAAATACCCCTCAAAATAGGTTTCGGAAACGGAAGGAAACCCATTATATTTTTCCAATAAAATATAACATTTACCTTACGGTATCTCCTTCTCCTTTTATTTCCGTATAACGTTCTCCTTCTCCTTTTATTTCCGTAAAGTTCAATCCAAACACCCTAAACAGACTTCACAATCTCTTATTCTCCTTTCCTTTCTTTTCTATTACCATCCTCTTTTTTCTTTTCTACACGTTTCCTTCAATCCAAACAGAGCCTTAGAAAAGGAAATATTATACGGATTTACTTACTAAGAAAAAATTCAGTGGGAAAAAATTTTAGTTAATGAAAAATTATACTCCTTCCATTTTTTTTAAGTGTCGCCTTTTTTTTGAAAGGTAATTGCTTTTGGAGAAAAATAATTAATCATTTCCATCCTACAAATGACTAATCTTAAGTTAAAAAATGACCAGGTTCATCCGAAAAATGACAGTTATTTTTTCTCCAAAAGCGACACTTAAAAAAACGGAGGGTGTACATATTTATCTGTGTTTGATTTACACTCCCTAAACAAAACATCAATTTGGATTGTTCAAGCGTCCCTCTTTCAAATGTTGGCGTCAGAATTCGGAAATGTCTTGATAAATAAATCTATCAGATTGTCGGTTGATTGGATTTTGATATTGTCGAAAATATCACGGTGGCGGTAACGGTGGATATATGTGGATATCTGGCTAGTAATGTGTGATTTCTCCGGTGAGAGTGGTGGTGATTATGAAAAATATGAAGACTCTGGTGACGGGTTCACGCTAATATGAATGCGGGTTCAGAGTCGACAAATTGCCAGAGCTTGGTCTGCTTGTATTCATATATCGATCGCTATGATTTACATGTTGCCCCTATTTATAGCTCCCAGACTAATCATAATTAAGCTAATCTTGACAAGACATAACTAAGTACAATTAGGCACGCTAAACATGGTTGTATTCCCAGCTATGATGATTAACTCCGAAGCCAGTTGTGCTTGATGCGGGCCTGTGAATGGCTGGGGATCAGTGATCGAGCTTGATCTCAACTGCGTAGGGATTGAGTCCAGGTTGCCTTGAACCATGAGGGGGCTTGAAGAGGTGGACCTCGAGCCGGTGGGCTGTGGAATCGGTCTCAGCTCGAAGTCTACCCGTAGATGTGGCTGGACCAACAGTCGGTGGCTTACTTTCGGCTTGGCAGCAAGCGGATTGAAGGTGTAGCCGTTCGGCTGTCGTGATGTGACCTCTATTCGGGGAGGATGTCGGGTCCGTAAGACCGTTTGCGGGTTTGGCATATCAATGGCCCCCTACTCCGTGTCTCATCTATTTTCCCAAGAAGAGTGAGGCATGGAGTAGAGTTGTTGGCGACTTTAGAATACCGCGGCCCGATAATTTCCGCGAGAGGAGTTTGATTCCGATCTAGATATCATCAGGCTTAAAATCAAATCCGTAAGATATTTTGTAAAGGTGTTGTGCTATGGAGCGAACAGGCTTTGGCAACTTTATGGTTCGAGGCGACTCGTTGCGGTATGCTGTGCTATGAATCGGACAGACTTGAGGCCGTGATCGGCAAATGTTGTTGTAGGAGTTAAAGGAGGCGTAACCTCGACTTTTCAATGGATGTGACGGTTGACATGATGGACGATGGTTTCTGATTGGATGGTAACACAACGATAACCGTGCGCGTCATAATTGTGTTTGAATTTTGAACTTTCGGACGTGACGGTTCACTTTCCCACCTTATCTCGTGCCTATATAAGGAGCTTCCACCCTTATTTATACACTTTTGCGAAAACCATTTCTTTTTTGGCAAATAGCTCCGGCAAAGACAAGAGGTTTCCGGTGTGTTTTAGGATTTTTCCGGTGAGAACAAGTGAATAAAAGTTGTTCTACTGAGATTTATGGCTGACTTTTGGAGGATTTCGGAAGCAAGTTTCCTGCAAGTTTTCAGATCAAGAAAACCATTACTTTCCTCAAATATTAAGGTAATCCTCGGGCTTCTCTTTTGCTTATCACTATTCAAAAGCTTATTATTAGTTACTTTATGTTGAGGCATTGTTTTGAGGCCTGATCACGTAAGGTTTCCTTTGTTTGCTGCAAAAGCTAGGCATTATCCTTTTTTAAAATTTGACCATGTTCTTCGTTTGTTTTCCCCTGGATTTACTCCGAATGCACCCCGTAGCTTCTAAGTTATTGTTATTTTGTTATTGAGAGAGCAAAAAGGGCGAGGTGTCAAGATTTAACAGGCTCGTTCATCTCGACCCGACTTCTGAGTGTAGGCGATAATTAATCCACCTCGCCCTTATGCTTTTCAGGATGTCTTCGGAATCGGCTACCGAGAGTGATGTCATGGCGCGTGGATACGGATCTGGAGGCGAAGGCGGAGAATGCGGCTAAGGCGGCGAAGGCTCGTCGAACTCAAGTCAGCCCGCTCAGAAGGTCAGGGTGAGCGATCGCGGTGGAGCCGTTGTTAAGAAACCTGTGGTCGCGGCCAAAGAGAAAGAAAAAGAGAAAGCTCCCCCGAAGGCTCGCTCTCCGGCCCTTCACGAACTCGTACATCAGAAAGTCTTTGACAAGGAGGTAGAGAACAAATGGCGGAAATTCAGGGATAACAAGGACTACACGGCTTCTTTGTTGGCTTATGACATATCCCGTATTATAGATTTGTCTAGTTCGAGAATGAGAAAGACTGGAACAAAACTCAAACATGTGGCCGCGATCCCAAGGATTATTTGTGGTTGCATTACGATCACTTCGTTGCGGGTCTCTAACCCCGTTCGACCTATTTTTTGTGGAGTTCCTGTGGGAGTACTGATGCCTTGCCATGTGACCTACCTTAGGGACGGGAGAGTCGTTATGGCGTTTATCGTGATATGTAGGTTGTTAGGTAAAGAGCCCACCATGCCGGTGTTGCTAAGCTTTTATTCTTTCTCGAGACGTGGGGTCGATGGACAGCTTTCTCCTTGAAAAGGCAAGTGTCATTTGCTCTTCGATCTTCATTGATAAAGTCAACTCATGAAATGAGAGATGTATGCGGGTTGAATCATCGGTGGGTTGGCCCTTTCCACACTACGCCGCTAATACGTCCAAAAGAACCGGGATCTAAAGACGGGTAAACCCGACGATAATGAAGCGAAGTTTGTTAAGGAGCTCCATACACTCTTAGGCTATAATGCAAAACATGGCACTCAAAAATGGACATTCAACTCACGGCTTCTTCTTGAAGTTACCGAGACATACTGCCGAGCTATTGGAATAGCTAGGACGGATATAGGGTCTCATCTAGTCGATGTCCGCCCCATTGATTCCGATCCTGCTTGGATCGAGGATTTCCATATAGGGAGATGTCTTCTCTCTTTATGTGAAGCTTGCGGGGGGATCCCGGACTTAAGCCCCCTAGTAAAATCTTTACTCTTTTATTCTTATTATTTTTATTGTCTTTGTTTGCGTTTCTTTTCTTTATTCTTGCGGACTAATCGGCTTTGACTTTTGCATCTATGATTAACCCCGCCAAAAGAGGAACGATGCCATTGCTATAAAAGGGCTACTGCAGCGGCTAGAGAAAAGAACTAAAGGCGATCCAGGAGACCGATCTGCCGATGATAAATGAAGAAAACGATACCGGGGACGCAAGTTTGGGATCACAAGCTTAACAAACAGCTCCCCGGGTTCCTCAAAAAAGGATAGTGATTGGACCTTTTTGCTGCCGAAAAACGGGCCCATGATGTTGCCCAATATGATCTTGTAAGGAAAAAGAGTGCCGAGACCACAGTTGGTCGTGAAACCATTCTTCTGGATAGTCCCGAGAAGGCTGAAAAGACTAAGGATCTTCCCCATTCAAAGAAATCTAGGACCAAAGAAGGTCAAACTTTGAAGCCTTCGTCTCCTTGACTTTGATCAGATCACAATCCTTGCTTTATGGGGGTGCAAGCGGCTCCGGCGAGCTACCGGCCCGACACAAAACTAAAAATGGTGACAAAACGAATAAGGATAAAGATTAATTCCGTCGACTCTCTCTCAACAGCTTGTTATGGGAAGTTCAGCCCCGTCGAAGAGAGGGCACATCTATGTGGTCAAGTCCGGATTTTCGGAGGACCACTGACAAAGCAGGTGCCGTTATTCTAGGCAATGCCATCGCGGGTGTTCCCCGGCTCATGAACTTTCCCTTGCCCCGACTCCAATGAAGTAAGGAAAGAGATAGGGAAGGCATTTTGGACCTTATTTATATGGCTGATCAAGTGGATCCCCGATCCGGTCTTATGGAGTCAATGGATGATCTTCCAGGGATTGCCGAAGAAGCTTTCAGTGTGGTAAGTCTTGGATACTTGTATTTTTCCCTTATATTTTCATATATGCATCTCAAGCTTCAATGTTTTAATTTCAGCTGGCAACCATTTTTAAACAAACGGGTTGAATGTACTCGGAGGAGGCTCAGGAGAAGGCCAAAGCTGTTGGCCGAGCGAGGAAGTTGATGGCGGACCTTGACAATACTGTTATGGAGCTTGGGGACCGCGAATAGCCGTTTCACTGAGCTAGAAAAGAAAACTGTTGAAGATAGGGGAGTTATGGAACTCGAGATGACCAAACTTTGAACTCTTTGCGAGCATGAGGAAATCCAGGCAAAGAAGTTGTCTGATGAGTTCTAGGCTCGATTGAACGAGGCCAAGCGCTTATGGGACTAGGAGGCCAAGAAAAATGCTGGCATGAAGAAGGAGCTCAATGCATTTAAAGCCGGGGAGGCGGCAAAACTGGAAGCCGTAAGGCTACAAGCTGTTGCTGATTTTAAGAACTCTGATGAGTATAAGAAAGCCATCAACGACGAGAGCCTTCTGTCCTTTGACCGTGGATTCTATCATATCTGCCGTTGTGTTAAGATTACTCAGAAAGAGGTAGCTCCGGGTCTAGAAGTGTTTCAAGGCTAGCTTACAACCGATCCCTACGCCCCTGCACTTCGCGCATTGCATCCAGAGTTTCCTATTTCTGATGATGAAGTTAAAGGATTTAACGAAGAGCAGAAGGCTAAAGGGTTGGGTGAGTGGAACCAGCCACCCCGCGCTTCCATGAACTTAAGAGACATGATTGAAGAGGCTGCTCGGGAAGATGATCCCCCTTTGGAAATCAAGCCTCCTACCGCCGCGGATATGGAGATGTACGAAGATTTGTTGGGTCAAACCTCGGGCTCGCAGATTGTACCCGACCCCTCTATTCAACCCTAGTTTTGCACTTCATTTGCTTTGATTAACTTATTCACTTTTCTCGGCTTCCATAACATTTGATCTGTAATAACTTTATCTCCTTTAAATTTAATTGTTGAATGTGGCAGCTGCCTTGGCCTTTAAGTGAATATTTTGTTAATTTTTACCAAGTGCTGACCTTGTCGCTGTTTTTTTTTTATTATTTTTGTTCAAAAACATCCTATCTCTCGAATTGGATTCACACGTGGGGGGTATCCGGCCCCCTTGTTTTGGACAAGACATGTACTCTCTAGATGTAAACTTGTCGAAAATAATTGAGCTTATCGACTGCGAACTTACTTGAATATTTTGCGGGGGTTGACCCCATTTTGAGCGGATTCCGGGCTCAAATACATAAGCTTTTGTTGAAAATCGTAATAACAAAAAAACATTCATAAAAGATAAAATGTATAACCAGGCTTTACAAGACAAGAAAGCCTAGACACTAAAGTCGTAAACGAGAGGATGGCCATGACCCAAAAAGAAAGCGGGCTTCTGTCGTAAACAAGAGCGGCGCCATGACCCAAACCGATTGTTACATATAATATCTTTTGAGATTATCTGCATGCCAATGTCGATTGAACTCGAAACCGCTCTGATCCTTAAGAATGTAAGTCCCTTTTTTAACCTTCTCGCGATCTGATATGGAACTTCCCAGTTCGCTGTTAGCTTGCCTTTATTAGGCAATAGACTCCTTTTTAACCAAATCCTCACAAAAGTTTTGAAATTGTCGCTCCTCCTGACGATAACAATCTTTCAATTTGATACACCAAGCCTGGAAAAGAGCCTGCGGATTCACATTGGGCATGTATGTTGGCCCAATAACGAATAGGGTCATCGGCCCAATCAGTTCGCACTTTCATAAGCCGGACTGGGCCAGGCACAATCCAGCCCACCTCATGCCTCTACAATTCTTATCATGGGCTAGACAACGGGCGTCGATCAGCAAAGCCTTCAGCCTACCCTTTATAGGTCGGCACGAAGCACTGAGGGCTGATCTACTCGACCCTCGGTTCGCAGTCCGCCAGCACGGACCAAGCCCGCTTAACTAGGCAACAGAGTTCATGCCCGAAGGTTACATGTGAAGAACCCGCAGTGGATATAAGCAAGCTCGCCCAACCTGAAGCTGCCACATCAGCCATATAGTTAATCACGTTTAATTATGCTTCAATTACCATCATTTGTAACCGCCGGCTCTTAGCCCTATAAATAGCGTCATTTGTACCCTGAAAAGGACAGGTCATTAATACAAAAGCAGATAACCTATGCCAATTCGTCGACGTTTGAGCTCGCTCATTTACAACTTTATTGTCTTCATATTTTCTTCAAATGTTTCTTGAGCACCACCGCTCCTCAACGGAAAAATCACTCACTTCCGCCAGATATCCACCGCTAAAATCATCATTACCCGTTTGTGATAACTCGGACGATATTGGCTGGCTCAGTTACCAGGAAATAACGCTTTCGAGCATTTTTCCGGTCAGATTCAACTCCTAACATACGTCTTTATGGCAACTCCGGCGAACTAAATGTAAGGAAATCTACGTGGAAACGCAGCGGAAATCAAAACTTTTTTTTCCCTTTTAACCAGGATCGACTTCGTTTAAGCAATAAACAAATAAGTAGTAGATGGTGGTTACCTTGCTTGATCTAAAAGATAGACGTTTTGACCGTCTAAGGAGAGTAGTGATGCACGGAGCCGTCCAAGCATTCGGCCTCTACCGGTGATCCACACGAACAGCCCGCCGGAATCCCATCATGGATTGCTACTAGAAAAACTCGGTTGCTAGACCGACTTTTCCTCTCTCTAAAAACTCTCTTTAAGAAGCTCTCTAATTTTCACAAGAACTATTAGCTCTTGGAATTGTGATGTACAAAAGAGCTAGCCAACCCCTCCTTTAAATAGAGTGTGGTGCGCCCCTATTGTCTCCCAATCTGATTGGGATTAGCTTCCTAGTAGATTAAGGAGAAAGAAAACATTTTCCTAGTAAAATAAGGAAAATCCCTTTTATTGATTTATCTCATTTAATTTTCAATATCTTATATTAAATATATTTCCAAGATATATATTGACAATATCTTATATTGAATATATCTTTATCTTATTACCATAAATCTATTTTCCAAAAATCAATTAATATATAATATTAATATTATGGTAATCTTATTAATTAATTTGCACAATCCAAGTGTATCATATACACTCAAAATGACGTCACCCTCAACCAACAAATTGACATCCGGAATATTTTTTAATTAATATAATGCTATGATTAATTAATTTGCAAAATACATGTGTATGTGGTGTGGGTGTATTTTGAGTTGAAGTGACGGTTTAAATGCATAATGAAATTATGTGGTGTACATTGTTGAAGTATGTACAAGTTGGAAGTGGATTTTTGCCATTGAGGCATTTCGTCAAACACTAAGGAGGAAAAACAGTTGGAGTTTGTTACAGTCGGTTGAGGAAAAACATTTGGAGTTGAAATTAATAACAATAAATTATAAATGGTTATTAAACTATATATAATATATAATTTCATAACTATAGTTTAAAAAAAAACCACGGCTTGGAACTTTATCTAAATAATTTATAAGTAAATTAAAGTATAATGTGTAGTTTTCTAATTGTTTATCTTTTATGATTAATTTGTAAGTAAATTAAACTTATATTTCATATAGTGATTACGATCATTTATAGTTATAATTTTTTTTCATATATATATAAGTTGATTTTATATCTTGATGAATCGATGCAAAATGTATATAAATGTTTTTTTTATTAAGCAACACCATTATATAATTAAACAATATATCAATGAGAGTTAGAAGATAATATATTTCGAATGTAATGAAGTAACAAATTTATTCAGAACAACTTCAAATCACTATCCGAGATATATTAGAATGATAGATAATATAATGATAATATGAGAATTAAAAGAGAATTATGAGGAAAAATTGATGAAATGGCTGGGTGTGTATTTATAGTGTGATGAGTGTGTGATATTTCAAAAGAAAAAAAAACGCCGGTTCTGGTCTCTGGGCCGGTTCCGGCCGGTTTGACCGCCGGTTTTGGTCTCCGGGCCGGTTCCGGCCGGTTTGACCGCCGGTTTAACGGCCGGTTCGTAGGCCCGCCGGTTTCGGGCCGGGCCGGGTCGGGTGAAACCTTAAACCGGACAGACCCGTCTACCCGCCGGTTCTACCTACCTGCCGGTTCGGAACCGTGGAACCTCCGGGTCCGAACCAGGAAAAGTAACGGAACCGTCCACCTCCTACTCCGAAGCCACCATTTATTATATCATTATTATTATTAACATTATTTATTATCAGTATTATTATTTTGAAGGGACCGATTTATTGAGGGATTCTTTATTTATACAACACCGAATTTACCATACTAACCATCTATTTGATCACTAGACACACAAGTTTAATGATTAGAGCACTAGACATACTTAACCTTGTTAAGAAAAATTTCATACATGGAAAGTTTGAGTACACAACCTTCACCCACCTCTGGCTGTTTCCATCAATTTTGATCTTACAAGGTCAACTTCGACAATTTTACGATGACGTCGTTCGATGACTCCAATTTGTCATATGTATGTAGACAAGAGAGACGATATTGGTTGCCCAATGTAGAGAAATATCGAGTTAGTCGACGATATTAATTTGTACCCCAATCAGCTTAAGCAGCCTTAATTTTGGAATCAAATTGCCTTTCAATAGATGTAGCCATAATTTGTTTTTGTTGACTCGCCAAGAATAGTAACATAATACTGAGAGCCATAAATAAATTTTTCAACACACAGACCCCAAACATCATAGTATATTAAATCTGATGATGCAGACGAAGTAAAAGATGACATGGGGAGGGACAGATGGTGGCAACTGACACATGGAACACTCTGAGTTTGATGCGGAACTAGAAAAATAAATATCATATCTAACGTAAACCTTGACAAAGAACCGGAAGCGAGCAATAACCAAATTGTTAATTAATGCCACTTTGAAATTAATGTTGGTGCGGCTGGAGATGAGAGCATATACGAGGAAGTGATTGAGGGATTGTGAGAAGTGATATAAGTCATCAATGACGAATCCACTGTGTCAGACGTGGCTTGAATAATCCTTAAGAAGAAAATATGTATCAAGTAATTAACTCATAGTAGGCTCTATGATTAGAAGCAAATTGTTGAACACAAGGGACAACAAGAACATTTAGAGTGTAAGTGTGTGTGGGAGTGAAGAAGGAGGATTTATGAACCATAATATGAAATTCGCAAACCCGAGCAATCACAGATGTTCACTTGATATATCCCGGACATCATACATTTCAGGTTTGATGTTCATGTTGCGAAAATTGTTCATCATGCATGTGATGCGTATCACTAGTATCCGGAATCCAATCTAGAGAAGCCGCGTGAACAATAGTAGTGTGAAAATCCTGAGGTGGATGAATGAGGCGTGGATCATGAAAATAAGTATCATAACACCAGTCATATTACATAATTGACACCAACAGGGTCGACCGGCCAAATTGAGGAGAGCCATGGCCAGAAGCACGACCCCGTCCTTGGCCGGTATGCCCCTTTCCCCTTTTGGAGCTAGCCGAAATGCATATTGCCTCTACCATGTCCATAAAGTTGCTGGTAGTTAAATTTGCAGCCAATTGTAGAGATGGAGATAATGAAACCACGATTGTAGTTAAGGTGCGGATAGGATAATTGTTTGGTGACGAAGCAACCACCATTTAGCAGTCAACAAGAGGGAATATGTAATATACCTCTTCAAGTATGATATGCATGCTTGATGAAACCATTGTCATGAAGAAGTCGTATTCGCTTTAGTCATGAGTTTTTATCTCTTTGACTTGTGTATTTTGTATTTGGAGGAACTACTAACTTGTATCGTTCTTCTTTGGCTTATCTATTTTCTTAATTGATAAGGTCTTTAATAAAATTTCAGTTAAAATAATAATAATAATAATAATAATAATAATAAAACAAGCAGTTCTAGTATCTGTGTATTCTGATTTTGTTTATGGTATCTGACGATACCGGGTTTCACTCCCTCCACGTGTCGTCAATCGATTGGTCATAAAACAATATCATGGATAAAACACCAAGGTAACCATGTCGATGCCCAGGCTCGAGGCTAAGGCCATCTAGTGGAAGCTAGGCTACGACGAGCGACTATCGAGCAGTGTGAGACGACAAGTCCATAAGGACAGAGTCCACGCCAGCTAGCAGTGTAGGACAACGAGTCTAGAGTCGATCAACGCAGGTCGGAAGTATCGACTCGAGGACATGGTCCGCACCAGCTGTCCAAGCCCATTAATAGCGATAGCTTGGGCAAGGGTTTAAGGCCCATATAAGGGTAAGTTTGACAATAGTACAAGCCGACTTAACCTTAGGGTTTAGGCAAGTGTTGTCATTATAAATACCCCAATCCAGGAACTACGTAAGGCTTGATTCCTGGAACCAAACAGGATACGTAGGCAATCTAAGACACAGTCTTGGACTCAGCCGCAATACCAACATCCACCACCACGTTCTTTTTAGGCATTAGGGTTCTTGAGTATTCTTCATTAGATTCATATTAGGGCCCGGATTATTAAGGTGACATAATTTGTCATCGTCATTGGCGCTAGAAGGAGGGTCTTCTATTGATCGGATACACAAGAACGCGATGCCTCCCAGAAAAGCTGCATCTAAAGCTGCCGATCAAGGCTCCCAGATCAACGAGCCGTCCGATCCCGATACGCAAGGGGAGAAAGATCCAGTCTTGGATCTCGTCCAGCAAGATCCTCAGCAAAAGCAGGGAGGGAAAGATCCAATCTTGGATCCTACCCAGGAAAATCCCCAGCACGAAAAGCAAGGACTTGCTCCAGAATATCGAGCGCTTGTAGATCAATTAGCAGGGGCGAACCTGGAGGTAATGTCTAGAATCATTGCAGAGGCGGTCACAGCACAAAGACAAGCGGCCGCCGCCCAGAAAGACGCCACGGCGGAAGAAGGTCGGAAAGATGCGGTAAATAGACCTAGATAGACTGCTGGAGACGAAGTCAGTGCGTCCTCTAGCTCAGTCGAGAGGAAGAGGCACGAGATCCATCAAAAACACCAGAAAATGGATGATGATAGCGTCAGGGAGGAGTTGAATGTTATTATGGGAAAGAACCAGGTTTCGTTATGCTTAGAGTCTCCCTTCACTAAGGAGATCGAGAGCTTTCCTAAACCCAAGGGGTTTAAGATACCGAAGATAGAGCCGTACGATGGTACCACCGACCCAGAGGACCATCTCCACAGGTATCTATCTCAGATGAGATTGGATGGAGCACCCGACGCGATGCGATGTCGGGCGTTTGAGACGCTACTCGTAGGTCGAGCAAGAGAATGGTTCACGAAGCTACGACCAGGGTCGATCTCCGGTTTTGCATGCTGCTCGCTCGCAAATTTCGAGATGCGTTCATAGTAAATAAGAAGTTTCATCTAAGTGCCACGCACCTCATGAACGTGAGGCAGCAAAAGGACGAAACAGTAATGGAGTATTTGAAGAGGTTTAATTTCGAGGCCATGCAGGTCAAGGATGCAGATGACCGACTTCTGATCACGTCGTTCGTGGGGGGGGCTGCGTAATACAAAGTTATACGTGAAGTTGAGCAGAGATGTCCCTCACATGATGGACGAATGTGTTAATGTGGTACATCGATTCTGTCAAGGGGAGGAGGCAGTGCGAAGGCCCACCCAGTCTGACTGGATGGATTCCAAAAAGGACAACCGAGGTCCGAACCGGAACCAATCCAAGAGACATGACATTGACAGCAAGCCGTCCGTCTGGGACCGTATCGAAACACCTGCCTCAGACCGTGGGGGCAAGAAGGGACCCACGCGTGATAAAGATTTTATTCCACTCAATCGATCTCGAGCCGAGGTGTTATCGATCATGCTCTCAAAGAATTTGGCAAGGAAACCGCCACCGTTGAAGAAACCTCGAGAGAAGAGGAATGCAAGAAAGTACTGCGATTTTCATGAAGATATAAGTCATACGACAGAGGATTGTATCGACCTTAAAAAAGACATTGACTCTTGCATCCAGGAAGGGAAGCTAGACGAAGTTGTTGACAGATCTCGGTATGATGGGCCCAGGGGGCGCGGAGAGTATAAGAGAAAGAACTCTGATCAAGATAGAAATCGGGGCCGAGACGCCCAAAGACGAAGAGATCGATCACCTCAGAGGAACCGATCTCCAGGTCGGGAGGGGAATAACAGAGATAATTTTGGTCGAGACAGATATGAAGATAACCGACCGGTGAACTATGTTAATACGATCTTTGGTCCTGGGGAGAGTGACAAAGACCAGACCAGTGAGGAGCCAGCTAGTAGCTCGAGAGAGCGCAAGCAGCTCAGATTCACGACAGAAGTCGGATACGGCCCTCGCGATGATATCCCAAAGTCTAGGAGTCATAGCGAAGGGTTAGTTATCGAGGCCGTGATTAGCCGAGCCCGTGTATCGAGAGTATGTATCGATAACGGGAGTGCAGTGAATATTATATATTACTCGGCGTTTCAGGCGATGAAGTTGAAAGAGAAAGACTTAGCTCCCATAGCATCCCCTCGCCTTGATTTACGGGGCAAGAAGTTCATCCTATGGGCTCGATAAAGTTACTCACGACGGTTGGGGACGGAGAAAAAGGAAGAACACTTGAATTAAGCTATGTGGTGGTCAAAGCTCCTTCGCTTATAATGTTATCTTGGGACGACCGCCCTCTTCGATCTTCGAGCTATCATATCGACTTTTCATAATAGCATGAAGTTCCCAACTAGGAACGGTTCCCACGAAGTAAAAGGAGATGTTGAAGTCGCTCGGAGTTGTAACTCGTCGTCATGAATGGGAAGATGGCGGTTCAACAAGTCTTAGTCGAGGAACGATTCCGGAGGAAGAGGAAGAGAAAAATTGGGTCTCTAGTGATGCGATTGAAAACGTCCGACTGCGGGAGGGAGAGGACGAACAATGTGTGCAAGTCGGGATTTGGATCCCAGAGAAGGAAAAACAGCTACTGATCGAGTTATTAATCGAGTTCAAGGATATTTTTGCCTGGAAGGCCACAGACATGCCGGGGTTGTCTACCGACATTGCGGTTCATAGGCTCGAAATTGACCAGGCTAAGAAGCCAGTCAAGAAGAAGAAGAGAAATTTCGCGTCGGATCGACTTGAGGCTATTGAGTTGGAGGTCGGCAAGTTACTAACAGCCCAGATAGTGAAAGAGGTATTCTATCCAGAGTGGCTAGCTAATCCGGTATTAGTCAAGAAGCCCGATGGCAGTTGGCGCATGTGTGTGGACTTCACAGACTTGAACAAAGCATGCCCGAAAGACTCCTATCCGCTTCTTAAAATTGACAGGTTAGTAGACTCGACTATCGACTTTGAAGTTTTTGGTTTTTTAGACGCGTATAAAGGATATCATCAAATTCTGATGGACCCTCGAGACGCGGAGAAAACAGCGTTTATCACGGAATTCGGCACCTTCTGCTATGTGACCATGCCATTCGGATTAAAGAATGCTGGGGCAACGTACCAGAGGGCAGTCAATAAGATCTTTGCAAAGCAAATTGGTAGGTGTATGGAGGTCTATGTAGACGACCTGCTTATTAAGAGTCGGTCTATGAGCCAGTACTTGGTCGATGCTCGGGAGGTTTTTGAAGTGTTGAGGGAGACGCATATGAGGTTGAACCCGAAGAAATTTACTTTTGGAGTCAGGTCGGGTAAGTTCTTGGGCTATATGATTTCGAAGGACGGGATTCGAGCGAACCCGGACAAGATCGACACTCTGAAGAATATGCCCGCACCCAGGAACATAAAGGAAGTACAAAGGCTCACCGGCCGAATGGCCGCTCTCAACAGATTCCTATCGAGATCCGCCCAGCGTGCGCTACCATTCTTCAAGATACTTCGCAAGGCCAGTCCTTTCCATTGGGATGATGCATGTCAGACAACCTTCGAAGAACTGAAAGTATATTTGTCAGAGTTACCCACCCTCACCTCACCTCGAGAAGGGGAGAAGTTGTTAGTTTATTTGGCCGTGTGCGAGGAGGCAGTGAGTGCGGTTCTAGTCAGAGAAGGGGTACATGGCCAGGTGCCAATATATTTTGTCAGCAAGGCATTGCATGACCCCGAGATCCGGTATTCACCAGCTGAGAAGTTAGCACTATCTCTGGTTCACGCGTCGAGAAAATTGAGACCCTATTTTCAGGCTCATCCTATTGCGGTAGTCACAGACCAACCTTTAAAGCAGATTTTGGCAAAGCCCGACACCTCAGGTCGATTGGCGAAATGGGTGGTAGAAATGGCCCAGTACGACACGAGTTCGTTCCTCGAACTGCAATAAAGCACAGGCCTTAGCGGATTTTTTAGCGGAAGGGATCTCTATCCAGCTCGATCAAGAGAAGCAGAGTCTAGAAGAGAAATGGACTCTCCAAGTCGATGGAGCATCGAGCAAGGAAGGGGCAGGAGCAGGGCTCCTTCTAGTAAGCCCGAAAGGCGAAGAATTCCCATACGCCCTTCGATTCGACTTTAAAGCAACGAACAACGAGGCCGAGTATGAAGCTATGATAACTGGTCTGAAACTTGCTCTGAAGCTGGGTGTCGAGGATTTGCTGGTATACAGCGATTCGCAATTGGTGGTAAATCATGTGAAAGGGGAGTACGTGGCTAAGAAAGAAACTATGAAGAATTACTTAGCAGTTGTCTAGGGTCTCATACCTAAGTTCAAGACAGTTCAATTTGAACAGATTCCTCGAAGTCAGAACAAAAGAGCCGATGCCCTCTCAAAGCTTGCATCGAACTTCATGTCTAGTAAGAAGGTTCTAGTCGAGTTATTAACCGAAAGGAGTTACATCGAGACAGAGGCCCAGCCGACCACTCAGCAGGCCACCTGGATGGACTCAATCGCCCTTTACCTCAAAGACGGAATTCTACCATCAGACAAGATACAAGCCCGAAAAATTAGACTCCAATCGGCTCGATATGCGTTCTTCGACGACATCCTCTATCGGAAATCTTTTGTGAGCCCATGGTTGAGATGTGTTTCGGAAAGTGAAGGCGAATACCTCTTAGAAGAAATTCACAGAGGAGCCTGTGGGAATCACTGTAGGGCCCGAATGTTAGCCCGAAAATGCAAGTTAGCTGGGTATTTTTGGCCGTCGATGCAACGAGATGCGAATAAACTTGTCCAGAAATGCAAATCTTGTCAGATTCATGATAATATTTCTCATCAACAAGCACAAGACATGAATGTCATTTCGTCAGCATGGCCTTTTGATCAGTGGGGAGTCGACATTGTCGGACCTCTACCCCGAGCCCCGGGAAATCTCAAATTCATGGTCGTTGCAGTTGACTACTTCACGAAATGGGTAGAAGCTAAGGCTTTGCCCGATATCCGAGCTGCAACCATCAAAAAATTTCTGTGGGTCGATATTCTATGCAGGTATGGAATTCCGAAGGCTCTGATCTCGGATAATGGTACCCAGTTCGAAGATCGAAAAGTTAGAGAATGGTGCAACGAATACCATATCGACCAGCGATTCACCTCAGTGGCTCACCCGCAGGCAAACGGTCAAGTTGAGCAAACTAATCGACAGATCAAGCTGGGGTTAAAGAAGAGACTGGAGGCAGAAGGTCGAGATTGGGCAATGCATCTCCCGAGCATCCTATGGTCGTATAGGACAGCTCCTAATTCATCAACAGGAGAAACTCCTTTCTCTTTGGTGTATGGTTGCGAAGCGGTGATACCCGCCGAGGTCGGTGTTCCTTCTCCTCGAGTTCTAGCATATAATGTTGAGACGAATGATCCCGAACTCCGACAGGAAAGGGATAATGTTGAGGAGCGAAGAGAGATAGCCTCAGCCCGAATGGAAAGGTATAAGCAGAAAATTTCTCAGTACTACAACTCGAGGGTCAGACATAGATACTTCAAAGTCGGAGATCTGGTTCTGAGGAAAAACGAAGCAAGTCGACAGGAAGCGGTCGGAAAGTTGACCCCGAATTGGGAAGGCCCATATCAGATCCTGAAGGTTCACCCCAAAAGGTCTTATCAACTTGGTCGAGCGGATGGAACCACGGTCCCTCGACATTGGCACGCCAACAATCTGAGGAAATATTATGTTTGAGATAAGCTTTGATGAACATGTTTACTTTTCAGTTTTAAATCTTGTAATAAGTCCATGAGACAATTTTATGAGTATTCTAATAAGCTTGCATTTTCTCGAGATGTTTTCTGTGTTTATTAGGATTTATAGCCAATACAAGTCTAATGTGATAGAAAATGTTAAGGCCAAACAATCGTCGACGAGAAGAGAGATCCGCAGGTCGGACATCTCGATAAAGCCAAAAGCAAAGTTAGCCTAATGGGCAACAAATGCAAAGGCTCAAAGACGGTTCGCAGGGTCGGGCCACAGGTCCAATCTAAAAGCCGAACGAGCCTAAGTGGCGAACGAGGCTAAAGCAAAGGACGGTTCGTAGGGTCGGGCCAAATGTCCCAGTCGAAAGCCGAATGAGCCTAAGAGGCGAAAAAGGCCTGGACAAAGGACGGTTCGCATAGTCGGGCCACTTGTCCCAGTCGATGGTCGAAAGAGCCTAAGTGGCAAAAAAGACCAAGACCAGGGACAGTTCACATTAAAATGCTCAGCCTAAGGTCGAATAAGTCCATGAGACACAAAGGCCAAGACAAGCGGGTCGATCTCAAGTGCATTAAGAACCAAATGTTCATAATACACTTGGGGGGCAACACAACGTCAATAAAGCGAGCAGCAAATAAAACAAATATCGAATATCGAACAGAGCCAAAAGCTCGACAAGAAAACCACAACACATCAAGAAGGCAAGCAAAGCAACAAGAAAGAAAAGAAAAATCACATTGCAAAGACAAGTAAAATTCAAAACAAAGTTATTTCAAAGACAAGGCCTGGTCGAAAAGACCAGCCAAAGTTAGTTCAAAACAATAAATGTTATTACAAATCAGGTTACAAAGCTTCAAAGCCAACAAAAGAAAGATTTTGGAAGATAAATGGTCAAGGGTCGGCCTCCGGAGTCGGCTCAGCAATGGCAGGGGTTGGATCGACTGCAGTCGGGTCAGCAGCAGGGACAGAAGTAGAAGGACCATACTTGATGGCCAAAGACTCTCCCTGTTGGAACTCTTCCATGTATCGATCATATAAGACCTCCGAGTCGGGATTATAAAATACCGGTGTCTCGAGGGTCGAGAGGTCGAGTTCCGGGATGACAGCCTTTACTTGATCCACTGCCAGAGTATAGCCACCCATCATCGAGGCGCGCATGATCACCTCCAGATCAGCGTCAAGGTTAGCCGATTTTTGATACTCTGCAATCGCATCACGTGCGCACTTGATCCAATTCAGCTCGTAGCGCATCTCTGTCCTGTCGAGCCGTCGCAGCATCTTTTAATGCAGCCTTGTGCCACCCTTGTACCTTCTCATAATCCTGAGCTAGCTTTAGCAGCTCCTTACCCTGGTCGTGCCTCTCACCCCGCAGTCGAGTCAGCTCCTTCTCGGCAGTTATCAGTTTTGCCTCAGCCGCCACCAGCTTATCTTGCAACTTTTGGCACTCAGCAATCGACTCACGCTTTAACGTCTCAAACTGAATATCCATCGCGGAGATGGCGGCCTTCTTTACAATGAGGTCCTGCAACAGCTTGCCATTTTCGTTACGCAGATCATCCGCCGACTCTCCCGTCCTGGCCAGCCGTCGGGCAGCCTCTCAGTTGATAATGGTGCTCTACAAAAGATAAAGAAAGGTCAAGGAATGGACAAGGCATGGGCCTCGAGAGAAATTAGCAGTTAAAAGAAGACTGTATAATCAACTTACGAGGCGATTCAACTTCCGCGGGGCATGACCCGAGCCTTGTCATCCGCACCGAAAGATAGTCATCGGCGACCCAATCCACATCGACTTCAGGCTCGGTAGAGGTTTCAGCAACCTTTTTCTTTTTTGACTGACGGTGCTGTTCCCTTACCAGCTCCGTAACTGTTGGTCTCTTCTTTGTCGATGGCGCTTGTTCCTCAACATCGACCTCAACGGCCGGGGTCAAATCGACAAGCTCCTCCTCGTCCTCATCTCGAAGAGAGCCAAAACGGACTGTCAAACCACTGGTAGTCGGAGGTAGCTCAGTCGATCCAGCTGGGGCAGACGACTCGACTTGCGGCGGGGGGCTGTTTCGGGTGGAGCGCACACCTCCTCTCGGGAAGAAGAAGGCGCCCCGACTTCGAGGCACGATCAATTCGGGGGTAGCCCGACCCCCGGTAGGTGGAGCGACCACAACGCCGATCCGGGAATACGTGTGGGATCGGTGACCTTGGTGAACCTGCCCACTGCAAAAAACGAAGTGAAACAGTTAGTTTTTAATCAACAAAAACAAACGACAAGTCGCCAAACTCGATAAATAGCAAAGGTAAAAAGCAAATCCTGAACATGACAACAGAACAAAGAAAAATTCCTACGGTTCTCGAGATCTTGAAGATGAAGGCCGACATAGGGGATCGGCCCCGCTTCCCCTAGATGGGCCAAGTCATAGAGGAGACTCAAATCTCGAGTGACCACCTCGAAATTATGTCTACCCAACTGTCGGGCCTCCTCTGGAATGGGGGCACTTCCCCACTTGTCCTTCTTCGAGTCCCTCGACCTCCACTGGCCTATGTAGGGGTTCTCTAGACCGTGTCGAAGGAAAAAGAATCGAGGCTTCCACTCCCCGTGAGAAGAAGGCCCCTTTGTCACGAACTCATGTCGGTTCGTCCTTCTCTGAAAAGTATACCATAGCTTATCTGGCGTGGCAGAAATTTGATAGTAGTATCGAAATAGAGGAATCGTGAAGCAGACCCCAGCCACTCGACAAGCGGTGAGAAACCCCATTATGATCCTGACGGCATTCGGGGCGATTTGAGAAACGCTGATCTCGTAGTGGTCGAGAATCGCGAGAACAGCCGGGCAAAGCGGAAACCTTAACCCACTCGCGAGTTGATTCTCGTAAACAGAGCAGAATCCCTCCGGGGGCTCGTCGGCAAACATATGAATGCCAGAAGGGAGTCGAGCTTCGAACGGAGGACTAACAATATTATACTTCCGGCAGATTTTGGTGACGTCCTTAGGAGAAAGTGCACTAAGACACCCTTTAGCACCCTTTCCATCCATCCTAGTTACTAGTTTTTTAGGCTGGTTAGGGACAGGAGGGGGGGAAGCTGTGGGCTCACCGGAGTCATGCCGGAGAAGATGACCAGAGGTAGTAGGTGCCGGAGATTGGCTATGAACTGCCGTTTCACCACCCCTATCCGATTCAGTAGCACTACTACTTTGGGACATGGATAATTCAAAGAACAAGATGAAGAACGCTAAGAAAAAGAAAGAGGCTTACTTGGTGTTTGGAATTGAAGTTTCTGGAAAGAAAGTGGCGAATGGACTCTGCTGCAATCTCCTCTCCTTTTATGCTTGCAAAAGATACGCAAATAATTTGAAAAGACAGGGGATAATGGGGAGTTATAACCCCTGGAAATCGCGATAATCAAGGCGATGACGCGTTTTGCGGGATACGAAGCGTCTGTGTGCCAGGTATCGTGCCACGTGGATGCAAACGGTTAGGGTTGTGAAAAGGCGGGCTTTTTCCCGCCCAAAGGAAAACCCAACTCGAAGACGACTCATGTGACAGACTCGACCTCGGACAACGGGAGTCGCCTCTCTCAAGTCTGGGGGGCTTATGACGATACCTGGTTTCACTCCCTCCACGTGTCGTCTATCGATTGGTCATAAAACAATATCATGGATAAAACACCAAGGTAACCATGTCGATGCCCAGGTTCGAGGCTAAGGCCATCTAGTGGAAGCTAGGCTACGACGAGCGACTATCGAGCAGTGTGAGACGACAAGTCCATAAGGACAGAGTCCACGCCAGCTAGCAGTGTAGGACAACGAGTCTAGAGTCGATCACCGCAGGTCGGAAGTATCGACTCGAGCACAGGGTCCGCACCAGCTGTCCAAGCCAATTAATAGCGATAGCTTGGGCAAGGGTTTAAGGCCCATATAAGGGTAAGTTTGACAATAGTACAAGCCGACTTAACCTTAGGGTTTAGGCAAGTGTTGTCATTATAAATACCCCAATCCAGGAACTACGTAAGGCTTGATTCCTGGAACCAAACAGGATACGTAGGCAATCTAAGACACAGTCTTGGACTCAGCCGCAATACCAACATCCACCACCACGTTCTTTTTAGGCATTAGGGTTCTTGAGTATTCTTCATTAGATTCATATGAGGGCCCGGATTATTAAGGTGACATAATTTGTCATCGTCAGTATCAGAGCCAGGACAGGGATTCGGATACCTTAATATTGATGAACTCTCGCCCGATCCTCGCTTTTAAACCACCTTCCCATTCCCAGTCACACCTCATTTCTTACGCCAAAAAATGATCATCCCAGCGTATAGGCGTGAAAAAAAGTCTAAGTTTGTCATTCATTGCATCCACTAAAAAGTTGATCCACAGTCGAATAAAATCCATTTGCACCAATAAATATTTTCCTATGCCTTCAACGTCTTCATCACCGTAAACTGAGTCTTTATTTTTTTAATTTTATTATTTATGTTGAGTACAGATTTTAAGAGTCCGTATTTCTCTTTCCATTTTAACAAAAGCGACAAGGGTCCCTTTTTTTTGCACCATCTGTCCAATTTAATTAAGTTGATTTCTTCTAAATAAATAATCTTTTTTTTGAATCAAATAAATAATCTTAAATATTGCAGCAATCGTATATATTGTTGGTGATTTAAGTATAATCATAAGCCATTGAGGTTATCGGGATTTAGTACAATGATGGTTATGCTCGTAACGCTATAATATAAGTACGGAGGTACGGAGGTGCGGAGTGCACGCTTATATAAGTGTTTATGAGTGTACGGATGTAAAATGAGCACGTAGAGTTCGTAAAGCAAGCGGAAATTTGGTTTTGGAAAATCAGTGTGACAGGCCGGCGCCTGTGAGCATAGGCGGCCGCCTGTCACATTTTGGCAAGGCAAAAGTTGAACAGAAAGTTTGTTCGGTTTTGGGGTCCTCACAGGCGCCCGCCTGTGGTTCGAAAACTGATTTTTTGGTGTCTCTTGGCCTTTTTAAGTGGGTACAACCAAATGGAACCTTTTCCCTTGGGGTGTAACACTTAACAACAAACTTCTTGTTTATTTTCAGACATCTAAGTGCTATATAAAAGCAAAGTTACATTGTTGAAAAAGGATATACAACAATTGTAAGCATCTTTGTTTTGTCAATATATATCAAACACATCCAAAGTGGTCTTGAATCTCTTGTCCAAGAGTTAAAGGCTATCTCTCAGTTTATATCTCACTTGAATATTCGTGAAACCCAGGACAAAGTAAAAGGGTCGAATAATTTAAGAAGGACAACGATCTATCGTGAAACTGCGAGGATCCAAATCTTTTCGTTTGCAGGAATTCAAGGCATTGTTGATCATCTTCACACCCTATTTTTACAACATTCTTCTTAAATTATTGTTCTGATCACAATGGTGAATGCAAAGGACTTGATGATGAATTTCGGGAAACTAGACAAGTTTGAAGGCGTTGATTTCCGGAGGTGGCAAAGGAAGATGCATTTCCTTCTCACAACATTGAAAGTGGTATATGTTCTTAGCACTGAGATACCAGAAGTCGATGATGATGCACCATTGGAGGAATTACGAAGGCGAAACAAATGGGAAAATGATGACTACATCTGTCGTGGTCACATTGTAAATGGTATGTCTGATTCGTTGTTTGATATTTATCAAAACTTTGCATCTGTAAAAGAGTTATGGGATGCACTAGAAACTAAATACTTAAATGAAGATGCATCTGCTAAAAAGTTTCTAGTTGGTAATTTCATGAAATACATGATGGTAGATACACGGTCTGTAATTTAACAATTCAATGAACTTCAACGCATTTTAGGCCAGTTTGCACAACACAAGATGGAAATGGATGAAGCAATTTCTGTTTCTAGTATCATGGATAAACTACCACCATCATGGAAAGATTTTAAGCATATGTTAAAACACAAAAAGGAAGAACTCTCCTTGGTTGAACTTGGTAGCCACCTGCGTATTGAGGAATCCCTCAGGGCGTAGGAGGGTGTGAAAACCAAGGGAAAGGAAATTGATGAATCGACATCCATTCATGTAATGGAGGCCGGGGAGTGTTCCAAAACTAACAAGGGAAAATGTAATGGTAAGAAAAAGAAACCATTCAAGGCTGGCGACAAAGAATCCAGAAAAAGGCCAAAAGGTGCCTGTTGGATTTGTGGCAAAACAGGGCACTACAAGGCTGATTGCCGTGTGCGGAAGAACGGAAAGAGTAAAGGTCCAGAACAGGGGTTGAAAGACCAAGGACCACCCAAGTATCAAGGTCAGAATGTTAATTTTGGTATTGATTCGGTTGTGAATTATGTGCCATTTATTTCTGAAGCATTTTATATGCAGGATGATGATGTTTCGTGGTGGATCGACTCGGGAGCAACACGACATGTATGCAAAGATCAAAGCTGGTTTAAAGATTTTGAACCGGTGAATGATGGCTCCATACTAAAGATGGGAAACGAGTCGATGGCTGTTGTAAAAGGCATTGGAAATGTTGTTTTAAACTTTAGTTCTGGAAAATTTGTAAAACTATTTGATGTTTTATTTGTTCCGTGCATTCGGAAAAACCTTGTATCCGGTGCACTTTTATGTAAACCGGGCTATAAACAAGTATATGAGTCCAATAGGTATATATTATCTAAACATGGTGTATTTGTAGGATTTGGGTATTTGTGTAATAATATGTTTATGCTTAATATTGTGAATAACAAAGTTAATCAAGTTATGCATATTTCTGATGTTAATATCTCAAAGTTGTGGCATGCTCGGTTAGGACACGTGCATTATAAACGTATGCATGTTATGTCTAAAAATACTTTAATTCCCCCGTTTGATATCAATGTGGATAAGTGTACTACTTGTATGCTTACTAAAATTGTAAGACAACCATTTCGTGGTGTCGAAAGATCGTCTACAATTTTGGATCTTATCCATAGTGATTTGTGTGATTTTAATGCATCACCATCTTTGGGAAATAAAAAGTATGTGATTACTTTTATAGATGATAGTACTCGTTTTTGTTATGTATATTTACTTAATACTAAAGATGAGGCACTTGATAAATTCAAGATTTATAAAAGTGAAGTAGAATTACAATTGAATTCTAGTATTAAACGTTTTCGTACCGATAGAGGTGGAGAATACTATGATCCAACCTACTTCGGGTCGTGTGGTATTATACACGAGGTTACTGCACCGTATACGCCACAACAAAATGGCATTGCAGAAAGGAAGAACCGTACTCTAAAAGAGATGGTAAATTCCATATTGTCCTACTCGGGATTGAGTAGTGGATTTTGGGGTGAGGCCATGTTAACGGCCTGTTAACAGAATTCCAAATAAAAAGAATTCTGCTATCCCGTATGATCTTTGGTTTAAAAAGAAACCGAACTTGAATTATTTAAAAGTTTGGGGCTGCAGGGCGGTTGTTAGACTTCCCGATCCTAAAATTAAAACTTTAGGAGAAAGAGGCATCGATTGCATTTTCATTGGATATGCTAGTCATTCCAAGGCATATAGGTTTTATGTTATACAACCTAGTGATTCCGTGGCTGTACATTCGGTTATAGAATCACGTGATGCTATATTTGATGAGAATAGATTTACATCTGTTCCTAGACCAAAGGTTATTGCTCCTACGATAGTTGGAGTGGAGAATAATAATTCTCAAGTCGAGTCTTCTGAAATTCGAAGAAGTAAGAGGGCTAGAATAGCAAAATCACTTCCACCAGATTTTGTTACTTATTTGGTGGAAGGTTCGAGATATGAAGTTGGATGTCAATACTCATATTGTTACAATATTTAGGATGATCCAAGAACATTTTCTGAGGCGATGGGATCTCAGGATGTATCATTTTGGAAAGAAGCCATCAACGACGAGATGGATTCCATAATGGGTAACAATACGTGGATTCTTACAGATTTACCACGTGGTTGCAAACCGTTAGGTTGCAAATGGATTTTCAAAAGGAAAATGAGAGTCGACGGTACGGTTGACCGATATAAAGCCCGGTTAGTTATACAAGGCTTTAGGCAAAAGGAAGGTATCGATTATTTCGATACTTATGCTCCCGTTGCTAGAATCTCCTCAATCAGGTTATTGATTGCCTTAGCCGCAATTCATAACTTGGATATCCATCAAATGGATGTTAAAACAGCGTTTCTAAATGGAGATTTGGATGAGGAAATATACATGAAGCAACCGGAAGGATTTATTATGCCCGGCAACGAGCATAAGGTATGTAAACTTGTAAAATCATTGTATGGACTTAAACAAGCTCCTAAACAATGGCATCAAAAGTTTGATGAGGTTGTCTTGGCTAGTGGTTTTAAACTCAATCAGTCGGACAAGTGTATTTATAGTAGATTTGATGATACCGGCAACGGTGTGATAATCTGTCTATATGTCGATGACATGTTGATTTTTGGTACAAACCAAAATCAGGTTGATAAGTGTAAAGAACTCTTATCTTCTAGATTCTCTATGAAAGACATGGGGGAGGCAGATGTTATTCTTGGTATTAAAATTAAGAGAAATCAGGGAGAATTTTCACTAACACAGTCTCATTATATTGAGAAGGTGTTGAAGAAATTTAATTGTGAAAATTGTACTCCGGAAAATTCTCCCATGGAGCCACATGAGAAACTTGGACCTAATAAAGGTGAAACAGTGAATCAACTTGAATATTCACGAGTCATTGGTTGTTTGATGTATGCAATGACTAGTACACGACCGGATATTGCTTATGCGGTTGGGAAACTAAGTAGATATACGAGTAACCCAGGCAATTGTCATTGGAGAGCGGTTGTTCGTGTATTGAGATATCTTAAGTCTACCAAAGACTTTGGTTTATCTTATGTTGCATATCCTTCGGTGATTGAAGGATATTCGGATGCTAGTTGGATATCTAATGTAGAAGATCATTCTTCTACTAGTGGATGGGTGTTTGTTTTAGGTGGAGGTGCCATTTCTTGGGCTTCTAAGAAACAAACATGTATATCTAGCTCGACTATGGAGTCTGAGTTTATTGCCTTGGCAGCAGCCGGTAAAGAGGCATAATGGCTTAGGAATTTGATTCATGAAATTCCTTTATGGCCTAAACCAATTTCACCAATATCTATCCATTATGATAGTTCCTCTACACTGTCTAAAGCTTATAGTCAAGTGTATAATGGAAAGTCGCGACACTTAGGTGTTAGACATAGCGCGGTACGTGAGTTGATCTCTCACGGGGTGATATCGGTTGTGTATGTGAGATCTCAAAGGAATTTAGCTGATCATTTGACGAAAGGATTGGCTAAGGACTTATTACAAAAGTCGGTTGTCGGGATGGGTCTACAACCTGTATAAGTTTCTGAAGATAGGACGCCCAATTTCCCTTTGGTACAATGCCTTAGGCTAAATTCAATGTGGTAGGCCTGTTTTTGGGAACTTGAGCACATGTATTAATCCCGAAGGTATGTGCTATAAACCTGTGAAGTTAGGTTGAAGTTTTATCTTCTTAATGAGTCTTTTGAAAGTGCTATACAGGTGCACGGTAAATTAAAGATTCACCTATATGAGTATGAGGTATGGCCGCTTCAAGGAAAGTTGGGTTAGCTTTCTATATTCTCAAGAATGGATATGGGCACAAGGCCGGATTTCTATAAATGGTGTCAAGAATAATACTTTGGAGTAGTCTCAATTCATGTGTATTGTTATGTACATGTATTCAAAATGTGTAAAGGGGTTCAATGCTTAGTCACACCCCAATACTCGAATATTTGCCTGTAATAGTACTAGGTGGAAATTCAATCTTTGTGATATTTTCATTGAAGCATGAGTTGGTTTATATTATGACTGTTGTTTTTACTAAACCAAGGATTACACTTAAATGGGGGAGGAATGTTGGTGATTTAAGTATAATCACAAGCCATTGAGGTTATCGGGGTTTAGTACAAGGATGGTTATTCTCGTAACGCTATAATATAAGTACGGAGGTGCGGAGTGCATGCTTATATAAGTGTTTATGAGTGTAAGGATGTAAAATGAGCAAGTAGAGTTCGTAAAGCAAGCGGAAATTCGGTTTTGGAAAATCAGTGTGACAGGCCGGCGCCTGTGAGCATAGGCGGCCGCCTGGCACATTTTGGCAAGGCAAAAGTTGAACAGAAAGTTTGTTCGGTTTTGGGGTCCTCACAGGCGCCCGCCTGTGGTTCGAAAACTGATTTTTTGGTGTCTTTTGGCCTTTTTAAGTGGGTACAACCAAATGGAACCTTTTTCCTTGGGGTGTAACACTTAACAACGAACTTCTTGTTTATTTTCAGACATCTAAGTGCTATATAAAGCAAATTTACATTGTTGAAAAAGGATATACAACAATTGTAAGCATCTTTGTTTTGTCAATATATATCAAACACATCCAAAGTGATCTTGAATCTCTTGTCCAAGAGTTAAAGGCTATCTCTCAGTTTATATCTCACTTGAATATTCATGAAACCCGGGACAAAGTAAAAGGGTCGAATAATTTAAGAAGGACAACGATCTATCGTGAAACTGCGAGGATCCAAATCTTTTCGTTTGCAGGAATTCAAGGCATTGTTGATCATATTCACACCCTATTTTTACAACATATATCTCCTTTGACATCCATTCTACATGTCTATTTTGTATATGTGATTAAAGAATGTAGATCCACAATAGCAATCACAATTGAAGGCCGAAGTCATAAAAAACAATTCTAAGCATTGTTTGACTATTGGAAGAGCCGAAAGACGCGTGCCATCAGTCAAGAATAGAAAACCATTGGACCCCACCAATCCCACAAAAACAAAAGGGCTTTGGAAGAGCCACCGAAAAAGACGTGCGCCGGAGTGGAGATGTCCTCCAAAAATATGACAACTATGGACCCGGTAGAACCGCCAGAGTGGAGATGCCTTCCAAAAATATCACAACTATGGACTCCGAAAGAACTGCCGGAGTGAAGATGCCCTGCAAAATATCACTAAAAAAATTGTCACAAAACAAAATTCTCACAAAACAAACTCAGCCTCAAAACTCGGCCTCGTTTGAGAGAGGGTAATAGAAGACAAGATTTAAACAGATGTGGATGGATCTCAAAAATGAGATAAAGTTGTTACATTTCAAATAAGATTTATTATTAATTTTAGATTTATCTTAGATTTTAATTGAAGCTCATCTTTAGAAGTGTTTGTTTTGATTTAAATTTCTCACTACTCTACTATATATATAGAAAAACAGTCTAATCAATTTAATCAACCAATAAAACAAGCAATTCTAGTGTCTGCGTATTCTGATTTTTTTCATGGTATCAGAGTCAGGGAAGAGGGTTCGCAAGCTTTAACATTCGTGAACCCTCACCCGTTCCGTTCTTCCGCTTTTGAAAAAAAATACGTTCAAACAATTTTTTCACGTTAAACCTTCATTGCATTCATTGATTTGGATTTTTTATATTTTAATTTTTTCAATTTGCATTCATTGATTTGGATTTTTTTATTCTTTTATTTTTAATTTGCATTCATTGATTTGGATTTTTTTTTTAATATCATAAGCATGTTAAAGCTCTGCAGCCAAATACCTGGCCTTTATCTACTATGCACATTTAAGAGGCATTTTCATCTTCTTAATCCTTCCATCTATCTGCATCGGTTTGATTTTTTTTCAATAAATAAATAAGTGATCTTACAATATAACATATAACATCAATGCTCTTCTTTTGGTGTCTATTTCGTATTGATTTATTTCAAACGTATTTGAGGAAGACAAAGTGCAGAGATCGATCAGAGAGCATATTTGTCGTCATCAAAAAAAACTTAACAGATTTTTAGACAACAACAAAGAAAAAATACCACAAGCCGAAGCCGAGAGCCAAGAGCCGAGAGCTGTGGGTGTCAAAAAGATGCATCATGTTCTTTGTTTACTGGCAAACTCGGCCTCCAAACCCGGCCTCTTTTGAGGGAGTTTATTAGAAGATAAACAGACAAAGAGATATGCTTCAAGCTAAAAGAAGAGATCAAGCTAATAGAATAGATAGAGACATTATTATGTAAAGATAAACTTACATATTTGAAATAAGAAGATTTAGTTTAAATAGATTATTCATTTGAAAATAGTTTTACCTGTAGTCAATTTTATCTTTAGTTGTCTTTATCTTTTAGCCTAAGAGTTTACTATTACTATAAATAATGGTTGTAGTTCTATAGTTGAATCAATTCAATTAAAAAAACATCATTTACGGTTTTCTATTTTTTTTTTGATGTGCTTCTGATTTTCTTCAGTGGTGTCGTAGGAAACTTGCTTTAATTAATACATAATCAGAGAGAGACAAAGTGATGGTACTAAGGATCACATTATCTTTCTTTAGCAGTAACTCGTATGCCGGATTTGGAAGTGATGAACCGACAAAAACCTGTAATGGTGGGGTAGCGGTGGTATGATGCCATTGACATATCCAAAAATACCTTGTCCACCAAAATATGGTAATATTTAAGCATTCTAGAGATGATAATTCTGTCGGGTAAGTTTAGTGAGACGAATGAAGGATGAAAGATTGAATATTGGATAGGAGGAAGAAGAATGAGAGGTTGTCGTGGTGTTAGTCCGAGAAGGGAGGTTGGTGGAGGAGAAGTGTGTGACAACCATGTCTAGAAGGGGAATGAGAGAAGGGAAAATGTCTGTGCCACAATAAAATATGCACAACAAATGCAACAACTAACTTTTAAACCACTGATTTTTTTGGTACCCATATGATTCAATAGGCTCTACATCATAATCAATGGCCCCAAAGTGTGTTGTGTACAATGTTATGACGATTTTGTTGTGGTATTATCACACATGAGAGAAAGCTACGGTTAGGGGGAAAGGAAAAAGCTTGGCATGACGCGAGGATATGAGATTTGGCTCTGATACATATCAAAATGTATGCTGACGATGCTGGATCTCGTCTGTTGAATAATCCGGGCCGTAATAACCTAGTGACAATCCATTGAAGACCAAAAACTCTAGAAAAAAAGATAAAACACGGGTGGTGTTTTCGTGTTTTAGACTGAGCCTGATATTATGAATCCCAAGTTGCCTACGAATAATGTGTTCGAATCAGGAATCCAGTCTCTCGTAGTTCCTTGGGATTGTTTATATAGGGGACATCTCGTCCACGGAATGCCTGTGCCTTGTCCTTCAAGGACTGTGTTGCATAACCGCTAAGGATTTGCTTAACGTGTCAATCCCTTAATTATAGGAGATAATCATGGTTTTTAGAATAATATGATCATTATTAATGACTAAAGGATCATTCCATATTTATCTTGTAAATATACGCACGTGTGCAAATAATGGATATGGAAGGCTCTGGCCGACCTGCTTTGAGTCCTCTAGGCCATCTCGGCCCGAACTGCATTTACCCGACCTCCATTATGATCGAGCCGACCTGTGGTGGTCTGTTCAGAAGGACATGTCAGACCTCCTACCTGGGGCTTAGGTTTGCACTCAATTTCAACATAATGCACCTGGACTTTAATGCTATTATTTCATTGTCTTCATTTATTACTTACCACTCTATGAATGACACGTGTCAAGGGTTAGTCCGGCCCTCGTCATAAGCCCCCATATCTAACTGAGCTATTGTGGTCGGGTCAGATCTGCTAAAGGTTGAGTTCGGCCTTTGTCATCTAGACTTGTAGATTTCGGGAAAACTAGCTTTGCCACGTGGCAGGGTTACCGTCGTTGCGCTATCATAACTGGCCCGTAAGTCGAGGCATTTGTACCCACGTCTTTGAAATGGGACAGTTTCCGAGTACGTGCTTAGGGTTTATAACCCCCGTCGTATCAGCCGTCCACTCCATTTCAAACATCTATATTTGCGGCTTTAAATCAGAAGACTAGGACTAATTGCCGATTTCTCTCTTTCCCTTCTCCAACCTTTAATTCACTAAAAGTAAGCTTCTATTTTTCCTTTTTATTTACATTTCATTTCTGTTCGTTGATGAGGGCATTATCCCCAAGAACCTAGCGTCAATTACGACATTGGTGCCAATCAACCTAACTCGAACAGATTTCGGATTCCCTGATGATAACCTCGCTCTGATACCAGTTTGTTATAACAGGACCGTCAGGGATCAAAACGGATTGCAATAATCAAGAATAAACAAAAAAGCATAAATCACACAAGAAACAATAACACAAGATTTAACGTGGTTTCTGGCAATGTGCCGACTAGCCACGAGCAGAAACGAGGAGAATATATTATCGCTGGAGATTTTACAGACTCTGCAACTTCTTGCGCAATTGCTCCTGCTACTACTGTTAACTGCGAAAATTCTGGGTTACAACAGATGAGTATGTATAGTCACAAAACCCTAGACCTAACCGACATAAAGACATGCTAGCTAATTGACTAAAATACCCCAGATGTGAATTCAGCTCAGCTGACTCCACTAGACGTAACCTGCTGACATTGTCCAGCTGACTTGCCCTGATGACCTTGATCTGCTGACTTGCCCTGCTGAGTACTCAGCCGACATAGTGCTCAGCTAAATCAGATGAGAGGTCAAGTCATATTTTCTAACAGATACATACACAACATCTTTCACCACAATATATTCCACAATACAATCAATATCGTTTTCCTTATATAGTGGCAGTGGAAAGTATACCACACATTTTGTAGTGTACATATCATTTCCTTATATATATATATATATATATATATATATATATATATATATATATATATATATATATATATATATATATATATATATATATTATGGATTAGGATAGCTCGTTCCGACATTAAATCCGGGAACTAGGAAACGAACTTTATCAATATGACTCAACTTCCACGAATCATCAATAGAATACTACATTCGTCCCAAAATGTAAGTTCATTTAGTTTTTTTCGTTTTGTCCTAAAATATAAGTTTATTCAGATAACCAATGAAGCATATATTATGTTTTTCTTCTGTTATCACTCATTTATTATTTACCCACTAATTTTTCACTACTTCGCAATAATAGCTGGACTTATATTTTGGGACGAAGGTAGTAATATGACTGCTATTTCATAGGCAAATACAAATTTCAACCAAAAAACAAAAGAAACTTATTGTCAAAAAAAGAAAAGAACTCTAGACGATCATATAGTTTCCTCCTTAATTAATTGCTTCACGTTTTTTCCATCCAATTTTCATAATTTAGTATACGATTGTATATAACTAATGGTTTGATGGATCGAAATGTGAAATTAAATAATTATTAATGAAACGAAAGACTAAAAGTTAAAGTTGAATAAGTAGTTTGAAACAAAAAAAAAAAAAAAAAAAAAAAAAAAAAAAAAAAGAAACAATCAGGGCATTTTATAAGATTCGGAGTTTTGATTAAACAAATTATGGAACTCATCTGGTCTAGATTAATTCATTCAGGACACTGCATTTGATATTAATCTACACATGATGAAAAGCATTTTTGAAAGAATGTTTTCGATTAAATTAGAATAACTCCACAACAAAAGTTAAAATTCATAATATAGGAATATTTTTGAATGAGTTACATTATAATCTTTAAACATGATATTCAATAAATTCCTAAAATTTTGTTACATGTGTAGTTATTTCAGAAAATTCCTAAAATTTTCAATTATATTCTTTGAAATCTTTTATAAACCCTTTTTAATTATTTTAATTGTGAATCGAAGATACTTAATATTCTTCATCGATTAAACATCATAATTGCGTCACATTAAATCATGCGTTTATGCTAGTTTATTTATTTTCTTAAATCACATAAAATAATAAATTTCACACATTCTCCAAAACATTCTAGTAAACATTTCACTTACTTAACACTAAAGTGGGAAACACACAACCCACCACACCCTTTACATTCTAGTAAACATTTCACTTACTTAACACTAAAGTGGGAAACACACAACCCACCACACCCTTTCTTTCTTAATATGAGAAGACAAATAAAATTCAAAAACATAAAAGAGTGAAAGCCATAATGGAATGCAATGAACTATACGTACTATACTTTTCTTTATTTCCAACAAAATAGAAAAACTATGTCAATTACATAATTTAGGCCCATGATCATCATCTTTTTCAATATTACCGTCCTCTATCAAAAGCATCCCGGCAAAACGTGAACCATGCCGGTCGCTAAAATTACTCCGGCGGGCCGGTGGCGAAAGATTTGATGATGTAAAAGATATCTGTCTCCAGCGATAATGCCCGAAAAAACCTTCCGAGCAACGGCAACGAAACGCCAACTGCAATTGCGATCAATTTATATTTCAAGGCCAAACCTTTGTTAATATTATCATCAGAACCTTTATCGCAGGTGCATTCAGCATTCTGATGAAACAAGAATCGGAAGAAGAACAAGAAGCTAGGAAGCTAAACAAGAGAAATATTCAAGACTTTTTCATTGTGATATCACAATTAATTCAGAGAAGGTAGAGAAATTGAGAATTGAGATTTAATGGTGATTTTGCAGACATAATAGAAGTATTTAAAGGGGTTTTACGGAGGAATTTGGTGTTTTAATAAACCTATCAGGAGAAGAGTTTCAGATTTATGTGTAGAAGAAGAAGGAAGAAGAGTTTCAGATTTATGTGTAGAAAAAGAAGGAGGATTATGGATATATAGTAATAGATAAAAAAAGAAGGGAGCTTTTGTAGTAATGACATTATAGGTTAAACACAACTTTTGAATGATGCCAGTTGTTACTTGTTAGGTAAAATGACGAAGAGGATGTTTCAACTAAATTTTCTATGTTTAAAAGAAAAACTCAACAAAAAAATAATTAATAATAAATAAAAATTATTAATTAATTAATTATTTATTTTTTGCATACCATTGACTTTAAATTTAGAGACTAGTTATTTGCACTAGAAAACAAAAAAAAAACATAAAATTTTTTTGAGGGGTAAATTTCTTTATTAGTATTTTGTTTTTGAGGAAGAATCAATTCTTTATTGATAGTAATTGATTTATATATATATATATATATATATATATATATATATATATATATATATATATATATATATATATATATATATATTATAATTTTAATTAATGTTATATTAATAAGTTTAATTTTATTAGTAATAACCATGTACCTTTGAATAGGGGAATACATGTCTTTCTTGGTAGTGGCGGATCCATAAATATTTTTAAGGGGTTGCATAATTTTTTTTCTAAGTAAAATAAATTTTTCACGGGGTCCAAAATATTTCTCTATAGGTAAAATGTAGAGTTTTTATTTTTTTAAGGGGGTCCATGGACCCCCTTGTGATACACATACATCCGCCAGGGGTCAGAGGCGAGAAGGACAAAAAAAGATACAAAATGAGAAAAAAAGACAAGAAAAAAAAATAATGGTTGAGAAGGACAAAAACGCGCTTGTTACTACATGTGTTACTACATTTGGTTGTAGCAACATGTAGTAACACATGTAGTAACATGAGCGTTTTTGTCCTTCTCGACCACTATCTTTTTTTCTTGTCCTTTTTCCTCATTTTAGATAAAAAACAGTCCTTTACAACATTTAACCTACATCCGCCACTGTTTCTTGGCATGCATGCAACTCTTGTTCTCATTGTGTATGTTTTTATTGGTGTTCGATCAATATTTTCAAAAACAAATCAAACCGGACCGAATCCATACAAACCGTACCGTTTAGATGATTTTCTTATACTATTAAAATTAAACAGACCAAAACCGAACCAACCCAACTTGAATTCGTTTGGTATTTGTTTTAAAAGTCACGACCGAATATATCAAACTAAATCGAACCAAACCAACAACTAATATAATTAAAAAATGTTTAAATGCATACATACATATAATACTTTTTTTGAGGGGTACATATATATAACTACATACTCCCTCTGCTTTTTTATCTGTCGATGAGACACAAATCACACAGATTAAGAAATTAATTAATGTGTCTAAAATATAGTATTGAAAATATTTTTTTTTATTAGAGATATAAATACTTTGTTGGTAATGAGTTTTTAGTATTGGAAATGTGTTTTTTAGATATAAATACTTTATTAGTAAAGAAGGACAAAATAATAAATGATGCGTTGGAAATATAAAATGACATATAAATATAACAGAACAAATTCTGAAATATGACATATAAAAAAAAGGGGAGTATTTTATTACTACTATTTTGTTAGTTGTAATATTTTTTAGGGGAAAGGGGCTACAAGGACAAAAAAAATCAATAAATGGGTCTGGAAGGACAAAAGTAACATTTTCATGATTATAAATGACAAAAATCACAATTGTTACTTTAAAATTGTTATTTCACGTGTTAATGTTACTTTGTGTTTCATAATTGCTACTTCATATTTACTCTATTCCACATTCGTTACTTCATATTTGTTATTTCATAATTGTTACTTTTGTCTTTATTAAATTACAGTTTCCTTCTATCCCGATTTTTTGATAATTTTGTCCTTCTGGACAAAAATCTATATTTTTTAATTATTTTGTTGGCGGTAATGATAATCAAAATATGCAGGGGTTACGGATTGGGATTGTGAGTTATCATTTATGGGCTACCTAAAATGTGATTTAATTTGTATGATCAAAATATAACAAATTAATTTCAATATTACCAAAACTAAAAAGGAGAACAATTTGTGGGGAAACATATCAAATAAAAAACATATTATCGCACTTTTATCATGAAATACTAGATATTTCTTTTTATAACAAGTTCCAACAATTTACAAGTAATACTACTATATCTTTATACATATGAAACCACGCCCTTTATAGTGTGTTGATTATAATTGCCATTAAAAGGATCACATTCACCGATTTGCACAAAACTTGAAAAACAGAAACTTCCATTTTTAAAATTCACTCTTGATGTAGAAATGTATAATTGTAAACCGGGAAAGTTCCTAAAAGAGGGGGAGGGGACAGACACAGAAGCATTTAGACACGATACAACCTTACCTTATTGGGAGTCTTTGTGGGACCACATCAAACCTACGTCACGGTGAGGTTCAACCGTTGAAAAATCGAACCTCACACCGCGGGGGAAATTGGATTTTTCGTCCGGTAACTTTACCCTTTTTCGATTTTAGTCCTGTTTTTGCTCCGGTTGGAATTCCAGTCCGGTATGTTTTAAAAAATTGGATTTTTCGACCTTTTACGTCGGAGTGCTGATGGCATTTTTTTCCGGTGAAACTTGATGACGTGGCAGCCACATCATTATTACGTGGCATTAGAACAGACAGCCACGTCATCAAGTTTCACCGGAAAAAAAATGCCACATCAGCACTCCGGCATAAAAGGACGAAAAATCCAAAATTTTAAACATACCAGACTGAAATTCCAACCGGAGCAAAAACAGGACTAAAATCGAAAAAGGGTAAAGTTACCGGACTAAAAATCTAATTTTCCCTCACACCACGCGTGGATGTTGTGTGGTGTCATTAAAGGTCTCTACCTTATTATATAATACTTCACATTCTCTAAAAATAAAAAATAAAAATAAAAATGGACAACTTTTACAAAGGTTCCTTAAAAAACACCTCATAAAAAAAAAAATCTCGAAAATCATAAGCATGTAAGAACTTGGTTAAATCAAACATCTGTGGCACAAACAAACTAATACGAGATTTCACAGGGAGTATGGAATGTCCTTCCGCGGCAGATAGCTTTCAGGTTTTCTGTTACAAATATAGTAGAGAGCTCATTGTAATTGTAAATAGTTCTTTATAATTAGCTGATATGTGTAATCCTCTTATTCTTTGCTTTCTAGTCCCTGTAGTTAACGAATGCTATACTTTGGCCCTTGTCCTATAAATAGGACCTGCTGTAATAGACACAAGTGAGACAATAATGGAAAAATACAGCTGAGCTCTTGCATTTTCATTTCCCGCTTTCTAGGGTTTCCTTTTCTTCAATCGTCTTCTCTAATTGATCAATTTTCTTCCTTCGATTCAATAAACTTGACATGGTATCAGAGCGAATTAAGCTTCGCTGAGCTTCATGCATTATCTGTTTTCAATTCGTTTTTTTTTTTTTTTTTTGTTTCTGCCTCTTCGGTCCCAATTGAACTTTGTCCATGGCTGAACGTCATGAAAATGAAATTACTCCTTCGAATCCCCTGTATATGCATCCAAATGAAAATCCTTCAATAATCCTTGTGCAGCCTCTTCCAACTGAGAAAAATTTCTACGGCTAGAGCATAGCGGTTCGCAGAGCGTTAATCTTGAAGAACAAGCTAGGGTTCGTGGATGGAACCTTACCTTGTCCTCCAGGTGAAGATTTGCACTATGCAACGTGGAATCAGTGCAATAATATGGTTCTCTCATTTTTATTGAATTCAATTTCTCCAACAATCAGTCAAAGCTTGTTAGGATCAAACACAGCGAGAGAGGTGTGGCTGGATCTGCACGAAAGGCTTTCTACTGGTGATTTTTTTTTTAGGTTTTCTGACATACAAGAAGAAATTTTCGCTTCAAAGCAAGGCACCTCATCAGTCACCGAGTATTTTACACGTCTTAAGATTCTTTGGGAAGAATTGATGCTAATTGTCCAACTACACAGGAATTCAAGGTTTATGTGGAAGCAGATTATGTGATACGGTTTCTAAGGGGATTAAATGATAGTTTTGAGCCTGTGAAGTCCAAAATCCTGCTGATGAATCCTTTACCAAAGATCAATGAGGTTTACAACCTAGCCATTAAGTTGGAAAGACAGCTCACACATGGTCCAAAGGAAGTATGCCATTGAGCCCACCAACTGCTCTACAGAATGTCTCTTCAGACTCTCAAGGCAACTTTGCTAAGAACTTGCCCCCTAGAAGATCAGGCATCACCAATCATTACCAAGGCACTAGAAATTCCAATGGAAGAAGGAATATGCAATGCACATATTGTAGTACTAAAACCAATTGGTGTTAGTAAATGTGCTACTTTATTTCCTTATACCACACCTTCACAGCGCCATGGATCGAATGCACACAGGCGGGCAGAGTCCTGTATACCCAACACTGGACACACCGAGGATCGTTGCTACAGTATGCACGGATATCCTCCAGGTTTTCAGAACAAGAGGCAAGTGAATATGGCACAACAGGAACCATATCAGCAGGCTGCTCCATTCAATACACCTGATGGAGCTGCAATAAATCGTCCTGCCGCTTCATTCGGCACTGAGCAATATGCATAGATGATGAGGATCTTCCAACAAATGCAGATGCCACAGAATCCACAGAAGCAGATGACCACAAATGCAGGTATTCAACATCAAGCATTTGCAACTGTTCTCAATTCAAACTTTGTTCCTTCAAGTGTAGGTAAAGGAAACGTAATGTCTTTCTTATTGGATTTTGGACTCAGGAGCTACTGATCATGTAGCATGCTCCTTATCCCTTTTTTTTTGCCTCATACACACCTGTGAAAAACAAGCACATTACACTTCCTAATGGTACTTCTATTTGCGTCACTTACATAGAAGATGTCCAAATTAACGAGGATTTAACCCTGCATTCTGTCTTGTATGTGCCCTCATTTCGTTTTAATCTGCTGTCACTCAGTACCCTTACAAGGACTGGTATTTACACAGTTTCTTTCCATTATGGTTCTTGTGTTATTCAGGAGGTGAAAGGTACGAGGATGATTGGTACAGCTAAAGAATTTTCTGGGCTGTACTATCTCAAGGCTTCTCACTTCATTAAGTTATTAGTAATATCATCCGCAACGGAAGCGATTTTAAGGATCTAGATCTATAAATTACACGTAATAAAATAAACTAGATCTATATCTACAAGGGTGTTGTAGAACATACCTCTTGAATCTCAAAATTCAAGTTGAAGAACCGCAATAGGGTGAACGAAGGAAAGCGTGAAGAGCACCACGATCTTCCGTACGTGTGATCCAAGCAACTCCCGGTGGAAGGAAATTCTCGACTCGAACCCTTCCGATATGCTACCCGGAAAAACCTCCAAGATTTTTCCCCAACCCTTGGCCGAAAATTCTCCCTCTAATTTGCAAGAGTGGTCGAAATTTATTGTGTTTTTAAGGCTTGGGAGAACTCTCTTTATATAGGAGAGTAAAACTTAACCTCCAAGGATTTTTATTTTGCAAATAAATAATCCAATAAATAAAAGATAATTCCATAATATTCTAGAACAAATCTAGAATAATATTTATCTTTAATTCTTTCCATAAATATTTATCCAATAAATATTTTATGCACATGTCTTATTAATACACAAGAAAATAATTTCTTGTTCCATATTAATGAGGGGGGGCGAAATTCAACATATTGACCTAGTCAATATTAATTTTGCCATTACACAATAATTGAGCCAAGATTATGGAAAATGTCTTTTCCACATATTTAATTGTTTAGCCCAACTAATTTAATAGTCCACTAAACAATTAATTCACATATCGTTTTAATAAAGTCCAACAAGAACTAAATTAATATTATTAGGATTCGACGTCCGAGAATAGCTATGCTATATTAGGAGGCACGTCGGGGACCATAGACTAATAATCAGCGGCTCCGATAAATCAAATAAATAATTATCTTACGAACAGAATAATTATATTCGATAAATCAATCACAGGAATATGCCACCATAATCCCGTGACTGCACTCCTCCGATTATGAGATTATGTTTATCTCCTCACGAGAATAATAATAAGCGTCCATTGATATAATCATTACATATGGATTAATCCTCCATAGACTGTTCATTCTAAATCGGGAAGTTACCGTTAACCCTTTTTAGAACCTCTTATCCTTATTTACCATTAACCCCCTAGTGATCAATTAATTCATACAACTCACTGGTAGCTAATCAGTATAATATGAACTCGTACGATCGATCAATTTCTAGGATTAACAAATAAGGGAACTGTCTATCTACTTCCATAAATGGAAGGAATGGATTCCGTATCTGTGATAACATAGACTACTCACTCAATCCAGTACAAAGCCATGGGGTAATTAAGACCACAGACTCAGTGTAATCCTTAACCGTCAAGTCAAACCTCATACTGATTCAAGCAGTTGATTGTGATCACCTCAGGATTAAGATATATCCATAAATATGATCATCCATTGATTCGATAAGACTTCTCGATTACGGAATTATATCGTGAACTCTAATCAAATCGGTCCAGCCCTATATGATATATCTATCATATATAAATGCCCCATTAGGTTCTCTTAACCGAAAGTCCGGATAAGACAATCACACCTATTGTGTTCTGGGCGCATTAATAGCACGTTAAAGGAGAGACCGGATACTCTCGATTAACTTCACTACGGGCTAATTGTATTTTAAGTACATCTTCACTAACTCAATCCTCCCGTGTATATCTCATACACTGAGTTAAGTGATTACATAAACGATATACTTTAGGGTTTTCTGTAGTGTAAATACTATTGTCACATCGGTGAATATGAGAATAATAAATATGAATAATTACATCATTTCATTTATTAAATAAAACAATTACAAATTGTCTTTCGGGCATCACACCTAACAATCTCCCACTTGCACGAAAGCATGTGATTAATTGTTTTAGAGCACACCCTATTATTTAAAATACAGCAAACTATCACTCCCACTTGCTCTAAAGCAAATGCGACATGTCTCTAATACCTATAGTCTCCAAGTGTCGACTAAAAGCTTCAATCGACAACGTCTTGGTGAATGGATCAGCAGGATTATAGGCGGAGGCGATTTTCTTGACGGAAATGTCCCCTCTATCGACAAAATCATTGATCACCCAGTATTTTCTCTCTATATGCTTCGACTTACTGTGCTTTCGAGGTTCCCTAGAGTTGGCAATGGCCTCATTGTTATCACAATAGAGAGGAATAGGATCTTCAGCATTCGGGACAACGCCTAATCCGCTGATGAACTTTCTTAACCAAACTGCTTCTTTAGCTGCCTCCGAGGCCGCTATGAACTCAGCTTCCATTGTTGAATCGGCTGTGATGGATTGCTTTTGGCTTCTCCATTCAACTGCACCGCCACCAAGCGTAAACACTGAACCAGAGGTAGATTTTGAATCATCTATGTCTGACTGAAAGTCAGAATCAGTGTACCCCGCTAACTCCAAACTCCTACTCGAATAGATGAGCATATAATTTCTGGTTCTCTTCAAATATTTGATGAGGTTCTTTACTGCTGTCCAGTGCGGTTGCCCTGGATTTGACCGAAAACGGCCGACTAATCCAACGCCGTAACAAATGTCGGGTCTCGTACACCTCATGGCATACATAAGACGCCAACGGCCGAGGCATATGGCACTCTTCCCATAGCTTCGGCCTCTTTCGGGGGTTTGAGGCCCCTGAGTCTTAGAGAGGTAAACGCCGTGACGGGTTGGTAGAAAACCCTTCTTTGCGTTCTCCATACTGAAGCGTGCCAGCACCTTATCTATATAAGTTGCTTGGGACAGAGCTAACATCCTGTTCTTGTGATCCCTTATAATTTGGATCCCTAGAACATAACTCGCTTCTCCCAAATCTTTCATTTGGAATAGCGTGGTCAACCAACTTTTCACATCGGACATCATCCCCTTATCGTTGCCAATTAGAAGTATGTCATCAACGTACAACACTAGAAATACAACACTATCTTTGATAACCTTCTTGTACACACAAGATTCAGCAAAGTGTTGTTCGAAATCATAAGACTTGATCGTGTGATCGAATCTATGATACCAGGAACGAGATGCTTGCTTCAACCCATAAATGGATCTGAGCAACTTGCACACCATGTGCTCTCGACCTTCTTCAATGAATCCCTCTGGTTGCTGCATATAGATTTCCTCGTCGAGAAAGCCGTTTAAAAACGCTGTCTTAACATCCATTTGCCAGATTCCATAATCCAGGCATGCAACAATCGAAAGGAGGATGCGGATGGTTTTCATCATGGCCACAGGTGAGAAGGTTTCCTCGTAGTCTATACCCTCTCGCTGTGTGTAACCTTTGGCTACCAGCCGTGCTTTGAAGGTTTCGACCTTCCCATATACTCCTCTCTTTCGCTTGTAGAGCCATTTACATCCAATGGGCCTTTCACCCTGAGGAAGTTCTACATGTTTCCAGACCGAGTTAGAGTACATAGACTCCATCTCTTGATTCATTGCGTCAATCCATTTATCCTTATCGTGATCCAGTAAAGCCTTCTTATAGGTCGGAGGATCATCTTCCACCCCATCAGAGGCGACTACGTTTGCCTCTAAATCCATGCCATACCGAGCCGGTGGCCGAACCACTCTCGCGGTACGTCTGGGTGGAACAGGAATGTCGGAAGTGACTGTTGTATTATTAGTGTTGTTTACAGGAACATCAGCAGCCACAATAGGCCTGACGTCATCGGAGAGTAATTCCTTTAGTACAATTGTACTTCGAGGTCTGTGGTCTTTCATATAACTTTCCTCCAAAAACGTAGCGTTAGTCGAGACTAGCACTTTGTTATCTTCCGGATCGTAAAATAGACCACCACGTGTTCCTTTTGCATAGCCTACAAACAAACATACTTTCGTACGTGATTGTAGCTTGGTAGTATTGTCCATCAACACATGTGTAGGACAACCCCATATGCGGAAGTGACGAAGGCTTTCGCGATGTCCGGACCACATTTCTATGGGTGTCTTTTCGACAGACTTTGACGGTACTGCATTCAAAATATAGACCGCTGCTTCTAAAGCATAACCCCAAAAGGATATAGGTAGTGAGGCGTAGCTCATCATTGATCTAACCATGTTAATCAATGTCCTGTTTCTCCTCTCAGCAACTCCGTTTTGCTGAGGTGTCCTAGGCGCTGAACGTTGGAAACAAATTCCTTTTTCGGCCAAGTAGTCAATGAACTCGCATATCTAAATACTCACCTCCACGATCCGAGCAAAGGAATTTCAATGACTTGCCTAGTTGCCTTTCGGCTTCGCTTGGAACTCCTTGAACTTTCCAAAAGCCTCGGACTTTCTATGCGACGGATAAACATAACCGAATCTCGAGTAGTCATCAATGAAAGTCACAAAGTACTCGTATCCGCCTCTAGCTTGTACGTTCATCGGACCACAAAGGTCTGAATGCACTAAGTCTATAGTTCCCGTGGCTCTATTACCCTTTGATGAGAAGGGACGCTTAGTCATTTTTCCCTTCAGGCAACACTCGCAGACTGGCAATGTGTCAACGGATGACTCACCTAAGGCTTGAGCCTTTTCTAGTCTTTTGAGTCTTTCCAAGGAAATATGGCCGAGCCTTAGATGCCACAAGTATGTTTTATCTTCTTTTACTTGAGAAACTTTCGCCTTTTAGCGGATCTTTGATGAGCGAGTTTTAAACATTTCGGTATTAAGTAGGGAGCTTTATGTGGTCTTACAAAATATAAACCGTTTTCATTTATAGTTGAACATAATTCAAAGCCATTCTTCGAAATAACAAATTCACCATTCAAATTTGAAACGAGAAAATGATTGTTCAACTAAGGCGAATGAGAAATCAAATTTCTCCCGAAATTGGGAATAAAATAAACATTGTCTAAATGTAAAATTCTATTATTAAAATGCAAGTCCACAAACTCCCATCGCTTTAGCCGAAATGAGCGCCCCGGTGCCTACTCGCATCACTTGAGAACCCTCTTCCCGGCTCTTCATACGAACTAAGAATCTGCAATGAAGAACATACATGGTTAGTAGCTCCAGTATCAAGTATCCAAGTGGACACATCTTTAGCTACATTAAAAGATTCCAAGAATAGTAATTCCAAATTACCTTTCTTATCTTTTCCAGTAACAGCCTTGGCTTTGCCATCTTTTACATCACGAAGATAATCCGGACAATGGCGTTTCCAATGTCATACCTCCTTACAGTAAAAGCATTTGCCCTTGGGCTTGGCTTCGTCAACTTTCTTGGCTTTATTTTTCTTCATTGGCTTGCGCACAGGTGCAACACTACCCTTCTTCTTTGGTTTGGCCTTAGGCTTGTTTGATGACATGGCTTCGGCCATATTGGCTTCAGCTTTCTTATCCCCTAATTGGACCTTATCTTTTGATAGCAGGCCCTCGTAGATAGTCAGTTCATTCAGCATCTGTGTCATGGTCAACTCATGTTTTCCCATCAGATATTGAGTTTTGAACGGGATAAACTCAGGAGTCAACGATTCCAAAATCATTGAGACTTGAGTTGCTTCATCGAACATTGATCCATGAATACCGATGTCATTGAAATAACTGATCATATTCAGAACATGACCATTCACTGCTTGACCCTTCTTCAATTTCGTGTTAACAGCCATCCTTATGGCATCGTGTCTTGCTTGGTTGCTAGGTGATCCAAACATCGAAGTAAGTTTCCGCATGATTTCTCCCCGCGGTCTCAAACTCTTCAATGCGGGTCCTAATAACCTCCGACACGCCGCCGGGATGATCCCACGAGCCCGGTTATCGCCGATCCGGCGATTACGCCGTTCGATCTCGGCTTTACCGAGTTTTTGGATCTCCACCGTAGGGCATTCGAAGTAAGTACATGTTGCACATTCTCATATGTGAGTACCACGTTTAAGTTACTCTTCCATTTCTTAAAGTTGTTTCCCGTTAATTTTTCAGACGGTAAAGCAGAAATTTGAGCAGACATTTTTGCTTTGAAAATAAAATGACATACATTAATTCAAGTTTAACACTACTATATAAATTTATTTTAGGAATTGTAAACTAAAAAATAAGTCTACTCTACCATTCCAAGATTTTAACCTCGCATCTCAGTGCCGCCTTAGGGTAGGTCAAAGAGATGACGGTTAAATCGAGACAATCTCATCAATGAATAACTTGTGAGAATCGAACATCCCACGAGAATCGAACATCCCTTTATTCATTGACTACCTTCTTTTTTTAGCCCAGATATTATCAAAAATATCCTTTATGAGTGTGACCTACTATATCGGATCTCTTAGGTACGCCCCGAGTGTGCCGTCTTAGGATAGGTTAGTGACCCGACGAGTACCCAGAAAACCTATCCTTTCGGAGACCAAGCCATGAATGTTGATAGGGGTGAACACCATCCTTAGGGGGACGAAATCAAAGCGCCTCGAGGCGTCACCCTTCTCTCACTTACTTGTATACATAGTAGAGGCCGTGGGGTTGGCTGTCGCCTCCCCCCGCTCCCACTCAATATTTTGGAAGTGGTTGTGGGTTAACTAACCATGTCTTTTTGATGTTAACATAAAAGCACATCAAATCAAGGATTCCGAATAGTGTCGGTAACGTAGGCAAGCCTACCCGTCCTATTCGTTGGAACATATGTGACAGTCGGACGAAGTCGGTGTTAGGTGTGATGCCCGAAAGACAATTTTGTAATTGTTTTATTTAATAAATGAAATGATATTATTATTCATATTTATTATTCTCATAATCACCGATGTGACAATAGTATTTACACTACAGAAAACCCTAAGTATATCGTTTATGTAATCACTTAACTCAGGGTATGGTATATACACGGGAGGATTGAGTTAGTGAAGATGTACTTAAAATACAATTAGCCCGTAGTAAAGTTAATCGAGAGTATCGGGTCTCTCCTTTAACATGCTATTAATGCGCCCAGAACACAATATGTGTGATTGTCTTATCCGGACTTTCGGTTAAGAGAACCTAATGGGGCATTTATATATGATAGATATATCATATAGGGCTGGACCGATTTGATTAGAGTTCACGATATAATTCCGTAATCGAGAAGTCTTATCAAATCAATGGATGATCATATTTATGGATATATCTTAATCCCGAGGTGATCACGAGTCAAGCGCTTGAATCGGTATGAGGTTTGACTTGACGGTTAAGGATTACACCGAGTCCGTGATCCGAATTACCCCATCTTGGCATTGTACCTTGGATTGAGTGAGTAGTCGTGTTATCACATATACGGAATCCATTCCTTCCATTTATGGAAGTAGAAAGACAGCTTCCCTTATTTGTTAATCCTAGAAACTGATCGATCGCGCGAGTTCATATTGCACTGATTAGCTACCAGTGAGTTGTATGAATTAATTGATCATTAGGGGGTTAATGGTAAATAAGGATAAGAGGTTCTAAAAAGGGTTAACGGTAGCTTCCCGATTTAGAATGAACGATCTATGGAGGATTAATCCATATGTAATGATTATATCAATGGACGCTTATTATTATTCTCGTGAGGAGATAAATATAATCTCATAATCGGAGGAGTGCGGTCACGGGATTATGGTGGCATATTCCCGTGATTGATTTATCGAATATAATTATTACGTTCGTAAGATAATTATTTATTTGATTTATCGGAGCCGCTGATTATTAGTCCATGGTCCCCGACGTGCCTCCTAATATAGCATAGCTATTCTCGGACGTCGAATCCTAATAATATTAATTTAGTTCTTGTTGGACTTTATTAAAACGATATGTGAATTAATTGTTTAGTGGACTATTAAATTAGTTGGGCTAAATAATTAAATATGTGGAAAAGACATTTTTCATAATCTTGGCCCAAAATTAGTGTGTTGGTCGAATTTTGTGACTAGGTCACAAGAATGATAATTTCGACCCAAGCATATATTAGTCTACAAGAAATTAGTTTTCTTGTGATTAATAAGACATGTGCATAAAATATTTATTGGATAAATATTTATGGTAAGAAATAAAGATAAAGATTATTCTACATTTGTTCTAGAATATTTTGGGATTATCTTTTATTTAATAGGATTATCATAATTGATTTTGTATTAATTATAAAATCCTTGGGGCTTAAGTATTACTCTCCTATATAAAGAGAGTTCTCCCAAGCCAAATAACACACTATAATTTTCGACTTTCACCTCTTAGAGAGGAGAAAGAAAATTTCGGCCAAGGGGAGACAAGGGGAAAATCTTGGAGATTTTTCCGGGTAGCATATCGGAAGGGTTCGAGTCGAGAATTCCTTCCACCGGGAATTGCTTGGATCACACGTGCGGAAGATCGTGGTGCTCTTCACATCTTCTTGCAATCTTTCTCTTGCGGTTCTTCAACTTGGTTTTAGAGATCCAAGAGGTATGATCTACAACCCCCTTGTAGATATAGATCTAGTTATTTTATTACGTGTATTTTATAGATCTAGATCCTTAAAATCGCTTCCGCTGCGGATGATATTACTAACAGTGGTATCAGAGAGCGCCAAGGTGATCTATATTTATACGTATAAAATATTAGATCTAGGAGTGGTAAAAATGTAGATTTTTTTGTCCCAATTTTTTTAAAAGAGGGGCCGATGCATGCTTTTATTTTTTTTATGTTATGAATGTCTTGGTTGAAGAGATGGATTGGGGTTGGTACTGTTTACTCGTTAGATCTATTGTAGCTCCTTTGTTTAGTAACAATTGAGCATAGGAATTGTATTTTATTTATGTCTTTTTTCGAAATTTATGTAAAAGTAGCATCTTTTATTATTATTTTGATGTTTCGGGTTCGAGACGACTAAGATCATGATGTTGAAGATCATCAAGAAGGTAAAAACGGGAGGAGGCCGAATTGTTTAATTATTTTTTTCCGTCGGCAATTTTTTTTTGGAGGCTGCAAAAATTTTGTTTCTTGTAACCTAATGTATTAGGTTTAGCCGCAAGTTTTGACCAAATAATAAAAAAAAAATAAAATAAAATATTTACATAACAGCCGTGTGAGAAAAAAAAAAGAAAAAAAAATTTATATAAAACAATTTGATAATATGGATATATTTTATAATATATTGGTATATTACGGCCTCCTCCCTCGTCGTTCGTGGTTCGTGTAGAGATCGAAGCTTTGAAGATCCGGAAGTTTTCAAGATCAAGATCGAAGATCGAGATTTGAAGACTTAGATTATTTAATTTTACTTTTCCTTAGAAAATAGGTTAGTCGGGGGTACCAACGATCCATCTCGGTGTTTAAATTTTCCGCAATTTATTTTTTATGTGTTTGATCATAAAATAGATATAAAATCGGAATTGCCATGACATGCATCATATCATAAATCCACTCCATGCATACATGTAGAATTTTAATTTTGGTAATTAAAATAGGCATGTATACAAACTCGTGTAATTAGTTGAAATTTAATTAATACGTGGTAATTAATAAATTTAGTAACTAATTAATGATCCGAGGACGGGTTATGAAATCGTTAGCCTTTCGGTGTGTGTTCTCGGTGAACCGCCTTAAAGCTGAAACGAGATCACGTTTTCAATTCGTAGTGTCTACGAGATTGAATGATGGTAAAAGAACAATAAATCTTGGATAAAAACGGTTCGCTTATAGGTTGGGTGGTCAATTGAGCTTCGCTCGAACGACTTAACCCTCCTAGTGTGATGTATGCACGGGGGTCCGGCAAGACTAAGCTACACGGGAGAACGGATGGGTGATTCCTTCTAATCTCAATAGGGCTGTCTTGACCCGATTTCGTCCGACTGTCACATATGTTCCAACGAATAGGACGGGTAGGCTTGCCTACGTTACCGACACCATTCGGAATCCTTGATTTGATGAGCTTTTATGATAACATCAAAAAGACGTGGTTAGTTAACCCACAACCACTTCCAAAATATTGAGTGGGAGCGGGGGAGGCGACAGCCAACCCCACGGCCTCTACTATAGATACAAGTAAGTGAGAGAAGGGTGACGCCTCGAGGCGCTTTGATTTCGTCCCCCTACGGATGGTGTTCACCCCTATCAACATTCATGGCTTGGTCTCCGAAAGGATAGGATTTCCGGGTACTCGTCGGGTCACCGACCTATCCTACGACGGCACACTCGGGGCGTACCTAAGAGATCCGATATAGTAGGTCACACTCATAAAGGATATTTTTGGTAATATCTAGGCTAAAAAAGGAAGGTAGTCAATGAATAAAGGGATGTTCGATTCTCGTGGGATGTTTGATTCTCACAAGTTATTCATTGATGAGATTGTCTCGATTTAACCGTCATCTCTTTGACCTACCCTACGGCGGCACTGAGATGCGAGGTTAAAACCTTGGAATGGTAGAGTAGACTTATTTTTAGTTTACAATTCCTAAAATAAAATAATATAGTAGTGTTAAACTTGAATTAATATATGTCATTTTATTTACAGCATTATATCCCTTACTAAATTGCTTAAAAAATTGACTAGTATTGACTTCGTTAAAAAGTGGAAAGTAACTAGGACGTTGAACTAGTTAATCGATAATGCAATTATTTTTCGAAAGAGATATTTTCTCTTAAGCCTTTTAAAAACCAGAGTGACATATAGGTATGTCACTTGTGTCATTCGTGTCAAACGGAAGACAAACTTAGTTTGATCAAAGGTGATTTCGGACTTTGAAATTCTTTTAGTGAATTTTGAATGTGTAGTAATTACACGAGTAATTTTCTAATTGAAAAATCGGAAAATCATGAAGTATTACTAGTTGGACGATATTTGGAATCGATGAACTAGTGGGAGCTTTATGATTTGTTGTTTTTCTAGAACATTAGAAAAGTGTAAATGACTACATTCGTAACCGTTCTAATTGAAAAATCGGAAAATCATGAACTGTTGCTAGTTAGACGATATTTGGAATCGATGAACTAGTGGGAGTTTTATGATTTGTATTTTTCTGGAAACATTAGAACTGTGTAAGTGTTTACACGAGAGATTTTCAAATTGAAAAATTGGAAAATCATAAAATGAAGCATTGCTGGTTAGACGGTATTTGGAACCGATAAACTAGTGGGAGCTTTAATATGATTTGTTGTTTTTTCTGGTATATTAGAAAATCCGAGAAGTCCCGACGAATAACACTCGAAATAGACATCCTACGGTTCAAGAGTAGTGTCTACTCAAACGAACCGCTAGTTCAAGACTGTTTCCATTCACGGAAAGTCAAGAATGGGAGAATATGTCTAAAAGTGTTAGTCATCTAAACCGAGAAAATTTTAAGGCCGAACCGAAAATTAATTAAGCGAAAATCATAGGATAAGGACGGTGATTTTGGATCACCAACCTATGAATCCTTGGCGATTTTCTCGAGCTAAGTTCTTTGCGAACAAGGTAGCGAGTGCATTTAACGATTAAAGGAGTAAACAACGGGCGAGTTAATTTTAGCTATAATAGTGGGAGTGATATAAGGAAATGAATCTCGGATTCAATCCTTGGATATCGCGGAAAATTTATTTTCTCGTTTAAGATTCGTTGGAACGAATGGATTTACCTTCTATCCGATAATTTGTTTGTCGTATAGAAAGTGAATATACCATTTGTAGTACGAATCCAAGACTCGGACTTTTGATAAAGTCAAAACCACTTAGAAATGCTTTGAAATATGTATATAAAACACATCTTAAGAACTGTTAAAAGCAATTGGTTTCTATATTTAGATAAACGCTTCTTCATATTCCATAGTTAGTGCATAGTCCCTAAAAGACAAGACCTGAAGATTGGCTCAGGGTGATTCCTTTCTCCCAGTCTGGTTAGATTGTCTTAAAGGTTCAATGACTAATTTTCCTTTCAATCGGGAAAAGATAATGGTTATAAAGAAGTAACATAGCTTGTTCATGACGACCTTCGGGGTTTGATGAAAGATACAAGCTAGTAGGAGCTTCCGAGTAGTGACTTCTTGTCTGACAACTATTCAAACACTCCGGTAAGTTTATCCAAAATATTCAAAGGTGTCTCGATTTTGTCAAAGATAGAGTATTCTATACTCGAAATGGGCCATCACATAGTCCTAGGGACGATGCTCGGCCTTTGCCTCATAGTGAAATGTTTTCACTAAGTGAGAAACCGTTAAATTGCCTTATATAGTTTTTTAGACGTGCTACAATACAACGCTTAACTCAATAAAGATATTGGAAGCGAAATAACGGTTTACATTGAAATGTAAGACCGAGAAGTCTACATAGAATATGCTTTGGAATTTACGGATAAGGTGTGGATTCGGTTCACCCCACTTCCATAAATACAAGCATTTAGCACACGGTGCTTGAAGGTATGACTGGGAATTTCGTGCATACGTTCGGTCAATGACCATTCGTGCTATATCTTTTAAACTATTGAGTATAAAGGTTAGATATAGGATTCTTGAAATCGGGAAGGGACGAGTTATCTTGTTGCATCCTTTACGATAGAATCCATGTTCGAAAAAACCTTGAACCTTGAAGTACGTTTACTCAAGGTAGTTACTAACGATTAAAATCGAGACCACATCCAACATCGGTTGTTGGTGATAACACTAAATACTACTAAACTAGATCGAATTTCGATCCACCCAGTAAGTATTGGGAGTATGGTTTATCCATTACCCATTACGGTTTCTGCGGACTTTGTAGTCTGAGGATCGATTGATGACCTATGGCTCTTTTGTGAGCAGTATAAGATTCTGATAATAGATGTTGGTTTTATAAGCCATAACCCTGTGAATGGAGTTTGGTACTCTAGAGCTGTTCATACTTTTGTAGAACCACCTGAGTGTCTCAGGCCCAGTGGGAGTAATTGGATCTACACGGAAAAGAGTAGAATGAGTTCGGTATTGCATGATTTCGTTCAAAAGCAGAAAATAGGGGTGATTCCCTGAGACTTTCTTGCCAGACAAACGGAGTCTGGATTCATTCGAAACAGAAGGTATTGACTTATGAACTTATGACAGGATGACTGTCAAGGCTTATTTCCTTTGTGGATAAGAAGAAAACCTCTTGGTCATTAGAAGTCACCTGTTTCTAAGAACATGTGGATTTGACCAGCATATTGATAAGTCTTTTTGTAGACTGGTTATCAATATTAGTAAAGTAGTGAATATATATAAATATATATTAGTGTTTGTGAAGGATAACACTGCACCAGTTGGAATCAACATGGGTGTGTTATCTGAAGTCAGAATCTGACAATGCCACAATTCTCTACAACAGAGATTTGGACAACATTCTTAAGAGTTTGACTCGGTCGAATTCATTAGAATCAGTCACTGGTTTCCCATCCATCTTATTGGTTAAGACGATGCATCTGTGTATGCAACATTCAACGAGGAAGTTCTACCCTATGCCTCAGGAATGACTCTCTAAATCTTCGGATCAAGAGAAATGGGATAGATTCTCTTTCTAGTAAGAGATGGTCAGGTTATTGAACGTCAATTTTGATCGAATCTTAGATTCGGCGGTTAACAAAGCAAGTTTAGTATGTCCTTTAGTATCTTGAAGAGAACGAGGAATAATATGCGGACATATTCATGTGTGAACTTGGATATGTGTGATACACTGATTTTGACTTTAAGTCAGATTGAGGATGATCGTTAAGTCGATCTCGGGCTCAGTGTTTACTCAGTACCACATGATTAGATGGACCGGTAACGTTTCGATTCTACGGATCGTCTCGAGCCGACAACCTGACTAATCATTAAGACCCATGACATTTAGATGTAGGTACTCCCCGAGTCACTGACCTATCCTACGACGGCATACTCGGAGTGTACTTTTGAATCTGAAATGGTTATGATATGCTTAATGGGTACTAGAATACGGGATGGGTCTCCATTGCTTTAGAGCAAGTGGGAGATGTAGTTAGTTGTATTTTAAATAATAGGGTGTGCTATAAAACAATTAATCACATGCTTTCGTGCAAGTGGGAGATTGTTAGGTGTGATGCCCGGAAGACAATTTTGTAATTGTTTTATTTAATAAATGAAATGATATTATTATTCATATTTATTATTCTCATAATCACCGATGTGACAATAGTATTTACACTACAGAAAACCCTAAGTATATCGTTTATGTAATCACTTAACTCAGTGTATGGTATATACACGGGAGGATTGAGTTAGTGAAGATGTACTTAAAATACAATTAGCCCGTAGTAAAGTTAATCGAGAGTATCGGGTCTCTCCTTTAACATGCTATTAATGCGCCCAGAACACAATAGGTGTGATTGTCTTATCCGGACTTTCGGTTAAGAGAACCTAATGGGGCATTTATATATGATATCATATAGGGCTGGACCGATTTGATTAGAGTTCACGATATAATTCCGTAATCGAGAAGTCTTATCAAATCAATGGATGATCATATTTATGGATATATCTTAATCCTGAGGTGATCACAGTCAACTGCTTGAATCAGTATGAGGTTTGACTTGACGGTTAAGGATTACACTGAGTCTGTGATCTGAATTACCCCATCTTGGCATTGTACTGGATTGAGTGAGTAGTCTGTGTTATCACAGATACGGAATCCATTCCTTCCATTTATGGAAGTAGAAAGACAATTCCCTTATTTGTTAATCCTAGAAACTGATCGATCGCGCGAGTTCATATTGCACTGATTAGCTACCAGTGAGTTGTATGAATTAATTGATCACTAGGGGGTTAATGGTAAATAAGGATAAGAGGTTCTAAAAAGGGTTAACGGTAACTTCCCGATTTAGAATGAACGATCTATGGAGGATTAATCCATATGTAATGATTATATCAATGGACGCTTATTATTATTCTCGTGAGGAGATAAATATAATCTCATAATCGGAGGAGTGCAGTCACGGGATTATGGTGGCATATTCCTGTGATTGATTTATCGAATATAATTATTCTGTTCGTAAGATAATTATTTATTTGATTTATCGGAGCCGCTGATTATTAGTCCATGGTCCCCGACGTGACTCCTAATATAGCATAGCTATTCTCGGACGTCGAATCCTAATAATATTAATTTAGTTCTTGTTGGACTTTATTAAAACGATATGTGAATTAATTGTTTAGTGGACTATTAAATTAGTTGGGCTAAATAATTAAATATGTGGAAAAGACATTTTTCATAATCTTGGCCCAAAATTAGTGTGTTGGTCGAATTTTGTGACTAGGTCACAAGAATGATAATTTCGACCCAAGCATATATTAGTCTACAAGAAATTAGTTTTCTTGTGATTAATAAGACATGTGCATAAAATATTTATTGGATAAATATTTATGGTAAGAAATAAAGATAAAGATTATTCTAGATTTGTTCTAGAATATTTTGGGATTATCTTTTATTTAATAGGATTATCATAATTGATTTTGTATTAATTATAAAATCCTTGGGGCTTAAGTTTTACTCTCCTATATAAAGAGAGTTCTACCAAGCCAAATAACACACTATAATTTTCGACTTTCACCTCTTAGAGAGGAGAAAGAAAATTTTGGCCAAGGGGAGACAAGGGGAAAATCTTGGAGATTTTTCCGGGTAGCATATCGGAAGGGTTCGAGTCGAGAATTCCTTCCACCGGGAATTGCTTGGATCACACGTGCGGAAAATCGTGGTGCTCTTCACATCTTCTTGCAATCTTTCTCTTGCGGTTCTTCAACTTGGTTTTAGAGATCCAAGAGGTATGATCTACAACCCCCTTGTAGATATAGATCTAGTTATTTTATTACGTATATTTTATAGATCTAGATCCTTAAAATCGCTTCCGCTGCGGATGATATTACTAACAGTCGGGTCAAGAGAGCCCCATTGAGATAAGAAGGAATCACCCCTCCGCTCGTTGGTGTAGCTTAGTCTTGCCGGACCCCCGTGCATACATCACACTAGGAGGGTTAAGTAGGTCGAGCCTAGCTCAGTTGACCACCCAACCTATAGGCGAACCGTTTTTATCCAAGATTTATTGTTCTTTTACCATCATTCAATCTCGTAGACACTACGAATTGAAAACGTGATCTCGTTTGGGCTTTAAGGCGGTTCACCGAGAACACACACCGAAAGGCTTAACGATTTCATAACCCGTCCTCGGATCTTTAATTAGTTACTAAATTAATTAATTACCACGTATTAATTAAATTTCAACTAATTACGCGAGTTTGTGTACATGCCTATTTTAATTACCAAAATTAAAATTCTTCATGTATGCATGGAGTGGATTTATGATATGATGCATGTCATGGCAATTCCGATTTTATATCTATTTTATTATCAAACACATAAAAAATAAATTGCGGAAATTTAAACACCGAGATGGATTGTTGGTAACCCGTATCTAATCTATTCTAGGAAAAAAAAAATTACATAATCTATGTCTTCGAGTCTTGATCTTCAAATCTTGAACTCGAACCGCCGGATCACGAACCACGAACACCCGAGAGGAGAAAAGGTCTTTTTAATTAAATAAATCCAATTTATTATAATTAATCATATATATATATATATATATATATATATATATATATATATATATATATATATATGGGTTGGGTTCCCCTACATACCATACTATCCATGCTTACCGTACATACTACTAAAATAGTGCATCGATCACTATTTTAGTGCACCCGGTTATTGTTTCGGTGCAACTACAAATTGAGGAGCGGTTTAGTTAGGTTTCTAGTATTACCTAATAGCGATTTCCCCCGTTTCATTAACTAGGTGCACTCAAACAATAACCGGGTGCACTAAAATAGTGATCGATGCACTATTTTAGTAGTATGTACGGTAAGCGTGGATCAATAGGTATGTATATGAACTCATTTCATATATATATATATATATATATATATATATATATATATATATATATATATATATATATTTTTTATTATATGCGGCTGCTAATAATTATTTTCCAAAATAATTTTTTTTTTCTTCTTTTTCTGCTATGCGGCTGTTTACCAAAAAGGATTTTCCAAAAAAATATATCATTTTTTTTTTCTTTCCAAAAAAAGGCAGTAATTAAGATGGAAATTAGGTTTACCAAAAATATCAAGCAGCCGCATGCATGTTGAACCCTAGCCGCATGCATTTATTTATAAACAGGACTTATCGCGACGCTTTTCAGCGTCGCAGAAAGTCCTGTAGCAGTTTTTAATAAAATTTTATCCGTTTCTCCTCGTTCATACCTTGGGTTTCGTCTTGATCTTCAATTTTCCAGCAAGATCTTCATCTTTTCCAGCCCGGATATTCAAAATTACAATAAAAGATGCTACTTTTACATATAAATTTCGAAAATTGACAAAAATAAAATACAATTCCTATGCTCAATTGTTACTAAACAAAGGAGCTACAATAGATCTAACGAGTAAACAGTACCAACCCCAATCCATCTCTTCAACCAAGACATTCATAACATAAAAAAAATAAATCAAAATTTTCGGCCCCCTTTAAAAAAATTGGGACAAAAATCTACATGTTTTACCACTCCTAGATCTAATATTTTATACGTATAAATATAGATCACCTTGGCGACTGATACCACTGTTAGTAATATCATCCGCAACGGAAGCGATTTTAAGGATCTAGATCTATAAATTACACGTAATAAAATAAACTAGATCTATATCTACAAGGGTGTTGTAGAACATACCTCTTGAATCTCAAAATTCAAGTTGAAGAACCGCAATAGGATGAACGAAGGAAAGCGTGAAGAGCACCACGATCTTCCGTACGTGTGATCCAAGCAACTCCCGGTGGAAGGAAATTCTCGACTCGAACCCTTCCGATATGCTACCCGGAAAAACCTCCAAGATTTTTCCCCAACCCTTGGCCGAAAATTCTCCCTCTAATTTGCAAGAGTGGTCGAAATTTATTGTGTTTTTAAGGCTTGGGAGAACTCTCTTTATATAGGAGAGTAAAACTTAACCTCCAAGGATTTTTATTTTGCAAATAAATAATCCAATAAATAAAAGATAATTCCATAATATTCTAGAACAAATCTAGAATAATATTTATCTTTAATTGTTTCCATAAATATTTATCCAATAAATATTTTATGCACATGTCTTATTAATACACAAGAAAATAATTTCTTGTTCCATATTAATGAGGGGGGGGGGGGGGGGGGGGGCGGAATTCAACATATTGACCTAGTCAATATTAATTTTGCCATTACACAATAATTGGAGATTATGGAAAATGTCTTTTCCACATATTTAATTATTTAGCCCAACTAATTTAATAGTCCACTAAACAATTAATTCACATATCGTTTTAATAAAGTCCAACAAGAACTAAATTAATATTATTAGGATTCGACGTCCGAGAATAGCTATGCTATATTAGGAGGCACGTCGGGGATCATGGACTAATAATCAGCGGCTCCGATAAATCAAATAAATAATTATCTTACGAACAGAATAATTATATTCGATAAATCAATCACAGGAATATGCCACCATAATCCCGTGACTGCACTCCTTCGATTATGAGATTATATTTATCTCCTCACGAGAATAATAATAAGCTTCCATTGATATAATCATTACATATGGATTAATCCTCCATAGACTGTTCATTCTAAATCGGGAAGTTACCGTTAACCCTTTTAGAACCTCTTATCCTTATTTACCATTAACCCCCTAGTGATCAATTAATTCATACAACTCACTGGTAGCTAATCAGTGTAATATGAACTCGTACGATCGATCAGTTTCTAGGATTAACAAATAAGGGAACTGTCTATCTACTTTCATAAATGGAAGGAATGGATTCCGTATCTGTGATAACATAGACTACTCACTCAATCCAGTACAATTCCAAGATGGGGTAATTCAGACCACAGACTCAGTGTAATCCTTAACCGTCAAGTCAAACCTCATACTGATTCAAGCAGTTGACTGTGATCACCTCAGGATTAAGATATATCCATAAATATGATCATCCATTGATTCGATTAGACTTCTCGATTACGGAATTATATCGTGAACTCTAATCAAATCGGTCCAGCCCTATATGATATATCTATCATATATAAATACCCCATTAGGTTCTCTTAACCGAAAGTCCGGATAAGACAATCACACCTATTGTGTTCTGGGCGCATTAATAGCACGTTAAAGGAGAGACCCCATACTTTCAATTAACTTCACCACGGGCTAATTGTATTTTAAGTACATCTTCACTAACTCAATCCTCCCGTGTATATCCCATACACTGAGTTAAGTGATTACATAAACGATATACTTTAGGGTTTTCTGTAGTGTAAATACTATTGTCAAATCGGTGAATATGAGAATAATAAATATTAATAATAACATCATTTCATTTATTAAATAAAACAATTACAAATTGTCTTTCGGGCATCACACCTAACACAAGTCCCATGTTGCTCAGTTTAGTACACAGTTTGCAGCTGACAAGCTATGGCATTGCAGACTGGGGCACTTGTCTGCTGCCAGACTAGAGCTTATCCAACAAAATGTCTCCTCTGTTATTGTTCCTTTAGATAATAATTGTGTTGTTTGTTATCAAGCCAAACTAAAAGGCAACCCTTTCCCCATAGCATTTCTACTACTTTGTCTTGCGTTGATATTGTTCACTTTGACATTTGGGGGCCATAGGCATCCCACTTTGAACAATGAACGTTTCTTTCTCACCATTATAGATGATCATAGTAGGTATTGTTGGGTGTACCTTCTTCAGAATAAAGCACAAGTCAGACACATTTTGATTTGCTTTTTTGAATATGTTCTTACTCAATTTCAAAAGAAAATCAAATTTTTTAGAAAAGACAACGGGCAGGAATTTAATATGCCTGAATTGTACTCCTCTAAAGGCATTGTTCATCAAACTTCTTGTACACACACACCTCAACAGAATGGGATCGTAGAGCGAAAACATCACATATCTTAGCTATAGCTCGTAGCCTCAAATTTCAAGCTAATCTGCCTATCCCTTATTGGGGTTATTGCATACAACACGCTGTTAATCTTATGAACATTACACCACCCTTACTAAAAAATTCTACTCCACATGAAATTCTTTTTCACATTGCTCCTTCATATGATCATCTTAGGATTTTTGGTTGTTTGGCTTACACTTCCAACCTTGATCCAACTAAATCCAAATTTTTCCCCGGGGGTATAGCTTGTTGCTTTCTTGGTTATTCTGCCACCACTAAAGGTCATGTCCTGCTAAACCATAGTACATAAGATATTTTTGTAAGTAGGGACACTGTTTTCATTTAGTCATCTTTCCCTTTCTCACAGTCAGACACATCAACACCTTCATCTAGTGCTGACATTCACACTTTAGTCCCCTTTCCAGACCTATCTGATGACTCCCCCATATACTCTCCGCACGAGGTAATTGATCCTACTCCCACAGCCACTTCTATTAACCAAAATCCACCAGCCCAAAGGCCTGCCAGACAGCACAAAGCTCCTTCATGGTTAAAAGATTATCACTGCAATTTAATATCCAATTCCAGCCCTGCTCCTTCCTCCACTTCACATCCTATCCAAACCACCATTTCTTATGATCAGTTAACTCCTAAGTTCAAATCCTTTGCGTTAAGCATTATGGTCAATCCTGCACCCATAAATTATACTGAGGCATCTAAGTATCCAGAATGGCAGGCTTCCATGAAATCTAAAATTCAGGCCTTAGAGGCTAATAACACATGGACTTTGATAGATTTATCGGTTGATAAAAGTCCCATTGGCTGCAAATGGGTTTTCAGAGTAAAGCACAACTCTGAAGGAACTATTGAACGATACAAGGCACGTTTGGTAGCAAAAGGGTATACACAACAATTAGGTGTAGACTACATCGATACTTTTAGTCCAGTAGCAAAAATGACCATTGTTAGATTGTTGTTAGATGTGGCTGTTGCTCAGGGGTGGGAATTGGAGCAATTAGATGTTAATAATTCCTTTCTCCATGGAGAACTCCATGAGGAAGTGTACATGGCTCCTCCACCTGGTTTTATTTCTGATTCCTCCAAAGTTTGTAAGCTAAATAGATCACTTTATGGGCTGAAGCAAGCAAGTCGTCAGTGGAATGCTAGACTTACTTCAGTGCTATTACAACAGGGGTATAAACAGTCCATGCATGACTACAGTTTATTTGTTAAAAATTTCTCTGGTTCATTTACTGCTCTTTTGGTGTATGTAGACGATATAGTAATTGCGAACAACAACCCAGCTGAAGTTGCATCCATTAAATCCTATTTACACAACACTTTTAGCATGAAGGATTTAGGTCCCTTGAAATTTTTTTTAGGAATAGAAGTGGCTAGGTCTAAAGAAGGTTTGGTACTCAATCAAAGGAAATATGCAATGGAACTTTTGGAACAGCAAGGCATGTTAGGGTGCAAACCTGCCCTCACGCCAATGGAAACCAACCTGAAACCAGAGCATAATGATTCTGCTCCATTGCCAGATGCTACTAAATATAGAAGCTTGGTTGGGAGGCTATTATACCTCACCATCACGTGGCCTGATATATCATTTACCGTACAACAGCTAAGCCAATTTCTTGATGCCATCACTGTTCTTCATCAGCAGGCAACACAACGTCTTTTTCGGTATATCAAAAACACTCCAGGGCAGGGTGTCTTTTTTCCAACAGACAATCCCCTTGTTTTGACAGCCTATACGGACTCAGATTGGGCCGGATGTGTTGAGACATGGCGTTCAGTAACGGGATATTGTATGTTCCTTGGAAAGGCAATGGTCTCTTGGTAAGCCAAGAAACAGTCCACTGTGTCCAAAAGCTCCTCTGAGGCTGAATATCGGTCAATGGCAATGGCAACATGTGAAGTTCAATGGCTGTTATTTCTGCTTGCTTATATAGGAATCCAACGTAGCAAACATGTCCCTTTATTGTGTGATAACGATAGTGCAATCTATATTGTTGAAAATCCGGTCTTTCACGAACGAACGAAACATATAGAGATCGACTGTCACATTGTCTGTGAAAAGTACTCAGCCGGCATTATCAAGCCACTTCCTATCAAGACAGAGTTTCAGCTTGCCGACATCTTGACGAAGGCACTTGATCATCACACCTTATCAAGACTTCTGTAGGGATTTGGCATCAAAAACCTGTATAGAGGGTCAGGTTTGTGGGAGGGGGGAGGGGGGTGTTACAAATATAGTAGAGAGCTCATTGTAATTGTAAATAGTTCTTTATAATTAGCTGATATATGTAATCCTCATATTCTTTGATTTCTAGTCCCTATAGTTAACGAATGATATACTTTGGCCCTTGTCCTATAAATAGGACCTACTGTAATAGACACAAGTGAGACAATAATGGAAAAATACAGCTGAGCTCTTGCATTTTCATTTCCCGCTTTCTAGGATTTCCTTTTGCTTCAATCTTCTTCTCTAATTAATCAATTTTCTTCCTTCGATTCAATAAATTTGACATTTTCTCCAATATATGAACATAGGGGTGACACTTCAACACCTGGTGGGCAATGAGCATAAAGGGTGGAAAAAGAAGAACATTAATAGCAAGAAATTTTTCGGTTTGATACACTTGAAAAACTGGATTGATGCCAAATTACGTGGCGTGGGGTGGGGAGGGGTGTTCGTATTAATTAGCTGTATCAGAGGTTTTCACACTGATTATTAATGTCACATATTTTAGTTTACAAGTCTATCCATTCCATTCCGGTTCTAAAAAATTTGTAAACCCGTCTAACCCTAACCAATATAAAGACTAAACCAGTAAAGTGAACCCTACAACTATGACCACCAAGTGATCTACCCATTGCCTAAGAAAAAGAACTAGAATTTGTGCAAACAGCCCATGAAATTTGGGTAGCAGTCCGAGAGACGTTCTCCAATCAAGAAAACATCTCTGAACTCTTCAGGGTGGAAAGCACTCTCCTTGATACTCGTCAAGGAGGACAATCTGTAATAGTCTACTTCACCACTCTCTCAAAGGATTGGCAGCAAGTGGACATGTTTGAGTCACTTGAGTTGAAATGCTCTGAGGATAGGGGCAATCTTCAGGATGTACAAGGAAACAAAACGGGGTTGTTTTGATTTCTAATGGGGCTGGATAACTCTCACGATGAAGTCAAGAGGAGAATCTTAGCAACCAAGCCTCTTTTTACCCTTCGGGGGGGGGGGGGAGGCCTTTTCAGAAGTTTGCCAAGAAGAAAGTAGAAGACAAGATGCTAGGTACCAGTGGAACAGGTCTGAACCCTAGGTACCAATGGAACTAGTCTGAAGCCTGAACCTTTATCACTTGTAACTCAAAGGCCTTTGTATACTACTGAGAATATGTATGCCAAAGCTGCCCGAACCCCTACTGATGATAGGCCTAGAAAGGGTTGACCATGGTGTGACCACTGTCAAAAAGTTGGTCATACCAAAGAAAAGTCTTGGGATCTTCATGGAAAACTTGCAGATTGGAAGCCATCTAGGGGACCCAAAGGCCCACACCAGTGTTGGATATGTTGCGGTTGTGGAGGACCTAGCACCACAAACTCAAAAGTCAGAACCTTTCACCAAAGCTTAATTAAAGGCTCTTTAAAGGCTGATCCAGCCCCCCACAACGTCAGCCAGAATCTCAAGTCATTGCCATAGGGCATCACAACTCACAAAGGCAATTCACCCATTGCCCTTTCAGCAATCACCTTCCCTCAAAATACAAGGATTGTGGATTTTGGAGCTTCAGTCCACATGACAGGTAATTAAGCCCTCTTATCAAATTATCAGCCTTCAGTGGGACAGGTTACTGTCCGAATTGCTAATGGACAGTGCTTGCGTGAAGTGGCACACTGGCACTGTCCTTATTTCTTGTACCTTATTACTCGACTCTATACTTTTTATACCGAATTTAGATTGTAATTTACTCTCTGTCTCCAAGATTACAAAAGATAAAAAAAATGTTTTGCTGAATTTTCATCACTCTTGTGTGTTTCAGGATTAGGAGTCGAGGAATATGATTGTAGTATTCCTAACTTTATGTATCTAGCCGTTTTCCTTCTAAAGAACCAAAAAGACTCAAGTGTGCTATATGTCAACTCTCAAAACACACACGTACTGTTTTCCCCCTCGCCCCTATATACCTGATGAGAGATAAATTTATGATCATTATTACGACATTTTACCCCAATATTGATACCATTTTGAGCATTATTGTATCAAATCAAGTCAAAATTACTAAGTTTTATTCAAATGTATAAGTAGTAGTTATTATATAAATTATCGTATTTTTATAAGTTTTTATAAGTTTTGTACCGGTTTAGTAACCGGAGTGTCGTGTCGGATTTACGTTTGGTATTTTGGTGGTTCATTGCAGGATTATACATTGACCAAGATTCCACGTAACGACATGTTTTGAGTCTAAAAGATGTGTTTAGAGGATTAGAAGAAGATGCCACAAGCTTACGAGTTCAAATGGATCAAATTATCTTACATACTTAAAACCAAAACCCGTTTCGACGGAGATTTGACCCAAATTAGAGGCATTTTCGGGGGATGACTTCTTAATGAAAGTTGTAGATCTTCACATAAGCTTTCCAACGCACTTTGAATTACGTCATTTTCAGGGGATGACTAATCGATTCGTACTAGTGGAAATCCCGTAAAAGACTCGACATACGAATGGCCCTTCAAAACGACATTTTCAGAAAAAGTGTTCTTAATGAAAGTTGAAGATCTTCATATAAGCTTTCCAATGCAATTTAAATTATGAAGATTGAAGTTCTACAACTTAAACAAAGGTGATCAAGTGGCTAATCGATTTGGGTTAATAAAAATCCCGAAATAGCTTCGGAGGAACACGAGGTAATCAAGAAGGCGTTTTCTGGAGAAGTGTCCTTCATGAAAGTTGTAAAGTTTCTCGAGACCTTAATTTTGGCATTTCGTTTGCAATTTTTGGAGGTCCAGAACTCGAGATATGAATTTTAGAAATTTAATAATTATATATAAAAATATATAATCATACGGAGCACATGCTAAGCGGTGGAGCTAATCATGATTCCGGACCGGTCCGGCCCTTGCCCGGCCCAGTCCGGCCCCCTTTTGTTGCCTATATATACACACTTCATTTGATTAAATGAGGTGCCCCTTCTCTTCTTTCCTATTTTTCTTTCTTTCTTCTCGACTTCTTCTCTTTCATTTTTATTTTTGTACACACTTTTTATATATATAGATATATCTATATATATGCACACACACACGTTCTAAAATATATATATATCCATATATATATATTTTTTATCTATCTTCTTTTATTTTTATTTTCGGGCCCGTATGTATACATATGTCTATGTATGTATATATATGTTTTTATATTTATAAATAAAAGTAGTACCGTTGTAATGCTCGAGAGGATTATCCGAGGAAGTTGTATTGAAGAAGTTGTTATTTTCAGAGGATACGACTTAGATCTGCAATAAACGGGTAATTTTATCAAGTATTGTGTTTGTTGTTTCTATATATCTATAATAATGTTAAGCTAAAAATATATCTAGCCAAGATATGAATCTGAATTAGTTATTCTTTTTATAGATCTGGATGATTGACTATGGTAAAAATGATTAAAATTAATTATGATGAATCTCTTTCTATTTTGAACTTAATGTACGGATAGAAAGACCGGAGGGTAAAATTGGCCGAGTGAAAACGTGACAACGGAATCCGATTTCCTACCCGGGGGCAGATTTGTCCTAGAAAAACAAATCTTATTAAAATTTGTGCTCGAGATCTAATTACGTCAATTTATCTATTTCTAACGAAGATTCTAAAATATTGACCGCATGACAGAACGGTAGTGACCCGATCTTTTGGATGACGTAGGATAGTTAAATGGGACATATGACAGTTTCATACGCTCGTGTGAGAAGGAACTGTTGAGATGAGGAGTGCACCGTTTCACATAATTTACACCTTGAATAAAGGAAGACTGTCTCATTTATTTCTACTAAAAAGATATCGTAATTCAGTAACGTATTCTTGGCTAGATCCAAAAATATATATATTATCTATTTTTATATTTATATATTTATTTACTGCTTTACTAACATCTAACTAATCTAACGATCTAACCCGATAAAACTGATAAAACTGCGACTTAGATCGATTTAATAATAGCTTCTTGGTGTTTAACCCCACTTAAAAGAATTACCATGTTTTCCCTGCGGAATACGACCTGACTCACCATACTAGCACTACAATTTGACCCGGTACACTGCCGGTTAGGATCTGTATAGCCTAGGTAATGTCCGTCAGCTTTCTGGCGCCGTTTCCAAGGTTAGGTTTAGGTCTGTCAGTATTTTGGCGCCGTTGCCGGGGAAAACGTCGCTAATTTCTTTCTTTGTGTCTAGGGTTACTACTTGTATTAGCTCAAAATTCTCGAGGATAAGTCAACACTCTTCTTATCACATTTCTATTTTTATTTTCCGTTGGTATCTACCTTCTTTTAGTTACCAATTTTCTTCTTCTACCAAATTCGAGTAATTTTCTATTTTCGATAGTAGAAAGTAAACGTGGTCATAACAGACGAGGATAAGTCAATACATTTCTCAATCTCATTTGTATTTTTATTTTCATTGGTACCTACCTATTTGGTAAGATATCAATTTTTTTTATAAAAATACTCGATAAATACCGAGTGGCTTCGGTAATTACCGAGAGAGAGAGAGAAAAAAAAAACCGAAAAAAAAAAAAACTACTCGGTAAATATCGAGTGGATTCGGTAATTACCGAGGAGAAAAAAAAATGTGGTTTTTTTTATCGATTTCGTGTTATTTTCTATTCGATATTTTCTATTCCACAAGAATTGTCAAATCGAGTTACGAAAATGGCCGAAACCGTTGGTGAAACACCTGAACAAGGGATTGCTCATGCTCGAAGGGTATGGCCAAAACCTTAATCGAATTTACCTCAACCTAATAACCGAATCGAATAATAGAAATAATCGAATCGGAATAAGCATAATCGTAATAATCGAAACCAAATTCTAACCCGAGACCTATATGTGATCAGACCGTAAGAAGGTACCAGATTAATAATCCAATTCGTTTACCCAATAAAGGAGCAAATAATTTCGAAATAAAATCTCATCTTTTTTGTTTAATTGACACAAGAGCCCAATTTCTAGGAGAAGATGATGAGGATCCACATCATCATCTCTATCTTTTCGAAGAATTGTGTAATACAGCCAAAAGTCATGGTGCTCATTATGAATTAACGAGGATGTCTATGTTTCCTTTTTCTTTAAAAGGAAGAGCACGAGATTGGTTTTTGTCACTTCCACATCATTCATTGACTAGTTGGAGGAGATTCAATCCGAGTTCTTAAAGCAATATTTTACTCCTGGTAGAAAATTGGAATTAATAGTCAAAATTGCCAACTTTAAACAAGGATCTGAAGAAATGCTTGGGAATGCTTGGGAAAGATTTAAAAAATTATTAAGAGCTTGTCCCGATCATGGTTATTCCTTAGATATGCAAATCCAACTTTTCTGTCGTAAATTAAGGAAAGACTCACGTGCAGATGTAGATCATGCATGTGGTGGTTCGTTAATGATGAGTGAAGCCCAAATAGTTTACGATGCTATAGAAAAGATTTCCAAAAATAATTGTATGTGGGAAACCGGTTCTAGCACAAGAAAAGTAGCCTTTGCAGGAGAATATACATCAAATACGGAAGTTCTAGCACACTTGGAGAATTTGAGTAGGAAATTTGACGGCTTATTAGCCAGTAAAACTATAAACTCAGAAAATATCATACCGAATGACTACTCAAATCATGATAATGTGTCATTAGGGATGGAAGAACCAAAAGGATATTCAAGGGAAAAGGTGAGTTTTTTACAACAGCATAGGAATTTGAACAACGCGTATTCAAACTCGTTTAATGCTATAAGAAGAGATCACCCTACTTTTCATTGGTCTGAAACCCCTAGTAAGCAAGGACAACCACCGTATCCAATCCAATATAAGAATCCAAATCTAGCTTATCAAGGAGATACCTCGAATCAGAATCTACAATCATTACCTAGATCGTATCCACAATATACCACTCAAAGCATACCAAATACCCAAAGTTCAACTCAACCCGAAGAAGTTGATAAATGGGAGAAATTAATCGAAAATCAATGGGTATGATGTCAACTCAAGCTCAAAATAAGGAAACCATGATGACTTCTATAGGTACAGTCACTAAGGATATGAGTACGTTGAAAACATCTATGAGTGGGCATGATACCAGAATAAGAATTATAGAAGCTTCATTGAGGAATCTGGAATATCACTTGAGTAGAGAAGTAGAACGTAAAAACAATAAACCCTCAGAAGGATTGCCAAGTAATATCGAAAGAAATCTGAGTGGGGTAAATGCTGTTATTACCAGAAGTGGAAGGATCTGTGGAAGTAATGGATTAGAAAAATTCGGGAATAATGAAGTAGATGATGATTTAGATGGTAAATATAAGAAGAATATGGAATTTAAAGGGCCATTTCAAACCGAACCTTATCCGGCTCAACCTAAATTCACATCGGTTCAACCTGGAAGGGCATCACCACATCCATTGCATATTTTGAAGAAAAAGGTACTGAATGATGACACACTATGTCTTCAAAAGGCACAATCATTCAAGGAAGCTTTACCATCTTCATCTAATGACAAGGGTAAGGGAGGTATTCATTCTAACCCTATTGATCTTGAATTACTCCCCCATTCCCCGAGAAATGAAATGAAAAAGATGAAGTTGGATAATAAGTATGCATATTTTCTTGACACTTTTCGGCACTTAACTATTAATACCCCTTTCATCGATGTTTGTAAGGGAGAGCTTAGTTTGGGAGTGAATGATGAGCGCGTTATCTTCAACATTTACAATTCATTGAAATATCCATGCATTACACTAGAATCTTGTTCTTGTGTGTACACTTTGTGTTTTTTTTTTTGCTGTGGATTGTACTAACACGCAGGTAACTGAAGAAGATGACTCCAGTAATAATGTGAAAACTCGTAAACTCAAAGCTCGAAAATCAAAGGAAAAGGTCAAGAACCGTTGGATTCGACGTCATTCGTCTAACATATTTTGGAGACCAGTATTGATAAAAAAGACGGATGCGGTGCGTGAGGATGACCCACCACCGGGCATTAGAAAACCGAAGCAAAAGAGGCTCTAGCTATAAACTATAAATATAGTGAAATCACGGGTACTATCCTTCCTATTTACTCATTAAGCATTTATTTCTAGTTGATTCGTGTGCTTAATTGTTACATGCTCGGTGAGTAATTGTTAGAAGTATCCCATTTAGTTTAGTATATTATATTAGTTGCTTAAGTTTGTCGAGCAAACGACGTTAACCAAAAGCGCTACCGGGAGGCGACCGCAAAAATGTTAAATATAATAATTACTCATACTTTGGATGATACTTTGCTAATACTTAGGATTGATTTTCATTTTGTTTCACCAAGTCTTAGGATGAATGTTTGAATGTCATTAAAAAAGGGAATGATTAGGTGGTTATCCGAAAATCCCGATGGAGAAAAAAGAGAAAAATTCAAATGCGTCATTTTTTGGACTTAGGTTGTTAGAACGATTTGAAATAACCCTTGAGGATCTGGGTATAAAAGTCTCAGAGTTAATACTTTGCCATACGTTACATTTCATGATCTAGTCTGTTTTTAATTTCAAATAACGTGTGACATGTATTAGTTCAAATACTATGGAATTAAGGAGGTCATAACTTTAACCCACCCACCCACCCTTTAATATCATCCGAGTATTTGTTTTGACTTGTTTTAGTGCACCATTGCTTTCCCAACAACTTATTTACACTCACTTTACATTGAGGACAATGTAAGTTCGTAAGTGGGGAGTGGAGTCGTTGGTCTAGCAATGGAATTAATGTTTATTTTGTATCAATAAATTCCTTAGTTTTTGATTTTTCGAGCATTATTTAGTTGATTAAAATAAATTGTATAAGGTGTATATTTCATGGATTTGAAGATATAATGATCAATTTGGATGTGTATAACCAATGTGAACCGTAAGTGCATTGTAATTCCAAATATAGTTGTGTAACATGAATTCCTTCACGTAAGCCTTTGATATTGAAGCGAAAATTTTAAACTGTATCCATTCGGTATCCTAGTGGTTATTCTGAGAAATAGCAAGAAACTTAGTACCTAATTTTTGAACGTGTACTTGTGAATATCTGAAGGTTTGAATGTGATAGAGAGGATATAAGTTAAGTGTATGAAAAAAAAAAAAAATAAATAAATAAATAAAGATGAACTATCTATATGTTGGTTGTAGCTACCAATGATTTGAGTGCAGTAGGGCGTTATCACGAAATGTCCTATATCACTATGAGGTTTAAAAGCTCCCGACTGCGAGATGATAGAAGTCCAGCTAGGGTGTTATCACGAAACGTCCTATTGCTGGGAATGAAGGCATATGCTACAAATGTGAAATTAAGCTCATCAAAAGAAAAAAAGGAAAAAAGAAAAAAAAAATGACAATGTGAAAATTTGGTTGAAAACTTAGGTATCTCCTGACTATCCCCAGTATAAACTGAATGATATGCTTTAGGGATTATCCTAATAAGTACACGGGAGGACTTTGTGTGGAAATGTTACTGCCTATACCTAGGAAAGTCATTAGGACTGTCTGAATGGATATTTGTACGTTTGCTTGAATTATTCAAGAGAGGATAGTGGAAATTGAAAAGGCTTGTCACACACACACTCTGTTATACATTTATATTGAGGTTAAAGCCTGGTTATAATTCTAAAGGTTATATTATCTGGTTGTCCCTTATATCTTCTATCTTCATGAATTTATCTCTCATTCATTTTGTTTTATCGCTTGTTTTGATCGAGGACGACCAAAAGCTAAGTAGGGGGTTGTGATGAGAGATAAATTTATGATCATTATTACGACATTTTACCCCAATATTGATACCATTTTGAGCATTATTGTATCAAATCAAGTCAAAATTACTAAGTTTTATTCAAATGTATAAGTAGTAGTTATTATATAAATTATCGTATTTTTATAAGTTTTTATAAGTTTTGTACCGGTTTAGTAACCGGAGTGTCGTGTCGGATTTACGTTTGGTATTTTGGTGGTTCATTGCAGGATTATACATTGACCAAGATTCCACGTAACGACATGTTTTGAGTCTAAAAGATGTGTTTAGAGGATTAGAAGAAGATGCCACAAGCTTACGAGTTCAAATGGATCAAATTATCTTACATACTTAAAACCAAAACCTGTTTCGATGGAGATTTGATCCAGCTTAGAGGCATTTTCAGGGGATGACTTCTTAATGAAAGTTGTAGATCTTCACATAAGCTTTCCAACGCACTTTGAATTACGTCAATTGGAGGTCTACAACTCAAGTTATGGTCAATTGACTAATCGATTCGTACTAGTGGAAATCCCGTAAAAGACTCGACATACGAATGGCCCTTCAAAACGACATTTTCAGAAAAAGTGTTCTTAATGAAAGTTGAAGATCTTCATATAAGCTTTCCAATGCAATTTAAATTATGAAGATTGGAGTTCTACAACTTAAACAGTGATCAAGTGGCTAATCGATTTGGGTTAATAAAAATCCCGAAATAGCTTCGGAGGAACACGAGGTAATCAAGAAGGCGTTTTCTGGAGAAGTGTCCATCATGAAAGTTGTAGAGTTTCTCGAGACCTTAATTTTGGCATTTCGTTTGCAATTTTTGGAGGTCCAGAACTCGAGATATGAATTTTAGAAGTTTAATAATTATATATAAAAATATATAATCATACGGAGCACATGCTAAGCGGTGGAGCTAATCATGATTCCGGACCGGTCCGGCCCTTGCCCGGCCCAGTCCGGCCCCCCTTTTGTTGCCTATATATACACACTTCATTTGATTAAATGAGGTGCCCCTTCTCTTCTTTCCTATTTTTCTTTCTTTCTTCTCGACTTCTTCTCTTTCATTTTTATTTTTGTACACACTTTATATATATATAGATATATCTATATATATGCACACACACACACACGTTCTAAAATATATATATATCCATATATATATATTTTATCTATCTTCTTTATTTTTATTTTCGGACCCGTATGTATACATATGTCTATGTATGTATATATATGTTTTTATATTTATAAATAAAAGTAGTACCGTTGTAATGCTTTCGAGAGGATTATCCGAGGAAGTTGTATTGAAGAAGTTGTTATTTTCGGAGGATACGACTTAGATCCGCAATAAACGGGTAATTTTATCAAGTATTGTGTTTGTTGTTTCTATATATCTATAATAATGTTAAGCAAAAATATATCTAGCCAAGATATGAATCGAATTAGTTATTCTTTTTATAGATCCGGATGATTGACTATGGTAAAAATGATTAAAATTAATTATGATGAATCTCTTTCTATTTTGAACTTAATGTACGGATAGAAAGACCGGAGGGTAAAATTGGCCGAGTGAAAACGTGACAACGGAATCCGATTTCCTACCCGGGGGCGATTTGTCCTAGAAAAACAAATCTTATTAAAATTTGTGCTCGAGATCTAATTACGTCAATTTATCTATTTCTAACGAAGATTCTAAAATATTGACCGCATGACGAACGGTAGTGACCCGATCTTTTGGATGACGTAGGATAGTTAAATGGGACATATGACGAGTTTCATACGCTCGTGTGAGAAGGAACTGTTGAGTGAGGAGTGCACCGTTTCACATAATTTACACCTTGAATAAAGGAAGATATGTCTCATTTATTTCTACTAAAAAGATATCGTAATTCGAAACGTATTCTTGGCTAGATCCAAAAATATATATATTATCTATTTTTATATTTATATATTTATTTATTTACTTTACTAACATCTAACTAATCTAACGATCTAACCCGATAAAACTGATAAAACTGCGACTTAGATCGATTTAATAATAGCTTCTTGGTGTTTAACCCCACTTAAAAGAATTACCATGTTTTCCCTGCGGAATACGACCTGACTCACCATACTAGCACTACAATTTGACCCGGTACACTGCCGGTTAGGATCTGTATAGCCTAGGTAATGTCCGTCAGCTTTCTGGCGCCGTTTCCAAGGTTAGGTTTAGGTCTGTCAATACCGTCTTCTCTATTTTCACTTATTCATAGTGATATATGAGGACCCTTAAAATCACAAGTCACAAGATCTTCATTCTTCAAGATGAACACACCAGTAGCTCTTTCAGGCATGTGGTTATCTATAGATTCACAGAATACTTGCGTGCACCGAGCAGTGTCCTACACCTCATCGCTGTGCGGCGCCTGCTCATGTTCCAATTGTTGAATATCTCTTTGTGGTTCTCAAACTACTTTTGAGATCTTGGTTTTCTCCCACTGCGCTCGTTTGGAAGAAACACTTCATCTAGAAGACAACATGTCTAGAGACAAACACTTTTGCTCCGTGGGTAAGTAAATAATATCTAGCATACTTGCTAAGATATTCCATAAAGTTAAACATGTCATACTAGGATCCAAGCCTTTCAGACACTGCCTGCTTGCTAGAAGCACGACAACCCTAAATCATCGGTTAAGATAGATTTCATGTCATCATCTTCCACATCTGATATGGAATCTATCCAACCTTTATTCTTTGGAACTCGGTTAAGTATATGTATTGAATAAGGGAACTATCCCAAAACAGGTAAGGGATACTTCACACGGCTTACGTCACACCTTTATAAAGTGTTGTTTCTATTTTAGAGACACAATCTAATCGTGTATTCCAAAAAATGGTATCCTTCAAGGAGAATCTGATCCCTTTTCAGACAACTTCTGAAACGCCCTTCAGGTATTAATTACTTCAATCCAATTGAAGATTAATTCCTAAGTTGTTTATCAATCTCACATTCGTACTAGTTTGAACTTTTCAGACTTTCCGAAATGCGTACTCTACTAAGTACATTCGACTATTTCTAAAACAGTCAAAATGAGTAATAAGAAATAATATTATTTGTGGCATTAGTTGTCATAAGCCAATAAACATCAGTATGTTCAGGCTTTAGGCAACATTCTAGATTCTATAACCTTTTCATAAAAATGGTCTTTTATTCATCTTTAGATAAGATACGTATTACCACATGATTCAAAATCACATGATTCAGACATCATCAGAATGACATTTGACTACACGTTTCTCTTCCATGGAGACTATGTCTAGAACAACCACAAAATATCAATGATAACAGCCATACAAATATTTGGTTGAGATTTTATCACCTATATCAACTATATAGTGATAGTAAGCTAGTGTGTTAGACTCATTGACTATTTATTCCTTACAATTGACTTTGTCCATTAATTCCTAACATACAACTGGAACCGTGTTCTTCATAAAGACCGGAACACAATAACATATTTTTATCTTTTTAATCAGTTTACTAGATTCAGAATACCATAAGGGAAATATTGCAGTGTTCGCTTCACTTTCCATATCTTTAGATATTCTATGTTTAATATTTCTAATTTAATCATACTCGTAAGACATTATATATCCAAGAGTTGGCTGAAGCTTAGACAGATTTATCTCAACTTTCTTGCTTACAATAGAGACTTCGATAAGTGCTCTTGTTTAAGCACATGCCCTAACTTTCCTTTTAATCCTTTAAGCACTTGTAAATATTTCTTAGTTTAGTCTTCATAAGACTTGAGAAAAATCACAAGAGCCATGTCCTCAATTTTTTTTCATAAAGAAAATCCAAAGTTTATTATATAGTTCATTTAACCTTTTGAATCACATTCAAAACATGAACTTTTTAATTAACCTTCAAGCAATGATAAAGAATTAAGTCGATACTTAAATCTTACAATTTCGAAAAAAACATTTCCAAAATTCATTGTGGTCATTCACATTCAACGCATCTAATGTTTGAATTAATTGTCATCGTATGACGAAATGACCTATTGGACAATCTCGTATCCAGTATATGATTAATTCGTTGTAACTGATTTTAAGTGATTTAATCATATCCTGAGCTTCCGTTTTGATTAATAATTAAAGTCTTAGAGCACAACATCAAATATGTAGTCTCTTTGTTTTTAACTACTATAACGTTGTTGCTCGTGTCATTGCTTGTTTTAAAAGGATTAAAAAATTACCTAACCTTGTTTGAGAACATTTCTCAAAAGGCAACAGTCATCTAATATTGGTTCTAATAATCGAGAATAATAAACGTAAATAAAAGTTTGCTAAAAAACTTCAACATTAAAATAAAGATAAAAGAGTGTTGTTTATACACGCAAAATCAAAAATGGTCTTTTGGTTTATGATTTTTCTTCCATTAGTAAACTACTTCCAATTAATTTTCAATAATTTTCTAAAAAAAATTTAGTGGTCAAGATCCCTCATTGTTACGTCGATTCCCTGTTGTTACTGGTGAACCAAAATAATTCGGTGAGTAGGTGACACATCACCAATCACATCACTATGTGACTCTTGGTTGTTGACTAGTCAACTCCTTGACAATTCACATCACAATGTGGTGTGGAAATAATGTCCTAAACCTAATCGGGTTGGACCGGATCCGACCGGGTTGGATCATTTCTACTATTTATTTATGTTTATACATATATGAAATGGCTTTTATGTTATTATATATTTGTTCGTTTAACGAACCAATTATGATATTGTTATATGATGACATTTTTAGTGTCAAACTGTGAAAGAGAAATCATAATGGTGGTTATGGTTGATGAGATCTCGACTCACTTTAAAGGGTTTGATATTCAAATGTCTCTAGTCGTATGTACTATTAAATGGGACATTGATAGTACGATTAGACTAGCACGTATTGGATGTCTTCTATCTTATTGAAGGTAGGGATAGATCTCATCTATCAAAGTGTAGGGACACTTGGACTGTACGTGGACGTGTATTAGAGAATGCATACGTTAGGCTGACCCACTTACTTTATTAAATGTCGCACTATGTGGCGGATGTGTAATTATCCTAAAACCGGAGTCTTAATGAAATCACGGTGTGGATTGTCATTCTTTGACACTATTGAGGTTTCCCCTAGACATAGGGCAAATCATGCGGTAGTGATTGGGTGTGATACCGAAGCATGCGTTGAATTCATATTGCTCGTCCAGAAATCGCGTATCCTATGAATAGGAGTAAATATCCGAAAGGGCCTTCTTATAAGGATTATCTAGCTCTCATGAATCTTTGTAAAGTGAGAGTAAATGATTTACTTCGAGAGAGCATGATATCCAAATTATAAGAAACGATCGTTGATGTACTGGCACTCGAGATACGATTGTATGGATATTATTACAGCAATAGGATTCTAATTACACGGTAACCGTTTCACATGAAAGGTAGTAGTCATTGCATTTGACTCTTCCAATGATTGGGGGTCACGGTGTGTTGGTAAACGCTATTCCGTGATCGTTAGGTATGAAGGGCGTTTTTGTAATTTGCACTTTATGCCTATGGCCAGCATATTCGGAAGCTTATCGGGTCACACGCATAAGGACTTCTAGCCGGATTAAAATTGGTATATGGTGATAACCAAATAAGGTAAGTTTTATCTCGGCTATAAAGTGTTATAGTGATTAAATTAATATGGTGGTATTCATTTATTTATTATGAATATATTAAATACAAGATATTAATTATGTTGATTTATTAAATATACATGTTTGATGTATATGACGAAATATATATGTATATATGATATACATGTATTTTGCGAATTAATTAATCATAGTATTATATTAATTAAGAATATTCCGGAAGCCATTTTTTGGCTATATGGGGCGCAGATATATGTGTATATGATTGATATTGCGGTGAATACCAAATTTGCGGTAACAGGTTTATAAGTGGATATATGGCTGTGTATGATGATTTCTCCGGAGAGAAGGCGGTGTTTATCAAGAACAAGGCTGCCGGACAAATGCTTATGAGAGGAAACGCAAGTGAGTCGATAAATTGACAGAGTAGCTCTGTGTATATTAGTTCTTGGATGCTTTCTATTACAATGTGATCCCGTATTTATAGGTTAGGACTAAGTCGGTTGACTGTTCATGACAAGACAATTAAAAGGATATAATTAAGATAATCATACAAATAATACAAGTGGACCGGCCAGCTGTCTGGATAATTATAGCGGACAACGGACTCTTTTGTAGGTCGGACTCAGATCACAGCTCGGAGGTCGATCAAAGTCGATCTTCCCATGATGATGTTATATGTAGATGGGGCCTTGACTACAATGTAACTCACCATAAGAGTCCTGCCCTTTGGCTCCTTGCCAAACGTGATGGCTAACCTGATCATCCCTATTGGATGAACTGGAGGCCTAGCAAATCCAAACAGCGGAGCTAAGACATATGTCAGCTCAGAATCCTTCAACTTCATTGACTGGAAGACAGAACAGTAGAGCATATTTACCGCGCTTTTGGTGTCCACGCAAATCCGCATTACCAAGTTTCAGTTCACCACTACTTCAATTACCAATCCTTCGTTATTCATAACTAAGGGGAGCAAATCCCTTGGGCCATAGGCTACATCTCCAGAGAACCGTTGCCTTTTATTGGACGTTGAAGGACCAGCAGACCTGCTACTGTCCTTGTCCGCATCTTGAGCTGGGCCGCTCGGCCCCCCGGAGAGGGTATCAATAGTATTACTCAGGTTGTTGTCGAACAGCTAATTTGGCCCCCGGAGATGGTATTAATAGTATTACTCGGGCCGTTTGCCCTTATTTTGGTTGAATTTTTGGGGATTATTTTTTGGGGCCACTGCTGGGACAACGGCTTGTAGGGTGACTGCATCCATCATTGCCGCCCCTCATCGGCCATCTTGACCACCATCGTTGGTGGCCTCAACATGATCCTTCTTGTTGTCCTTTTTCGGTGTCATGATGATGATAAACCTTGAACAAAAATATCAGTAAGGGAGAGTCTTATTGACTATAGGATCTTCCATGTTTATCTTGTAAATATACGCACGTGTGCAAATAATGGATATGGAAGGCCGAACTCCGTCAATCTCCCTAGCGCATCTCAGCCTGAACTGGTTTACCCGACCTCCATTATGACCGAGCGCGACCCGCGGTGGTCTGTTTGAAAGGACATGTCAGACCTTCCACCCGAGGCTTAGGTCTGCACTCAAGTTCAACATAGGGCATCTGGCCTTTAATGCTATTAGTTCTCTTTCTTCATTTATTACTTATCCACTCTATAAATAACACGTGGTAAGGGTTAGTCTGACCCTCATCATATACATTTGCATGTACAAAAAGTGGAAGACATTAAATGTAAATGACTAAGAGCATCTACTGTCATAAACATATTAAAAGGTTTATCAACACGCTGCATCATTAATTTCTTTATAAACTTTCTATCTATAAATTTATTCTCCAATATAGATAAACCTCTAGAAAGTTTCCATTCTATGAGTATTCACCGGAAAGGATGTGATCAACACATGGCCCTTAAGCTAGATATGATGAAGGCTTTCGATCGAGTGGAATGACGTTTCATACGAAAAGTAATGCATTTATGATTTCCCAACAGAGCATCATGTCGTTGATAATGATTTGTATTTCTTCTCCTTCATATCAAGTATCGGTGAATGGTCATCCTTCCCATGAATTTCTACCGACTTGAAGAATACGCCAAGACTCTCCCCTTTCCTGTTTATTATTTGTGCCGAAGGATTCTCTACCATGTTTTGAAGGGCTTCAACATCTGCCTTGTTGCGTGGAGTAAACATTGGAAAACGTCATCATTGTGAGTTAACACATCTTCTCTTAGAGTATGATAATTTTATCTTTGTGCAGGCCACCCAAGATTTCTATAATGCAATCATGGATATCATTCATAAATACGAGCTGCTCTTAAGTCAGAAAATTAATTTTCAAAAATCTTGACTCTTTTTTCAGCAGGGTTATTGATACTGATCTAAAGAATGAGATACCTGTTAGGAAATCTACGCGGGAACGCAGCGGAATTCAAAATTTTATTTCCTATCGACCCAAGATCGACTTCGTTTAAGAAATAAACAAATAAATAGTAGACGGTGGTTACCTTGGTTGATCTAAAGATTTTACGCTTTGACCGTCTAAGGAGAGTAGTTCTGCATAGAGCCGCCCAAGTGTTCGGTCTCTACCGCTAGTCCACACGAACAGCCCGCCGGAATCCCATCATGGATTGCTATTGGAAAACTCCGGTTGCTAGACCGGCCTTTTTCCCCTCTCTCCAACTATCTATAGGATGCTCTTTATTTTACACAATAACTATTAGCTCTTGGAATTATAATGTGCAAAAGAGCTTGAGACCCACACTATATTTATAGTGTATATGGCGCCATCTATAAGAGTGGAGGAGAAGAAAACTTTTTCCCAATAAAATAAGGAAAATCTCCTAGATTGGTTTATCTTATTTAATATAATATCTTATATTAAATATTTCCAATATATTATCAATATCTTATATTGACTATATTTATCTTATTATCATAAATCAATTTACACATGTGTGCAAATCTATAGTCATTAATATCTAATATTAATATATGGTAATCTTGGTAATTAAATTGCACAATCCAAGTGTATCATAATACACCATTATTGGCGCCACCCTTAGCCTTCAATTGGCTTCCGGAATATTTTTTAATTAATATATGCTATGATTAATCAATTCACAAAATACTTGTATATCATATATATATATATATATATATATATATATATATATATATATATATATATATATATATATATATATATATATATATATATATATATATATATATATATATTATATATTTCGACCTACTCATACATTATGTGTATATTTAATTAATCAACATAATTAATATCATGTATTATATTTATTCACAATAAATAAATACCACCATATTAATTTACCACTATAACCTTTATAGTACGAGATAAACTTTCCTTATTTGGTCATCAATTATCACCACATTTTAATCCAACTAGATGTTCATATGTGTATGACCCGATAGGCTTCCGAATTTGTTGGCCGTAGACACAAAGTGCAAATTACGAAAATGCCCTTCATGCCTAACGATCATGGGATAGCGTCTAGCAACACACCGTGACCCCCAATCATCGGAAGAGTCAAATGCAATGACTACTACCCTACATGTGAAACAGTTACTCGCTGTAATAATATCCATACGGTCGTTTGTCGAGTGTCAAAACATCAACGACCGTATCTTATAATCTGGATATCATGCTCTCTCGAAATAACTCATTTACTTCCACTTTGCAAAGATTCACGAGAGTAAGACATTCCTTATAAGAAGGCCCTTTCGGATATTCACCCCTATTGATAGGGTTTGAGATTCCTAGACGACCAAACATGTATACTCCGCATGCTTCAGTATCATACCCAATCACTACCGCATGATCGCCCCATGGCTAGGGGAAACCTCAATAGTGTCAAAGCATGACAATCCACACCGTGATGCCATGTAGACTCCGGTCGTAAGGATAATTACACAACCGTCACATAGTTTGACACTTATCCGTGTAAGTGGGTCAGTCTAACGTATGCATTCTCTAATACACGTCCACGTACAGTCCAAATGTCTCTACACTTCGATAGATGAGATCTATCCATGCCCTTAAAGACAGAATACATCTAATACGTGCTAGTCTGTTTATACTATCAATGTCCTCTTTAATAGTACATCAGCCTAGAGATATTTAAGTATCAAACTTATTAAAGTGATTAGAGATCTCATCAACCATAATCGCCTATCATGGTTTCTCTATCACAGTTTAATACTAAGGACGTTATCATATAACAATTCATAATTGGTTCCCTAAAAGAACATATATATGACAACATAAAAGCTATTTAATATATGCATAAACATAAAGAAATAGTAGAAGATCTGACCCGGTCGGATCCGGTCCAACCCGATTGAGTTTAGGACACTATTTCAACAATCTCCCACTTGGCCTAAAACCAATCACTCGCACACACACGACCAAGTTGAAACACAAGAATCTCATGAAATACTCGCAACCAGCTCTAGCCTTAAACGGTTCGCTATCCATGGGGACTCATACTATCTTTATATCATGCTCCATATGATCAAGTCAGAGGAACCGCCTCAACACACACATGAATCTCTGGCGAGACCTTGGTCCTTGCTTCAAGCAATGAATCCACGTACTATATCAGCTATATAGAAAAGGTGGAAGAACCGTATAAGGTTCAAGAATGAACCTCATAGACTCGTGTACTGCTCCCGCTGCGCCTCTAAGGCACAACTGTGTTTTGGCCTGGTTGTAGAATTTACAATGACCCATAGCTAAGAACATTTCTAGCTCATTGTATCACTTAATCAAGTGACTGCAAACCCAGACAGTAGCTCCCACTCACCTTCATAAGACTCAGGATATACGTCTGTATAACTATGTTTATTTATTTCCAAGTTTCAATAAACTAGGAACCTTTCCTTAACTTGTTTAAGGATATTCTCGACATTCACCAGATATACTTTCATACTTGCTCATGACTATTCATGGACCATGAACATCCGACATTACCTTTATGATGGTTCCTATCGCGGTAGCGAGGGAAACCTTCCATAAGCATTATCTTTCACCTCATCTTTAGGACCAACGTCCTAACATAGATAGATCTTGAAAAAACGGCTAGCAGTATCCCCTGTCGCGATCTATACTAAACTATTTTAGATCACATCTATATAGGTAAACTATAATCTAACAGCAGTTAAATCTATCACTATAGATTCTTATTTCTAAAATAAGAACTACTAATCCAAGTGCTTTCGTAAAGACCTTGAACTACCAAACATTAATTGACTGTGATATGGGGTGATAATTCTCGAGAGAGATATCCAATACCTTACTCAAAAATCATAACACACTCCCACTATCTATCTTGCACATGGGCATATCCTTCTTTTGACTAAGTCAAACTCCTTTGATTGTCAAACAAAGAAATCGTCTAGAGAAACTTGATTGAGTCCATAAATGGATCTCGTGGGCTTACATATCATGTCATCGTCTATAAACATCGAGCTTTCTGCCCAACGTCTTCAACACTATCATAGAGCCATGATACGAAGTTACAACAAGTATAGTCTGAATAGAACTGGGCTCAGCCTTACAAGGACATTCCCTGTAGGTAAGTCAGAATAGGTTCATAACCTGGTTGTCACTGACGGAATCTAATTCAGATATTATGGCTCCTGGCCATATCTCTCAATCTTTCCTTTCAAACATTCCTTCATAAGTCGTGAGATATTCATTCTTCAAGATGAACATACCAGCAGCCTTTTCAGACTTGAGTTTATCCATAGACTTATAGAACTTTTGTGTGCACTGAGCAGTGTTCTACACCTCATCGTTATGTGGTGTCTGCTCACGTTCCATTGGTTGAATATATCTTTGTGGTTCTCAAACTCTTTTGAGATCTAACTTACTCCTACTATTTCTTTTGGAAGAAACATTTCCTCTAGAAGATAGCATGTTTGGAGACAAACATTTTGCTCGACGGATAAGTAAATAATAAATAGCGTACTTGCTAAGATATTCCACAAAGTTGCATATGTCGTACTAGGCTCCAAGCCTTTCTGACTTTGCCTATGACAACTTCAAATCATCGGTTAAGATAGATTCGACATTATCCCCTTCCATATCTAATATGGAATTTATTCAACCTTTATTCTTTGGAACTTGGTTAAGTATAAGGGCACTATCCCGAAACGGGAAAGGGATACTTCGCATGGCTTGCGTCACACCTTTATCATATAAAGTGTTGTTTCCATTTTGGGAAGACAATCTAATTGCGTATCCCAAAGATGGTATCCTTCAAGGGAGAATCTTATTCCTTTTCGGACGACTTCTGAAACACCCTTCAGGTATTAATTACTTCAATCCAATTGAAGATTAATTCCTAAGTAGCTCGTCAATCTCATATTCGTACTAGCTCGAACTTTTCGGTCTTTCCGAATTGTTGTACTTCAATAAGAGCATTCAACAATTACTAAAAATAGTCATAGAGATTAACAAACAATTATTTGTGACATTAATTGTCATAAGCCAACAAACATCGGTATGTTTAGTCTTTAGACAATTTTTCTAGATTTTATAACCTTTTCATAAAAGGGCATTTTAGTCATCTTTAGATAAGATACGTATCACTCACATGATTCATAATCACATGGTTCAGACATCATCTAAATGACATTTGATAATACGCTTCTCTTCCAGAGAGTCGACATCTAGAACAAGTACAAATATCAAGGATAACAGCCATACAAATATTTAGTTGAGATCTCATCACATATATCAACTATATAGTGACATCAATCTAGTTTGTTAGATTCAGTGACCTTCCAACTTTATCGGAATAACATTTATTCTTTACAATTGAATATGTCTACTAAATCCTAACAAATAACTGAAAGTATGTTCTTCATAAGAACCGGAACATAATAACATTTATTTAGTTCCCTTATCAGTTACAACGTTTGCTTCACCTTCCATATCTGTATTTAATCTTTCTAATTTAATCACACTCATAAGATATCATATATCTAAGAGTTGACTTTGAACTTAGATTGATTTATCTCAACTCACTTGCCTACAATAGAGACTTCAATAAGTTCTCTATTTAATTAAGTACACACCCTAACTTCCTTTTTAATCCTTCAAGCACTTGCAAATATTTCTTAGTGTAGTCTTCATAAGACTTAAGAAAGATCACAAGAGCTATGTCTTTGATTTCCTTTCATAAAGAAAATCTAATAGTTTATTTAACCGTTTGATTCGTATTCAAAACATTGACTATTTAATTTACCTTTAAGAAATGATAGAATTAAGTCGATACTTAAATCTTACAATTTTGAAAACAGCCTTTCCAAAATTAGATGTGGTCATTCTTATCCAACGTTTGAATTAATTATCATCGTATGACAGATTGATCATCTTGGATCGTATCCAATATATGACTAATTCGTTGAAACTTATTTCAAATGATTTAATCATGTCATGAGCTTCCGCTTTCATTAATAATTAAAGCATTGGAGTACTCCATCAAACATATAGTCTCCTTGTCTCTAACTACTATAACGGGATTGCTCGTGTCATTGCTTATTTTAAAAGGACTAAATTACTTAACCATACTTGAGAACGTTTCTCAAAATGTAACAGTCATAATTTGGTTTTACTAATCGAGAATAAAACATAAATATAAAGTTTGCTAAAACTACAACATAAAAATGAAAATAAATGAGTGTTGTTGTTTATACATGCAAAATCAAAAGTGGTCTTTTGGTTTATGATTTTGCTCCCACTAGTCAACTACTCCTAATTGACTTTCAAGAATTATTAATTTTCTTTAGTGGACAAGATCCCACTTAACTACCGCGAGCCCCGCTTTGGCTGGTGGGCCGAAAATAGTCTAATAGGAAGACAACTCTTTGTCAATCGTATCTTATACGACTCTTGTGGTTTGACTAGTCAACTCTTTGACAATTTTTCATTTTATGAAATAGTCAAACCCTTGCCTCCAAAATCCAATCGACCCCGCTTTGGCTGGTGGCCGAGAGAATTCTTAGTCAAGTCATAACCCCAATATTCGTGAGATCTCATACGATCATATCTCGATAATGATGATATACCCGAGGTAGGTCAATCCCCTGCTTTGGCTGATGAGTTGGATCCGAACAAGGGCTCTTCACCGTCATTATAATATGGGGAGGCAATTTCAACTTGATTCTTCTGAGGTGGAAGTATTTATGTAAATTAATTCACTTAATTAATTTTAATCATGGTCTCATCAAGTAAATCTATCTCTATAGACATACATCCTATACATTGATGTGATATATGATGAGCTTTATGATGAGGAACCAGATCCATTAGCACCCATGAAGAAGAGTGATCCATTGGTCATTAGAGATGGACCTTTGACAAGGCTCCAGAGGAAGAGAACGAGAGAAGCCTTGAATACCTTGCTGAAAGAAATCCATGAAGAGTATGGGCAGCCCAAAAGGAGTGATGAAGCTTCAATATTATACATTCACCACACTTTTGGGCTTAAGGAAAACGCCTAGTTGAAAGCCCATTCATGGGGCGCCTAGAAGACCACTTTAATCAGTCTTTTTATTTCAGTTTTGTGTCAATAAAGGCTAGTTGGGCCTGAAGTGCGGTTTGGCAAAGCCCATCTAGTTGGGGGGCGCCTTTTTCCTTTATATTTGTTTAGTTTTCATTAGTTTTCCGTCCCACATTGGAAGATGGAACATTGAGTCAGTTTTTGACGCCTATATATAGGCCAACACTATCTCTTTTATGAACAACATATATTTGAGTGAAATTTTATTATTTGATTAAGCTTGTCTTAATTGTGCACGTTTATGTGTGAGATTCTCTTGGATTGGAGGATCGCCCCTTTGAGAACTTATCAGCGTAACCGAGCATTACGTTGTGGTGTTCCAACCGTAGTCTTAGATTAAGATACGGATCATAGCTCTCATTGGTTACAATTCAGTTTCTTCCTGGGCAAACAAAGGATTTGATTCGTAAGGATCACATCACACATTCATCTAGATCGTGCCTAGTCATGCATCTATCGTATCATATAAAATAAATACAAGCACAAAATAAATAAACGCGTAAAGTAACCGGTATGATCATGGACTTTTCCTAGGTGCGGTTTCGAATACAAACTGACGAAACCACGGGTCACAATCCAAGGTAGCTGCAACCGCCAATAGGATCTTTAATGCGCCATTCTCCAATGGGATCTTTATTTTCGTCTTTCTTTGGTCTCCATCTTCTGCTCCATTCTTGTTACATTTAATTCTACCAAATAAAATAAATACACCCTCCGTACACGGGGGGAGCCAATGGGAATGGGATAAATGCAGAAAATAAAGTAGGCCACGTTCTTCATAACGGCCTAGGACAATTTTAAACCAACAGAAAAATTAAATCATTCACATCTATCATATCGGTCGAGTCCATGATCAATCGGGGTCCATGTAATCATATTATATCTACTATATCTAATCCATACAATAACATCTTATGAAAAAGATAAAATTAACATTTAACTACTTGCGTCTTAATTAATCAATTAACATTTAATCTATTAAATAATTTTATCCAATCAATTAACTAATTAACATTTAATTAATTAAATGATTTTAATCGAAATAAAATTAACGATTAATTTTAAACCGATTTTAATTTTAATTTTAATCTATTAGAACTATTCCAAAAATAAATCAAAATTAAATTAGGTCTCTTTTGTTTCTTTCCTTTTGATTCCTAATCAAAAGGGATGCCTTTGGTTTAGGCCTGACCACTTTCCAAAATCAAAATTTTGGAAGTGGCCTAGGCCTAGGTTTTTTACAAATCAAATATTTGAAAAAAGCCTAGGCCTAATCAAATATTTGGAAAGGCCAAATAATTTCGGTTTAGGCCTGACCACTTTCCAAAATCAAAATTTTGGAAGTGGCCTAGGCCTAGGCCTTTTCTCAAAACAAATACTTGGAAAGGGCCTAAGTTTATTCCAAACAGAGTTTGGAAATGCCATTATTATTTTAATGCCAGGTGGCATCCCAATAGCCCAAACTTTTTGAACCATTGGTTAGTCACATGACATAACTAAACAAAGAGAAATCAATCACAACTATGAATCATATTGAAACACAAACTACACAAAACAAAATTTAGGGATCCACCAAAAAGATGCACCAGCCGACGTCGACCGCCCCAAGGGGGAGCCGCGCCGCCGCCGCAATTTCCGGGAGGGGTGCCGCCGCCGATCGGCCGAGCACCCCAAAAGCCACCCCTTTTTTTCTTTTCGTGTATCGTTTTGCGAATCAAAAATCTTTCATCTTTTAATTACGTGATTTAAACGATAAAATTAACTACGCATATTAACATGCTTATTGCTTAAGCTCGAAGCTCGCTCCGATACCACTGTTAGGAAATCTACGCGTGAACGCAGCGGAATTCAAAAATTTATTTCTTATCGACCCAAGATCGACTTCGTTTAAGTAATAAACAAATAAGTAGTAGACGTTGGTTACCTTGGTTGATCTAAAAAATCGAAGCTTTGACCGTCTAAGGAGAGTAATTCTGCATAGAGCCGCCCAAGTGTTCGGCCTCTACCGCTAGTCCACACGAACAGCCCGCCGGAATCCCATCATGGATTGCTATTGGAAAACTCCGGTTGCTAGACCGGCATTTTTCCCCTCTCTCCAACTCTCTATAGGATGCTCTCTATTTTACACAAGAACTATTAGCTCTTGGAATTATGATGTGCAAAAGAGCTTGACACCCACACTATATTTATAGTGTATATGTCGCCATCTATAAGAGTGGAGGAGAAGAAAACATTTTCCCAATAAATAAGAAAAATCTCCTAGATTGATTTATCTCATTTAATACAATAACTTATATTAAATATTTCCAATATATTGTCAATATCTTATATTGACTATATTTATCTTATTACCATAAATCAATTTACACATGTGTTCAAATCTAGTCATTAATATCTAATATTAATTGGTAATCTTAGTAATTAAATTGCACAATCCAAGTGTATCATAATACACTATTATTGGCGCCACCCTTAGCCTTCAATTGGCTTCCGGAATATTCTTTAATTAATATAATGCTATGATTAATTAATATTCATAAAATACTTGTATATCATATATATATATATATATATATATATATATATATATATATATATATATATATATATATATATATATATATATATATATATATATATATATATATATATATATATATATATATATATTTCGACCTACTCATACATTATGTGTATATATTTAATTAATCAACATAATTAATATCTTGCATTATATTTATTCACAATAAATAAATACCACCATATTAATTTACCACTATAACCTTTATAGTATGAGATAAACTTTCCTTATTTGGTCATCAATTATAACCACATTTTAATCCGGCTAGATGTTCATATGTGTGTGACCCGAAAGGCTTCCGAATTTGTTGGCCGTAGACACAAAGTGCAAATTACGAAAATGCCCTTCATGCCTAACGATCACGGGATAGCGTCTAGCAACACACCGTGATCCCCAGTCATCGGAAGAGTCAAATGCAATGACTACTATATTTCATGTGAAACAGTTACTCGTTGTAATAATATCCATACGGTCATTTGTCGAGTGTCAAAACATCAACGACCGTATCTTATAATCTGGATATCATGCTCTCTCGAAATAACTCATTTACTTCCACTTTGCAAAGATTCACGAGAGTAAGACATTCCTTATAAGAAGGCCATTTCGGATATTCACCCCTACTGATAGGGTATGCGATTCCCGGACGACCAAACATGTATACTCCGCATGCTTCAGTATCATACCCAATCACTACCGCATGATCGCCCCATGGCTAGGGGAAACCTCAATAGTGTCAAAGCATGACAATCCACACCGTGATGCCATGTAGACTCCGGTCCTAAGGATAATTACACAACCGTCACATAGTGTGACACTTATCCGTGTAAGTGGGTCAGTCTAACGTACGCATTCTCTAATACACGTCCACGTACAGTCCAAGTGTTTCTACACTTTGATAGACGAGATCTATCCCTGCCTTTAATGACAGAAGACATCTAATACGTGCTAGTCTATTTATACTATCAATGTCTTGTTTAATAGTACATCAGTCTAGAGACATTTAAGTATCAAACTTATTAAAGTGATTAGAGATCTCATCAACCATAATCGCCTATCATGGTTTCTCTATCACACTTTAATACTAAGGACGTTATCATATAACAATTCATAATTGGTTCCCTAAAAGAACATACATATGACAACATAAAAGCCATTTCATATATGCATAAACATAAAGAAATAGTAGAAATGATCCGACCCGGTCGGATCCGGTCCAACCCGATTGGGTTTAGAACACTATTTCAACAATACCCGCTTTGTTAAACGTCCCGTTAGGGAATGTAAAAGGGAAATACTTGGGTCTTCCCTTCATTGTAGGTCGCTCAAAGAATGAAGTTTCGCTTACATAAAAGCGAAGGTTTCTAAAAAATTGACAGGGTGGAAAGGAAATATTCTCTCACATGCATGTTAAGAAATCTTAGTCAAGGTTGTCATACAAGCTCTCCCGTAATACGTTTTGCAGTGTTTTTTTCCTTTCTAAATCTATCATAGTGGATTTAAAGAAAACAATTAGGCATTTTTTTTGGAGTTCCTTAACAGGTAAAGAAAAAATTCACCGAAAATCATCGTTAGTATGATGTAAGAAGAAAACAGAGTGAGGGCTTGGTTTTAGAGATATCGAGTGCTTCAACAAAGCCTTTCTAGTTAAGCAAGCTTGACATATTCTTCATGATCCCAATCTTTATCTTCTAAAGTCCTTAAAGGGAAGTATTGTGATACAAAAGATTTCACTAAAGCTGCTATCACCGATCATCCTTTGGCTATTTGGAAAGGTCTCAGGATTGGTAAAGAACTGTTGTTAAATGACATAATATGGAGAGTCAGTGATGGTAACTCTGTCGATATGGAAAATGACCATTGGCTTCCGATCTCAATATCTCTACGGGCTCATCCAGACACTATTCTCATTCAAGAGTCAAAAGTGTAGCCTGATAAATCCTTCTACACAAAATTGACAGGTCAACTTGGTAAAAGAGGTGTTAGCAACTATGAGGCTGATAAGATTTAGTCAATACCTCTATGTACACAGTCTTCTTCAGACGAACTAATTTGGCACTATTCACACAAAGGCATTTACACTATTAAGACATGTTACCAGCTAGCCTATAACCTCAAATTTCGAATTGCTTTTGTGGATGTGGCCTCGTCATCAATCCCATCCCATTCTCTTTGGAACTCGATATGGAAGTTGAAAGTTAAACAAAAAATTCTGCACTTTTTGTGGAAAGCCGCTAATAATGCATTATCCACTACTGCTTTGCAACGTAGAAAAGTTGGAAATGGGATCTGTCGAGTTTGCAACAAAGAGAAAGAAACGATATGGCATTGCTTGTTCGATTGTTTGATCTCAATAGAAGTCTAGAAATCATCATTTTACGGCCAATGGCGGAGAAAGATCAAAATTTAATAAGGAAATTAGGGATAAGGACACAATCTGGAATATTTTTAAGTAACAGGACAACTATATATTTTTTATAGGGAGAAGGACAACTGCATAATTTTTATAGTGAGAAGGACAAACAGTGAATCCCGAAAATCAGTGAATCTCCCTAGTGAATCCTGAAATCAGTGAATTTCGACAGTGAATTTTGACAATGAATCCCGAAAATCAGTGAATTTCGACAATGAATTTTGAAAATTAGTGAATTTCGACAGTGAATTTCGGCAGTGAATTTCGAACACAAGTGAATTTTGACAGTGAATAAATAGTTTTATCCTTTATGCAAAAGTTTCAAAAGACTGTCCTTATACTCAATTGATGAAATATTTCTGTCCTTCTCCCTCATTCCCCCTAATTTAATTACCCTTAGATTTTGTAGCTGATTTATTCTTGCTTGAAGATGAACTTGAAATTTGTCGTTATGCCACTATGTTATGGAATATTTAGAAACTCTGATGTAGTTGGATCATTGAAGGTAAAGTTATGTATATTAATCTACTATCATCCATTCCAAAACAAAATTCTACTATCGTCCACTCCAATACAAAAGGTGAGGAGTATTTTAATGATATCTCTCTCTTAAGTAGATCTAGCAGTATCTTCTCAAATAATGTCTATTGGCACCCCCCCTTCGAATGAATGCATTACAATTAATTTGGATGCATTTTTGGGGACGTAAGGCAGCTTTGGGTGGCCTCTTCCGGGACAACAATGGTATTATTCTTAATAGCTTCTCAAAAAGACTAAGGAAATATGGATATTATAGTTGGGGAGGCTCTAGCAGTCTATCATGATATATTCTACGCCATCTTATGGGATTATTTATGTGTTGTTTGAATAAGATTCAAAATCAGTCATCCAACGCTTACAAGCTCGTGAAGAACACATGTCGCCGGTTGGTTGTATCATCGATGATTGTCGTCGTTTGTTAACTTGTTTTCACTTTGTCTCTTCTCATTTGTGAAAAGACAGGGAAATATCCCTGCTCATAATCTAGCCAGAGAGGGTCTTCGTCTAGTGGTTAATGTAGGATGGGGTCTTTCCCATTTCCCGCCACCTAGTGTAATTGTTGCTAGCTCCGCGGATTGGAGTTATTAAAATAAAAAAGTCATTTTCCCCTAAAAAAAAGTTAATTCTTCGACACATCAGAATACATTTTTCTCCTTAAATTTCCGCTATAAAGCGCTTTGTCGATGCAAAAAGAGGCTATTTCTCTGGCCTACTAAGCCTAGCCACAATGGCTATGAACTTTTTATCCCATCTCCAATGGAGATGCTCTAATGCTAATCACTCTCCGGAATCTCATGATCGGTGTCATCGGATATTGCATCTTCAAGCGGTTTGATCAAGCAGCATTCTCACACAGAATACCAATGCATCATCAAACGACCTCGTTTTAATCTTTTTGTGTGTGAGAGTGGGTAGGGGGTGAGAGGGTGGGGGTGGGGGTTGGGAGGGGGAGTCCTTTGGTTTAGATTTATTCTTTTCTTTCGGGAATTTTTGTACTCCCTCCATTTTTTTTAACTATTACTTTTCAGAATTTGCCTTGTTTTTATTTATGTGTCATTTTATATTTCCAATACAACATTTATTAATTTTTCCACGTTGACTCTCCATTTTAATAATCCAAATTTCGGTACAATTTTCCATTCACAGTGCTTGAAGGATAATTTTGGTATTTTACCTTTTTTTTAGACATATTAATCATTTTTTTAACTTGTGTGAATTTTCTCACTGCGACAGATAAAAAAACGGAGATAGTATTGTCTATTCTCCATAAAATATGTAATATGCGGCTGACTTGTTATATTGACTTAGATTGGATTACGTACAAGGATCTATTCAAGCAACGCCCGGTCGGGAAATCGTTCGTGATTACTACTACCTTTGAATATTTGGCCGAAAAATCATTTCTCCAAAAATCTTAACCAATATACTACTATGACTTCTCCTGCCCCTTCCCAATATATAAATGATGTTGTTATCGAAGATCAGGGGTTCGGTGTTGCTCTTCATTCATCCGGGGACCCACCATTGCCGGATCCACCGGTTGAGGGGAGTTGGATCATGCGGATGAGGTTGAGACCTCACCTGCACCACCACCTCAACAACCAGGTGAAGGTGTGGAAGAATTGGGTACAGGCAGACGACAGAAAATTCCGGATTCGCGCTTTCAAGATTTTGTGACACATACTTTTGTTGGCCAGAAAAGTTCTACTCCACGCTCTTCCACTCCGTCGGCATCCTCAGGTACTTCGTATCCTCTTACGCATTTTGTTAATTATGATTTGTTTTTTACGATGCTGGATAATGTGTTAATCCGGGCCGATTTTATCTAGAGACAATGATCAAGATCCAAGAAACGGGAATAAGCTATAAAACGGGGGGTGTTTTTGAGTAATATAGACTGAGCTTGAGAATAATTTTCTCAAGTTGCCTACGTATCCTGGGATTATTCAAGAAACAAGTCTGTCGTAGTTCTAAGGTTTGTTCATATAGGGAACATTTGTGCCCTAGGTGACGGCGGTGCCGTATCCCTCAAGGACTCTTGCTTGTAACCGCTGAGGATTTGTGCGTATCAATCTTCGTGATTTTAGGAGATAATTACGCTACCATAAATAATGAGATCAAAGTTGGAATCATTTGGGATTCTTTCCGTATTTATCATGTATACTATACGCGTAGGATAACATCGTAATTAGCTCTATCCGACGTACGGAGAGCTTCAAACTATGCCCTGGCCTGAACTGCGCTGCTCTGGCACAACTATGCCCTGACCGACCTGCGGTGGGCTACATACGGTGCTCGGCAGACTAGGTAGACCTCCCGTCATGGGATAAAGGACTTTAAACTGAGTATTGGCAAGGGTCATATCCCTTAAAATCTTTTCCTTCCTTCTCCTTATTTTTTACTTTTCTATTTATAGGATGATGCGTGGTCGATGCTAATCCGACCTCCGTCATTTTTCTTATAAGCACCGCAAGTATCTCACATCTATCATTGTTAGAAATCCTCCCAAATATTTGAAGGAGACAGTTAAACACGAGGGTCGGCGTAAGGCCATGTTAGAAGAAGTTCGGGGTACATGGGTTTTACAACCACTTCCTCCCGGGAAAAGGCATTGGGGAGTAAGTGGGTGTGTACTGAGAAATATGATGAGTATGGGAAATTGCAGCGGTTGAAAGCCCGGTTAGTGGAATTCGGTCATCACCGGCAAGAAGGAATCGATTACATTGAGACCTTTGCTCCGGTGACAAAGATGGTTACTGTACGCACTTCTTCCATTGTCGCTACGGTCAAACGATGAGATATTCATCAGATGGATGTCCATAATGCTTTTTGCATGGTGATTTCAGGAGGAAATTAAATTTACATGAAAATCCCTCCTGGATTTGAAAAGAAGGGTTCAGACTTGGTTTGTATGATGCGGGAATCCTTGTATGGACTGAAACAGGCACCCAGGTATTGGTTCATGAAACTCGCTTCTGCTTTGAAAGAGTATGGGTTCCGTGAGTCATACTCTGATTATTCATGGTTTACGTTGCATCGTGATGGAATGTCCTTGTGTATGTGGATGACATGATCATTTCCGGGAATGATAGGGTGGCCATGACTGTTTTTAAAAAATATTTGGGGTGGTGCTTCAAGATGAAGGATTTGAGGGTCCTCAAATATTTTCCGGGGATCGAGCTGGGCCGAAACCAAATATGGTATTTTCTTGAACCAAAGAAATATGCCCTCGATATTATTCAGGAAGCTGGTCTACTTGGGAGAAAACCAGTGGATTTTCCGTTTAAACAATCACAAGTTGGGGCTCACTACAGGAGAGTTGTTGAGTGATCCTGCCCGATATCGTCGATTGATTGGACGACTTATTTATCTTGGGGTGACCCGGCCTGATTTGGCGTACTCTCTGCATGTCATGTCTCAGTTTATGCAGGATCCTCCGATTAATCATTAGGAGGCCGCGTTGTGTCTTGTTCGATATTTGAAAAAACATCCTGGTCAGGGTATTCTATTGTGTTTGATAGTTCTCTTATCCTCGAGGGCTGGTGTGATTCTGATTGGGCAAGTTTCCCAATCACCAAGTGTTCGTTGAGTGGTTGGTATGTGTTTCTGGTCTCTCGTCCATATCTTGGAGGCCCAAGAAACAGACCACGGTTTCTCGTTCTTCTGCGGAAGCTGAGTATCGGTACATGGCATCTCTTACATGTGAGTTAAAGTGGCTGAAGCAAGTAACCAATCGGTATTGTGATAACCAATCGGTATTGTGTATTGCACAGAACCCGGTTTTTCACGAACGGAGGAAGCACATTGAGGAAGATTGTCATTTCGTCCAGGATGTTATTACGGAAGGATTGATTCTTCCTTCATACGTTCCTACCAAGCATCAATTGGCTAATATATTCACGAACGTGTTAGGACGCCAACAGTTCGAGTTTTTATTGTGCAAATTGGGCGTTCGTGATCTTCACGCTCCACCTTGAGGGGGTATTACGATGTGTATTATGATGTATTTTGTATTTATATTAGAGAGGACAATTTGGTAATTAACGTTAGGAGTGTTGGAGTTTTTAGCTATAATTGAGTTTTGGAACAAGTGGCGAACAATCCACTTTAGACTCGATTTTGATGTTGTTGCAGAATGAATTTACGGAAGCTAAACACGGTTTCGGAAACTACTAAGACACTAGTTAATTTTAGGCTTTTGAATCACTCGATTCCGATATCGGGTGAATGAGAAATTAATGTCTAAAGGTAGAGTAAAATATGTGGAATGTTATTGAATAATGTGTATTCATTTATCCCACATTAAAAATATGACTCAAGTGGAATCACTACTTAAGGAGTAGTGTGGCACTTAGAGGTAAGCCCCAAGGGGCAAGAGAATTTTTTGAAGGAAGGAAGACGTAGAAGCTTGTTGATTCAGAAATCCACACGCGTGCGCGCCACCGCCGGCCGGCTCGGTTCAGGCTCGGGCTTGTGGCTTGGGCCGAACCAATATTAATATTTTTTGGGTCAGCTCAACATATAATTTTCTAATCAAATTAAACAAAAAAGTTGAGCTCGAACATGGAACATTGCATCAGTTCGCATGAACGGACTCCTTTTTCGAAATCTGTTGGTTTTCAACCAACTATTAACTTCCCAACGTCTATTTCTCAAAGGATAAAACTCTACAATTTCTATAAAAGAAACAATCCTGAATGAAAACTAAGTCAGAAAATTCATTTTCTTCATAGCCAAAACTCCGCAAAAATATTTTCAGCATTCATTCAAGTTAAGAGATAATGAAGCCATATCAGTTCGCCGACTTTCCGCATTCACGTGCCAGAATCCGGAAAGGTATTGATTGTTGTATCTTGGGAGACTTGTTGTCATTATCCGTGGGCATGTAATTCGGGGCAATAAAATCTTAAGGACAGCGTTCTACGCGCCTCAATCACCAATAAATTTTCGCATTTACTATTGCTTTCAGTCGTTCAATTCTATGTGCATATATGTATGTTGTATGAATATGAATAAAATTTCCTGCAAAGTGTTTATTCATTTCTGTTATTGATTTTTGCCTACTCTATTTTGAAAGTTTCTATAAACAATAAAATCAGATTACTATAAACGAAAAATCAAACTACTATTTTTCCCACAATCTTAAGACTTTATTTGCTTCCTTTGTGAATAATCTGATTCGTGTGTAATCTGTTAAAGTTGCATGTACTTCTGTAAATGTTGGAACATTTAATCGCATCTGCAATTCTGAAAAGTTAACATCGAAAAAGCTTGTCGTAACAAAAACGATTTTTACACATTTTTCAGAAAATTGGCAAGACTAACTGCATTGTCTTCAAAGGCAAAATACTTTGTAATTACTACGTTTTTTCTGGAAATTTAAAGAATAAAGTTGTTTCTAAGGTGTTATAGATTACAAATCCGTTTGTATTATTTGTTAAAAGTGTTCATGATTTTTTAAAATGTCGTTTGAAGGCATCGCAGTTAAAAATAAAAGCTTGTGTTGCAAACTTTGATTGTTGATCTTCTGTGTGTGAAAAAGAAATGGAAGGAGCATTGAAATCAACCGGTCCATTGACAATGGTGGTGTCAGAATGCAACACGGATGGAAATCCCCGAGAATGGTTCGTAGACACGGGGGGCTACGCGCCATGTTTGTGCTATAAAAGCCATGTTTTCCTTCTATCATGTACTGGACAGGGAAAAATTGTTCATGGAAAATTTAGCCACTTCTAAGGTTGAAGGCCAAGGAAAAGTTGTCTTGAAAATAACTGCAGGAAAACTTTTGACTCTGAATAATGTGTTGCACGTGCCTGACATTTGAAAAAATTGATGTCCGGTGCATTACTTGTTAGTAATGGTTTTAAACTTTCCTTTGAATCTGGCAAATTTTCATTATGTAAAAATGGACAATTTGTGGGAAGGGGCTATATGGTTGATGGCATGTTTAAATTAGACATTATGGTTGTTGTACCTAAGGCCGTAGTGCCAAAAACTGCAAACATTATTTCTAGTGGTAATGATAAAGCATCTACTTCTTCTTATTTGGTTGAGTCTTCATCTTTATGGCATTGTAGATTAGGACACGTGAATTATAATTTTTTTCGTAAATTAATGAATTTGGAATTTTTGCCTAAACTACAATTTGATGATTAAAAATGCCATACGTGTATTGAAGCGAAAATGACAAAGTTACCGTTTCCAAGTATTGAACGTTTTAACGAACCTTTAGATTTAATTCACACGGATATTTTTGATTTAAAATTTATGCAAACTAGAGGCGGTAAAAAATACTTTGTGACTTTTATCGACGATAGCACAAAATATTGTTATGTGTATTTATTGCGTAGTAAAGATGAGGCTCTTGATGCTTTTAAGCATTACAAGAATGAAGTTGAGAATCAACTTAGCAAACGGATCAAAGTATTTGTAGTGATAGAGGTGGAGAATATAATGCACCTTTTGATGAATTTTGTTTGAAATTCGGAATTATTCATCAAACGACTGCACCATATTCACCACAATCCAATGGTGTTGTTGAACGTAAAAACAGAATACTTGAGGAAATGATGAATGCTATGTTGATTAGTTCGGGTTTACCCCAGAACATGTGGAGGGAGGCGATCCTCTCGGCGAACTTCATCTTGAATCATATACCATCCAAGAAAAGGGATGAGACACCTTATGAATTGTGGAAGGGTCACAAACCTAACTACAAAATTCTAAAAGTGTGGGGGTGTTTAGCAAAGGTAGAAATACCGAAACCTAAACAAGTAAAATTTGGGCCTAAAGCAGTTGATTGCATCTTTATTGGCTACGCGAGAATAATACTAGTGCCTATAGGTTTCTGGTTCATAAATCAGACATTCCTGACGTTCCTGTAAATACGATTATTGAGTCAAGGAATGATGTATTTATTGAGGAAATCTTTCCTTGCAAAGACAAGGAAAATGAAGGTTCAAGTTCTAAGAGAACTTTTGATGAAATAACACATGATGATTCAAATGATCATTAGGAAACGGAGGAACTTTGCAGAAGTAAAAGGACAAGGACTTCAACATCTTTTGGCCCTGATTTCTTTACATATATGGTAGAGGATGATCCAAGGACATATGATGAGGCTATGTCCACTCCAGAAGCTCCGTTCTGGAAGGAGGCTATTAACTGTGAAATAGAATCCATTATGCAAAATCACACTTGGGAGTTGGTTGGTCTTCCACCAAAAGATAAACCACTTGGATGTAAGTGGATTTTCAAGAAGAAAATGAAAGCTGATGGATCTATTGATAAATATAAGGCCAGGTTAGTATCCAAAGGATACCGACAAAAGGAAGGCCAGGATTTTTTTGACACATACTCACCAGTTACGATGATCACGTTTATACGTATCCTGATTGCCATTGCTACACTGTTTAACTTAGAAATCCATAAAATGGATGTTAAAACAGCTTTCTTAAATGGTGAGGTGGAGGAAAAAATTTATATGGAACAACCTGAAGGATTTGTGGTTCCAGGTCAAGAAAAGAAAGTGTGCAAACATGTGAAATCATTGTATGGGCGTAAGCAAGCACCAAGACAGTGGCATTTGAAATTTGACCAAACGATGATGACAAATGGCTTTAGAATCAATCAATGTGATAAGTGTGTCTATATAAAGACAACACCTAAAGCCTATGTGATAGTATGTTTGTATGTGGACGACATGCTTATCATGGGTAGTGATCATGATATAATCGTGAACACCAAAAGAATGTTGAATTAAAGCTTCGAGATGAAAGATATAGGAGTTGCTGATGTAATACTTGGGATTAAAATCTCAAAAACATCTGATGGACTAATGTTGTCACAGGCTCATTATGTAGAATCTGTTCTTAAAAGGTTTACTGCCTTTAACAAGAGTCCTGTGAAAACTTCAATTGACTTAAGTAAACACTTAGTGAAGAATAGAGGTGAACCTGTAAGGCAATTGGAATACTCATAAATGATTGGAAGTCTGATGTACATTACAAATTGTATTAGACCAGACTTGCCTTGTGCAGTGAATAAATTAAGCAGGTTTACGAGTAATCAAGTGAGGATCATTGGGTAGCCCTTGACAGGATGTTAAGGTATTTGAAATTTACAATGAACCTCGGAAAACAGTAAACAAGATATTCAGCAGTATTGGAAGGATACTGTGATGCAAACTAGATATCTGACTGTAAGGATTCAAAATCCACGAATGGATATGTATTCACTATTGGTGTTGGTGCAGTGTCCTGGAAATCATCAAAACAAACATGCATAGCTCGATCCACTATGGAATCTGAGTTTATCTCATTGGATAAGGCTGGAGATGAGGCAGAGTGGCTTAGGAATTTCTTAGAGGATATTCCTTGATAGCCAAAGCCAATTCCTCCTATTGGCATACACTGTGATAGTATGTCGGCTATAGGACATGCACAAAGTTGTATGTACAATGGTACGTCACGACATAAACGTCGTAGACATAATGGCGTGATTTCCATTGATTATATAAAATCAAAGGAGAATCTTGCGGATCCGCTGACAAAAGGTTTATCCAGAGATCATATGTCAATCTTGACAAATGGAATGGGACTTAAGCCTATTACGCATGTTCCCTTATAATGGTAACCTAACCATAGTGACTGGAGATCCCAAGATCATGGTTCAAAAGAGACAACTAAGTTTTGAGTGACAATTAGCACTTACCCATTCTGTTAGAACAAAAGTGTTGTCTGCTGAAGGGTTCAGGTTAAGCATAAAGCATTTAATGATTCCTGTATCTTGGTAAATCCAAGTAGGGTATTGCAGAGTACTCTTTATAAGAGGTCACCTATGTAAGTGGAAGTGGGGCCGCCTCTGTGAGAATTTGAGGGTTGAATTCTCTAACACACTTTTTGAAACCAAGGTGTTCCAAGGCCAAAATACACGACCATGAGAACTTTGAGAAGGCCAAGGGGGTCTATAGTGTTGATATCATTGTCTAGGCATGCACCAAAGCCTGACCAGTTCACAGCTCAGCCGAGTATGTCCGATGGTATTCTACTAGGGAAGGTTCAAGGCAGCAAACCACCTCGCCCGATGCAATAGAGCTCCGTTTGTGATCTTTATGGACTCTGCATAGCATATGCATTAATTTTCATTCATGTGGGGGATTGTTGGAGTTTTTAGCTAGAATTGAGTTTTTGAACAAGTGGCGAACAGTCCACTTTAGACTCGATTTTGATGTTGTTACGGAATGAATTTCCAGAAGCTAAAAAACGGTTTTTGGAAACTACTAAGATAGTAGTTAATTTTAGGCTTTTGAATCACTCGATTCCAATATCGGGTAAATGAGAATGTCTAAAGGTAGAGTAAAATGTGTGGAATGTTAATGAATAATGTGTATTCATTTGTCCCACATTCGAAATACTTAAGGAGTAGCGTGGCACTTAGAGGTAAGCCCCAAGGGGCAAGAGAATTTTGTGAATGAGGGAAGACATAGATGCTTGTTGATTCAGAAATCCACACGCGCATGCGCCGCCGCCGGCTCGGTTCGGGCTCGGGCCTGGGACTGGGCTTGGGCCGAACCAATATTAATATTTTTTTGGGTCAGCTGATCAACATATAATTTCTGAATCAAATTAAACAGAAAAGTTCAGCTCGAACATGGAACATTGCATTAGTTCAGCCAACATGAAAGGCATCGATTCGCATGAACTGACTCCTTTTTCGAAATCTGTTGGTTTTCAACCAACAATTAACAACCCAACTTCTATTTCTCAAAGGATACAACTCTACAATTTTTATGCCTATAAAAGAAACAATCCTGAATGAAAACTAAGTCGGAAAATTCATTTTCTTCATTGCCAAAACTTTGCAAAAATATTTTCAGTATTCATTCAAGTTAAGAGATAACGAGGCCCTATCAGTTCGCCGACTTTCCTCATTCAAGTGCCAGAATCCGGAAAGGTATTGATTGTTGTATCTTAGGAGACTTGTTGCCATTATCCGTGGGCATGTAATTCGGAGCAATAAAGTCTAAGGACAGCGTTCTACATGCCTCAATAACCAATAAGTTTTCGCATTTACTATCGCTTTCAGTCGTTCAATTCTATGTGCATATGTGTATGTTGTATGAATATGAATAAAATTCCTGCAAAGTGTTTATTCATTTCTGTTATTGATTTTTTCCTACTCTATTTGGAAAGTTTTTATAAACAATATAAACAGATTACTATAAACGAAAATCAGACTACTATTTTTCTCACAAGGAGGAGAAGCCCGAAGATGTATTATACTGTACATTGTGATTGATGAATAGACAAGATATTTTTCCCAATCTTTACAAACACAAACAATGAGGATCTTTAGTGTATGCATCATTTGTCGTTATATCGTTTATGACCATCTCAACTACATAATAATGTATTATCCTCGCGAAATCAAATCACCATCAGTAACGTTTATGAGATCGTGTCTGGACACAACGTAGTCCATTTAACCAGCAGCTTAATATATTTTATTACTCAATAAATTGGTGCCATATATATACAAGTATTGTCCAATTAATTAGCTGGTGCAAAACAAACAAAATCTTTGTACTATAAAACTGAGCCAAACTTAGCCGTTTGATTCAGTTCAATTCGATCAGGTACGTACATACAGAGAGTGTGAAGATGCATAAGCAGAGCTTTTACTTCGTCATCGTTGTTCTGCTAATCTTGTCTGGTTAGTTTTTTTTTTGTTTTTATTTTTATTTTTATCTGTCGTAGTTATATTTTCAAAGCATTATTTATTGTATTTTTCTATATCTACCCTTATTTATTAAGGGGTAGGAGATTGAAAACAAAATTGCATCAATTATATTGAAGGGGTGTTATTGTCATTTTGATATTAAATCAATGCATTAACTACTCTCTTTAAAATGTGTTTTTGGCAACTTCCACGGTTAAATAGGAATACTGTATAATACTACTGGTAGTAGATTTTTTTTTTTCCTTTTTCTTTTCTTTGGTTTCCTTATTTTTTGTTCACCCTTTCATATAATATTGTGGCTGGGTAATTATGCAAAAATGATACTAATTGTGAAACTATCTACAAATACTACATAGAAAATGGTGAAAGTAGTACTACTAGCAATAAGAGATTCTTATGCAAGAACTTTTTATTAGAACGAAGCGTCAGATGACTGTCACGTATAAAAAAATACAATACCGTTTTATATGTTTGTTCATATGGCAATTATCCGACGATCCACTTTAATATGGGGTCTCTGCATCAGAATTACTTTTTTTTTTATTTTTATTTTTTAATTTGCAGTGGGACACGAGGCACAAGACGTGGATTGCTCTGCCTATGAGGATTGCGAAGAAATATATGAGGACTGCCCACATACCTTTTGTGAATGCCCCCCTGAAGGTGGACCATGCATATCGACTAAGAAATCATAGGCAGAAATATAATAAATTTATGTAATAATAACAACAAATAAGAACAAGACTATTTACTACTACTACTATTTTATAGTTGTAAGGTTTATATCCATTTAATAGTCTTATATTATGATGGATGAATAATACTGTAATACGGCGCTTTAGCACCGATAAAATTGTACTAAAAGATTACCTACATAAGAGATGTACGAGTGTTCCACACATCAATTTCATGATTGTAATTGATGTCGCTCTTATGCTGAATATATAAATAGCATTTGGACACAACAATCTTCTCGATTTATCAATAAATAATACTGTCCACTTCTTTTTTTTTTTTTTTTTTTTTTTTAAGGAGATAAAACTGGACTATTTTTTTTTTTAAATCGTGAGTGAAAAAGGATGAAGAAGATGAGAGATAGTGTTTATGGATTGAATCAGGTGGAAGGGGTAGTGTTAATTAGATATGAGTGGTTTGGGGTCGGACCCAGGCCTGGCCCGAAGGGTCAGTGAACCGGCAGGTTTGGCGGTTCAGGCGGTTTTCGATTTGGCCCGAAACTGGCGGTCCGAAAAAACAAGCCGGCAGTTAAACCGGCAAGAACTATAACCCGGCCCGACATTTTTTTTCCTCCAAAGATTATAATTTTCAGTTTTGTTGGGTTGGATCCATGCCATATGATATGAGGGGCTAAATGAGTCATGTGTTGTGTTTACTATGCAAAGTATCACTTGACTCATGTGTAACTCATCCCCTTCCTGATTGATTTTTACTAGTTGGAGTAGTAGAGGGGAGTGTCTCTTTATACATACTTGGTAGTAATTAACGATGGCGTTATTGGTATTGTTGTTCCTAATCTCTTTGTATGCTTAAACTCGGTGATTCTACCCGTTACTGAGAGCTATGTACTCACCCCCTGTTTTAGCATGTTATGATGATGACACGTACTTCGTGGGGCGAGCATGTGACGATGCTTTGGAGTCACTTTGACGTAGAAGTCTATACAATCAAAGATACAATAACAAGATCAAATCCAAGCTCTTCAAATTCATTCGTCGAATGAAGATAAAAGTAGGATAATTGATTACAAGATGATGAATTTCTAAGAGGACTTAGGCTATTTATATCTTAAGAAGTCCAATTAGGTTACCCAACACTTAATAAAAAGGAGGAATTGTTCTGATAGTCTTTTTTTAGCTTTCATTTGCTCAAATAGTCTTTGACCAAATGACTATTAAAAAAACGAAAAATGTCGAAATTAGTGTTATACCCATTTTGTCCCTTCTTCAATTATCCCAAATCTTTCCCTCCCTTCTGCAAATTCAAATTTTAAATATTTTCAACCCCGCTCTTATCTTTCTTCTTCTTCTTTTTTCTTTTTTCTTTCTTTCTTTCTTTCTTCTTCTTCTTCTTCTCCTTCTTCTTCTTCCCCCTCGTTTTCTTCGTCTTCCCCATCGTTTTCTTCGTCTTCTTCCTTCTTCTTCTTTCTTCTTTCTTCTTTCTTCTTCTTCCTCCATTTCAAACCCGTTTTCTTCATGCTCCATATTCAATATCATTTTTCTGCTCAAACAACCTCGAATTCGAGTTCCGGCAGGATTCCTGTTAGGAAATCAATCGAGTAGCGCAGCGGAATTTCAAAATTTGATTTCCCAATCCAGGATCGATTTCGTTTAAATAATAAACATATAAGAGAGGGGACGGTTATACTACCTTGGTTGATCTAAAAGATCGACGCTTTGACCGTCCGGTAGGAGTAGATGTGCACGAGCAGTCCATGTGTCCGGCTTCTACCAGTAATCACACGAGCACCTCACCGGAATCCCGCCAAGGATTGCTACTAGAAAAACTCGACTGCTAGGTCGACCTTTTCTCTCTATAGTCTCTCTATTTTTCTCAAGAAAAATTAGCTCTTGGAATTATGCTGTACAAAAGAACTAGCCAAGCCTTTCTTTTATAGTATTAGGTGGCGCCCCATGTCAGTCCCAATCTGATTGGGATTAGCTTCTGTTTGCGTCACTCACATAGAAGATGTCCAAATTAATGGGGATTTAACCCTGCATTCTGTCTTGTATGTGCCCTCATTTCGTTTTAATCTGCTGTCACTCAGTACCCTTACAAGGACTGGTATTTACACAGTTTCTTTCCATTCTGGTTCTTGTGTTATTCAGGAGGTGAAGGGTATGAGGATGATTGGTACAGCTAATGAATTTTCTGGGCTGTACTATCTCAAGGCCTCTCACTTCATCAAGTCCCATATTGCTCAGTTTAGTACACAGTTTGCAGCTGACAAGCTATGGCATTGCAGACTGGGGCACTTGTCTGCTGCCAGACTAGAGCTTATCCAACAAAATGTCTCCTCTGTTATTGTTCCTTTAGATAATAATTGTGTTGTTTGTTATCAAGCCAAACTAAAAAGGCAACCCTTTCCCCATAGCATTTCTACTACTTTGTGTTGCGTTGATATTGTTCACTTTGACATTCGGGGGCCATAGGCATCCCACTTTGAACAATGAACGTTTCTTTCTCACCATTATAGATGATCATAGTAGGTATTGTTGGGTCTACCTTCTTCAGAATAAAGCACAAGTCAGACACATTTTGATTTGCTTTTTTGAATATGTTCTTACTCAATTTCAAGAGAAAATCAAAATTTTTAGAACAGACAACGGGCAGGAATTTAACATGCCTGAATTGTACTCCTCTAAAGGCATTGTTCATCATACTTCTTGTACACACACACCTCAACAGAATGGGATCGTAGAGCGAAAACATCAACATATCTTAGATATAGCTCGTAGCCTCAAATTTCAAGCTAATCTGCCTATCCCTTATTGGGGTTATTGCATACAACACGATGTTAATCTTATGAACATTACACCTACACCCTTGCTAAAAAATTCTACTACACATGAAATTCTTTTTCACATTGCTCCTTCATATGATCATCTTAGGATTTTTGGTTGTTTAGCTTACACTTCCAACCTCGATCCAACTAAATCCAAATTTTGCCCAGGGGGTATAGCTTGTTGCTTTCTTGGTTATTCTGCCACCACTAAAGGTCATGTCCTGCTAAACCTTAGTACACAAGATATTTTTGTAAGTAGGGACACTGTTTTCATTGAGTCATCTTTCCCTTTCTCATAGTCAGACACATCAACACCTTCATCTAGTGCTGACATTCACACTTTAGTCCCCTTTCCAGGCCTATCTGATGACTCCCCCACATACTCTCCGCACGAGGTAATTGATCCTACTCCCACAGCCACTTCTATTAACCAAAATCCACCAGCCCAAAGGCCTGCCAGACAGCACAAAGCTCCTTCGTGGTTAAAAGATTATCACTGCAATTTAATATCCAATTCCAGCCCTGCTCCTTCCTCCACTTCACATCCTATCCAAACCACCATTTCTTATGATCAGTTAACTCCTAAGTTCAAATCCTTTGCGTTAAGCATTATGGTCAATCCTGCACCCAGAAATTATACTGAGGCATCTAAGTATCCAGAATGGCAGGCTTCCATGAAATCTAAAATTCAGGCCTTAGAGGCTAATAACACATGGACTTTGGTAGATTTACTGGTTGATAAAAGTCCCATTGGCTGCAAATGGGTTTTCAAAGTAAAGCACAACTCTGAGGGAACTATTGAACGATACAAGGCACGTTTGGTAGCAAAAGGGTATACACAACAATTAGGTGTAGACTACATCGATACTTTTAGTCCAGTAACGAAAATGACCATTGTTAGATTGTTGTTAGCTGTGGCAGTTGCTCAGGGGTGGGAATTGGAGCAATTAGATGTTAATAATTCCTTCCTCCATGGAGAACTCCATGAGGAAGTGTACATGGTTCCTCCACCTGGTTTTATTTCTGATTCCTCCAAAGTTGTAAGCTAAATAGATCACTTTATGGGCTGAAGCAAGCAAGTCATCAGTGGAATGCTAGACTTACTTCAGTGCTATTACAACAGAGGTATAAACAGTCCATGCATGACTTCAGTTTATTTGTTAAAAATGTCTCTGGTTCCCTTACTGCTCTTTTGGTGTATGTAGACGATATAGTAATTGCGAACAACAACCCAGCTGAAGTTGCATCCATTAAATCCCTTTTACACAGCACTTTTAGCATGAATGATTTAGGTCCTTTGAATTTTTTTTAGGAATAGAAGTGGCTAGGTCTAAAGAAGGTTTGGTACTCAATCAAAGGAAATATGCATTGGAACTTTTGGAACAGCAAGGCATGTTAGGGTGCAAACCTGCCCTCACGCCAATGGAAACCAACCTGAAACCAGAGCACAATGATTCTACTCCATTGCCAGATGCTACTAAATATAGAAGCCTGGTTGGAAGGCTATTATACCTCACCATCACGCGGCCTGATATATCATTTACCGTATGTCACGGATTTTATCTAACAAAACAAACAAGTAATAATCCGGTTAACCTCAAGTATAAGGATCGTAGTAATAGTGGTTAATGCCGGGTCGATCTTACGGGGAACTGGCGATTGCTAACCCTAGTTTTTGTTTAACTAACTAACCTATGTCACGATTACTAAACTAAACGAGATATGAAAACAGTAAATAATTCACAAGAAAGATAACAATAACGTAAACTGGACAGAAGATCGAGATCTAAAGCCAGGAAAGGTACGGGTTGCGAACTATTAAACTTAAACTAATTATGAAATAAAAGTAACTAAACTAGGCAATTCGAGTTTCACGGGATTAAATTCAAATTTTAACGAACAAACGAGCGATTGATCCACCTATCCTAACAAGTATCAATTCCTATCTCGATTATATTGCGTTTTCTAACCAAGTTGTGGTTTTACCTTGTCTAAAGCATGAACCCTAATTTCTTAGGTGATTCACTTATTAATCTATATCTTTCGATCTAAGATTAACGATTTTACTAATCAAAGGTGTGAACTTTAACCTAGCAATTGAACCTATTAACTCTCGTTATGATAGATTAAACAACCATTCCTTCATCATGATGATCTAGGGTTTATAGAGATTTTCATCAACATAAACAATCAAAACATGCAAGTCTTTCGATACAATCGCAATTAAACAATATAAACAATGATAAAGGAAACAACTTTAGATAAAACTCACAATATAATCGCAGAAACGGAATCAAAACGTGTTGGATGGCTTCACAATGCTCGTTTGATAAGGCTTTAGCCTCTCAACATTACTTGATCAACTCGAAAAGCTTGAGAAAAGTACATAAATTTGAAGGTGTTTATCTAGAAATTAAAAGCATAAAAACTGGATGAAAACTAAAGTAAAACGCAGCTAAGCCGCCCTTAGGTTTAGGGTTTGAGTAATGTGTTATGATTGTGGAGAAAATACGCTGCCTTATATAGAATTCGAAGGCGGTTCGGCTACCGGACGCCCATCTGGAAAGGGTGAACGCCCGTCCACTCTTCAATAAAACTTCGAATCGGGCCGAGTCATGACCAGACGCCCGTCCATCCAGCGTCCACTCCAGCGTCCAAACTTCCTGAATCAAAGATGTCATCCTGGACGCTCGTTCACTTCATCAGACGCCCGTCCACTGGACGGAGATTCTGGACGCCAGTCTAACATGATCGAATTCTGATCTCTTTGATCTCTATCTCTTTTCTTCTTGTCAATTCCTTCATTATCTCTTTTATCATCAATTAGCTCTAACTTAATCAACTTTTGATCATCTTTTAAGCCTCAACCATGTATCTATAACACATAAAAACATCGCAAAATGTAATAATGTCCAAATAATCAAAAAATCACAATTAAAACACATAAATCAACCTATTTTGCGATTAACTCATTTAAAATGTCATTTACTCAATAAATCCATTAAACACTCGTCTCTTATACAAATTAATATAAATATGAAGGAAATTATCATAAAATATAGCGTTATAAATCGTATAAATTCACCCTTAACAACTCCCCCACACTTAGCTTTTGCTCGTCCCGAGCAAAACAAGACAGAATAAAGGCTTGAGAAAAGATAGACATCTAAACATATATAACACATATCCAATAAATCAGAAGTTCACCAGTGTGTGTGTGCAAAGCCATAGAAAACTTCCACTGAATCCAAACTTGAGAAACTCAAAGCAAAACTAGCTAATACCCCCTTGTAGACTAGCGATAAATGACACTCATAAGGTGTACCCTACAAACGTGACATATCCCGAAAAGGATGGTAGAACATATCTAGGGCCTTTCTGAAATACTCAGAGGATAATCCCTACAGCATATCTGTCAGTTTCTACTGGGGATAAGATAGACGATAACTTAGTCTCTCATTCATTTCATAACAATTCTTATATGAGTTGATTCAACTATTTCACTTTTAAACACACATCAGAATGAGCTCTTGCCCTGTCATAGCAGAATAGGATATTCGTGATATACCCTACCTTACTCCAATCATAAGGCAGCTTTTTCTGATTGTCGTGAGCTTTTAGTCATCATAGTGGTATAGGACATACGTGGTATACCCTATCGCACTCTGATGTGATCCGAGAACCGAATCAGATCCGAAATTGCCCAAGGACTTGACTGATGGCACCAATACGACGAGCACCGCGACCCTTAGCTAACCCGTATCTAAGAACCTTGGTATGACCTCAACCCTTAGATAACCCGTATCTAAGAACCTTGGTATATGAACGCCACAAGGTCTGCTCAGAACCTTGATAAGTTCCGTTTGGAATTAACCAAACAACGGCGTTGGAATCCACCAAACACCAACGTGAGAAAACTCACCCAAAGCTTAAAAGCTTCAAATATAATATATCAAAATTTGTCTTTGTGTGTTGATTACAATGACTCTTAATGCCTTTATATAGGCTACAAAATAAAATACTGACAATCTCCTAACCGATGTGGGACAAATTACAATGTAATTTTCACCACTTTATTTGGTAACAAATCTAAATCAACCCTAATAAGCCCAAACGGCTATTATTTGCTAAAAATAAACACTTGGCCCAATATACTAACATATGGGCAACTTTTGACACGGGCCTAAGGCCGTTTTATTCATTAAAACACCGAAAATTAAAATAAACAAAATAAATAAAATGTCTCGGGACGACGAGCACCGCGATACCAATTGATGTGATCCGAGAACCGAATCAGATCCGAAATTGCCCAAGGACTTGACTGATGGCACCAATACGACGAGCACCGCGACCCTTAGCTAACTCGTAACTAAGAACATTGGTATGACCTCAACCCTTAGATAACCCGTATCTAAGAACCTTGGTATATGAACGCCACAAGGTCTGCTCAGAACCTTGATAAGTTCCGTTTGGAATTAACCAAACAACGGCGTTGGAATCCACCAAACACCAACGTGAGAAAACTCACCCAAAGCTTAAAAGCTTCAAATATAATATATCAAAATTTGTCTTTGTGTGTTGATTACAATGACTCTTAATGCCTTTATATAGGCTACAAAATAAAATACTGACAATCTCCTAACCGATGTGGGACAAATTACAATGTAATTTTCGCCACTTTATTTGGTAACAAATCTAAATCAACCCTAATAAGCCCAAACGGCTATTATTTGCTAAAAATAAACACTTGGCCCAATATACTAACATATGGGCAACTTTTGACACGGGCCTAAGGCCGTTTTATTCATTAAAACACCGAAAATTAAAATAAACAAAATAAATAAAATGTCTCGGGACGGATCACATCACACTCAAATCATCGACTAGCTTTCGACACACCCAAGTAATTCATTTAATTCAACTTTTTCATTTGACATTAAGTTACGTGTTACTTATCACATTCAAACCTTAGATATTCACAGTATAGCATACTTTGGATCTAAATACAAACTATCATAAATCTCAAGATATATACGTAGCACTAAGCACAAGACTTATAAGATAATCAGAAATCACTAATCGAAAAGGGGTATAACTGTATAAACTAGCTCATCATTTACTATGGCTCGTGAAAAATAGATCTCAGGTGAAACAACTAACTCATCAAACATATGATATACAGCTTAAATGACTATAAAAATAACGAACATAGATCTGAATTGCCTACTCGGGACAAAACAAAAACAAAAGTGTCGAAAAATTTCGAAAATTTTAGCTCATTTTGCATAGAAACATTACGAATTAAGCAAATGTATAGATACATAACGAATCATTCCCCTCCCCCACACTTAAAAATCAACATGTCCTCATGTTGTGCAGAACGAAAGAAAAAGGAAAAGACTTAGCTGATTTCAACCGATACACGACTTGTCGGTCAGGCCGGAGCCTATCTAGTGACACTGGAAACTCGTAACCAGAAAATGTAGCTCGATAAAACCGCTAAAAATATACCTGCACGACTTGACAAACACGGAACCATCTCGGGGAAAACGGGGAATTACACCAGAATGAAAAGAGATAATAAAAACGAGTAATACCAAAAGATAAAGCATTGAATACATTCACTAGTCGAAAGAAAATATGAAATAAAAGTACTGACGCCTTATGGCTTACATGATCCATCGGAAAGAATAACCAGTAGCTAAATACGAGACACAATGAATCACGTAAAAAGTAGTAAAAATATACAATCACAGTATCTAGGGCAAATCAAAATCGAAAAATGGACAAATGAAATCATGACTGCCCCGGAGCCGGAGGATCATCAGCCGGAGGGTCGGAAGAGGGTCCAGATGGTGGAGCCGTAGTCCTATCCACTGAGTCAGGCTGCTCCTCATCAGACGACTCAGTCTCGTGAAGAACATCTGCGATGGCCTGCTCAATCTCGTCAGAATAATGGTAATCAATGATGCTCGGACTGAAGATCCTGTCATCCCTTGGCCGTCAGCCTTCACTGATACACTGCAGAATCGTCAAAATGTTATTCTGAGAAGTCCGAATGTCCTCCATCCAGTTTCGAACACTGTTGGCCATACTCAACCTCATCCGTACTGAGGGAGATAAAGTAGGAAGTGAGGATGCTGGAGGCGGTGCTGATGACGTACCAGGCTCACGCCGTGCCCCTGACTCTGACTGACCCGAAGGCTTACCCTTCTCTCTCTGTATAGGCCTCGGGTTCTTTGGTCTGTGATCGGCTCCATACTCAGGCACACCGGCATCAATACAGAGACTGTGGATCAGGTGAGGGATAATCAGACAACGAGTATAGATCTTCTGATTAATAGCCACCTCATCGTACAGTGCCTGTCCCACATCCACATTCAGGCCAAATGTCAACGCATACAGCATGCCTAGGTCACCAATATGAAAGTGTGTCAGGTTGTTCTTAGGCAACAACCGACTCTGAATAAATCGACACTGGACTTTCCAATCCTCCGTCCAGGTCGTGGTAACCAACTCCTTCCGGTCTCCTCCCGGCCTTAACGTCCAAGCCACATCCGGGCAAACTCTCAACCTTAACTCCTCCAAAGGATCCTGCCCCAAACTCTGTCTATGTACAATCTCCTCCTTATAATCTCGACCCTCAAAAGCTGCCAACCCATACTTCGCATTGATCACCTCCGGTGTAAACGGAACTTCTACCCCTCGAACCACAACTACCTTCGTCTCCAAGTCGGTTTCTGAACAATTGGCGTAAAATTCCCGAACCAAGGAACCATTGACCGGTGTAGTCGGGATCGTCATCAAGGCATCCCATTTCCGGTCTCTTAGCAACTTGACAAACCCTGGATCTACCTTAGCTTCCAACGTAGCCCTTTCTATCAACATCGTCCTCGAGAAATAGTGCTTAGTATACGCGTCGTGGGCCCTAGGATTCACGAATCTACGAGGCATAGGCATAGGGGGTACGGTCTTGGCTTTCTTTCTAGGTTGGGCAACCCTAGTTTCAACCGGTTCCCCTTCCCGAGGAACATCGACAACCTCCTCAACCCTAGATGACACCCCACCTTTCTGAGCTCTAGGCATCTTCACCAAGGGAATATCATCATCCGTCTCTGATCCCGAGGTTGGTTCATCCCTCAAAGTGGTCCTAGTTTGGGGGGCCCTATGAGGTTGTTCTCGGATACTAACACCCCGGTTAGGATCAACTAAGGTAGGATCAATCTCTTTACGCTTCTTCCCGGCCTCCCGGGCCACTTCCTTACCATGCCTCTTCACCACTGCCTTCTTATGAACCATTATTCAAGCTTAGACTAAACCAAACAATCCTAATTCGCACAAAAGATACCCGTTTAACATCCAAAGCGGGATTTCAAAACAACCACAACCATAATCATCACTAAATAACCCATTCATCACCCATCACAACACCATATCACCATAACAGAGCAGAAAGAAACACAAAACCAGAAAAAAAAAACGAATTAAGGTAATATTCAAGTGAACGAGCCGACCCAAAGATCGAACTCGCAAAAACGTGAATAAAAACTAGAAAAGCTGTTACTAACTTACCCAGTAGGGTGAGTAGATGTTGATCGAGATGAAAGGGAGTCCAAACAACACAAATATGGCCTCCAAAATCGAATTTTTTCTCCAAAAAGTCGGACTGCAATGGAGCTTGATTCTCCTAAAATATGGCGTGTTGGGGAATTTGGTTATGAAAATCGAAGAGAGGGTGTCAAGAGCGGTCTATAGCACTTGGAATCGCCCAAAATGGATTAGAATTGAAGATTTTAGGGCAAAAGGAGGGGAAAAGTCGCTTTATCGCGTTTGAAAATCTGAAAAATGAATGTTCATCGAAGGAGGGGGTATATATAGACAGATGTTGGATGCTCGTCCAACTCAGTGGATGGGCGTCCACTGGGAAACTAGATGAACTGGACGGGCGTCCTGATTACCAGACGCTCGTCCAAACATTCAAATCACATATAGGATTGGAGGGAATAAAGCGGACGGGCGTCCAGGCTTAGTGGACGTTCGTCCAAAAATTGGTCAAGGCGGACGAGCGTCCAGACTTCTGGACGGGCGTCCAAGCAGAAAAGAATGCAAAAAATATAAAATTTCCATACAAATCAAATTCAAAATTGCACTTTCTTATTAAACTTAATCAAAACTTCAAAAATACAACTCTAAATCGACGAAGTACATAAAATTACTAGAAAACAAGTAAAAACAGATAGAAAACAGTGGGTTGCCTCCCACTCAGCGCTTTTGTTTTACGTCGTTTGCTCGACGAAACATCCTAAGAACGCTAGTCATCGTAAATGGCCAACCAATCTATTACTCGAATGAGACGGCGGAGCATGTCAATCGCCGGAGGGAAGTCATACTCATCTTGCAAACCCCAATCCTCACCAGCTACATCAACACCTCGAAAATGCTCAGCTTGCAGCACTAGCGCTAAATCTGTCAGCATCGGATCATTCAGGATTGTGTATGGACGTCCTAGAGCCTCCTGTAACTCCTCAGTAGTAAAGTCTCCACCTCCCGAACAGCGGGGAACAATGAGAACATAGGTGACCGTCTTGACGCGGGTACTAATGTCGAAGTCTACGTGCAAAACAATGGTTCCTCCCGGTCCGTCATCTACAGTGATTAGTGGGATCTTCCTAAGGAAAGGTAACTCCTCTGGCTGAACACCGAAATCCATATCTAGAAAGCACAACTAACTGACAGATAAAACAAAAACTTAATAAGGCTAAAACTTAATAAACTAAACTTAAATACTAAAGCATAAAACAAGAATAACTAAAAGAACGATATCTAGGCTGCCCCCTAGTGGCGCTTTTGGTTAATGTCGTTAGCTCGACACCGTTTAAAGCTCAGCCTGGATCAGGCCATTTGACTTTTCTGCCAGCCACTACCTCGTGTAAGCTCTGATTAGTAGTGTGGCTGCAGAAACAGCATCTCACACATGGGGTGAAATCTTTAACATCTTTCCAAATACGCTTAAACTTCCCCATGACTGACCTCTTCCTCTTCTGATTCTCCTGATGACGTTTCAGTTGACGCTCCCTCCAATACTCTTCCATATCCCAACTACCTGCTAGAACTTCTTCAGATCGACCACTACCGTCATCCTCTGAAAACAGGTCGGGTGAAAACTCGTCGAATTCTTCGACTATTGTAGCACCACACCCGAGGATATCGAGGAAACGAACAGTCAAAGGCTTCTCTTTAGGCTCACCTATATAGTGCTTGCACCTTTGACCATTCACTCGAAACGGTTGGTGTAGGGGAGATTTTGCATCATTAAAACAAAAGAAAATTTATAAACCTATACTACCATGCAAAACTACCTCCTAACCGGCCGAATACCGGGTAGTTGCTAGTAAAGTTGGATAAGTACGGGTATCGATCCTCAGGGAAAAGGGATGTTGAATCTAATCTAATTAATTCTTCTTTATTAACTAAACCTAAACTTAAACTAAAACAGAAAAGTAACTGAACAGAGGATTGTCAGTCCAAAGCCAGGAAAGATAATTGCGAACAAACAGAAAATAAAACTATATCTATGAAAGCAATAAAACTAACTATCATTGAACAAACATGAACAAACCAAGATCAACCAATTTCCAACAACCATCACCCCACCGAAAGAAATAAGACAGACAAACATTTATTCACAAGTTATCTTGGATTGTTATCTTATCTAAAGAAGCATTTCCTCTTCCGATTTATCACGCCATTAATTAGTTTACCACTCGCTCTTAACTAATATCGATACAAATCAAAGATATGGATGAAATCCTAATCTAACAACATTATCCCTCAACTTCCGTTTGTTGGAATAATAATTGTTAATCTTCTTCACGGTAATCTAATGAACTTATCAACTCTCGTATTTCTAAGTTCTATTAACATGCGGCATAAAACATGAAGGTAGAACAAGTACAACTTGATAAAATAAACGCATACAAAATCTCATCTTTTCCGGTGATGATAATATCCCTCAATCTCTTTCTAAGATAAATTTGTAACGAATTAACTAAAGTTGTGATTCATGATGAACCTAGACTCCTAACCAAACAACTCTCGTTAAAAAGGTTAAAGCTCTAATCTTTTCTATGGTGATCAAGTTTACACCGACTCTCGTCATACGGCAAACATCAACATGCAAAGACATCTCTCGATTGAAATTGCAAGATAACAAATAAACATAGAAAAGAAAGCAACTTTAATTTAAACTTACAAAACATCCAAGACTTGAAATTGAGTTCGTTGCTGAAACAGGTTTCACATGCTCGTTCAGGACGGCTTAGCTCATCCTCAGTTGCAGAAACAGATGAAAAACAAAATAAAAAAAATAAAAGTGGCTCGGTCGACCGAGCAGGAGCACTCGGTCGACCGAGCGTCCGGCTTCTCGATTCTGCGGCTGCTTCTGGTCTCTAGGGTTATGATGCTCATCGTTCTGCATGCATGCTTATATAGATGTTGTTTAAACCGACTTAAGACTTAATAATTATCCTTTTCTTTTAAGGAATAAAAACTAAAACCCTAGTAAGGATAATTCCACATTTATCCCTTCCTTTTAATCCTCTTGGACGCACGTTTAACGTGATGGACGCCCGTCCATCGTTTCTGCATGTTGAACGCTCATTCATGTCCTTGGACGTTCGTCCAAACTTCTTCACTTCAACCTCCAATTATTCTTCTTCCTTCCATCTTCTTAAAGCTTTACCCAACCTCGTTTAAACTCCTTCAATGCCATGCAAACGTACCTACATTCATGATAACATCGTGCAAAATGTAATATCTCATATATAAAGATATTTATCTAATAAAATCACATAATTAACCCTAATTTGCACTTAGACACTTTTAAAACTCATTTGCTCAATATTTCAATATAAAGCTCAATTTCTATGAAAATAATATGAATATGGGGAAAATAATTGTAAAATATATCGTTATAAATCGTATAAAAATACCCTTAACAGTTGGTCACCATAACCTCGTAGTTCTAGAACGCCTCCAGGAATAATTTGGAGAATTTCGAAGGGACCGGACCAACGTGTCCTCAACTTTCCAGGAAACAGATGTAACCTAGAATTGTAAAGAAGAACTTGTTCTCCGACTTGGAATTCTCTTTTCTTAATCTTAGCATCGTGGAGGAGTTTCATCTTATCTTTACTAATCCTGGCACTTTCATAGGCTTGGAGTCTGAATTCGTCCAATTCATGCAACTGTTGCAGTCGATGTTTTCCACAAGATTGGGAATCAAAGTTCAGAAACTTGGTAGCCCAATAGGCTCTATGCTCCAACTCGACAGGCAGATGACATGGCTTTCCATAGACCATTTGATATGGAGATGTACCCATAGGGGTTTTATAGGCGGTTCTGTATGCCCATAGTACATCATCCAACTTCAAACTCCAGTCCTTTCTATGACTGTTGACCGTCTTTTCCAAGATTTTCTTGATACTTTGGTTGCTCCTTTCAACCTGACCACTAGTCATCGGATGGTATGGTGTGCCAGTTTTGTGACGAACACCATACTTTTCAAGCACTTTCTCCAGAGGTCGGTTGCAGAAATGCGTCCCTTCATCACTGATCAAGGCACGTGGACATCCAAACCTCACAAAGATGTTCTTCTTTAAGAATTTCATGACCGTCTTATGATCATTGTGAGGAGTGGCTTAAGCCTCCACCCATTTAGACACGTAGTCGACGCAGACTAAGATGTATTTATTACCGCAAGATGTTGGGAATGGTCCCATAAAATCGATTCCCCATACATCAAAGACTTCGCATTCTAAGATGGGCTTCAAAGGCATGTCAAAACGCCTTGTTAGAGTACCGGTTCTTTGACACCTATCACACGCTTTACAGAAAGCTTCTGTATCCTTAAAGATCGTAGGCCAATAGAAACCGGATTGGAAAATCTTAGCAACGGTTTTCCAAGGACCAAAATGACCTCCAGTGGGTCCACTGTGGCACTGCTCAATAATATTCCGCTGCTCAGATTCAGGAACACACCTTCTAAGCAAACCATCTTTACAGATCTTAAAAAGATAAGGTTCATCCCAAACGAAAGATTTCAAATCAGAGAAGAACTTTTTCTTCTCCTGATAAGCCAATTCTGGATCGAGATATCGGGCATGAAGGTAATTTACAATGGAAGAATACCATGGAACATCAGGAGGACAACCGTCTATTAGCATAATGTTCTCTAGAGGAAAGTAAAGATCTATATCATCTGGATCATCCTTTTCCTCACTCAACATTCTAGAAACATGATCAGCTACTACGTTTTCACTGCCCTTTTTGTCCTTAATTTGAACATCAAACTCTTGTAGGGTCAGTATCCAACGCAGTAGGCGCGGTTTAGCCTCTTTCTTAGTCATCAGGTACCGCAAAGCAGCGTGATCAGTCCACACGATCACTTGAGCTCCTAACAAGTAACTACGAAACTTGTCCATAGCAAAGACTACGGCCAGTAGTTCCTTTCCAATAGTAGTATAGTTAACTTGAGAGGAGTTCAATGTGTGACTGGCGTAATAGATAGGCTGGAATTTCCCTTTGATCTTTTGTCCTAGAACAGCACCAACCGCATAGTTCGATGCGTCGCACATGAGCTCAAAAGGTAGATTCCAGTCAGGCGATATAAGAATTGGAGCAGATATTAAACGATCCTTAAACTCCTCAAACGCTTGCTTGCAGCTCTCATCAAAATTGAACTCAACGTCTTCCTTTAGTAAAGTAGACAGGGGCTTGGCTATCTTGGAGAAGTCTTGAATGAATCTTCTGTAGAAACCGACATGTCCAAGAAAGCTTCTAACTTCACGCACATTCTTGGGATAGCTCATCTTCTCGATAGCTTCTACTTTTGCCCTGTCAACTTCTATACCCTTGGCTGAGATTTTGTGGCCAAGAACTATTCCCTCATCTACCATAAAATGGCATTTTTCCCAATTGAGTACTAAGTTCTTTTCCACACATCTGGATAACACTTGATCAAGATTGTCAAGGCAATCATCAAAAGACTGACCAAAAACCGAAAAATCGTCCATAAAAATCTCCATACACTTTTCTACAAGCCCGTCAAAGATAGCCGGCATACATCTCGAAATGTAGGCGGGGCATTGCGAGAGACCAAATGGCATTCGCACGTAAGCGAATGTACCATATGGGCGGGTAAAAGTGGTCTTTTCTTGGTCGACCGGATCTATGGGTATTTGGAAGTATCCTGAATAGCCATCTAGGAAGCAGTAGAATGCGTGTCCCGCCAGACGCTCAAGCATCTGATCAATGAATGGAAGGGGAAAATGATCTTTCATGGTTACCTCATTGAGCTTTCTATAATCGATGCAGACTCTGTAACCAGTGACAAGTCTCAATGCTATTTCCTCCCCCTTCTCATTCTTCTCAATCGTAATTCCTCCTTTCTTGGGAACTACCTGAGTCGGGGAAACCCATTCACTATCCGCGATGGCATAAATGATTCCCATGTCCAGCAGTTTGATAATTTCCTTTTTAACAACTTCTTGCATATGAGGGTTGAGCCTCCTTTGGGGCTGTCTAACACATTTAGCACCCTCATTTGTCTTGATCTTATGCATGCAGATGTCAGGAGATATCCCTCCGATATCTCCTACTTGCCAACCAAAAGCTTTTTCATTTCGTTTCAAGACGTTGATCAATTTCATCTCTTCTAGTCGAGACAGCTTGGCGGATATGATTAACGGAAGCCTGTCGCCTTCTCTTAAAAACACATACTTAAGATGTTTAAGCAACGGCTTCAGAACCAAATCAGTAGGGGGGTCTTCTAAACTTGATTTAAGATCTCCACTTTCTAACTCAACATCACTGAGCTTACTCAGTGGTCCCACCGCCTTGACTTCCTCTCTCAACAGTTCTTCCTCAAAATTAGCTGCTAATTGATCTAGATTAACCACACCATGAGTATTTAGATTATCAACCTATCGCTCATATTCAGCTTCTACAGCCATGACTTGCTTATCCATATAATCGGTGAAATCATCTGTCATAAAATCAATGGAGAAGCCGGTTGGAGGGCCAGAGGGTACTTGAATGGACTTTAAGACATTGTAACTCACCTCTTGATCACCAACTCGGATAGTCACTTGCCCACCATCGCAATCGATGAGGGCTCTAGCTGTGGATAGGAAAGGTCTTCCAAGAATCAGGGGGACGTTTTCATCTTTCTCCATATCTAAAACATACCAATCGACTGGAAAGGTAAATCTATCAATCTGAACTAAAACGTCTTTCAGGATCCCTGAAGCTTTCTTAAAAGATCTATCAGCGAATTGTAGACTCATAGTAGTGGGTTCTAGAAGGCTTTGTAAACCGAGCTGTTTGCATACAGACATTGGCATAAGACTTATAGAGGCACCTAGATCACACAAAGAATTAGGGAAGACTAGACCTCACATTAATACTGTAAGTACGAACTTGCCAGGGTCACCTCTTTTAATTGGTAAGTTTTCATAATTAATCATGGAGCAATCCTCACCAATTTGCCTTTCCATGCCTGCTAATTTCTTTTTCGAAGACACAATATCCTTAATGAATTTTGTATACTTAGGCATTTCAACCAAGACTTCTGATAATAGAAGATTTACCTGAGTAGTTTTCAAAAGGTTCAGCACCTTTTCGTACTTTTTGTCCTCAATCAAGGGAATGTTGCTCTTTCTCGGTGGAAATGGAAGCTTCTTAAGGTCACTCTCAGAAAAGACTTTCTTTGAGGATGCACTTACAGCCTTTGTCTTCCAGATCCTTCCAACGAACAGCTTTTTCAGATTTCTTTGTAGTCAGGGGATCAGCTTCCTGACTTCCGCTCGCTTTTTCAGTTCTCAAGGGATCAGCCACTTGAGGATCTCCAACTTCTTCACCTCTCAGGGGTTCAGCCACCTGAGTCTTTTCTTGCAGTTGAGGGGAGTGTAGGTGCTCGGCTTCCCCTCCTGCCTCATCAATGGCAGGAGGGGCTAGTGGTTTCCCTGATGGGAAGGACCACTAACTTGAGTACCGCTTCTGAGGTTCATCGCACTGGCCTCTTCTTTACCGCATTGAATTGATGGCACGAGGTTAGTACATGGGCCTTTGTTCAAGTCAGCTTGAGCAACTTGACCACCCTTTGGATTCTTCTCGGTGAAACGGGCGGTACCGCCCTGGGGTCTAGAAGCTAAGCTGTTCGGCCCGGTTGCCCAATTTGTCTCTCAAGATTCTTCATTGATCTACTTTGCTCCTCCAACTTAGCTTCAAGATTGTTAGGCGGGAGGGGCTTTGAGAGTTTTGGAAATTTTGAGCATAGAGGGCAGGTTGGGCCGACTTTGGAATCTGCGGGATTTGAATTGGAAGGCCAATTCGATTTAACCTTTGAGTAGGATTGGAAAAATTCGAGTTACGTTCGATTAAAACCGGGGTTTCTATTGAAATTTTGATTCGAATTAAAATTCGAATTAGGATTAAAATTTGAAGATGGATTAAACCCTTGGTTTTGAAAATTGTTCGCCGTAAAACGATTGAACCTTTGATTGTTACGGCCATAGAATGCATTCACTTCGACGCATTCGTCCGTTCATAGGACGAATCTAGAAGTGTGCCCCACCTCGTCACAATTCGACATGTGACTTGATTGTCTTGTCCATAATCATGAACATCATTCACTTGATAAGGTGCAGGGGGATTAAATTGACATTGTCCATTCATATGGCCGGTCGACGAAGATTTTCGCGGTACGAGACACGAGGGTTCTGCGGAAAAGAAGAAGTTTGATTTACCGGATTTGAAACTTGAGGTGTTGCCATCTGCTTCTGCAGCATGGCGATCAAACTTTGCAAATTGACTTCCTCAACCTTGGGAGGAGGAGGTGCTTGGATTGCTTGATAAGAGGGGGCATAGTTATACTTTGCAATGTCCTCAAACAATGCCCATCCCTCTTCAGGTGTTTTCTTCAGAAATGCCCCACCAGAAGAACTATTGACCATGCCTTTGGTAAGCTCGGTCAATCCACTAAAGAAGGTGTTGACTTGCCTTTCCAGTGGCAAGCCATGGTGGGGACACTTTCTAAGAAGAGACTTGAATCTCTTCCAACATTTGAAGAAGGATGCATTCTCTTTCTGATAGAAAGTGAATATTTCATTTAAACATTGGGCAGTTTTGGAAGGTGGGAAATATTGACTCAAGAACTCCTTTTCGAGTTCTGCCCAAGTAGTGATAGATTCAGAGGGGAGAGAGGTGTACCACTCTTTAGCCTCTCCTTTCAGAGAAAATGGAAAAAGTTTTAGCTTGATAGCATCCTCACTTACTCCTTGGATGCGTGTAGTACCGCATATCTCTAAGAACGTATGTAAGTGGGTATGCGGATTCTCTGATTGATAGCCATGAAAAATTGATGCGTGCTGCATCATCCGGATAAGTCCTGCTTTAGCTCAAAGGTTTGTGCGGTAATGGCGGGATAACAATAGCCGGGTTGACTTTGACTTCGCCTGGCATGGCGTAGTCCGCAACGTACGTCTATTATTAGCGGCCATTATCACAAAATCGGTGATTTCCTTTGCTAGTTGATCTTCAAGATCTTGCTCGGCTCGTGCGCGGAAACCGCGAACGGAAAATCCGCCTGTTTGGCCGGACTACGGTTCGCTCGGGGTCAGGGGTGTATAATAACGGTCCCTTTTGACTCCGAGTTTGCATAAACCGGACCAAAAACAAGTGAAACGAAGCCTAAAAACTAAGAAATTAAAAGCCTAAACTAAAAATTAAAAACCTAAAGAAAAGAAAGGGAAAGAAAAAGGAAACAAAATTATTGAAGAAAAAGGGGGGCAGACGGACGTCCAAGGGTTTGGACGGGCGTCCGGGTGGAATTTGGACTGGATGGGCGTTTAGTGGTCCAAACGCTCGTCTGAAAGGCAGAATACTTGAACGGGCGTCCAAATCTTATGGACGCTCGTCTAAGTGAATAAAAACAGAACAGAATTGAAAATTTTCCAGCGGACGGGCGTCCAAGATATTCAGACGCCCGTTTGGTAGCGGGAAAACTAGAACAGAAACAGAAATTTGCAGAAAAGAAAAGAAGGTAAGACAGAAAAAAAGAAAGAAAGACGATCTAATCTCAAGGGAAACTACTAAGGGAAGGTCTTAAACCCTAACTAAACCCTAATTATCTACTTAGCAACTACCTAAAACAATTATCAACTAAAAACAGGAATTTAAAACGAAATAAAAACAGGAAAAACAGAAACAAACAGAAAAAAAAACAAAAAACAAAAACTAGACAACCGTCCGGCTCCCCGGCAACGGCGCCAAAAACTTGTCACGGATTTTATCTAACAAAACAAACAAGTAATAATCCGGTTAACCTCAAGTATAAGGATCGTAGTAATAGTGGTTAATGCCGGGTCGATCTTACGGGGAACTGGGCGATTGTGATTTCTAGTTTTTGTTTAACTAACTAACCTATGTCACGATTACTAAACTAAACAGATATGAAAACAGTAAATAATTCAAAAGAAAGATAACAATAACGTAAACTGGACAGAAGATCGAGATCTAAAGCCAGGAAAGGTACGGGTTGCGAACTATTAAACTTAAACTAATTATGAAATAAAAGTAACTAAACTAGGCAATTCGAGTTTCACGGGATTAAATTCAGATTTTAACGAACAAACGAGCGATTGATCCACCTATCCTAACAAGTATCAATTCCTATCTCGATTATATTGCGTTTTCTAACCAAGTTGTGGTTTTACCTTGTCTAAAGCATGAACCCTAATTTCTTAGGTGATTCACTTATTAATCTATATCTTTCGATCTAAGATTAACGATTTTACTAATCAAAGGTGTGAACTTTAACCTAGCAATTGAACCTATTAACTCTCGTTATGATAGATTAAACAACCATTTCTTCATCATGATGATCTAGGGTTTATAGAGATTTTCATCAACATAAACAATCAAAACATGCAAGTCTTTCGATACAATCGCAATTAAACAATATAAACAATGATAAAGGAAACAACTTTAGATAAAACTCACAATATAATCGCAGAAACGGAATCAAAACGTGTTGGATGGCTTCACAATGCTCGTTTGATAATGCTTTAGCCTCTCAACATTACTTGATCAACTCGAAAAGCTTGAGAAAAGTACATAAATTTGAAGGTGTTTATCTAGAAATTAAAAGCATAAAAACTGGATGAAAACTAAAGTAAAACGCAGCTAAGCCGCCCCTAGGTTTAGGGTTTGAGTAATGTGTTATGATTGTGGAGAAAATACGCTGCCTTATATAGAATTCGAAGGCGGTTCAGCTAAGTCGGCTACCGGACGCCCGTCTGGTAAGGGTGAACGCCCGTCCACTCTTCAATAAAACTTTGAATCGGGCCGAGTCATGACCAGACGCCCGTCCATCCAGCGTCCACTCCAGCGTCCAAACTTCCTGAATCAAAGATGTCATCCTGGACGCTCGTTCACTTCATCAGACGCCCGTCCACTGGACGGAGATTCTGGACACCACTCCAACATGATCGAATTCTGATCTCTTTGATCTTTATCTCTTTTCTTCTTGTCAATTCCTTCATTATCTCTTTTATCATCAATTAGCTCTAACTTAATCAACTTTTGATCATCTTTTGAGCCTCAACCATGTATCTATAACACATAAAAACATCACAAAATGTAATAATATCCAAATAATCGAAAAATCACAATTAAAACACATAAATCAACCTATTTTGCGATTAACTCATTTAAAATGTCATTTACTCAATAAATCCATTAAACACTCGTCTCTTATACAAATTAATATAAATATGAAGGAAATTATCATAAAATATAGCGTTATAAATCGTATAAATTCACCCTTAACATCGTACAACAGCTAAGCCAATTTCTTGATGCCCTCATTGTTCTTCATCAGCAGGCAGCACAACGTCTCTTACGGTATATCAAAAACACTCCAGGGGAGGGTGTCTTTTTTCCAATAGAAAATCCCTTTGTTTTGACAGCCTATGCGGACTCAGATTGGCCGGATGTGTTGAGACATGGCGTTCAGTAACGGGATATTGTATGTTTCTTGGAAAGGCATTGGTCTCTTGGTAGGCCAAGAAACAGTCCACTGTGTCCAAAAGCTCCTCAGAGGCTGAATATCGGTCAATGGCAATGGCAACATGTGAAGTTCAATGGCTGTTATTTCTGCTTGCTAATGTGGGAATCCCACATAGCAAACATGTCCCTTTATTTTGTGATAACGATAGTGCAATCTACATTGTTGAAAACCCGGTCTTCCACGAACGAAACATATAGAGATCGACTGTCACATTGTCTACAAAAAGTACTCAGCCGGCATTATCAAGCCATTTCCTATCAAGACAGAGTTTCAGCTTGCCGAAATCTTGACGAAGGCACTTCATCGTCACACCTTATCAAGACTTATACAGGGATTTGGCATCAAAAACCTGTATAGAGGGTCAGGTTTGCGGGGGGGGGGGAGGGGTGTTACAAATATAGTATAGAGCTCATTGTAATTGTAAATAGTTCTTTATAATTAGCTGAAAAATGTAATCCTCTTATTCTTTGCTTTCTAGTCCCTATAGTTAACGAATGATATAATTTGGCCCTTGTCCTATAAATAGAACCTACTGTAATAGACACAAGTGAGACAATAATGGAAAATACAGCTGAGCTCTTGCATTTTCATTTCCCGCTTTCTAGGGTTTCCTTTTCTTCAATCTTCTTCTCTAATTAATCAATTTTCTTCCATAGATTCAATAAATTTGACATTTTCTCCAATATATGAACATAGGGGTGACACTTCAACACCTGGCGGGCAATGAGCATAAAGGGTGGAAAAAGAAGAACATTAATAGAAAGAAATTTTTCGGTTTGATACACTTGAAAAACTGGATTGTGCCAAATTACGTGGCGTGGGGTGGGGAGGGGTGTTCATATTAATTAGCTGTATCAGAGGTTTTCACACTGATTATTAATGTCACATATTTTAGTTTACATGTCTATCCATTCCATTCCGGTTCTAAAAAATCTGTAAACCCGTCTAACCCTAACCAAGATAAAGACTAAACCAGTAAAGTGAACCCTACAACTATGACCACCAAGTGATCTACCCATTGCCTAAGAAAAAGAACTAGAAATTGTGCAAACAGCCCATGAAATTTGGGTAGCAGCTCGAGAGACATTCTCCAATCAATAAAACATATGTGAACTCTTCAGGTGGAAAGCACTCTCCTTGATACTCGTCGAGTAGGACAATCTATAATAGTCTACTTCACCACTCTAACAAAGGATTGGCAGCAAGTGGACATGTTTGAGTCACTTGGGTTGAAATGCTCTGAGGATAGGGGCAATCTTCAGGATGTACAAGGAAATAAAACGGTTGTTTTGATTTCTAATAGGGCAGGATAACTCTCTTGATGAAGTCAAGAGGAGAATCTTGGCAACCAAGCCACTTTTTACCCTTCGGAAGGGAGGGGGGCTTTTCAGAAGTTTTCCAAGAAGAAAGTAGAAGACAAGATGCTAGGTACCAGTGGAACTGGTCTGAACCCTAGGTACCAATGGAACTAGTCTGAAGCCTGAACCTTTAGCACTTGTAACTCAAAGGCCTTTGTATACTACTGAGAATATGTATGCCAAAGCAGCCCGAACCCCTACTGATGATAGGCCTAAAAGGGTTTTGACCATGGTGTGACCACTATCAAAAAGTTGGTCATACCAAAGAAAAGTCTTGGGATCTTCATGGAAAACTTGCAGATTGGAAGCCATCTAGGGGACCCAAAGGCCCACACCAGTGTTGGATATGTTGCGGTTGTGGAGGACCTAGCCCCACAAACTCAAAAGTCAGAACCTTTCACCAAAGCTTAATTAAAGGCTCTTTAAAGGCCGATCCAGCCCCTCACAACGTCAGCCAGAATCTCAAGTCATTGCCATAGGGCATCACAACTCACAAAGGTAATTCACCCATTGCCCTTTCAGCAATCACCTTCCCTCGAAATACATGGATTGTGGATTTTGGAGCTTCAGTCCACATGACAGGTAATTAAGCCCTCTTATCAAATTATCAGCCTTCAGTGGGACAGGTTACTGTCCGAGTTGCTAATGGAAAGTGCTTGCGTGAAGTGGCACACTGGCACTGTCCTTATTTCTAGTAGTTTATTACTCGACTCTATACTTTTTGTACCGAATTTAGATTGTAATTTACTCTCTGTCTCCAAGATTACAAAAGATAAAAAAATGTTTTGCTGAATTTTCATCACTCTTGTGTGTTTTGGGATTAGGAGTCGAGGAATATGATTGTAGTATTCCTAACTTTATGTATCTAGCTGTTTTCCTTCTAAAGAACCCAAAAGAATCAAGTGTGCTATATGTCAACTCTCAAAACATACACGTACTGTTTTTCCCCTTGCCCCTATATACCGTCTTCTCTATTTTCACTTATTCATAGTGATATATGAGGACCCTTAAAATCACAAGCCACAAGATCTTCATTCTTCAAGATGAACACACCAGTAGCCCTTTCAGGCATGTGGTTATCTGTAGACTCACAGAATACTTGCGTGCACCGAGCAGTGTCCTACACCTCATCGCTGTGCGGCATCTGCTCATGTTCCAATTGTTGAATATCTCTTTGTGGTTCTCAAACTACTTTTGAGATTTTGGTTTGCTCCCACTGTCTCGTTTGGAAGAAACACTTCATCTAGAAGACAACATGTTTAGAGACAAACACTTTTGCTCCGTGGGTAAGTAAATAATATCTAGCATACTTGCTAAGATATTCCATAAAGTTACACATGTCATACTAGGATCCAAGCCTTTCAGGCACTGCCTGCTTGCTAGAAGCACGACAGCCCTAAATCATCGGTTAAGATAGATTTCATGTCATCGTCTTTCACATCTGATATGGAATCTATCCAACCTTTATTCTTTGGAACTCGGTTAAGTATATGTATTGAATAAGGGCACTATCCCAAAACAGGTAAGGGATACTTCACACGGCTTACGTCACACCTTTATCGTATAAAGTGTTGTTTCTATTTTAGAGACACAATCTAATCGTGTATTCCAAAAAATGGTATCCTTCAAGGGAGAATCTGATCCCTTTTCAGACAACTTCTGAAACGCCCTTCAGGTATTAATTACTTCAATCCAATTGAAGATTAATTCCTAAGTTGTTTATCAATCTCACATTCGTACTAGTTTGAACTTTTCAGACTTTCCGAAATGCGTTCTCTACTAAGTACATTCGATTATTTCTAAAACAATCAAAAGGAGTAATAAGCAATAATATTATTTGTGGCATTAGTTGTCATAAGCCAATAAACATCAGTATGTTCAGGCTTTAGGCAACATTCTATATTCTATAACCTTTTCATAAAAGGGTATTTTATTAATCTTTAGATAAGATACGTATTGCCCACATGATTCAAAATCACATGATTCAGACATCATCAGAATGACATTTGACTACACGTTTCTCTTCCATGGAGACTATGTCTAGAACAACCACAAAATATCAATGATAACAGCCATACAAATATTTGGTTGAGATTTTATCACCTATATCAACTATATAGTGATAGTAAGCTAGTGTGTTAGATTCATTGACTATTTATTCCTTACAATTGACTTTGTCCATTAATTCTTAACATACAACCGGAACCGTGTTCTTCATAAAGACCGGAACACAATAACATATTTTTAGCTCCTTTATCAGTTTACTAGATTCAGAATACCATAAGGGAAATATTACAGTGTTCGCTTCACTTTCCATATCTCTAGATATTCTTTGTTTAATCTTTCTAATTTAATCATACTCGTAAGACATTATATATCCAAGGATTGACTGAAGCTTAGACAGATTTATCCCGACTTTCTTGCTTACAATAGAGACTTCGATAAGTTCTCTTGTTTAAGCACATGCCCTAACTTTCCTTTTAATCCTTTAAGCACTTGTAAATATTCTTAATTTAGTCTTCATAAGACTTGAGAAAAATCACAAGAGCTATGTCCTCAAACTTTTTTCATAAAGAAAATCCAAAGTTTATTATATAGTTCATTTAACCTTTTGAATCACATTCAAAACATGAACTTTTTAATTAACCTTCAACAATGATAAAGAATTAAGTCGATACTTAAATCTTACAATTTCGAAAACAACATTTCCAAAATTTGTTGTGGTCATTCACATTCAACGCATCTAATGTTTGAATTAATTGTCATCGTATGACGAAATGACCCATTGGACAACGTCGTATCCAGTATATGATTAATTTGTTGTAACTGATTTTAAGTGATTTAATCATATCCCGAGCTTCCGTTTTGATGAATAATTAAAGCCTTAGAGCACAACATCAAATATGTAGTCTCTTTGTTTTTAACTACTATAACGTTGTTGCTCGTGTCATTGCTTGTTTTAAAAGGATTAAAAATTACCTAACCTTGTTTGAAAACTTTTCTCGAAAGGCAACAGTCATCTAATATTGGTTCTAATAATCGAGAATAATAAACGTAAATAAAAGTTTGCTAAAAAACTACAACATTAAAATAAAGATAAAAGAGTGTTGTTTATACACGCAAAATCAAAAATGGTCTTTTGATTTATGATTTTTCTTCCATTAGTCAACTACTTCCAATTAATTTTCAATAATTTTCTAAAAAAAATTTAGTGGTCAAGATCCCTCCTTGTTACGTCGATTCCCTGTTGTTACTGGTGAACCAAAATAATTCGGTGAGTAGGTGACACGTCACCAATCACATCACTATGTGACTCTTGGTTGTTGACTAGTCAACTCCTTGACAATTCACTTCACAATGTGGTGTTGAAATAATGTCCTAAACCTAATCGGGTTGGACCGGATCCGATCAGTTGGATCATTTCTACTATTTATTTATGTTTGTACATATATGAAATGGCTTTTATGTTATTATATATTTGTTCATTTAACGAACCAATTATGATATTGTTATATGATGACATTTTTAGTGTCAAACTGTGAAAGGGAAATCATAATGGTGGTTATGGTTGATGAGATCTCGACTCACTTTAAAGGGTTTGATATTCAAATGTCTCTAGTCGTACTAATAAATGGGACATTGATAGTACGATTAGACTAGCACGTATTGGATGTCTTCTATCTTATTGAAGGTAGGGATAGATCTCGTCTATCGAAGTGTAGGGACACTTGGACTGTACGTGGACGTGTATTAGAGAATGCATACGTTAGGTTGACCCACTTTATTAAATGTCGCACTATGTGGCGGTTGTGTAATTATCCTAAAACCGGAGTCTTAATGAAATCACGGTGTGGATTGTCATTCTTTGACACTATTGAGGTTTCCCCTAGCCATAGGGAAATCATGCGGTAGTGATTGGGTGTGATACCGAAGCATGCGTTGAATTCATATTGCTCGTCCAGAAATCGCGTATCCTATGAATATGAGTAAATATCCGAAAGGGCCTTCTCATAAGGATTATCTAGCTCTCATGAATCTTTGTAAAGTGAGAGTAAATGATTTACTTCGAGATAGCATGATATCTAGATTATAAGATACGATCGTTGATGTACTGGCACTCGAGATACGATTGTATGGATATTATTACAGCAATATGATTCTAATTACACGGTAACCGTTTCATATGAAAGGTAGTAGTCATTGCATTTGACTTTTCCAATGATTGGGGGTCACGGTGTGTTGGTAAATGCTATTCTGTGATCGTTAGGTATGAAGGGCATTTTCGTAATTTGCACTTTGTTCCTATGGCCAACATATTCGGAAGCTTATCGGGTCACACGCATAAGGACTTCTAGCCGGATTAAAATTGGTATATGGTGATAACCAAATAAGGAAAGTTTTATCTCGGCTATAAAGTGTTATAGTGATTAAATTAATATGGTGGTATTCATTTATTTATTATGAATAAATTAAATACAAGATATTAATTATGTTGATTAATTAAATATACATGTTTGATGTATATGTCGAAATATATATGTATATATGATATACATGTATTTTGCGAATTAATTAATCATAGTATTATATTAATTAAGAATATTCCGGAAGCCATTTTTTTGGCTATATAGGGTGCAGATATATGTGTATATGATTGATATTACGGTGAATACCGGATTTGCGGTAACAGGTTTATAAGTGGATATATGGATGTGTATGTATGATTTCTCCGGAGAGAAGGCGGTGTTTATCAAGAACAAGGCTGCCGGACAAATGCTTATGAGAGGAAACGCAAGTGGGTCGATAAATTGACAGAGTAGCTCTGTGTATATTAGTTCTTGGATGCTTTCTATTACATTATGATCCCGTATTTATAGGTTAGGACTAAGTCGGTTGACTGTTCATGACAAGACATTTAAAAGGATATAATTAAGATAATCATACAAATAATACAAGTGGACCGGCCAGCTGTCTGGATAATTATGGCGGAAAACGGACTCTTTTGTAGGTCGGACTCAGATCACAGCTCGGAGGTCGATCAAAGTCGATCTTCCCATGATGATGTTATATGCAGATGGGGCCTTGACAACAATGTAACTCACCATAAGGGTCCTGCCCTTTGGCTCCTTGCCAAACGTGATGGCTAACCTGATCATCCATATTGGATGAACTGGAGGCCTAGCAAATCCAAACAGCGGAGCTAAGACTTGTGTCAGCTCAGAATCCTTCAACTTCAGTGACTGGAAGACTGTTGGACTTATTTTTTAAGTTTTAGTGATGAGTGCTAGACTAGTTGTTATAGAGCAAAGGCAAAAAGATGTCTAGATCAAATGTATAGGTTTATTAGAGTTTGATTCTGTATAGGTTTGATCAAACAAGCACTGTAAAGGTCAGCTGATTTACATCAGCAGACTAGTCTAGATCAGTAGGGTAGTTGAGTCAGTAGACTAGTCAGGAACCTGCTGAAGACTGAAGGCTGAGGGGTCAAACTCAGTTATTGAAGGCTAAGGGATCAAACTTATCATTTAAAGTCAAGGATATGGAATCAGAATTTAGGGAAGTCTGTGATGACCTAAATTGATTACATATACCTTGTGTACAAGGTCTAAGTTCCACAAGATAAGTGGTGATTGGAACTTAGTTATATGCAAAAAGGTGTAATCTAACTTCATAAATAAAAGTTAGATAAAAGACAGTAAGCTGAAGTGTTTTTAAACACAAGATAATAAGGATAAGCTTACGATGTGTATATCGACGGACTTATGTTCTCGGAACTGCTGGACACATATTTCGATTTAATCAAAGGCTGCATTGGAAGATTACAAAGAAAGGGACAGCTAACAACCTCTGATTTTATCAAACAAATCAATGGTTAAGATCAAATGGACGTTGGAAAGATACAGATCTTTATCCAATGGATACAAGTCAAAGGGTGGACAGACTGTAAACTATCAAAAAGGAATCGACAATGTGTCGATCCCTAGGAACGATCGAAAAAGCAAGTACAGATGGGACAATTCTGAAACGGCTATGTTTGAATTTCAAACATAAGTCACAAGCATTCCTACCTATAAATAGAGGACTCCTAATTCAGATACAAGTGATAAGCATTGATAAAAATTAAGGATCTATCTTGAGCAATCAGAATTAAATCCAGAAAAACTCCCTGCTGACCCTACTGAGCATAAGGCTATTGATCCAGAGAATATCTTCAAGTGTAATCTGCATTCAAGCTGCATCAAGTTTACACACTTGAAGACATCAAGTCGCCGATCATATCATCCCGATCAAGTCGCTTGAAAGTGAATCACTTACTTGATTCAATCTTTCTTTTACAAGAAATCTACTGAAGACAATGAAGCATCTTTGGGTGTGAAAGGCTGTTGTTTGTGTTGGAGCTGGTGAAGAGGCAATCCTACCCTTCAAGGACCAGTGGAAGACTTTGGAGTAGCAATCCTACATGTTCCAAGTGTTCAGTTTGTGAAGCCATAGTTATTGGTGAAGGACAAGAAACTTAGGAATTTTTGTAACAGCTACCTCAAACATCTTTAGTGAATTACCTCCAACATCACAGGATAAGAGTGGACTGACAGGATTACACCACCTGGAACAACTATAAAATCTGTCTACTTACTTTCTGCATTTATATTCTGCACTTAGTTTATCCAACACATCAATCTACTGAATCTAGCAACTGACTCACACACATACACTACTGAGTATCTAATACTTGGTGTCATATTTAACAACAAGTGATAAGGCTTAATTTTTGATATATTTCCGCTGCACAAATTCAGTAAACTTAACGATCGACGACTACGAGTGTCGACGGACTACTAAAGTAACAACAGTCTTTGAGTTGCTGAGTTTGTTAACTCCAAAAGTTTTAAGTGTTAAGTTTATTCACCACCCCTCTAAACTTAACCAAAGCCTTTTCAAGGGACCAACAATTGGTATCGGAGCAGTGCTTCTGTTCTGAAGTAATCCTACTTGTTGTGCTTGTGAAAATACTTTGAAAACTTCTTCAAGTTACTGATTTTCAAAGCTTTGCATCATGGATAACAACCAATATGCTAGAACAATGTTGATGTGTTCTTTAGATCGTTTTGATGAGTATAAACGTCGTATGCAGGCTTATCTTGCTGCAACACATGATGAAATGATGGATGTGCTGACAGATGGACCACTAGAGATGACCAAGTCAGTAACAGTGAGAGATGAGACACGGTACATTCCAAAAACAAAAAGGGAATGGACTGCTGAAGATATAAAAAGAGCAAATCTCAACAATATTGCTATTGATATTATATACAGAACTTTGGATAGCAATATGTATGTGAAGGTGAAGGATTACAAGACTGCAAAGGAACTATGGGACAAGTTACAGTTAATCTGTGAAGGCACTGATGCAATCAAAAAGAACAAGATCAGTGTGGCCAAGAAGAAGTTCCAGGAGTTCAAGATGAAACCAAATGAAACCATTGAACAAATGGAATCAAGATTCAATGCAATCATGGATGAACTCACCCTACTGAGAGTGAAGTACTCACAAGAAGAAATCAACTCAAAAATCTTGGAAGCATTACCTGCAATAGAAGTTTGGGAGATGAAGGTGACTGCCATAGAAAAAATGAGGAGTTTGCACAAAGAGGACACCTTCAAATTTTTTTCAGATCTTAAGGCCTATGAATTTAGCAAAAAGCTTGTGCCTGAGACTGAAAAAGAAGAGCCAAAGACCACTGCATTGGCTGCTTCACATCAATAAGAGACATCAGGAGCTCAAGATGATCTACTGGATGAGATGCAAGAGCAGATTGCCCTACTGAGCAAGAAAATCAGAATGATGAAAACTAGAAAGGGTTCTCCAAGGAATTTCACAAAGAAATTCAGTGAAAAGAAGAAGGATGAATCAAAGAAAGATAATGATTACTTGTGTTATCATTGCAAGAAACCAGGCTACTTCAAACCTGACTGTCCTGAATTAAAACAGAAAATGGAACCTGATTATCTTTGCTTTAATTGCAAGAAGCCTGGACATTTCAGACCTGACTGTCAAGACCTACTGAAGACCAAAAGTCAACAAAGAAGACATGGCAAGAAGGCTATGGTTGCTGAAGATGAATTAGGATATGAAGTAGAATCAGAAAAGGGAAATGAATCTGATGATGCTGCACTTGTTGCTGAGATGGAAGATTATGCTTTAATGGCAAATATGGATGAAACAGAGGAGGTATACAATTCTGTATCTATCAATACTCCTGCTGGAAGTGATTGTGAATCAACCTGTGGTTCAAATCCAAAAACTTCTGACAATGAAGAAACATTGGATGCCATCCTTAATCAACTGAGGATAATACAATCTGGTTATGAGATTGTGAAGGCTGAAAAGGAAGCACTTCAATCAAAATTTGAAAGATTAAATGCTGAATTAATAATTCTCAAAGGAAAGGAAAAAGAAGTCAGACATAATCAGCATAAGCCTGCTGAACTTTCAGTAGCTGCTGAGTCTGCTGAACCATCTTGTTCCTCCACTGCATTCAAATCTGGAAAGGCTTATGGTGATAGAACAGGGCTTGGATTTGGAACTCAACAATCCAATAAGAGTGGATCCAGTAAGGTCACTGAACCTAGTACCAGAATTGGTGCTAAGTTTGTGCCTGCACAAGATCCAACTCCCAAAAAGGTTCTTTGAGGCGAGAAAGCCTGCGAGAAAGCTTCAAGGAAGCAAAATCAGAAGTCAAAGAAGTCAACAGCTCCTAATAAAAAAAATAAATCTAAAAATAGGACTGATGTGCCTTCTAGACCTGCTGATAGCAGACCTGCTACCAAGTCTGCTGGACCACAAAAAGGGAAAAACCAGAAATATTCCAAGGATAAGAATCCAAAAATGCAAATCATTCAAGGGGTACTTATCTCAGGGGGAAAGGTAGATTGTTCCCTACTGATGATGATTGGAATATTCTTGCACCTACTGCTAGAAACAACAGATATAACCATGCTGCTAGGGTAAAACCTAAGCACTGGCCTCAGCAGAGGACTTATACAAGACCTCAGTAGGGACCTCAGCAGACTCCATATTACAGGGTTGTTCCTAACAGACAGAAAACCTATGATTATTCTAGTGCTTCTAACAAAAGAAATCACTTTAAACAGTTCCAAAAGGCCAGAAAGCATATGTGAATGCTACGCAACCAATTGTCAGACCTTATGGATGTGTAGAATACATGTATGAACCAAAGTATAATACCTTTCAAAGAAGACCTTATGGAAACTTGCCAAGGGTCATGCTTACCACTGACCATTATGGACCCAAACAGGTTTGGGTACCTAAAATGCATTAACTTTGTTTTGTAGGGTGTCTGGTATTTTGACAGTGGATGTTCCAGACATATGACAAAGAATAAGCACTGTTTGTCAAATTTTGTGGCAAAGGATGGTCCAAGAGTGAATTTTGGCAACAAGAACACACCAGGATACACAAGAGGACAAGACACACTTGTGAGAAATGGATTAACAATCAGGAATGTTGCATATGTGGAAGGACTGGACTACAACCTATTGAGCGCTGGACAATTCTGTGACATGGGATACAAGGTCACTTTTGACAAAAACACTTGTACTGTCATTAGTGAGAGAGGTGATCAAGTTGTGTTGGCTGGAAGAATACAACAAAACATGCATGTTGTGGATTGGTCTACTGCTGTTCCAGAAACATGCCTGATTGTGCATACCAAGTCAGAACTTAATTGGTTATGGCATAAGAAGTTGAATCATCTAAACTTTGATGATATCAATAAGTTGGTGAAGAAGAAACTGGTGATTGGTTTACCTGAGATCACATTCAAGAAGGATGCTATATGTGATGCATGTCAGCAAGGTAAATAGACAAAGTCAAGCTTCAAGTCAAAGACTAAACAATCAACAAAAAGAGTTTTGGAGCTGATGCACATGGATCTTTTTGGACCAGTAACACCAACAAGTGTAACAGGAAAGAAATACACATTAGTGGTTGTGGATGATTATTCAAGGTACACTTGGGTGATATTCATGAACAAGAAAAGTGAAACACTTCAAAAGATGCCTGAACTTTTGAAGAGTTTGCAAAATGAGAAAAGCTTGACAGTAGAAAAAATAAGATCAGACAAGGGTACTGAATTTCTCAATAAAGTTATAAGAGATTATTGTGAACAGAATGGTGTACTACATCAACTTGTTGCTGCTGGTACACCTCAGCAAAATGGGGTTACTGAAAGAAGAAACAGAACATTAAAAGAAGCAGGAAGAACTATGATTTGTGAAGCATTGCTACCTGAAAGATATTGGGCTGAATTAGTCAATACAGCATGCTATACACAAAACAGAACTTCATTGAACAATAAGCTGCTGAAGACACTTTATGAGATTTGGAATGGAAGAAAACCTAATATATCCTATTTCCATCCATTTGGAAGCAAGTGTTTTATCTTGAATCATAAGGAACAATTGAAGACATTCCAACCAAAATCAGATGAAGGAATTTTCTTGGGATATTCTTCAGTCACCAAGGCATTCAGGGTACTGAACAAAAGGTCACTGAAACATGAAGAAATAATACATGTTGTATTTGATGAACCTAAGTTCACTGGAATGGAAGATGAAGCTTCAGAACCTGCTGAGAATCAACAAGTCACTGATCCAGAATGTGTTGAAGTTTTGGAAAGATTCAATGACTTAAAGGTTTCTGATTTTGAACCTGCTGAACACCCTGCTGGTAACACTACTGATGCAACAACTGAGGCAGTTCAAGGATCTGCTGAACCCCCTATTGAAGAAACAGCAGACCCTACTGAAGATGAGGTTCTTGAGAATCAATCCAACCAGAATCCACAATGGTTAAGGGATCACCCTGCTGAGCAAGTCATTGGAAACATACAGCAAGGTGTGAGGACTAGAAGACAATTAGAAGCAATGTTTACATGTTTTCTATCTCAAATGGAACCTAAAGTTGTTGAAGAAGCAATTTTAGATCAAGATTCGATAATTGCTATGCAAGAAGAATTGAATGAATTTGAAAGAAACCAAGTTTGGACACTAGTGGAAAGGCCTAATCATGCAAATATCATTGGTACAAAATGGGTATACAGAAACAAACTTGATAAATCTGGTACCATTGTGAGGAATAAGGCCAGACTAGTTGCTCTCAAGCAGAAGGAATAGATTTTGATGAGACATATGCCCCTGTTGCAATATTGGAAGCTATCAAATTATTTTTGGCATATGCTGCTTACAAAAACTTCAAAGTATATCAGATGGATGTCAAAAGTGCATTCTTGAATGGCATTCTGGAAGAGGTGGTGTATGTTCAGCAACCTCCTGGATTTGAATTTAAAGATCAAGAAGATAAAGTGCATAGGCTCAACAAAGCACTTTATGGTTTAAAACAAGCACCAAGAGCATGGTATGAGACTCTATCTCAATTCTTGGTGGACAATGGTTTTACAAAAAGCACCATCGATAAGACTCTTTTCAGAATCAATGAAGGAAACAACACCTAAACAAAGACAGGAACATGTAGTACAAGTGGCTGAGGTACAAACAGCACCTGGACAAAGGTTGGAACGGGAGGTACGGAGTTCTTTGAGGTACAAACAAAGACTGGACATAGGTTGGAACTATCTATGGGTTTAGAGGAAACCCCTGCTGTTGCTGTTGAACAGGCTACTGTAGTGGAGCCTACTGGAGACAAGACCACTGTAGGGAAATATGGCCAGCACACTGCTGTTATTGATGAGGATGAGCAGCTGCTGGACTATGACTATAGTGATGAGGAGTTTCAAGTGCCTGAGGAAGAAGCTATTGATGATGAACCTCAACAGGCATTTGTACCGGTTTTGAAGAGCACACTCTTGATCCCATTCTGGAAGAATTCCAAGGACCTAACCCTGCTGAAAGGGATATGAGCTATGCTTTGGTTATCAGCAGACAGAGGCAACAATACAATGTAGAAGAGCCTGCTGATGGAGGAATGGCTGGTGGGGTACCAGCACATGTTTTGGATGAGTTGAGGACTGTCAGAAATGACATTGCAAATTTAAGAACTCAACTTGATAGGCAAGAGCATAGATTTGAAGATTTAATGAACTTAGTAGAGAATAGAGGAAGAACCACTGAAACTATTGCTTCCAATATAACCTCCACTCAATATGCTCTTGCTAACCTTGCTCAAGATGTGAAAGGGATCAAGCAAGGAAATACACTGAAGGACAAGTTTCTGAAAGATTAATTTACATCCATTCACCAAAAACTTGATAAGCTTGCTGAGACACCTAAGCTTCTATGGCCGAATCTCGCCGGAACACCGCAACTGTCTTACTGGATCTTAAAATTACTGAGTGGATAACTCTGCTAGAGCAAACATTGCAAGGAAGGATCACAGCTGTTGACACTAGGACTGAAATTATGGAGGGTCAACTGAACAACCTAGTGCTCACACAGGAGTGAGTACATGGCCTGCTGTCCCGTTTTGTTGATGATGTCAATAAGGGGGGAGTGAGCCAAACAGCAGTAGCAAAAGAGGCTGCCAGAATCTTTGCTAAGAAAAGATGGGAAGATGACACTAATGCTTTTAGGGAGCATGCACCTGGCAGACTTCCACTTACTGATGATCTTCTCAGAGAGTAGAAGAAGTTCTACAACAGCAAAAGAAGACCTTATCATGATAGCTTTTCATGAGGGACTCAATTCTTTTCTTGGACTCAAGTTTTGGGAAGCAAGGGTTAAAGCCTTGAGGGCTTCACACAGAGGTGGTAGAGGTGGAAGAGGTGGTAGAGTTGGAAGGAGTTTACCTACTACCAATGCAAATGAGGCACTTAATGAATTCAAGGATGTATACATGCGTTTGGGCTTTAGAGTACATCAAATCAACCTTACTCTACCTGAAGCATGGCATTGGTGGAAACAAGTGAATCCTCATATTGATTTATCTCTGATTGAAAATGAATGGATGAGAGAAATGATCAGAGAGATAAGAGCCTATCAATAGCAAGCAGAAAAGGCAAGGGAAGAAAGGGAAAGAAGACAGTAGATCAGAACACTTTATCAATTTTATCTTTTGCTGTATCTAGACTGTAATACCTTTGAACAACTGATTATAATGAGATATGACTACATTTGTTCTGTTTTTGTTTTTAATCTTTTTGCTTTGCTGTTAGGAGGGTATTGGCATCATCACCAAAAAGGGGAAAATTGTTGGACTTGTTTTTTAAGTTTTAGTGATGAGTGCCAGACTAGCTGTTATAGAGCAAAGGCAAAAAGATGTCTAGATCAAATGTATAGGTTTATTAGAGTTTGATTTTGTATAGGTTTGATCAAACAAGCACTGTAAAGGTCAGCTGATTTACATCAGCAGACTAGTCTAGATCAGTAGGGTAGCTGAGTCAGTAGACTAGTCAGGAACCTACTGAAGACTGAAGGCTGAGGGGTCAAACTCAGTTATTGATGGCTAAGGGATCAAACTTATTATTTAAAGTCAAGGATATGGAATCAGAATTTAGGGATGTCTGTGATGACCTAAACTGATTACATATACCTTGTGTACAAGGTCTAAGTTCCATAAGATAAGAGGTGATTGGAACTTAGTTATATGCAAAAAGGTGTAATCTAACTTCATAAATAAAAGTTAGATAAAAGACAATAAGCTGAAGTGTTTTTAAACACAGCATAATAAGGATAAGCTTACTGAAGTGTATATCAGCAGACTTATGTTCTCAGGAACCTGCTGGACACATATTTCGATTTAATCAAAGGCTGCATTGGAAGATTACAAAGAAAGGGACAGCTAACAACCTCTGATTTTATCAAACAAATCAATAGTTAAGATCAAATGGACGTTGGAAAGATACAGATCTTTATCCAATGGATACAAGTCAAAGGGTGGACAGACTGTAAACTGTCAAAAAGGAATCTGACAGTGTCAGTCCTAGGAACAGTCAGAAAAAGCAAGTCAAGATTGGACAAACTTGAAACGGCTATGTTTGAATTTCAAACATAAGTCACAAGGATTCCTACCTATAAATAGAGGGCTCCTAATTCAGATACAAGTGATGAGCATTGATAAAAATTAAGGATCTATCTTGAGCAATCAGAATTAAATCAAGAAAAACACCCTGCTGACCCTACTGAGCATAAGGCTACTGATCCAGAGAATATCTTCAAGTGTAATCTGCATTCAAGCTGCATCAAGTTTACACACTTGAAGACATCAAGCTGCTGATCATATCATCCTGATCAAGCTGCTAAAAGCTGAATCACTTACTTGATTCAATCTTTCTTTTACAAGAAATCTACTAAAGACAGTGAAGCATCTTTGGGTGTGAAAGACTGTTGTTTGTGGTGGAGCTGGTGAAGAGGCAATCCTACCCTTCAAGGACCAATGGAAGACTTTGGAGCAGAAATCCTACCTGTTCAGTTTGTGAAGCCATAGTTATTGGTGAACGACAAGAAACTTAGAGATTTTTGTAACTGCTACATCAAAAATCTCTAGTGAATTACCTTCAACATCACAGGAGAAGAGTGGACTGACAGGATTACATCACCAGGAACCACTATAAAATCTGTCTACTTACTTATATTCTGCACTTAGTTTATCCAACACATCAATCTACTGAATATAGCAACTGAATCACACACATACACTACTGAGTATCTAATACTTGGTATCATATTTAACAACAAGTGATAGGGCTTAATTTTTTATATATTTCCGCGGCACAAATTCAGTAAACTCAACAGTCAGCAGACTACTGAGTGTCAGCAGACTACTGAAGTATCAGCAGTGTGAATAAACTTAACACTTAAAACTTTTGGAGTTAACAAACTCATCAACTTCAGCAGGCTGCTGAATTTGATGAGTTTGTTAACTCCAAAAGTTTTAAGTGTTAAGTTTATTCACCCCCTCTCTAAACTTAACCAAAGCCTTTTCAAGGGACCAACAAAGACAGAACATTAGAGCATATTTACCGCGCTATTGGTGTCCACGCAAATCCGCATTACCAAGTTTCAGTTCACCACTACTTCAATTACCAATCCTTCGTGATACCATGTAGACTCCGTTCCTAAGGATAATTACACAACCGTCACATAGTGTGACACTTATCCGTGTAAGTGGGTCAGTCTAACGTACGCATTCTCTAATACACGTCCACATACAGTCCAAGTGTCTCTACACTTCGATATACGAGATCTATCCATGCCCTAAAAGACAGAAGACATCTAATACGTGCTAGTCTGTTTATACTATCAATAACCTATTTAATAGTACATCAACCTAGAGACATTTAAGTATCAAACTTATTAAAGTGATTAGAGATCTCGTCAACCATAATTGCCTATCATGGTTTCTCTATCACAGTTTAATACAAAGGACGTTATCATATAACAATTCATAATTGGTTCCCTAAAAGAACATATATGTGACTACATAAAAGCCATTTAATATATGCATAAACATAAAGAAATAGTAGAAGATCCGACCCGGTCGGATCCGGTCCAACCCGATTGGGTTTAGGACACTATTTCAACAATCTCCCACTTGGCCTAAAACCAATCACTCACACACACAAGACCAAGTTGAAAAACTAGAATCTCATGAAATACTCGCAACCAGCCCTAGCCTTAAACGGTTCGCTATCCGTGGGGACTCATACTATCTTCATATCATGCTCCATAAGATCAAGTTAGAGGAACCTCCTCAACACACACATGAATCTCTGGCGAGACCTTGGTCCTTGCTTCAAGCAATGAATCCACGTACTATATCAGCTATATAGAAAAGGTGGAAGAACCGTATACGGTTCAAGAATGAACCTCATAGACTCATGTACTGCTCCCGCTGCGCCTTTAAGGCACTACTGTGTTTTGGCCTGGTTGTAGAATTTACAGTGACCCATAGCTAAGAACATTTCCAGCTCACTGTATCACTTAATCAAGTGACTGCAAACCCAGACAGTAGCTCCCACTCGCCTTCATAAGACTCAGGATATACGTCTGTATAACTATGTTTATTTATTTCCAAGTTTCAATAAACTAGGAACCTTTCCTTAACTTGTTTAAGGATATTCTCGACATTCACCAGATATACTTTCATACTTGCTCATGACTATTCATGGACCATGAACATCCGGCATTACCTTTATGATGGTTCCTATCGCAGTAGCGAGGGAAACCTTCCATAAGCATCATCTTTCACCTCATCTTTTGGACCAACGTCCTAACATAGATAGATCTTGAAAAAAACAGGCTAGCAGTATCCCCTGTCGCGATCTATGCTAAACTATTTTAGCATCACATCTATATAGGTAAACTATAATCTAACAGCAGTTAAATCTATCACTATAGATTCTTATTTCTAAAATAAGAACTACTAATCCTAGTGCTTTCGTAAAGACCTTGAACTACCAAACATTAATTGACTGTGACATGGGGTGATAATTCTCGAGAGAGATATCCAATACCTTACTCAAAAATCATAACACACTCCCACTATCTATCTTGCACATAGGCATATCCTTCTTTTGACTAAGTCAAACTCCTTTGATTGTCAAATAAAGAAATCGTCTAGAGAAACTTGATTGAGTCCATAAATGGATCTCGTGGGCTTACATATCATGTCATCATCTATGAACATCGAGCTTTCTGCCCTACATCTTCAACTAGTATAGTCTGAATAGAACTGGGCTCAGCCTTACAGGGACATTCCCTGTAGGTAAGTCAGACTAGGTTCATAACCTAGTTGTCACTGACGGAATCTAATTCAGATATTATGGCTCCTGGCCATATCTCTCAATCTTGCCAAAAATTCCTTCATAAGTCGTGAGATATTCATTCTTCAAGATGAACATATCAGCAGCCTTTTCAGACTTGAGGTTATCCACAGACTTACAGAACTTTTGTGTGCACCGAGCAGTGTTCTACACCTCATCGTTATGTGGTGTTTGCTCACGTTCCACTGGTTGAATATATCTTTGTGGTTCTCAAACTCTTTTGAGATCTAACTTACTCCTACTGTTTCTTTTGGAAGAAACATTTCCTCTAGAAGATAGCATGTATGGAGACAAACATTTTACTGCACGGATAAGTAAATAATATATAGCGTACTTGCTAAGATATTCCACAAAGTTGCATATGTCGTACTAGGCTCCAAGCCTTTCTGACTTTGCCTATGACAACTTCAAATCATCGGTTAAGATAGATTCGACATTATCCCCTTCCATATCAAATATGGAATTTATTCAACCTTTATTCTTTGGAACTTGGTTAAGTATAAGGGCACTATCCCGAAACGAGAAAGGGATACTTCGCATGGCTTGCGTCACACCTTCATCATATAAAGTGTTGTTTCCATTTTGAGAACACAATCTAATTGCGTATCCCAAAGATGGTATCCTTCAAGGGAGAATCTTATTCTTTTTCAGACGACTTCTGAAACACCATTCATGTATTAATTACTTTAATCCAATTGAAGATTAATTCCTAAGTAGCTCGTCAATCTCATATTCGTACTAGCTCGAACTTTTCAGTCTTTCCGAATTGTTGTACTTCAATAAGAGCATTAAACTATTTCTAAAAATAGTCATAGAGATTAACAAATAATTATTTGTGACTTTAATTGTCATAAGCCAACAAACATCGGTATGTTTAGTATTTAGACAAATTTTCTAGATTTTATAACCTTTTCATAAAAGGGCATTTTAGTCATCTTTAGATAAGATACGTATCACCCACATGATTCATAATGACATGGTTCAGACATCATTTAAATGACATTTGATAATATGCTTCTCTACCAGAGAGTCGACATCTAGAACAACTACAAATATCAAGGATAACAGCCATACAAATATTTAGTTGAGATCTCATCACATATCAACTATATAGTGACATCAATCTAGTATGTTAGATTCAGTGACCTTCCAACTTTATCGGAATAACATTTATTCTTTACAATTGAATATATCTACTAAATCCTAACAAATAACTGAAAGAATGTTCTTCATAAGAACCAGAACATAATAAAATTTATTTAGTTCCCTTATCAGTTTACTACATCTAGAATATGGTAAGTGTTACAACGTTTGCTTCACCTTCCATGTCTGTATTTAATCTTTCTAATTTAATCACACTCGTAAGATATCATATATCTAAGAGTTGACTTTGAACTTAGATTGATTTATCTCAACTCACTTGCCTACAATAGAGACTTCAATAAGTTCTCTATTTAAGCACACACCCTAACTTCCTTTTTAATCCTTCAAGCACTTGCAAATATTTCTTAGTGTAGTCTTCATAAGACTTAAGAAAGATCACAAGAGCTATGTCTTTGATTTCCTTTCATGAAGAAAATCTAAAGTTTATCAAATAGTTTATTGAACCTTTTGAATCGTATTCAAAACATTGACTATTTAATTTACCTTTAAGCAATGATAAAATTAAGTCGATACTTAAATCTTACAATTTTGAAAACAACCTTTCCAAAATTAGATGTGGTCATTCTTATCCAATGTTTGAATTAATTGTCATCGTATGACAGAATGATCATCTTGGGTCGTATCCAATATATGACTAATTCGTTGAAACTTATTTCAAATGATTTAATCATGTCATGAGCTTCTGCTTTCATTAATAATTAAAGAATTGGAGTACTCCATCAAACATGTAGTCTCCTTGTCTCTAACTACTATAACGGGATTGCTCGTGTCATTGCTTATTTTAAAAGGACTAAAATTACTTAACCATACTTGAGAACGTTTCTCAAAAGGTAACAGTCATAATTTGGTTTTACTAATCGAGAATAAAACATAAATATAAAGTTTGCTAAAATTACAACATAAAAATGGAAATAAATGAGTGTTGTTGTTGTTGTTTATACATGCAAAATAAAAAATGGTCTTTTGGTTTATGATTTTGCTCCCACTAGTCAACCACTCCTAATTGACTTTCAAGAATTATTAATTTTCTTTAGTGGACAAGATCCCACTTAACTACCGCGACCCCCGCTTTGGCTGGTGGGCCGAAAATAGTCTAATAGGAAGACAACTCTTTGTCAATCGTATCTTATACGACTCTTGTTGTTTGACTAGTCAACTCTTTGACAATTTTTCATCTCATGAAATAGTCAAACCCTTGCCTCTAAAATCCAAACGACCCCGCTTTGGCTGGTGGCCGAGAGAATTCTTAGTCAAGTCATAACCCCAATATTCGTGAGATCTCATACGATCATATCTCGATAATGATGATATACCCGAGGTAGGTCAACCCCCTGCTTTGGCTGATGAGTTGGATCCGAACAAGGGCTCTTCACCGTCATTAAAATATGGGGAGGCAATTTCAACTTGATTCTTTTGAGGTGGAAGTATTTATGTAAATTAATTCACTTAATTAATTTTAATCATGGTCTCATCAAGTATATCTATCTCTATAGACATATATCATACACATTGATGTGATATATGATGAGCTTTATGATGAGGAACCAGATCCATTAGCACCCATGAAGAAGAGTGATCCATTGGTCATTAGAGATGGACCTTTGACAAGGCTCCAGAGGAAGAGAATGAGAGAAGCCTTGAATACCTTGCTGAAAGAAATCCATGAAGAGTATGGGCAGCCCAAAAGGAGTGATGAAGCTTCAATATTATACATTCACTACACTTTTGGGCTTAAGGAAAACGCCTAGTTGAAAGCCCATTCTTGGGGCGCCTAGAAGACCACTTTAATCAGTCTTTTTATTTCAGTTTTGTGTCAATAATGGCTAGTTGGGCCTGAAGTGCGGTTTGGCAAAGCCCATCTAGCGGGGAGGCGTCCTTTTCCTTTATATTTGTTTAGTTTTCATTAGTTTTCCGTCCCACATTGGAAGATGGAACATTGAGTCAGTTTTTGACGCCTATATATAGGCCAACACTATCTCTTTTATGAAAAACATATATTTGAGTGAAATTTTATTATTTGATTAAGCTTGTCTTAATTGTGCACGTTTATGTGTGAGATTCTCTTGGATTGGAGGATCGCCCCTTTGAGAACTTATCAGCGTAACCGAGCATTACGTTGTGGCGTTCCAACCGTAGTCTTAGATTAAGATACGGATCATAGCTCTCATTGCTTACAATTCAGTTTCTTCCTGGGCAAACAAAGGATTTGATTCGTAAGGATCACATCACACTTTCATCTAGATCGTGCCTAGTCATGCATCTATCGTATCATATAAAATAAATACAAGCACAAAATAAATAAACGCGTAAGTAACCGGTATGATCTTGGACTTTTCCTAGGTGCTGAATACAAACTGACGAAACCGCGGGTCACAATCTAAGGGTAGCTGCAACCGCCAATAGGATCTTTAATTCGCCATTCTCCATGGGATCTTTATTTTCGTCTTTCTTTGGTCTCCATCTTCTGCACCATTCTTGTTACATTTAATTCTACCAAATAAAATAAATACACCCGCCGTACACGGGGGGAGCCAACGGGAATGGGATAAATGCAGAAAATAATCTAGGTCACGTTCTTCATAACGGCCTAGGACAATTTTAAACCAACAGAAAAATTAAATCATTCACATCTATCATATCGGTCGAGTCCATGATCAATCGGGGTCCATGTAATCATATTATATCTACTATATCTAATCCATACAATAACATCTTATGAAAAAGATAAAATTAACATTTAACTACTTGCGTCTTAATTAATCAATTAACATTTAATCTATTAAATAATTTTATCCAATCAATTAACTAATTAACATTTAATTAATTAAATGATTTTAATCGAAATAAAATTAACGATTAATTTTAAACCAATTTTAATTTTAATTTTAATCAATTAGAACTATTCCAAAAATAAATAAAAATTAAATTAGGTCTCTTTTGTTTCTTTCCTTTTGATTCCTAATCAAAAGGGATGCTTTTGGTTTTCTATACTAAATTTGGTTTAGGCCTGACCACTTTCCAAAATCAAAATTTTGAAAGTGGCCTAGGTCTAGGCTTTTTACAAATCAAATATTTGAAAAGAGCCTAGGCCTAATCAAATATTTGGAAAGGCCAAATAATTTCGGTTTAGGCCTGACCACTTTCCAAAATCAAAATTTTGGAAGTGGCCTAGGCCTAGGCCTTTTCCCAAATCAAATACTTGGAAAGGGCCTAAACCTATTCCAAACGGAGTTTGGAAATACCATTATTATTTTAATGTCATGTGGCATCCCAATGGCCCAAACTATTTGAATCATTGGTTAGTCACATGACATAACTAAACAAAGAGAAATCAATCACAACTATGAACCATATTGAAACACAAAATACACAAAACAAAATTTAGGGATCCACCAAAAAGATGCACCAGCCGACGTCGACCGCCCCAAGGGGGAGCCGCCGACGCAATTTCCGGTATGGGTGCCGCCGCCGATCGGCCGAGCACCCCAAAAGCCGCCCCTTATATTTTTTCTTTTCGTGTATCTTTTTGCGAATCGAAAATCTTTTATCTTTTAATTACGTGATTTAAACGATAAAATTAACTACGCATATCAACATGCTTAGTGCTTAAGCTCGAAGCTCGCTCCGATACCACTGTTAGGAAATCTACGCGGGAACGCATCGGAATTCAAAATTTTATTTCTTATCGACCCAAGATCGACTTCGTTTAAGCAATAAACAAATAAGTAGTAGACGTTGGTTACCTTGGTTGATCTAAAAGATCGACGCTTTGACCATCTAAGGAGAGTAATTCATCATAGAGCCGCCCAAGTGTTCGGCTTCTGCCGCTAGTCCACACGAACAGCCCGCCGGAATCCCATCATGGATTGCTATTGGAAAACACCGGTTGCTAGACCGGCCTTTTTCCCCTCTCTCCAACTCTCTATAGGATGCTCTCTATTTTACACAAGAACTATTAGCTCTTGGAATTATGATGTACAAAAGAGCTTGACACCCACACTATATTTATAGTGTATATGAGGCCATCTATAAGAGTGGAGGAGAAGAAAACATTTTCCCAATAAATAAGAAAAATCTCCTAGATTGATTTATCTCATTTAATATAATATTTTATATTAAATATTTCCAATATATTGTCAATATCTTATATTGACTATATTTATCTTATTACCATAAATCAATTTACACATGTGTGCAAATCTATAGTCATTAATATATGGTAATCTTAGTAATTAAATTGCACAATGCAAGTGTATCATAATACACCATTATTGGCGCCACCCTAAGTCTTCAATTGGCTTCCGAATATTCTTTAATTAATATAATGTTATGATTAATTAATTCACAAAATACTTGTATATCATATATATATATATATATATATATATATATATATATATATATATATATATATATATATATATATATATATATATATATTTCGACCTACTCATACATTATGTGTATATTTAATTAATCAACATAATTAATATCTTGCATTATATTTATTTATAATAAATAAATACCACCATATTAATTTACCACCATAACCTTTATAGTACGAGATAAACTTTCCTTATTTGGTCATCAATTATAACCACATTTTAATCCGACTAGATGTTCATATGTGTGTGACCCGATAGGCTTCCGAATATGTTGGCCGTAGACACAAAGTGCAAATTACAAAAATGCCCTTCATGCCTAACGATCACGGGATAGCGTCTAGCAACACACCGTGACCCCCAGTTATCGGAAGAGTCAAATGCAATGACTACTACCTTTCATGTGAAACAGTTACTTGCTGTAATAATATCCATACGGTCGTTTGTCGAGTGTCAAAACATCAACGACTGTATCTTATAATCTGGATATCATGCTCTCTCGAAATAACTCATTTACTTCCACTTTGCAAAGATTCACCAGAGTAAGACATTCCTTATAAGAAGGCCCTTTCTGATATTCACCCCTACTGAGAGGGTATGCGATTCCCGGACGACCAAACATGTATACTCCGCATGCTTCAGTATCATACACCCGTGGCTAGGGGAAACCTCAATAGTGTCAAAGCATGACAATCCACACCGTGATGCCATGTAGACTTCGGTCCTAAGGATAATTACACAACCGTCACATAGTGTGACACTTATCCGTGTAAGTGGGTCAGTCTAACGTACGCATTCTCTAATACACGCCCACGTACAGTCCAAGTGTCTCTACACTTCGATAGACGAGATCTATCCCCGCCCTTAATGACAAGACATCTAATACGTGCTAGTCCGTTTATACTATCAATGTCTTGTTTAATAGTACATCGCCTGAGACATTTAAGTATCAAACTTATTAAAGTGATTAGAGATCTCATCAACCATAATCGCCTATCTTGGTTTCTCTATCGCAGTTTAATACTAAGGACGTTATCATATAACAATTCATAATTGGTTCCCTAAAAGAACATTTATATGACAACATAAAAGCCATTTAATATATGCATAAACATAAAGAAATAGTAGAATGATCCGACCCGGTCGGACCCGGTCCAACCCGATTGGGTTTATGACACTATTTCAACAATACCCGCTTTGTTAAACGTCCCGTTAGGGAATGTAAAAGGGAAATACTTGGGTCTTCCCTTCATTGTAGGTCGCTCAAAGAATGAAGTTTCACTTACATAAAAGTGAAGGTTTCTAAAAAATTTATAGGGTGGAAAGGAAATCTTCTCTCACAAGCACGTTAAGAAATCTTAGTCAAGGTTGTCATACAAGCTCTCCCGTAATACGTTTTGCAGTCTTTTTCCCTCTCTAAATCTATCATAGTGGATTTAAAGAAAACAATTAGGCATTTTTTTTGGAGTTCCTTAACAGATAAAGAAAAAATTCACCGGAAATCATCGTTAGTATGATGTAAAAAGAAAACAGAGTGAGGGCTTGATTTTAGAGATATCGAGTGCTTCAACAAAGCCCTTCTAGTGAAGCAAGCTTGACATATTCTTCATGATCCCAATCTTATCTTCTAAAGTCCTTAAAGGGAAGTATTGTGATACAAAAGATTTCACTAAAGCTGCTATCACCGATCATCCTTTGGCTATTTGGAAAGGTCTCATGATTGGTAAAGAACTGTTGTTAAATGACATAATATGGAGAGTCAGTGATGGTAACCCTGTCGATATGGAAAATGACCATTGGCTTCCGATCTCAATATCTCTCCGGGCTCATCCAGACACTATTCTCATTCAAGAGTCAAAAGTGTGTAGCCTGATAAATCCTTCTACACAAAATTGACGGGTCAACTTGGTAAAAGAGGTGTTAGCAGCTATGAGGCTGATATGATTTAGTCAATACCTCTATGTACACGCCTTCTTCGTACGAACTAATTTGGCACTATTCACACAAAGGCATTTACACTATTAAGACATGTTACCAGCTAGCCTATAACCTCAAATTTCGAATTGCTTTTATGGATGTGGCCTCGTCATCAATCCCATCCCATTCGCTTTGGAACTCGATATGGAAGTTGAAAGTTAAACAAAAAATTCTGCATTTTTTGTGGAAAGCCGCTAATAATGCATTATCCACTACTGCTTTGCAACGTAGAAGAGTTGGAAATGGGATCTGTCGAGTTTGTGACAAAGAGGAAGAAACGATATGGCATTGCTTGTTCGATTGTTTGATCTCAATAGAAGTCTAGAAATCATCATTTTACGGCCAATGGCGGAGAAAGCTCAAAATTTAATTACCCTTAGATTTTGTAGCTGATTTATTCCTGTTTGAAGATGAACTTGAAATTTGTCGTTATGCCACTATGTTATGGAATATTTAGAAACTCTGATGTAGTTGGATCATTGAAGGTAAAGTTATATATATTAATCTACTATCATCCATTCCAAAACAAAATTCTACTATCGTCCACTCCAATACAAAAGGTGAGGAGTATTTTAATGATATCTCTCTCTTAAGTAGATCTAGCAGTATCTTCTCAAATAATGTCTATTGGCACCCACCTTCGAAAGAATGCATTACAATTAATTTGGATGCAATTTTTGGGGACGTAAGGCAACTTTGGGTGGCCTCTTCCGGGACAACAATGGTATTATTCTTAATAGCTTCTCAAACAGACTATAAGGAAATATGGATATTATAGTTGGGGATGCTCTAGCAGTCTATCAAGATATATTCTACGCCATCTTATGGGGTTATTTATGTGTTGTTTGAATGAGATTCAAAATCAGTCATCCAACGCTTACAAGCTCGTGAAGAACAGATGTCGCCGATTGGTTCACTACAAAAAATACCTTTTTGCTACACTATAGTTTGCCACGCCACAAAATAAGCGTCGCAAAAAATGAACCTGTAGCGTTACTTTTTATGAGCGTCACAAAAAAGTTGTTCGCGTCACTGTTTTATCAAAAAAATTACAGTAAGGGTATCTTTTGCGTCGCTCGTAAACAGTGACGCAAAAGGTAACTTTTTGAGGCGCTTTTTCGCTGGAGCGTGGCAAACAAAAGTGTAGCAAAAAGGTATTTTTTTAGTAGTGGTTGTATCATCGATGATTGTCGTCGTTTGTTAACTTGTTTTCACTTTGTCTCTTCTCATTTGTGAAAAGAAAGGGAAATATCCATGCTCATAATCTAGCCAGAGAGAGTCTTCGTCTAGTGTTTTCACTTTGTATCTTCTCATTTATGAAAAGACAGGGAAATATCCCTACTCATAATCTAGCCAGAGAGGGTCTTCGTCTAGTGGTTAATGTAGGATGGGGTCTTTCCCATTTCCCGCCACCTAGTGTAATTGTTGCTAGCTACGCGGATTGGAGTTATTAAAATAAAAATTCATTTTCCCCTTAAAAAAAGTTAAATCTTCGACACATCAGAATACATTTTTCTCCTTAAATTTCCGCTATAAAGCGCTTTGTCGATGCAAAAAGAGGCTATTTCTCTGGCCTACTAAGCCTAGCCACAATGGCTATGAACTTTTTATCCCATCTCCAATGGAGATGCTCTAATGCTAATCACTCTCCGGAATCTCGTGATCGGTGTCATTGATATTGCATCTTCAAGCGGTTTGATCAAGCAGCATTCTCACACAGAATACCAATGCATCATCATCGACCTCGTTTTAATCTTTTTGTGTGTGAGAGTGGGTAGGGGGTGAGAGGGTGGGGGTGGGGTTGGGAGGGGGAGTCCTTTGGTTTAGATTTATTCTTTTCTTTCGGGAATTTTTGTACTCCCTCCATTTTTTTTAACTATTACTTTTCAGAATTTGCCTTGTTTTTATTTATGTGTCATTTTACATTTACAATGTAACAATTTATTATTTTTTCCACGTTGACTCTCCATTTTAATAATCCAAATTTCGGTACAATTTTACATTCACAGTGATTGAAGGATAATAATGGTATTTTACCTTTTTTTCAGACATATTAATCATTTTTTTAACTTGTGTGAATTTTCTCGCTGCGACAGATAAAAAAAAACGGAGATAGTATTGTCTATTCTCCATAAAATATGTAATATGCGGCTGACTTGTTATATTGACTTAGATTGCATTACGTACAATGATCTATTCAAGCAACGCCCGGTCGGGAAATCGTTCGTGATTACTGCTACCTATGAATATTTGGCCGAAAAATCATTTCTCCAAAAATCTTAACCAATATACTACTTTGGATTAAACCCAGTATACTTTCACCAGCGCAATGCTAGCACTGTCCTTTTTGGTAAAGCTAAAATCTTAACCAATATATACCTTTCAAAAAAAAAAAAAAAAAAAATCTTAACCAATATTTATATGTGTGTGTGTGTGTTTGGATTAAAATTAAAACAATATATACTTTCTACAATGCAATGCTAGTGGGAGTCATTTTAGGCAAAGCAACCGCGTATGCTTATAATAGAATAACATTGATTTTAATTATTACGAGATGTGTATATGTATATATATATATATATATATATATATATATATTAATTTTATAGGGGTAGTCTGGAAATTATAGATAGAATGGAAAGCGCTAACTTGTATTATAAATTGTGCCATTACGATGAATGAAAGCCGAGCAAAATCTTTTTCACAATTCTTGACATGGTATCAGAGCAAGAAGTCATGTGATCGAACCCCATTATCAACATTATTTTCCTCATTTGTATTGCACAGCGTTGGGAGAGACAACCCACACTTGAGAGGGCGTGTTGGAAAAGTTTTTAAAATTAAGACTGAGCAAGTGTTGCGAAAGATGACCCACACTTGAGGGGCGTGTTAAAGTGTATAAGATGTTAATTATCAACCTCCCTATCATCTTATGTTCTGGAAGAGACTGTAGTTCAACAGTTTCCGTTCCTATCAGGCCGAGGGGTCTATGATTTCTCCTGCCCCTTCCCAATATATAAATGATGTTGTTATCGAAGATCAGGGGTTCGGTGTTGCTCTTCATTCATCCGGGGACCCACCATTGCCGGATCCACCGGTTGAGGGGAGTTGGATCATGCATATGAGGTTGAGACCACACTTGCACCACCACCTCAACAACCAGGTGAAGGTGTGGAAGAATTGGGTACAGGCAGACGACAGAAAATTCCGGATTCGCGCTTTCAAGATTTTGTGACACATACTCTTATTGACCAAAAAAGTCATACTCCATGCTCTTCCACTCCGTCGGCATCCTCAGGTACTTCGTATCCTCTTACGCATTTTGTTAATTATATTTGTTTTTTACGATGCTGGATAATGTGTTTATGCGGGCCGATTTTATCTAGAGACAATGATCAAGATCCCAGAAACGGGAATAAGCTATAAAATGGGGGATGTTTTTGTGTAATTTAGACTGAGCTTGAGAATAATTTTCTCAAGTTGCCTACGTATCCTGGGATTATTCAAGAATCTAGTATACCGTAGTTCTAAGGGTTGTTTATGTAGGGAACATTTGTGCCTTAGGTGACGGCGGTGCCGTATCCTTCAAGGACTCTTGCTTGTAACCGCTGATTACGCTATCATAAATAATGAGATCAAAGTTAGAATCATTTGGGATTCTTTCCGTATTTATCATGTATACTATACACGTAGGATAAGATCGTAATTAGCTCTATCCGACATACGGAGAGTTTCAAACTATGCCCTGGCCTGAACTGCGTTGCTCTGGCTCAACTATGCCCTGACCGACCTGCGGTGGGCTATATACGGTGCTCGGCAGACTAGGTAGACCTCCCGTCATGGGATAAAAGACTTTAAACTGAGTATTGGCAAGGGTTCATATCCCTTAAAATCTTTTCCTTCCTTCTCCTTATTTATTACTTTTCTATTTATAGGATGATGCGTGGTCGATGCTAATCCGACCTCCGTCATTTTTCTTATAAGCACCGCAAGTATCTCACATCTATCGCTGTTAAAAATCCTCCCAAATCTTTGAAGGAGACAGTTAAACATGAGGGTCGGTGTATGGCCATGTTAGAAGAAGTTCGGGGTATATGGGTTTTACAACCACTTCCTCCCGGGAAAAGGCATTGGGAAGTAAGTGGGTGTGTACTAGAAATATGATGAGTATGGGACATTGCAGCTGTTGAAAGCCCGATTAGTGGAATTCGGTCATCACCAGCAAGAAGGAATCGATTACATTGAGACCTTTGCTCCGGTGACAAAGATGGTTACTGTACGCACTTCTTCCATTGTCGCTGGGGTCAAACGTTGAGATATTCATCAGATGGATGTCCATAATGCTTTTTTGCATGGTGATTTCAGGAGGAAATTAAATTTACATGAAAATCCCTCCTTGATTTGAAAAGAAGGGTTCAGACTTGGTTTGCATGATGCAGGAATCCTTGTATGGACTGAAACAGGCACCAGGTATTGGTTCATGAAACTCGCTTCTGCTTTGAAAGAGTATGGGTTCCGTGAGTCATACTCTGATATTCATTGTTTACGTTGCATCATGATGGAATGTCCTTATGAATGTTATTAAAGAATATTTGGGGCGGTGCTTCAAGATGAAGGATTTGAGGGTCGAACCAAATATGGTATTTTCTTGAACCAGCAGAAATATGCCCTCGATATTATTCAGGAAGCTGCTCTACTTGGGAGAAAACCAGTGGATTTTCCGCTTAAACAGAATCACAAGTTTGGGCTTGCTACAGGAGAGTTGATGAGTGATTCTGCCCGATATCGTCGATTGATTGGACGACTTATTTATCTTGGGGTGACCGGCCTGATTTGGAGTACTCTCTGCATGTCATGTCTCAGTTTATGCAGGCTCCTCCGATTGATCATTAGGATGCCGCGTTGTGTCTTGTTCAATATTTGAAAAGACATCCTGGTCAGGGTATTCTGTTGTGTTTTGATAGTTCTCTTATCCTCGAGGATTGGTGTGATTCTGATTGGGCAAGTTGCCCAATCACCAAGCGTTCGTTGAGTGGTTGGTATGTGTTTCTTGGTCTCTCGTCCATATCTTGGAGGCCCAAGAAACAGACCACGGTTTCTCGTTCTTCTGCGGAAGCTGAGTATCGGTACATGGCATCTCTTACATGTGAGTTAAAGTGGCTGAAGCAGTTATTGGATTATCTTGGGGTGCCGCACTCCCGGGTATACGTCTCTTTTGTGATAACCAATCGGTATTGTATATTGCACAGAACCCGGTTTTTCATGAACGGAGGAAGCACATTGAGGCTGATTGTCATTTCGTTCAGGATGTTATTACGGAAGGATTGATTCTTCCTTCATACGTTCCTACCAAGCATCAATTGGCTAATATATTCATGAACGTGTTAGGACGCCAACAGTTCGAGTTTTTATTGTGCAAATTGGGCATTCGTGATCTTCACGCTCCACCTTGAGGGGGTATTACGATGTGTATTATGATGTATTTTGTATTTATATTAGTGAGGACATTTTGGTAATTAACGTTAGGAGTGTTGTTTGGAGTTTTTAGCTATAATTGAGTTTTGGAACAAGTGGCGAACAATCCAATTTAGACTCGATTTTGATGTTGTTGCGGAATGAATTTCCGGAAGCTAAACAAGGTTTCGGAAACTACTAAGACACTAGTTAATTTTAGGCTTTTGAATCACTCGATTCCGATATCGGGTGAATGAGAAATTAATGTCTAAAGGTAGAGTAAAATATGTGGAATGTTACTGAATAATGTGTATTCTTTTGTCCCACATTAAAAATATGACTCAAGTGGAATCACTACTTAAGGAGTAGTGTGGCACTTAGAGGTAAGCCCCAAGGGACAAGAGAATTTTGTGAAGGAGGGAAGACGTAGAAGCTTGATTCGGAAATCCACATGCGTGCGCGCCACCGCCGGCCGGCTCGGTTCGGGCTCGGGCTTGTGGCTTGGGCCGAACCAATATTAATATTTTTTGGGTCAGCTCAACATATAATTTTCTATATCAAATTAAACATAAAAGTTGAGCTCGAACATGGAACATTGCATCAGTTCGCATGAACGGACTCCTTTTTCGAAATCTGTTGGTTTTCAACCAACTATTAACTTCCAAACGTCTATTTCTCAAAGGATAAAACTATACAATTTTTATGCCTATGAAAGAAACAATCCTGAGTGAAAACTAAGTCAGAAAATTCATTTTCTTCATAGCCAAAAATCTGCAAAAATATTTTCAGCATTCATTCAAGTTAAGAGATAACGAAGCCATATCAGTTCGCCGACTTTCCTCATTCAAGTGCCAGAATCCGGAAAGGTATTGATTGTTGTATCTTGGGAGACTTGTTGTCATTATCCGTGGGCATGTAATTCAGGGCAATAAAATCTTAAGGACAGCGTTCTACGCGCCTCAATCACCAATAAGTTTTCGCATTTACTATTGCTTTCAGTCGTTCAATTCTATGTGCATATATGTATGTTGTATGAATCTGAATAAAATTTCCTGCAAAGTGTTTATTCATTTCTGTTATTGATTTTTGCCTACTCTATTTTGAAAGTTTCTATAAACAATAAAATCAAATTACTATAAACGAAAAATCAAACTACTATTTTCCCCACAATCTTAAGACTTTATTTGCTTCCTATGTGAATAATATGATTCCTGTGTAATCTGTTAAAGTTGCATATACTTCTGTAAATGTTGGAACATTTACTTGCATCTGCAATTCTGAAAAGTTAACATCGAAAAAGCTTGTCGTAACAGAAAGGATTTTTACACATTTTCCAGAAAATTGGCAAGACTAATTGCATTGTCTTCAAAGGCAAAATACTTTGTAATTACAACGTTATTTCTAGAAATTTAAAGAATAAAGTTGTTTCTAAGGTGTTATAGATTACAAATCCTTTTGTATTATTTGTTAAAAGTGTTCATGATTTTTTAAAATGTCGTTTGAAGGCATCGCAGTTAAAAATAAAAGCTTGTGTTGCAAACTTTGATTGTTGATCTTTTGTGTGTGAAAAAGAAATGGAAGGAGCATTGAAATCAACCGGTCCATTGACATTGGTGGTGTTAGAATGCAACACGGATGGAAATCCACGAGAATGGTGTTGTTGAATGTAAAAACAGAATACTTAAGGAAATGATGAATGCTATGTTGATTAGTTCGGGTTTACCCCAGAACATGTGGAGGGAGGCGATCCTCTCGGCGAACTTCATCTTGAATCGTATACCATCCAAGAAAAGGGACGAGACACCTTATGAATTATGGAAGGGTCACAAACCTAACTACAAAATTCTAAAAGTGTGGGGGTGTTTAGCAAAGGTAGAAATACCGAAACCTAAACAAGTACAAATTGGGCCTAAAACAATTGATTGCATCTTTATTGGCTACGCGAGAATAATACTAGTGCCTATAGGTTTCTGGTTCATAAATCAGACATTCCTGACGTTCATGTAAATACGATTATTGAGTCAAGGAATGATGTATTTATTGAGGAGACCTTTCCTTGCAAAGACAAGGAAAATGAAGGTTCAAGTTCTAAGAGAACTTTTGATGAAATAACACATGATGATTCAAATGATCATCAGGAAACGGAGGAACTTTGCAGAAGTAAAAGGACAAGGACTTCAACATCATTTGGCCCTGATTTCTTTACCTATATGGTAGAGGATGATCCAAGGACATATGATGAAGCTATGTCCACTCCAGAAGCTCCTTTCTGGAAGGAGGCTATTAACTGTGAAATAGAATCCATTACGCAAAATCACACTGGGAGTTGGTTGATCTTCCACCAAAAGATAAACCACTTGGATGTAAGTGGATTTTCAAGAAGAAAATGAAAGCTGATGGATCTATTGATAAATATAAGGCCAGGTTAGTAGCAAAAGGATACCGACAAAAGGAAGGCTGGGATTTTTTTGACACATACTCACTAGTTACGAGGATCATGTTTATACGTATCCTGATTGCCATTGCTACACTGTTTAACCAAGAAATCCATCAAATGGATATTAAAACAGCTTTCTTAAATGGTGAGTTGGAGGAAGAAATTTCTATGGAACAACCTGAAGGGTTTGTGGTTCCAGGTCAACAAAAGAAAGTGTGCAAACATGTGAAATCATTGTATGGGCTTAAGCAAGCACCAAGACAGTGGCATTTGAAATTTGACCAATGGCAAATGGCTTTAGAATCAATCAATGTGATAAGTGTATCTATATAAAGACAACACCTAAAGCCTATGTGATAGTATGTTTGTATGTGGACGACATGCTTATCATGGGTAGTGATCATGCTATAATCGTGAACACCAAAAGAATGTTGACTAAAAGCTTCGAGATGAAAGATATGGGAGTCGCTGATGTTATACTTGGGATTAAAATCTCAAAAACATATGATGGACTAATGTTGTCACAGGCTCATTATGTAGAATCTGTTCTTAAAAGGTTTAATGCTTTTAACAAGAGTCATGTGAAAACTTCAATTGACTTAAGTAAACACTTAGTGAAGAATAGAGGTGAACCTGTAAGGCAATTGGAATACTCATAAATGATTGGAAGTCTGATGTACATTACATATTGTACTAGACCAGACTTGGCTTGTGCAATGAATAAATTAAGCAGGTTTACGAGTAATCCAAGTGAGGATCATTGGGTAGCCCTTGACAGGATGTTAAGGTATTCAAAATTTACAATGAACCTCGGAATACAGTATACAATATATCCAGCAGTATTGGAAGGGTACTGTGATGCGAACCGGATATCCGACTGTAAGGATTCAAAATCCACCAGTGGATATGTATTCACTATTGGTGGTGGTGCAGTGTCCTGGAAATCATCAAAACAAACATGCATAGCTTGATCCACTATGGAATCTGAGTTTATTGCATTGGATAAGGCTTAAGAGGAGGCACAGTGGCTTAGGAATTTCTTAGAGGATATTCCTTGTTAGCCAAAGCCAATTCCTCCTATTGGCATACACTGTGATAGTATGTCGGCTATAGGACGTGCACAAAGTTGTATATACAATGGTAACTCACGACATATACGTCGTAGACATAATACCATTAAGCAATTGATCTCTAATGGCGTGATTTCCATTGATTATATAAAATTAAAGGAGAATCTTACGGATCTGCTGACAAAAGGTTTATCTAGAGATCAGATGTCAATCTTGACAAACGGAATGGGACTTAGCCTATACGCATGTTCCCTTATAATGGTAACCCAACCATAGTGACTGGAGATCCCAAGATCATGGTTCAAAAGAGACAACTAAGTTTTGAGGGACAGTTAGCACTTACCCATTTTGTTAGAACAAAAGTGTTGTCTGCTGAAGGGTTCAGGTTAAGCATAAAGCATTTAATGATTCCTATATCTTGGTAAAGCCAAGTAGGGTATTGCAGAGTACTCTTTATAGGAGGTCGCCTATTTAAGTGGAAGTGGGGCCGCTTCTGTAAGAATTTGAGGGCTGAATTCTCTAACACACTTTCTGAAACCAAGGTGTTTCCGGGCCAAAATGGACACAACCATGAGAACTTTGAGAAGGCCAAGGGGGTCTATAATGTTGATATCATTGTCTAGGCATGCACCAATGCCTGAGCATTTCAAGACCTAGTTCACTGCTTAGCCGAGTATGTCCGATGGTATTCTACGAGGGAAGGTTCAAGGCAGCAAACCACCTCGCCCGATGCAATAGAGCTCCGTTTGTTATCTCTATAGAGTCTGCATAGCATATGCATTAATTTTCATTCATGTGGGGGATTGTTGGAGTTTTTAGCTAGAATTGAGTTTTGGAACAAGTGGTGAATAGTCCACTTTAGACTCGATTTTGATGTTGTTACTGAATGAATATCCGGAAGCTAAAAAATGATTTTGGAAACTACTAAGATAGTAGTTAATTTTAGGCTTTTGAATCACTCGATTCCGATATCAGGTGAATGAGAAATTATTGTCTAAAGGTAGAGTAAAATTGTGGAATGTTAATGAATAATGTGTATTCATTTGTCCAAGTTGGAAATATGACTCAAGTGGAATCACTATTTAAGGAGTAGTGTGGCACTTAGAGGTAAGCCCCAAGAGGCAAGAGAATTTTGTGAAGGAGTGAAGACGTAGATGCTTGTTGATTCAGAAATCCACACGCATGCGCGCCGCTGACGGCTCGGTTCGGGCTCGGACCTGGGCCTGGGCTTAGGCCGAACCAATATTAATATTTTTTGGGCCAGCTCAACATATAATTTTCTGAATCAAATTAAACAGAAAAGTTCAGCTCGAACATGGAAATTGCATCAATTCAACCAACAGGAAAGGCATCGGTTCACATGAACTAACTCCTTTTTCGAAATCTGTTGGTTTGCAACCAACTATTAACTTCCCAACTTCTATTTCTCAAAGGATACTGATGAGGGCAAATTACGTCATCGTAATTTAATCGAGCTAAACTATGAATTTATGGCTAAATCACAGAAACCGTAACAATCCAAACCCTAATTACATGTGCGTTGTGTTGGCGTTTATGGCTGAGTCTAAGAATGGATCTTAGATTGCCTATGTATCCTGTCTTATTCCAGGAATCAAGTCTTACGTAGTTCCTGGAAGGTAGTATTTATAAGGTGGCATACGTGACCTAAACCTAATTAAAGTCGGTTAGGCTTATTCCATAATTGACCCTATTTGGCCTTTTATGCGATTACCCCCCTGCCCAAGTAACTAAGACTAATGGGCTTTATAAATAACATAGGACTCTGTCTCGTCTTCGACCTCCCCGACTTGCGGGATCGAGACCAGACTAGAGCCTTTGTCCGGGTAATGGCTCCCCCCGACATCCGATGATCGTGCGGGAGCCTGTTACCGAGGTTGACATAGACACGGATCTCGGACTGGGGCCCAAAACTTCCCGTTTCTCCTTTAAGCATGTGGTCCAATCATTCGATGACACGTGTATGAGCCCAACCCTGTATCATCAGATACAACTCTACAATTTTTATACCTATAAAAGAAACAATCCTAAATGAAAACTAAGTAAGTAAATTCAATTTCTTCATTGCCAAAACTTTGCAAAAATATTTTCAGTATTCATTCAAGTTAAGAGATAACGAGGCCCTATCAGTTCGCCGACTTTCCTCATTCAAGTGCCAGAATCCGGAAAGGTATTGATTGTTGTATCTTGGGAGACTTGTTGCCATTATCGGTGGGCATGTAATTCGGGGCAATAAAGTCTTAAAGACAGCGTTCTACGCGCCTCAATCACCAATAATTTTTCGCATTTACTATTGTTTTCGCCGTTCAATTCTATGTGCATATGTGTATGTTGTATGAATATGAATAAAATTCCTGCAAAGTGTTTATTCATTTCTATTATTGATTTTTGCCTACTCTATTTGGAAAGTTTTTATAAAAAACAATATAAAAAAATCGATTACTATAAACGAAAATCGACTACTATTTTTCTCACAAGGAGGAGAAGCCCGAAGATGTATTATACTGTATTGTAAATACTGTACATTGTGATTGATGAATAGACAAGATAATTTTCCCAATCTTTACAAACACAAACAATGAGGATCTTTAGTGTATGCATCATTTGTCGTTATATCGTTTATGACCATCTCAAATACAAACAATGTATTATCCTCCCGAAATCAAATCACCATCAGTAACGTTTATGAGATCGTGTCTGGACACAATGTAGTCCATTTAACCAGCAGTTTAATATATTTTATTACTCAATAAATTGGTGCCATATATATATACAATGTATTGTCCGATTAATTAGCTGGTGCAAAACAAACAAAATCATTGTACTATAAAACCGAGCCAAACTTAGCCGTTTGATTCAGTTCAATTCGATCAGGTCATACAGAGATTGTGAAGATGCATAATCAGAGCTTTTACTTCGTCATCGTTGTTCTGCTAATCTTCTCTGGTTAGTTCTTTTTTGTTTTTATTTTTATTTTTTATTGCTTGCAACTAATGTTTTATTTATGTATTTGATTGGTCTCAATATTATTAGCTTTCTTTCTTTCTTTCTTTTCTTTGGTTTTCTAAATTTTTTTGTTCACTCTATCCCTTTCATATATTATTTTGTGGCTGAGTAAATATGCAAAAATGATACTAATTTGAAGGGCCGGAAAAATAGAGACTCTTTATTTGAAAAAATAAAAATCCTGAATGAGCATTCTCTTTAAAATGGATGAAATTCCACGTTAAATAGAGAATATGTATAATACTACTGGTAGTAGATTTTTTTTTTTTCCTTTTTCTTTTCTTTGGTTTCCTTATTTTTTGTTCACCCTTTCATAAATATTGTGGCTGGGTAATTAAATGCAAAAATGATACTAATTGTGAAACTATCTACAAATACTACATAGAAAATGGTGAAAGTAGTACTACTAGCAATCAGGAAAATTCTTATGAAAGAGCTCCCTATTAGAATAAATCGTCGGAGAAGCTCACATGCGTATAAAAAAAAAATACCGTTTTATATGTTTGTTCATATAGCGATTATCCGACGATCCGTTTTAATAAAGAAATTCTCTGCATCAGAATTATTCTTTTTTTTTTTATTTTTATTTTTTAATTTGCAGTGGGACACGAGGCACAAGACGTGGATTGCTCTGCCTATGAGGATTGCGAAGAAATATATGAGGACTGCCCACATACCTTTTGTGAATGCCCCCCTGAAGGTGGACCATGCATATCGACTAAGAAATCATAGGCAGAAATATAATAAATTTATGTAATAATAACAACAAATAAGAACAAGACTATTTACTACTACTACTATTTTATAGTTGTAAGGTTTATATCCATTTAATAGTCTTATATTATGATGGATGAATAATACTGTAATACGGCGCTTTAGCACCGATAAAATTGTACTAAAAGATTACCTACATAAGAGATGTACGAGTGTTATGCATCAATTTCGTGATTGTAATTGATGTCGCTCTTATGCTGAATATATAAATAGCATTTGGACACAACAATCTTCTCGATTTATCAATAAATAATACTGTCCACTTCTTTTTTTCTTTTCTTTTTTAAGGAGATAAAACTGGACTATTTTTTTTTTAAATCGTGAGTGAAAAAAGGATGAAGAAGATGAGAGATAGTGTTTATGGATTGAATCAGGTGGAAGGGGTAGTGTTAATTAGATATGAGTGGTTTGGGGCCGGACCCAGGCCTGGCCCGAAGGGTCAGTGAACCGGCAGGTTTGACGGTTCAGGCGGTTTTCGATTTGGCCCGAAACTGGCGGTCCGAAAAAACAAGCCGGCGGTTAAACCGGCAAGAACTATAACCCGGCCCGACATTTTTTTTCCTCCAAAGATTATAATTTTCAGTTTTGTTGGGTTGGATCCATGCCATATGATATGAGGGGCTAAATGAGTCATGTGTTGTGTTTACTATGCAAAGTATCACTTGACTCATGTGTAACTCATCCCCTTCCTGATTGATTTTTACTAGTTGGAGTAGTAGAGGGGAGTGTCTCTTTATACATACTTGGTAGTAATTAACGATGGCGTTATTGGTATTGTTGTTCCTAATCTCTTTGTATGCTTAAACTCGGTGATTCTACCCGTTGCGAGAGCTATGTACTCACCCCCGTTTTAGCATGTTATGATGATGACACGTACTTCGTGGGGCGAGCATGTGACAATGCTTTGGAGTCACTTTGACGTAGAAGTCTATACAATCAAAGATACAATAACAAGATCAAATCCAAGCTCTTCAAATTCATTCGTCGAATGAAGATAAAAGTAGGATAATTGATTACAAGATGATGAATTTCTAAGAGGACTTAGGCTATTTATATCTTAAGAAGTCCAATTAGGTTACCCAACACTTAAAAAAAAGGAGGAATTGCTCGATAGTCTTTCTTATCTTTCTTCTTCTTCTTTTTTCTTTTTCTTCTTCTTCTTTCTTCTTCTTCTTCTTCTTCTTTCTTCTTCTTCTTCTTCGTTTTCTTCTTCTTCTTCATTTTCTTCTTCTTCTTCTTCTTCTTCTTTCTTATTTCTTATTTCTTCTTCTTCCAGGGACGGTTATACTACCTTGGTTGATCTAAAAGATCGACGCTTTGACCGTCCGGTAGGAGTAGATGTGCACGAGCAGTCCACGTGTCCGGCTTCTACCAGTAATCCACACGAGCACCTCACCGGAAGCCCGCCAAGGATTGCTACTAGAAAAATTCGACTGCTAGGTCGACCTTTTCTCTCTATAATCTCTCTATTTTTCTCAAGAAAAATTAGCTCTTGGAATTATGCTGTACAAAGAACTAGCCAAGCCTTTCTTTTATAGTAGTAGGTGGCGCCACATGTCAGTCCCAATCTGATTGGGATTAGCTTCTAGTAGATTGATAAGAGAGAAAACATTTTCCTAATAAAATAAGGAAAACTTGATTGATTTACCTCGTTTAATATTCAATATCTTATATTAAATATATTTACAAGATATAAATTGACAATATCTTATATTGAATATATCTTTATCTTATTACCATCAATCTATTTTCCATAAATCAATTAATATCCAATATTAATATTATAGTAATCTTATTAATTAAATTGCACAATCCAAGTGTATCTTGTACACAAGAAAGTGGTGCCCCATATGCCAACTAATTGGCTTCCGGAACATTCTTTAACTAATATAATACTATGATTAATTAATTTGCATAATACATGTATATCATATATATATATATAGTCGGCACATACACACAAATATACATATTTAATTAATCAACATAATTAATATCTTGTATTTAATTTATTCATAATAAATAAATACCACCATATTAATTTTGGTATAACCTTTATAGTATGAGATAAAACTTTCATTATTTGGTTATCAACTATAACCACATTTTAATCCGACTTGATGTCATATGTGTGTGACCCGATAGGCTTCCGAATATGTTGGCCGTAGACATAAGGCACAATTACTAAAATTCCCTTCAAATCTAACGATCACGGATAGCGTCTAGCAACACGTCCATGACTCATAATCATCATAAGAGTCAATACACAATGACTACTACATTTCATGTGCTCGGTTAGCGTGTAAATAGAATCATATCGCTGTAGTAATATACATACGGTCGTACGTCGTGTGTCAAGCATTGACGACCTTATCTTATAATCGTGATATCATGCTCTCTCGAAGTAACTCATTTACTTCCACTTTGCAAAGATTCACGAGAGTAAGACATTCCTTATAAGAAGGCCCTTTCGGATATTCACCCCTACTGATAGGGTACGCGATTCCCGGACGACCAAACATGTATACTCCTCATGCTTCAGTATCATACCCGATCACTACCGCCTGATCGCCCCATGGATAGGGGAAACCTCGATAGTGTCAAAGCATAACAATCTATTCCGTGATGCCATGCAGACTCCGGTCCTAAGGATAATTACACAACCGTCATATAGTGTGACACTTAACAGTGTAAGTGGGTCAGTATAACGTACGCATTCTCTAATACACGTCCACGTACAGTCCAACTGTATCTACACTTTGACAGATGAGATCTATCCCTGCCCTTAAAGACAAAAGACATATAATGCGTGCTAGTTTGTTCGTACTATCAATGTCTTGTTTAATAGTACATCAGCCTAGAGACATTTAAGTATCAAACTTATTAAAGTAATTAGAGATCTCATCAACTATAATCGCTTATCATGGTTTCTATATCACGGTTTAATACTAAGGACGTTATCATATAACAATTCATAATTGGTTCTTTAAAAGAACAAATATATGACAACAGAAAATCCATTTATTATATATGTATAATCATAAATAAATAGTAGAAATGATCCGACCCGTTCGGATCCAGTCCAACCCGATTGGGTTTAGGACACTATTTCAACAATTCCGACTGGGCTCCGGTGTAACATCCCGACTTTTCATAAAAGGGCAAAAGAGTCTTCTAACAAAAACTCAGATTTTTGTTTAATTTAATTAAATGATTTAAAGTATGTATATGTATATTTTCGATATATATATTTAAAAAGGGGGTTGATTAGTATTAAAAAGGATTTTGAGGGGGCTTTCAAGACAATAACTCCTTGGGAGTTATACTTTACAAAATAAACCTCCCACTTAATTGAGGGAGTTATCAGAATTGATTTTTTTGCAAAGAACGTTCAACTCCTCTCGAAGAAAAATAGAAAAGAAAAGCAAAGAAGACTTCTTCCAATTTCTCTCTGGTTCTTGGTCGGTTTTCAGAATCGTTTGAAGATTCAGAATCAGTGGAAAGAGAGGATCGTTTTGATAGCAAAAGTTCAAAGTTTAGTAAAGGTATGGTTTTGGCCCTAAATCTAGAATCTTGAAGATTAGATCTTGTTTTGGTGTTCTAGTTGATCAATTCATAGTTTAGATTGTTTAGAAACCTTTGATCATAATTAATTTAGGTTTAATTGTTGATCAATTAGGTTTTAGTTGAAGTTTGCTAAAGAGTGCTGCAGTCCTTCTTGTGGTGTTGCTTGGTTTTGCTTGCTAATAAGGTAAGAGGCTCTTCATAATGTTTAATTAAAGTTTTATGGTGTTAAGATTGTGTTTTGGGTATGATTTGTGTTTAAAAATCATGCTAGTTGTTGTTGTTGTAATACAAAGTGTTATAGCATGTTTAAGACATGTTTTGATGCTATTTGGATGTATATTTGATGTTTAAACTTGGTTGGGTTTGAGTAGAAATCGATAGAGTGCAGAAAACTGTGTTTTATGCAGTTTTGCCCAGTTTTGGCGCCCACCAAAGCTTTTGGCGCGCCCCAAACCTGAACCAGAGAGTTCAGTGACTTTCTGGAATATTTTTTGGCGCGCCCCAAAGGTTTTGGCGCCCCCCCAGACCTGAACAGTGAGTTTAATGAAGTCTCTGAAGCAATTTTGGCGCACGCCAAAGGTGTTGGCGCCCCCCAACACTGTTTAAATGTTATTTTGATTGTTTTAAGCTACGAGATGAGTTCTAAATGTTATCTCTTGATCTAATAACAATAAATGAACAAGAACAAGCCTGGATTAAGCTTCTGATGCGTTTGGTTCCGGCACCGAATGTACTCTTCAAGGGAGTTGAAGTTCGGGACCGTCGGAAGGGTATGAATGGCTTGTGCTTTGTGGAATTAGTATTCCTCAATGTCTGTGTATGTGCTAGGGATTGTCCTTGTCTAGGGTCTAAGTAAGAGAGTAGTAATTGTGAGGGAGCTTACTTGAAAATATTTAGGTGGCTAGTTAACAATTAATAATAAACATACTTGTGTAGTAAAAAGACTAAACATCGTAACACTCTTGGTAAGGCACCTAGCTATATCGCGATGTGTGGGCGGTCAGATAAAGTGAATAACTCTGCTGGCCTATAAACGGCTAAATGGCGGGGGACTTCGCCGAACGTGTGCACCATCGGGCTTTCCCCCGTGGCTATCGGTGTGATCCACGATAGGTTGCAAACGATACCTCGTGGTGGGTAGCACCATGCGTTGTGCCCTTGAGTGCCGATGTGACAAAGATAGGTTATGTTAGAAACGTTTAGTCACGACATGTTGATGGACATGGAGTGAACCCTAGATCGAGTCGGTCTCATAAAGATAACATAATAATAATTAATGAACCTTTCGTTGTAAGTCTTGATTATACATTAACTTCTTCCTCTTGCTAAGTACTTTGTACTTACCTCAATTGCATATGTTGTTTTGGTGTGCTTTTGGGGTGAGAAGACGAACAGGTTAGCCTTGAGCTCGTTGAAGAGTTCAATGACGATTCAGTGACGTCGATGCCATGATGATGCTTTCTTCTTACTTTCTATTATAGGTTGTACTAGATTTTGCACCTTTTGTTTTAAAGAACCTGTTGTACCTTCTTCTAAAAGAATCTTTGTAAGACAAGTGTTGTATCTTTCTTTTGTAGCATCGTACGTTGTAAGCTTTATCTCGTTGTTGTAAGGTTTTCCTTTCTACCCCTAGTCGGTTTGTATTCTATTCTAGTAGCATTTATGGTTCTACCCGAGCCTTTTTAGCTTCCGTTTGCTTTAATTTTTGATACAACGACGTAGAGGCTGGCGTATAATATTAAATTTATTTAATGCTATACGCGCCGAACGTTCTCTTCCGGATAAGGGCTCGGTATCTGGGAGCGGGGCGTTACATCCGGCGAGAGATTTTGGGTTTGAGGAAGATGGGTGATTTGGGTTCGAATGGGAGTTGGGTTCGAATGGGTGTGATTTTGGTTCGGATGGGTGATTTGGGTTCGAATGGGTGTGATTTGGGTGTGGATGGGTGTGATTCCGCCTCGAAATCATGTTCCAGAGGTATTCCTGCTTGGCTCATTCGAGGGATTTTGGGGGTTGAAGAAGATGGGTGGTCTTGGGTTCAAACTCGTGCAACTCTTAACCATGAAGAAATTGTAGAAAAACTTAGCATAGTCATGATGGATCTCCATTCTCTATTGGAGTGGTACTCGTCATTCCAACCCTTTCATAGGATAACTCGTCCATGACTTACATTAAATCCGGCTTTAAAAGTTAAGACACATAACACCAAACTGGTCATCGTTTCCATTGTCAGGGCTACAAAAGTGCTGCATTGTTGCATGCATGTTACTATTGGAGGAATATATATGTGCACAAAAGTCATATTCAAGTAAATACTAATAGCAACAACATCATACGCCAATATGCCATCCTTCATTTTTTATCCTTTGTAATACCAACTGAATCCTCAAACTGGACCCCTAGGAAAGCATGTTCTGTGTATTAAGGATGCATAGGCCAATCAAAAAGTTGTGTGCATGCTTGTGATTCCAAAACCTTCGTAGGCATAAGTGATTTAAAAACATACCATAAATCTACTGAACGTGTGTAGGGTGAATCAATGTGAGTCAAGATTTGAGGATACTGAAGAGATAAAGGACCATTAAAACCAACATCAGAGTAGGATATTAATATTAATGATGCAATGAGAAGACATGAGGAAGCCATAACAGACAACCAGATTTCACACAATTGATATAACTCGAGGAGAACGTATTCATATAATACGACGTCGTGTAGGCCAGATTTATCCCACTTCTTTTTCCTTTCTTGGTTAAGCTGCTCCTTAGAACGAACATCAGACCCTGCTTTACCTTTCCATTGCTCCATGAAAGCACTAGTGATGATTACAGATGCAAACTTGTTGTCAGAAACTATATCAATAAATAACCAAGAAATAGTATTACATCCCCCTCACCATTTGAAGGATCTCTAAGTTGTGGTTTAAGAGTCATAACCCGAGTCATAATTACTTGAATCAATGGCAGTTGTGAAAATAATCCATCCGAGTATCTAGTCGATGTGTAGAATATGGACTCAGAAACGACTTTAACTGTTGCCTCTGGAAACACACCCGAAGTCAAGCTTAAGACGACTACAAGCACAATTGAGTGAGAATCAAGTGTAGACACAAGGATTCTACACCTTAGTCGAAGCCAAAAATTAATTACATCAAGAACCTTCTTGGTGATGCATGTTTTGTCAGGTCGATTTTGATTACGAATAGCCAAAACAGAGACCCAATTAGGTTGTGCATCTTTAGTTGTTAAGCTACATTCAACCATCAACTTAGTGATCCGTGTTCTCACGGGACAGAAGTTTCCACTAGGATCAAATAAAAATGAAATAGACACATGAACAGAATAACTAAAATCAACATAACCACATTTTAATCCGACTTGATGTTCATATGTGTGTGACTCGATAGGCTTCCAAATATGTTGGCCATAGACATAAGGTGCAATTACGAAAATCCCTTCACATCTAACGATCACGGATAGCATCTAGCAACACGTCCATGACCCCCAATCATCGGAAGAGTCAATACGCAATGATTACTACCTTTCATGTGCTCAGTTAGTGTGTAAATAGAATCCTATCGCTGTAGTAATATCCATACGGTCGTATGTCGTGTGTCAAGCATTGACGACCGTATCTTATAATCTGGATATCATGCTCTCTCGAAGTAACTCATTTGTTTCCATTTTGCAAAGATTCATGAGAGTAAGACATTCCTTATAAGAAGGCCTTTTCGGTTATTCACCCCTACTGATAGGGTATACGATTCTCGGACAACCAAACATGTATACTCTGCATGCTTCGGTATCATACCCGATCACTACCGCATGATCACCCCATGGATAGGGGAAACCTCGATAGTGTCAAAGCATGACAATCCACACCGTGATGCCATGCAGACTCCGGTCCTAAGGATAATTACACAACCGTCACATAGTGTGACACTTAACAGTGTAAGTGGGTCATTCTAAGGTACGTATTCTCTAATACACGTCCAAGTACAGTCCAAGTGTCTTTACATTTCGATAGACGAGATCTATCACTGCCCTTAAAGACAGAAGACATCTAATACGTGCTAATCCGTTTGTATTATCAATGCTCTGTTTAATAGTACATCAGCCTAGAGACATTTAAGTATCAAACTTATTAAAGTGATTAGAGATCTCATCAACCATAATCTTCTATCATGGTTTCTCTATCACAGTTTAATACTAAGGACGTTATCATATAACAATTCATAATTGGTTCTTTAAAAGAACAAATATATGACAACAGAAAAGCCAATTATTATATATGTATAATCATAAAGAAATAGTAGAAATGATCCGACCCAGTTGGATTCGGTGTTTAGGACATTATTTCAACAATCTCCCACTTGGCCTAAAACCAATCACTCGCACACACAAGACTAAGTTGAAACACAAGAATCTCATGCAATACTCGAACCAGCCTTATCCGTGAACGGATCGCTATCCATGGGGATTCGGACTATCTTCATATCATGCTCCAAATGACCAAGTCAAAAGGAACCGCATCAACACACATGAATTTCTAACGAGACCTTGGTCCTTGCTTCAAGAAATGAATCCACCACTATATCAGCTATATAGTAAAGGTGGAAGAACCACACAAGGTTCAGGAATGAACCCTCTAGATCTATGTACTGCTCCCGCTGCGCCTCCAAGGCGCATAGTGTGTTTTGGCACATCTGTAGAATCCACAGTGATCTCCTGCTAAGAACATTTCCAGCTCACTGTGTCACTTAATCAAAGTGACTGCAAACCTAGACTGTAGCTCCCACTCGCCTTCGTAAGACTTAGGATACACATCTGTATATCTATACTTATCTTATTCCAAGTTTTGATAAACTAGGAAACCATCCTTAACTTGTTTAAGGATATTCTCGACAATCACCAGATTTACTTTCAGTCTTGCTCATGACTCTTCATGGACTATGAACATCTGGCATTATTTTTATGATGGGTCCTATCACAGGAGCAAAGGAAACCTTCCATAAGCATCATATTTCACCTTTTCTTTAGGACTAACGTCCTAACATAGATAGATCTTGAGGACACTGGCTAGCAGTATCTCCTGCCGCGATCTATGCTAAACTCTTTTAGCATCACATCTATATAGGTAAACTATAAACTAACAGTAGTTAAATCTATCACTATAGATTCTTATTTCTAAAAATAAGAACTTCTAATCCAAGTGCTTTCATAAAGACCTTGAACTACCAAACATTAATTGACTGTGACATAGGGTGATAATTCCTGAGAGGGATATCCAATACCTTACTCAAAAATCGTTACACACTCCCACTATCCCTCTTGCACATTGGGCATATCCCTTCTTTTAACTAAATCAAACTCATTTGATTATAAAACAAAGAAATCGTCTAGAGAACTTGTTTGAGTCCATAAATGGATCTCGTGGGCTCACATATCATGTTATCATCTATAAACATCGAGCTATTTGCCCAATGTTCAACACTTTCATATAGCCATGATACGAAGTTATAACAAGCATAATTTGAATAGAACTGGGCTCAATTGGCAGCATAGAGATAATCACAAGTTTTACGCCTCATATCCTTCAGCCGTTACTATAGCCTTATGGTAATCATATTACTATCCATGTCAACCTTTCAGGGACATTCCCTCTAGGTAAGACAAACGAGGTTCACAACATTCAGATACTATGGTTCCTAACCATATCTCTCAATCTTGCCTTACAAACATTCCTTCATAAATCGTGAGATATTCATTCTTCAAGATGAACATACCAGCAGCCTCTTGAGGTTATACACAGACTTATAGAACATTTGTGTGCACTAAGCAGTGTTCCACACCTCATCACTATGTGGCGTCTGCTCACGTTCCTATGGTGAATCTCTCCTTGTGGCTCTCAAACTCTTTTGAGATCTAACTTACTCCCACTATCTCTTTTGGAAGAAATGCCTCCTTTAAAAGACATCATGTTTGGAGACAAACATTTTGTTCCATGGGAAAGTAGACAATATCTAGCGTACTTGCCAAGACATTCCACAAAGTTGCGTATGTTGTACTAGGCTCCAAGCCTTTCCGACTTTTCCTATGCAACTTCAAATCATCGGCTAAGATATATTCGACATTATCCCCTTCCACATCTAATATGGAATTTATTCAACCTTATTCTTTGGAACTAAGTTAAGTATGTGTTTTGATTAAGGACACTATCCCAAAACGGGTAAGGGATTCTTTGCATGGCTTACGTCACACCTTTATCGTATAAAGTGTCGCTTAAATTTCGCAACCGCAATCCGATCGAGCATCTCAAAATGATATCAATTTAAAAAGAATCTGATTCCTTTTCAGACGTCTTCTGAAACACCCTCCACTTATTAATTGCTTCAATCCAATTGAAGATTAATTCTTAATTAAGTTTCATTTATCGCATATTCGTACTAACTCAAACTTTTCGGGCTTTCAGAATTGTTGTACTTCAATAAGTACATTTAACTATTTCTAAAATAGTCCAAGAGAGAGATAAACAATTATTTATGGTATAAATTGTCATAAGCCAACAAACATCAATATGTATAGGCTCTAGTAAATTTTCTAGATTTTATAACCATTTTCATAAAAGGGTATTTTATTCCTCTTTGGATAAGATACGTATAACTCACATGATTCATAATCATATGGTTCAGCATCATCAGAATGACGTTTGATTACACGCTTCCCTTCCATAGAGACTATGTCTAGAATAGCCACAAAATCAAGGATAACAGCCATATAAATGTTTAGTTGAGATTTCATCACTCATATCAACTATATTGTGACAATAATCTAGCATGTTAGATTCAGTGGCTGTTCAACCTTATTGGAATAACATTTATTCCTTATAATTGAATTTGTCCATTAAATCCTACAGTATAGATGAAAATATGTTCTTCATAAGGACCGGAACATAATAACATTTATTTAGTTCCCTTATCAGTTTACTAGATTTATAATATGGTAAGTGTTACAACGTTTGCTTCACCTTCCAAATATGTATTTAATGTTTCTAATTTAATCACGCTTGTAGGATATCATATATCCGAGAGTTGACTTGAGTTTAGATAGATTTATCTCAACATGCTTGCCTGAAATAGAGACTTCAATAAGTTCTCTTATTTAAGCGCATGCCCTAACTTTCCATTTTAATCCTTCAAGCTTTTGTAAATATTTCTTAATTTAGTCTTCATAAGACTTAAGAAAAATCACAAGAATTGTGTCTTGAATTTTCTTTCATAAAGAAAATCCAACGTTTGTTAAATAGTCTATTCAACCTTTTGAATCATATTCAAAACATGAACTATTTAATTTACTTTCAAGCAATGATTAAAGAATTAAGTCGATACTTAAATCTCACAATTTTGAAAACAACCTTTCCAAAAATCAACGTGGTCATCCTTATCATATCCTTCTAATGTTTGAATAATCATCGTATGACGGAGTGACCCATTGGATATCGTTATGTCCAATATGTGAGCTTCCGTTAATAATTAAAGTCTTAGAGGACTCCATCAAATATGTAGCCTCCTTGTCTTCAACTACGAAAATGCGATTGCTCGTGTCATTGCTTATTTTAAAAGGATTAAAGTTACTTAACCAACTCGTGAACGTTTTTCAAAAGGTAACAGACATTTAATTTTGGTTTTTAACTATTGAGAATACAAAACATAAATAAAATTTGCTAAAACTACAACATAAAATAAAAATAAAAGAGTGTTGTTGTTTATACATGCAAAATCAAAGATAGTCTTTGGGATTATGATTTTGCTCCCACTAGTCAACTACTCCCAATTGACTTTCAAGAATTTTCCAAAATTCTTTAGTGGCTGGAATCCTATCTAGTTGACTCGATCCCGACGTGGGCCGATCGACCGAGTCAATTTCGACGGGTAGGTACTTCTTACCAATCATGTCCAACGCGACTTCTAGTGGTTTGACTAGTCAACTCTTTGACAATTCACATTGTCTATGTGATAGTCAATCTCATGTCTCTAAAATCATACGGTCTTGACGTGGGCCAATCACCGCAAGATTCTTAGTTCTAGTCGTAACCCAAGTATTCATGAGATCTCATAACGATCATATCTCGATAATGACGATATACCCGAGGTAGGTCAACTCCTGACGTGGGCCGATTAGTTGGATCCGAACAAGGGCTCTTCACCGTCACTATAATATTGGGAGGCATATTATAACTCGATTTTTGTTGTGGGAGTAATTTTAAATTAATTCACTTAATTAATTTTAAATTTAATTTCGGTCTCATCTATTACGTGCATATTACTACAACATCATATAAAAAAAACATACACAACATTCTGCGCACAATATAACCGGTATGATCATGAACTTTTCCTAGGTGCGGTTTAGAATACAAACTAACGAAACCGCGGGACACAACTAAGGGTAGCCGCAACCACCAATGGATCATTGACTTGCGTCATCTCCATGGATTTTTATCGCATTTATTTTGGTCTTCATCCTTGTCTTCAATTTATTTTTACATAAAAAATCTATCTAATAAATTTTACACCCACCGCACACGCAAGGAGCTAACGGGAATGGGATAATGCGAAAATCAAACTAGGTCACGTTCTTCATAACGGCCTAGGACAATAATAAAAACGAACATAAAATAAATCATTCACATCTATCCTATTGGTCGAGTCCATGATCAATCAGGGTCCATAAAATCATATTATATCTACTATCTAATCCATACAATCAATATATTATGAAAAGATAAAATTTAATTTTTAACTACTTGCGTCATTGAATCATCCAATCAATTAATTAATTAATGTTTAATTAATTAATAACTTTTAATTTCAATTTTTTCAAATTTAAATTATTTTAAATAAAAATTAAAATCGAGTGGGTCTCTTTTGTTTCTTCCTTTTTTGATTCTTAATCAAAAGGATGTCTTTGGTTTGGTCCAAACCAAATTTAAAGGCAACCTGGGTCCTTTCCAAAAATCAAATATTTTTGGAGACGGCCTAGTTCCTTAGGCCTTTTCCAAAATCAAATATTTTGAAAGAGGCCTAGTTCTATCCCAAAAAATTTGGAATGACCTAGATTTCTTCCCAACAAATTGGGTGATGCCACATGGCTTCCCAATGGCCAAACTATTTGAGCCATTACTTAGTCACATGACATCAACTAAACAAAAGAGAAATTACAACCATAGGACCATATTGAATCAATAAAGATACACAAAACAAAAATTAAAATGGGAAAAGGGACGGCTCGGCCGACAGCCGGGCTGCCCGAAAGCCGCCGCCGCCGCCCAATCATCTTCCTTTTTTTTTCTATGCACTAATTACGAATCAATATCATACATGATTTAACCTATTGGATCTAATTTAATACGTGAATAAGAGATGCTTATTGCTTAAGCTCGAAGACCGCTCTGATACCACTGTTAGTAAATCAATCGAGTAGCGCAGCGGAATTTCAAAAATTGATTTCCCAATCCAGGATCGACTTCCGTTTAAACAATAAACATACAACAGAGGGGACGGTTATACTACCTTGGTTGATCTAAAAGATCGACGCTTTGACCGTATTAGACAATCAGCTAGACAATCCAAACAGCCTAAATACCTGAATGACTATGTCTGTAACAATGTGAACACTACACCCAAATACCCTATTCAAGATTATATGTCATATGACCTGTTGGCACCTAACTATAAAAAGTTTGTTTTGAGTGTGAATGTTACAGATGAGCCAACTTCTTATCGGCATGCTGTTCAGGATGAGAAATGGAGGAATGCCATGGAAACAGAAATAGCAGCATTGCAACAGAACAATACCTGGGATGTGGTTTCCTTCCCTCCGGGTAAAAAGACTATCGGATGTAGGTGGGTGTATCGAATCAAGTACCTACCTGATGGGAAGGTTGAAAGGTATAAAGCTCGATTAGTGGCACGGGGCTACACATAACAATTTGGCATTGACTACACAGACACTTATGTCCCAGTCGCTAAGCTTACGACTGTCCGGATTTTAATTGCTATGGCTGCTACAGCTGGGTGGCACCTAGAACAATTGGACATAAATAACGCCTACTTACATGGAGATCTTTCTGAAGAGGTTTACATGCAAGTTCCTCCTGGATTCAATACTACTATTCCCAAGGCTGCTTGTAGACTCAGAAAATCTCTATATGGGCTCAAACAAGCAGGCAGGAAGTGGAACGCAAAGCTCACATCCTACTTGCTCACCCTGGGATTCCATCAATCTAGGAGTGATTACAGCTTGTTTACAAGAGGGAAGGACAGTATTTTCATTGCTCTACTTGTTTACGTGGATGACATCATAATTACAAGCCCTACAACTACCCTAATTGCTCAGGTTAAGACTCACCTCGACAACAAGTTCAAAATTAAAGACCTAGGCAAGATTCATTACTTTCTAGGGGTGGAGGTTGCCAGAGGACCAAAGGGAATTACCTTGTCACAGCGCAAATACACTCTTGATTTGTTATCTGACTATGGCCTCCTGGCTTGTAAGCCCGTTTCCACTCATATGGTCACAAGCTGCAAACTTGCCAAAGATGATTCACCCCGTCTGTCTGATTCTACTGGGTACCGGAGTCTCGTCGGAAAGCTCATTTATTTGACATTTACTCGCCCCGACATCAGCTTTGCCTTCCAGCAACTCTCCCAGTTCCTTGATTGCCCAACCGTAAATCACCAACAGGCTGCAATAAGTGTTTTACGCTTCCTCAAGGAATCTCCAGGTCAAGGATTGTTGTATCCGGCCGGTTCTTCCCCAGTGTCTTCCCAAATATCCATCACTGCATATTCTGATTCGGACTAGGCAGGGTGCTTAGATACACGTCGATCCACAACCGGTTGGTGTATTTTTTTTGGGAAATTCGCTCATTTCATGGAAGGCAAAGAAACAAAACACCGTCTCCCGGAGCTCGGCGGAAGCCGAATACCGAGCCCTAGCCTCCACCTCATGCGAATTACAGTGGATTGTGCATTTACTCCATGATTTGGGCTTCCGGCCCAATTTACCAATTCCACTATTTTGTGACAATCAGAGTGCTTGTTACATTGTTGAGAATCCGGTTTTTCACGAACGGACTAAACACATCGAACTGGATTGTCATTTTATCCGAGATAAATTTCAAGCTGGTCTTCTCTTGCCTAAACCTGTTTCAACGAATTATCAGTTGGCCGATATTTTTACAAAGCCACTCGATGGGCCTCGTTTTGGATATCTCTCTTCTCATCTTGGTCTTTACACAATATTCCCGAAGTCCAGCTTGCGGGGGCGGGGTGGGGGTGATAAGGAAACCAACCAAGCCCAACAGGCTCAATCAGCAATTCAGCAAATCAAATGAGCAAATGAATATCCACAGCACATTGCTAATACATAGAGAAGCAATGAAATAACTCAAACTTGCTGCACAAGATTCGATCTCAGAATATTCAAGGAATATTCCTTCCTTGACCGGAATATTCCCAAAATATTCCTCTCTTGACCAATAAAGATTCTAGTTGACAAAAGCTAGTATAAGCTAGTATAAATAGATTGTAATAGTATGTACAAAATACAATTTTGAGAAATATACACAAATTTGATCCTTCTTTTCCACAGATTCTGTCCTTTTTCCACCATTAAATTGCAGAGATTTTTTTTAAGTAAAATCAAATTCAGTAGAAGAAAATGAAAACGAAAATTGACGGAAAACTACAGAAATCGGAGTAATATAAAGGATAAATTAATTGATAATATATTATGGGAACAAAATCTTTTTTTTCTTGGAAAACAAGGAAATAGAATTTTAGTAGAATTAGTAAATTAAAGTTTGGACTGATTGACCAGCACGGGTCCTACAAAAGAAGTGATTTATTGATATTTATCATCAATTTTTTTATAACAATAATTATCTGAAAAAAAATTGGAGATCTAATAGCTTTTAAATGAATCTGGTCGTATTAATTTTTATTGAAAAAAATATTTGTTAGCTTATGTATTGTAAATTAGGCATGTAAACGATCTGAAGTTCGTATATGATCAACTCGATGTTCGACTTGTGAAATATTCGTTCACATACAATTTAACTGAATTCGAGCTGAATTTTAATAGTTGATGAGGTTAGCAAGCTAAACTCTGAGTATTTTAATGTTTAACTCGATTTTTCACCGGTTTCATCAAGTAGTATTATAATTAATACATATATATATATATATATATAGACCGTAGTAATCTAAAGCCAAAACAATATGACAAGCCTTGGTATAGAGATGTTGAATGCTACAAATACGAACCAAACCCGAGTATCTTAAAAATTAACATTTTTATTAGATGCTCGACGTTCATATCATGAAATATCAACGCACGTATTATTTATCAAAACTCAAGCCGAACTCGAGCAATTCAATACGATTTAAGAGTCGAACTCGAGCATTGTAATATTTGACTCGAAATATTCACGAGTTTTATCGAACGTTATTGTATTAAAACAATGTATATTGTTCCCATTTTTAACAAGCCTAACTCGATCAGCTTAAAACTTAACAAAAAAAATTTAGCCGCTCAAGTTCTAATTCGAGCTTAAAATGTTCAAAATTTCACGGAACTCAAGTATAATTAAAGAAAAAATTGTTCAGAGGTAAGAGACTATGAGTCTAAATCTCATTATGTGCAATAGGAACATATTATCCACTAAACGATGTAATTTAGTTTCTGAAGAAAAAAAAAATTAATCGGATCGATCTCGAGCTTTTTTTTCGGCTCGAGTGTCAATGTTTTAATAAAGGTCATACAAATAGATAAGTAATTGTGAATCGAATCATTTACACCAAGCCCAAAAAAAATCATTCACACCACTACATTTACCATAAAAATTTTCATTTAACGAATGACAGGATTTTTTTTTCCTAAAATTTTCCATATTTTAAGAACATATATAATATACGGAGAATGACGGGGAATGACACCAACATTTCATCAATTAAGGAGAAAAGCATATTTTTGGAATTTTTTGATGAAGTATAAAACTTTTTTTATTTTTTTTTATTTTTCTGACACTTTTTTTTCCAAAAAGAAAAAAAACACTTTCTCACTCATACATATTTTTTGAACACTCATATATTTCAATTTAGAACTCTAAATTTGAAAAAAATTTCACCAATTTTTTTATTTTTTCATACTATTTTGAGACCACGTCCAACATATTCCGACGTGATTTCAGAAAATCAGTTGTCAAAATTCACTATTATTCGAAATTCACTATCAAAATTCACTGATTTTTAGGATTCACGGGGATATTCACTGATTGAATTTCGACAGTGAATCTCACAAAAAACGATGTAATTATATCAAACCAAGTTTAAAAACGAAGAGCATCAAAAAAAAAATCAATAAAATTTTTATCGCGTTTGGACCTCTAAATCAAAATATATTAGTGTTTAAAAAAAATGCAGAGCATCCGAGCGTGCCGGATTTTTTATTATTTCCTTTTTGTTTTTTGCTCACTATAAAAATTATAGAGTTACCCTTCTTCCTATATTGGGCTGGAACATTATTTAAAAATATTCCAAATGTCGTCTGTATGCCTAATTAAGGGGATATAAAATAAAATTGGTGATAAATATCATTAATTCCCTGTTTTTTCCCGGTAAACTGAGTCCTAGTTTAATTCAAACACAAAGTTCCGCAGCTTTTTTTACTTACTTACTTTCCAAGAAAAAAATCAATTTCCCATAAACTCCAATCTTTATCACATTCATTCATAGTATCTCTGCTAGATTTTCGAGATATATATATATACACACACTCACTGAAATAATCGCGTATATGTTCACACCATTGTTTAGTTTTCATTCTTTTTAACCTGTTTTTTCTCCTGGATTGTGAGTTTTCTTTTCTTCTACCTGAAAAAGCTCTGTTTTTCAAGGTTTTCTGTGATTTTAATCTTCTGGGGTGTTTAATGGATGATCAAGAAAAGATGAATCAGCCAACTACATCGGACGATTCGTTTGAGAATTATTATCTTCAAGATAATTCTGGATATATGAATGCAGGTGCTAAACTTAAAGTGGTTTCTAATTGCCAAAAAGAAGAAGAAGAAATCGAAGAAGGGGAGGTGATTAGTGAGAAATATGATAATCACAAGTGCTTTTCGCCGGAAATTAATCAGAAGAGGAATCAATATAGTCCGGCAAGCATTATTGATTTTGATATGGGCTCACCGCCGCCAGAGCCGAACACCATTAACGGTGGCGACTGGAAAGTGAAAGGCAAACGCAGCCGCCGGTACATAATTGAAATCCGTCCTAAGAATTATCTGCAATCAAGAAAATTGGACAAAAAATCAGAGGCGGTCCAAAAAGAAGAGAAAATCAGATTGAAGAAGAGAAAAATTGAGGAATTTGCTGTTGAAGAAAAAGGAGATGACTTTAATGGCGGAAAAACAGCAGTCGCAGAAGATAATCATACTGAAAATCATCTGAAATCAAGAAAATTGGACAAAGAATCAGAGGCCCAAAAAGAAGAAAAAATCAGATTGAAGAAGAGAAAATTTGAGAAATTTGCAGTTGAAGAAAAAGGAGATGACTTTAATGGCAGAAAAACAGCAGTTGAAGATTACCATACTGAAGAAAGAAATATGGAGATTCCAATGAAGAAGAAATTGATGCTCAAGATCAAGGGTTTGAATCAAATTCAAAGGGCTGATAAATCTGCAGGTATTTTATCATCCCTAACTTCTTTAGATTTTTTATCATAATAAAACGCAATTTTTTTTACAGTGTTTTGTCAATACATAAAAAAAAGTTGAAGTCTTTTACAGTGTTATTACTAAATACACACAAAAACACAGTGTTTTCTCGTTGTTTTGTTGATTGATATAGGTCCCAACATGATGTGTTTTTGAAGTGTTTTGTGTCACATTTTATGACAATTTAGTTAAAGAAAATTATATAGTAATGCAATATATAAGTACTAGTTGGTGACTCAAGAATCTGAAAAATCTCTGCAGGTATTGTATCTCTAGCTACTGATCAGAAAATGGACGATCAAGATAATCTTAAAACTTATACTACAAGTTCAGAAGCTGACATCATCAAGAGGGATGCTGATGTAAATCATAATGCTGTTATTCCAAAAAAGCACAAGTGCAACCTCTGTGGAGACAGTTTTGCATCACCCCAAGCATTGGGAGGTCATAAATCTAAACATACTGTCAAAGTTAAAATGGAAGGGCCTTTTAGTAACTTGAAGGTTCAGAATAAATTCAAGAAACAGAGAGAGACTGTTGGTGCTTCTGATAATCAAGAAATACATGGATGCAATATGTGTGACAAAAGTTACAATTCAAGAAGAGCCCTTTTGATGCACAAGAGGAAACACTTTGAGGATGATGGTGGTGGTGGAGGAGGATCAAAAGATCAAAATTTTATCTCTCCTAAAAGGGTTCTTGATTTTGATCTAAATGAGCCATGCCCGGAACTAGAAATAGATTGATCGATACAATTGTTGTCTGAATGTTGTATTAAGAAAAGAACTTTTGATGCACAAGAAGAAACACTATGAGGATTATGGTGGTGGATCATTAAAAGATCAAATCTTTTTTATCTCTCCTAAAAGGGTTCTTGATTTTGATCTAAATGAGCCATGCCCGGAACTCGCAATAGATATGATTCGATAAATTTTTATGATATAACTGTTGTTTGAAGGTTTGTATTAATTGATATGCATGATTACGTTAATTAGATATGAGTGGTTTAGGCCCGGACCCGGGTCTGACCCTAAGGGTCAGTGAACCGGCTGGTTTGGCGGTTCAGGCGGGTTTCCGATTTGACCCGAAACCGGCGGTCCAGAAAAACCAGCCGGCGGTTAAACCGGCCAGAACCGTAACCCGGCCCGACATTTTTTTCCTCCTAAGATTACATATGCAGTTTTGTTGGGTTGGACCCATGCCATATGATATTACTGCCTAAATGTGTTGTGGTGCAGTTTTGACTACATGCAAAGTGTCATTTGACTCGTGTGCAAGTCATCGCCTTCCTGATTGAGTTTTACTAGTTGGAGAAGTAGAGGGGGTGTGTCTTTATACTACTTGGTAGTAATTAACAATTGCGTTATTTGTATTTTTGTTCCTAATCTCTTTGTATGCTTGAAGTCGGTCCTTCTACCCATTACTAAGTGCTTATATACTCACCCCTTATATTATTGTTGTTCCCATCCCGAGAAAGTGATGCATGTTACAATGATGACACGTACTTCGTGGAGCGAGCCTATGACAATGCTTTGGAGTCACTTTGACGTAGAAGTCTATAAATCAAAGATACAATAACAAGATCTATTCCAAGCTCTTTGAATTCATTCATCGAATGAAGATAAAACAAAGATAATTGATTACATGATGATGAATTTCTAAGAGGACTTAGGCTATTTATATCCTAAGAATCCCAATTAGGTCACCCAACACTTAAAGAAAAGCTCACATGGGTAATAACTACTTAAAACAATAAAAAAATATATATAATGTTAGCTTAGATGTCCTTACATCAGTTCCGCCCCACCCAATAGAATAACTCGTCCACGAGTTAGGTTGGAGTGGAAGGCACAACATTAAGTGTAAAATATGGCAACAAATCTGAAGCTTCAATAGAGGAGCCATAACTTCAATCCAAGATGTCACATGAGATATAAGAGGTGCTCCAAGTATTGGAGCAATATGTTTTTGGGTGTAACTCTGCCATCATCATCTCAAAGGAGAATGAATATGTGAAATGCATGGACCAAGTCAACTTCCAAAGATTATGCTTAGAAAATGCCATGAAGTAGAAGCTTGAACTATAAAAATGTGTCATCAAATCTCTTGGTGGACCAAGTCCGTTTACCATCTTATGGAACAATTCTAACGTCTTCTTAAATCGTCCATTGTCCCATAAAATGCTTAACCATGAAGAAATTGTAGAAATGCATAGTCATGATGGACCTCAATTCTCTATTGGAGTGGTACTCGTCATCCAACCCTCTCATAGGATAACTCGTCCACGAGTTGCATGAAATCCGGGTTTAAAAGTTAAGACCCGTAACATCAAACTGGTCATCCTTACCATTGCCAGGGCTACAAAAGTGCTGCATTGTTGCATGGATGTTAATATTGGAGGAATATATAGGTGCACAAAAGTTATATTCAAGTAATTACTAATAGCAACAACATTGTATGCCAATATGCCATCTTCCTTTTTGATCCTTTGTAATACCAACCAAATCCTCAAACTGGACACCTAGCTAGGAAAGCATGTTCTGTGTATTAAGGATGCATGGGCCAATCAACAAGTTGTGTTCATGCTTGTGATTCCAAAACCTTAGTAGGCATAAGTGACTTAAAAACATACCATAAAACTACTGAAAGTGTGTTGGGCGAATCAATGTGAGTCAAGATTTGAGGATACTGAAGAGATATCAAACCATTAAAGCTAACATCAGAGTAAGATATTAATATTAATTATGCAATGAGAAGACATGATGAAGCCATAACAGACAACCAGATGTCACACAATTGATATAACTCGAGGAGAACGTATTCACATAATACTACGTCGTATTGCCAGATGTATCCCACTTCCTTTTCCTTTCTCGGTTAAGCTGCTCCTTGGAACGAACAACGGACCCTGCTTTACCTTTCCATTGCTCCGTGAAAGCACTAGTGATGATTACGGATGCGACTTTGTTGCCATAAACTATATCCATAAATAACCAAGCAATAGCCTTTACATTTGAAGGATCTCTAAGTTGTGGTTTAAGATTCATAACCCGAGGCACAATTACTTGAATCAAGGGCAACTGCGAAAATACTCCAACCGAGTATCTAGTCGATGTATAGAATATGGATTCAGAAACGACTTTAACTGTTGCCTCTGAAAACACACCTGAAGTCAAGCTTAAGACGACTGCAAGCACCAGTGAGCAGTAATCAAGTGTAGACATAAGGATTCTACGCCTTAGTTGAAGCCAAAAAGTAAATGCCTCAAGAACCTTCTTGGTGATGTATGTTTTGTCAGGTCGATTTTGATTACGAATAGCCAAAACAGAGACCCAAATAGGTTGTGCATCTTCAATTGTTAAGCTACATTCAACCTTCAACTTAGTGCTCATTGTTCTCGTTGGACGGAAGTTTCCACCAGGATCAAATAAAAATGAAACAAACACATGAACAGAATAACTAAAATCAACATAATCATGAAAGATTCGGATTGCCTCCATCTTCGAGACGGCACACAATGATTTCTCACATGGGTAATAACTACTTGAAACAATAATAAAATATACTGCTAGCTTAGATGTCCTTAGGGCAGTCCCAGCAGACGCCCCAAATTTTATCCCTAAAATAATATAAAATAATACATATCTCTATTTTACAACGTCTTAATAAAAAACCTCTACAACAGCATCCCTATCATTATCCCTATAACATTTCAAATAATATTAAATAATACATATTCTACCTCACAACCCTATTTATACACATTAAATATTTATTATTTCACTCCAGCAGCATCCTTATCCCTATCCCTATAATTTTTAACAATTAAGTATGTTTAGGGCAGTGAATAGTGCATCCCCACAAATAGGGATGCCCTGTTCATATCCCTAAAAATAAATAGGGATAGAGACTCTGCTGTAGGAGCTATTTGAGGCAAAACTCTATTTTTAATCCTCATTTTAAGGATAGGGCACCGTATAGGGCTTCTGCTGGGAGTGCCCTTACACCACACTTTTACTCATTTTGTTATTCTTGAGAGATGCGATGATAAGACTTCAGGTTTGATTTGTATGTTAGACTTTTGGATTTTTCGATGGTGGCAATAAAAATTAGAGACAATTGTACTTCTTCTTTGGGTTGAATGTTGTTGGAAACTTCATTTACTTTTCTTAGCTCGAGATGACGTTTAAGTTTTCCCCGTGTCTTTTCCTTTTTCCACGTTAACTTTGATGTTGATTACGTAAGACTTATATATATAATTGAATTAATATCTTAATTATATACGTGTCAGGTGTTTATTTCCGGATAAAGACACGGTAACCGGAAAAGGGACGCCAAATTGGTCCATAGTGATGCAAAAGTTAAAGTTGATTTTGAGAAGATGAATATTTACGTTGATCTTTTAGCTGATTTAAATTTGTTATTATGAAATTTGTCGGGGTATTTTTTTGGGGACCATTTCTCGATTTTTTATTTACCAAGAGCAATACTTGAGAAAGATGACAAAGAGTATTGTTGTCAATAAAAAAATGTGTTGCCAACATGTAACCATGACATTACCACCTGCCGTGAATGTGAGTGTCTTCGGTAGGCTTCGTATTTTTTATTTACATCTAAAATTTTAGTATCATTCTACTTAGTATGAGTGGAATTGCTAAATGATCGAGCAATATACTTAGTGTTTTTTATTTTTAAAGGCGTGATTTTGACATTTTACTTCCTCATGGGCAGGCTTTTTGAAACCTATTCAATTCATGTTCTTTGAGGATTGTTGAATGACATTGGCTATTGTTTGTTCTTAACAAGACACAGACTCTTGTTTTTTGGTAAAATATGTAGAGTAGCATAATAAGAAGAAGAGCAATAAAGTTGTCACTTGCAATTCCTTACAAAAACCTAAAAAAAGAAGAAGAAGGAGAAACTAGTCCCCCTGAATGATATGCTCTTACATGCAATCATACATGACATAAAGCATAATAAAAAATGATCAAACTTGAATATGACATAACGGATGACCCCAATTTAATAGCAATTTTCCCTACTGATATTTTGCAAGAAAGTGATAATGTGCAACTTTGAGTTGTCAATTATATCCTTTCTGAAAAATCAACCAAAATAGTGGAATTTCGGATACAAGTATTCAATTAGTTCAGACTTGTGCCAAAGGTAACCTATATTTTCTCTTAAGAACACGAATTTCTCCGAAAACATGTCTGACCGGAGATACTTTTTTATTTAATTATTTAGAAAAAATTATGAAAAAGGACAAAAAAAAGACATTCTGAAAGTATCAAAAAGGACATAAAAATTTGTATTTTAGTCAAAATGACATTTATGATTGTGTATAGACAAAAATACCTTTTTTTTCTTAATTTCTCCCATGTTTGTAACCACGTTGCATTATTTAAAAGACAAAAACAAAAAAACCAAAACAAAAAAACTGACCCACGTTGTCCAACTATAAAAATAAAAAAAATAAAAAAACAAAAGAAAAAAACAAAAAAGCAACCTTTGTTATAAAACTAAGAAAATATTGGAAGAAAAACAAGGGAAAAATACAAGTAAAGAAAAAGAGAGAATTGCTTGTGTTATTCCAATGGTATAAGAGGGTATTTATAGTAGAGATTACAATGTGAACACAATAAACTGAATTAATCCAAAATCTACGTAAATCAATCGAATAATAGATAATCCATTAATATATTATTTCATAACACTCCCCTTGGATATCTATTATTAAAATACAACGTATATGATATCCTCATTAAAACCTTACTAAGAAAAACCCCGTGGGAAAAAAAAATCTTAGTTAAGGAAAAAGAAACATATTTATCTCGTTTAATTTACTCCCCCTAAACCAAGCATCAATTCAGGTCTTTAAGTCGATGCATTCCGATCTTCTTTATCAATTTCTCAAACGTAGCGGTAGGTAATGACTTCGCGAATAAATCTGCTGGATTGTCACTTGACCTTATCTGCTGAACACTAATGTCACATTTCTTATGAAGATTTAGTGAAGTATGTTTCATCCGATCGTCATTTATATAGCCACCACTTAATTGAGTTTGTACACCCCGCATTATCTTCATATAATCAACTCGGCTTCTCTTTCTTGATGAATAAACCACAAGTGTCTTGGGTATGATGTGCCAATGATCCGAACGAGAGTTAATTCTTGACTTGTTTCATGAATAGCTACAATTTCGCCATGATTTGAGGATATTGTGACCAAAATTTTCTATGTCCAAGACTATGAAATCGATGTACCACCACCGGTGAGGAACAACCAATTTTGAAGCCTTGCCTTTTGGGGGTTCGATAAATGTCCACCAACCGCGTAACTAACAAGTCCCCGACATGCTTTCCGCTTGATCGATTTTATAACGTATATGGCATGTACCAAAAACCTTGCTTGGAAAAACCCGGTGGGAAAAAAAAAAAACCGAGTCAAGGAAAAATGATTCATGACATATGCGCCCTAGTGCACCGATTGCCTCGTTAAAAACCTTTAACTAAGAAAACCCAACGATGGGAAAAACTTGTTAAAGGGAAAAAGAGTACAATCTTTGGTCTTCAGGGCCAAAACATATCTTTTCTTGTGCATATAACGGATCTTGATAATATAACTCAATTAATCATATTCAATTATCTTTTGTAACTCTTCAGGAGTCTCACAATGGATCCACACATTCTCAGATCAAACAAATTATCCCGCTTCGGGGACCATTCATGTATTATATACTTTGTGTTTCGATCTTTCAAACACTTTATATGCTTCACACATCTCATGTGCTTGAGGCACTATAATCGCTCCCGGCGATTTCGACATATCAAAACATACTTGCCTCGTTTATGAACCTCGTTCATAAAATGTTGCATTTGTTATCATATCTCATTAATTCAAACAATGATAACATTAATTCATTATCTCAACACTAAGAGATTTATATTTGTTGGAACATTAAGGTATCTCACGCTCCAAGCGGTGAACATAATTAACAATCGGCAATATGCGGTTCAGCATTACATTTTCTTCGGGGGTCGCAAGAAAGTAACACGAGGGAGTGAACTTCGGTTCATTTTCTCCAACCTCATGTATGTATGACAACTTGCATATTATTTGTTCCACCCATATTATTTATCAACACTTGTTGGCATTTTCTAGCATTGACCTCGTCAAAAGTTTATGATTTCGTTACTCATCTAGAGTATTCCATTGCTCTTCCGGAGCTTCTTTGACTATATATTTTCTCGCTCGAGCATATGCTTATTCTTCCAAAGTTCTCATAAATATAGTCATAACCCATTCGAGGAATTTTCATTATCGAGCCAATTGGTCTTTCGATGCTTACAACGTTATCTTCATTAATTTGATACGTATCATATTATGTCCTTCTCGGACTTTTTCGTCCTTCTAGGACAAATATTATCCTCCTAGGATAAACCTTTTGGCAACATTTATTCCAACCGAGCATTTGCAGTACCGCTCACTCTTCTAGAGTAATTAAATGCCTCCGGTGATTAAATGTGCGTTAATACAATGTTTTTCCACAAGATTTATAAACTCCAAGTTTACTTTTCCTCCCCCTAATCTTGGAAAAACATTTTATCTCGAAGTCATATCTACTTAAGTTTGCAATAACCCTTTGTGGGATTCAACATTTTAATGTGATATCCCTATGTGGGATTCTACATGTCAATGTGTATCCATTTATATGAGTATCAACAAACATTACGAGATATACTCAATCGGGAAGAATTATATTATCTCTTCAAGAGATCTATATCTTTTTAAATTCTTCCGATGTCTCAATTTAATATCCACGTCGCACAATTTATTGCGTTTAAGACTTTTGAAAAATGATAAACAATATTTATCATATATATCTGGATCATTTTCATAATGACCGTAACATATAGTATTTGTTTCATAATATTGTTTTTACTATAAATATGAAGCTTCATTATTCTCAACCGGATATCTTGCCGTATGACCGATACGCGACTAGTGGCTGTTAATGCCACATCGTGAAAATCAATTCTCCGTACGCCAAGTACGCGATCGATGATCTTTCAATACCACAATATGAAAATCGATTTTCATCATTCATCTAGAATTTAATTTCGTTTTGTTCCACTTCTCGGTGGACAATCCTTCCCTCCAAGTAGACAAATTTGATGATATCCTTCAAGGATACATTAATCAAGAGTTTTGTCCACGAATTCGGACATGTATATGACCTCAACCACTTTCATGAATCGGTGACAAGCACTTCGGGAATGGACTAGATCAAATGGATTGAGTTTCATGATTATTCTTTGATAATCATTTTGTTGAATTTAAACCGCTTCCTTCAATATTGCTACAATACAATAGCATATTATCGCAATGAATAACTTTCTTTTCCGCGGGTTAAAGTAGTGTCACGATGTTCTTACTTTGGATTTTCTTATTTTAGACTTTAAGTCTTTCGTAGGAACATCATTCCCTTTCATATGGACTCCGAGTCCATATTTATTTCTATGAATTTCATATTCATTTCTATGTGCACCTTAGTGCTTTTGATGAACCCCAAGTCCATCTATAATGATTTTTAAAATCACAGTCTCATATGTGTCATGTTCACTTCAGGGAACTGACTGACGTGATTCGATACATCTTTAAATATCGGTATACATTATCTAGATTTTGTCATGTTCACACCGGGAACTGACTTGTGTATCTCAACACATTTAGAATAGTTAATTGTCTACATTCGCTTCTAGGAACGGACACATCGTAAATATTGAGTTTAGTCACATCCACTTCTAGATATTGAAATGTATAATCCGATGTATTATACACCAACCAAAAGAAATTAATAATATGGCTTCCATTTTTTTTTTTTCAAGAAAAAAAATCTATAACATGTTAGTCAAGGAAACAAAGGAGTTAATTGATGTAGATAAATGAAGAATAACAATTTAACACGAATGATGATAATGTTTAGTGGTGTGTCCGCAATAAATAAGTGAATAAACATATATATATATATATATATATATATATATATATATATATATATATATATATATATATATATATATATATATATATATATATATATATATTTAAACATCAGAAAAAGAGTGTAAAAGTATTTGTTAAATATTCATCTATTATACCCCTCAAAAAAAAAAAAAAAATATTCATCTATTATATAGATGCCAAACACTACATTCATAATTAAGTCACACTAAAGGAAAAGGTAAAAATTGAATCTATTAGTTATTACAATTTAAAAACATCAAATCTTTTTTCCAAAGAAATGTCAAATCCTTTTTTTTCTTTATTACGTGGGTCAGCAAAAATATTGGATCATAAATGACTCATAATTGGCTCGCTAATTTGACGCGCATTGGTTTTATTTTTATTTTTTAATTTTTTTTTATTTATAAAGGGGAGCGTTTTATTACATACGGTTTTATTTAAAAAATATCAATACATCTGAGATATCAAGTCTATGTACTAATAATAAATGCATTGTATCCTTTGGTTTTCAACATAAATTATAACGAAGGAAAAACTAGAAATGATCGATAATCAAATACTCACTTGGATTTATTAATAATAAAACTTCATATTACATCATAGATCAACCTCAATCAAAGACAAAATAAAACAATACCAAAACAATTGCTAAAGCAATTTTATTGGGATGACATGAAATAAAGTGCAAAAGGGCACAAACAACTTTATTAGAATGACAAAAGAAATAATGTGTCAAAAGACACAATAAACCGGAGCCTTCAAGCGGTGTCGTTGAAAAAATCAAAACTTCCATTGGTGACATCAATGGCATATCAAAATTCGGATCATCAATCTTTTGATCAATAAGATTTGCCTCAACACCGTTTTACGGCTTTCTACGAGATGCCGAGATAAAGATCAACAAGATGTTTTGCCGTGCGGCATGACTTGGACCAATGTCCATCCATTCCACATCTATAACATTTGTCACCATGGACTTTCTTTTCTTTGTTGTTATGATCCGATCTTGGTGGATTGCTTCGTTTCTTCCCACAATTTTCATTGTGATATGTCGCATATTTTCCACGACCGCGTCCACGACCACGGCCTCTACCACGATCTCCACTGCGACCACGTCCACGACCACGGCCAAAATTTGAAGATTGTGTCGCATTCACTTCAGGGAATGGACTGGCTCCAGTGGGACGGGACTCATGATTTTTCATTAACGACTCATTGTTTTGCTCAGCCAACAGAAGGCATGTAATGAGATCAGAATATCTCCTAAAACCTTTCTCTCGATATTGCTGCTGCAGGAGCATATTCGAGGCATGAAAAGTGGAAAAAGTTTTTTCCAACATGTCTTCATCTGTCACCTTTTCACCACATAGTTTCAATTGTGATGTGATCTTAAATATAGTTGAATTATATTCAGTGATAGATTTAAAATCCTGCAGTCGCAGGTTGAGCCAATCATATCTGGCTTTCGGTAAAACAACCAACTTCAAGTGGTCGAACCTCTCTTTCGGATGGTTCCACAATTCATACGGATCTTTCACCGTTAAATACTCATGTTTCAATCCCTCATCCGGATGATGACGGAGAAATATCATGGCTTTGCACGGTCTTGGCTTGTCTCGGTATTATTTGTGACAATCGTTTTGCCAAGACCCATAGATACCAAGTGCATCTCAACATCCATGGCCCATGATAAATAATTTTTTCCCGATATGTTTAGGGGTACAAATTCTTGTTTGGTGATGTTAGCCATTAAAACAAGAAGAGTGATGAACAATAATAGAATTTTACCTGAACCGCCAAAAGGGACACCAATGGAATACTTCGTTGGTAGAGTCTCGTGCTGATAACGTGTTATAAAACTAAGAAAATATTGGAAGAAGAACAAGGGAAAAATACAAGTAAAGAAAAAGAGAGAATTGCTTGTGTTATTCCAATGGTATAAGAGGGTATTTATAGTAGAGATTACAATGTGAACACAATAAACTGAATTAATCCAAAATCTACGTAAATCAATCAGAATAATAGATAATCCATTAATATATTATTTCATAACAACCTTTCAATAGTAGTGTCGAATAATAGTGTCATATAATATCACAATATCGAATGATAGTGTTAAATAGTGGTGTCAAATAGTACAATAATGTCAAATGATAGTGTCGAAATAATAATGTTACATAGTATAACAATGCAAATGATAGTGTCAAACAAAGTAGTGTATATATATATATATATATATATATATATATATATATATATATATATATATATATATATATATATATATATATATATATATATCAATCATCAGTTGCTATGTATTTTTTATGCAGCAGTTTCCTTTTTTTTTTTTCAACTTGATTTGAGAGGTATTATTGTCTTTGAGCCTCATCTGTCCATTTTGATAATTTTGACAATTTTTTTTGTCTTTTTCAATAACTCTCCCAATTATTTATTTAAGAAACTCTGCTCATAGGTGAATGTCTGGTCAATAGTACATAATCATTCTCGTGTTCTTGCTTTTTAAGTATATTGTGAATTTCAAATAAGAACAATAAAACATGTGATTTTCATGTAGTTCGAAATTTACCTGAGAGATGACTGCAACAATTTTCTCAAATCTCAATATGACTACAACAATTTAAAAAGCTTGATCAAAACCCATATTATTAACAATAATGCTAAAACAACATATGAAATATGTAATACTTTGACGTAAGAAACATGTAAATTATACCTTAATTAAAATGTTTGAATTGGAATTAAATTTGAGATACAAATGTTGGAGTCGTAATGAACATTGGGAATAGTTGATTTCTTCCCTTTGGAACTATTTGTTTTGTTCCTATTTGCAGAGAAAAGAAAAGTTTGTAAAATGGTATTCTAAGAAGTCTGTCTTCCTCCGTTCTGTATGCTCTTATTTATATGCAATTGGTAATAAGTGTAATAATTAGAAAGCTTGTCTTCACTTGTGAGTGGTGTCTTCTGTTGTCTGTCATATTGATTTTTTGCTGAGCTGTGTGTTGTCATCTTGTGATAAGTGATGTCCATTATTTGCTAGTGATGTCTTCTCTTGTCTGCCATTTGTAGTGGTATATCTTTGCTGAGTAATCTTTTGTCGTTTTGTGATAAATGAGCTCCATTTTATTTTAGTGATGTCTTGTCTTTGTCTGCCAGTTGTAGTGTAGTATTTGCTGAGTCATGATTTGTCGTTTTGATCTACCTTGTAGACAAAACATAAATTTTGTGTATATATGTGTGTGTATATACGTATATAAATAAATATATGTATGTATAAATATATATATATATATATATATATATATATATATATATATCTGTGTGTGCATAAAAATATATTTGTGTATATATATGTTTTAGGTGAAAAGCATTGTGCAGGTATCTCTTTCTTGCAGTGTTGCAGGTAACTCTTTTGGAATGTAGTGTTTTTTTTTTTTAGGGTATCGGTAAATAATCCTCGTCTTCCTCGTCAACGTTTACCGATGTTGTGGAACTGAGATGTGATGTTTGTGAATTTGAGGCATATTGGAACAGAATTTGTTGTAATTCATCATTTGTTTTTTACGCAGCTAGTAATGCTGCAACTTGTGCTTTGTTTTCCGAGAATTTTGTCTTTGCAGTAGATTGTACTTGAATTTGCGGGTGTCTTTGTGGTGTTTGTAACCATGGCTCCATGTTTACTGGTAATAAGCTTTTTACAATATTGCATTTTTCCCACCATCTTATCTTATATCTTCTTCGGATAAGTCACAATCCATAGTAGATAGAATTTTGTACTTAAAGTTGCAAATGCCGGAAATCTTTTCTCTGCCTCCGAAGGCTCTTTTCTCTGCCTCCGAAGGCTTGTACTTTATTTTGAAAATGTTGAATGATTCAAGCACTGTTGGTTTTTGTTTTTCGGGTACTGAACCAAAGCAATCCCACCATTGAACCCACCATGATGGAAATTTTGAGATATCCTCAATTTTTGTATCGAAATGCATAAACCAAGTATGTTGATTGTTTTGATTTTGAAAGAAGAAAGCATTGAACCATGCCTGTTGATATTCCCAATAGTTGAATGTAGTTTTATAAAAAGGTAATTCTTTGTATTCTTCTGGGAATTCAATAGGCTCAGAAGGAGCATTATACCAATCTGTTGGGACAATAACTTTGTGAATTTACAGGTTGAATATGCAGGTGTAGTTTGGTTATTTTGATAATATTTGTGATCAAAGCTTGCTGACTGAGTAACTTGTAAAATTGGTTGGTAATATATATATATATATATATATATATATATATATATATATATATATATATATATATATATATATATAAATGAAGACGAGACGCCAATATTCGGTGCCGGTCAGGAAGATTCCGTTTATAAGGGAAGGAGGCACTGTGACGTGTAGGGGTGTAAATGATCCGATTCGAGCGCAACCCCTTAAAACAGTGATACTCGAACTCGGCTCGAGATCGCTCGAGCAGGGAAAAAAAAATTGCTCGAGATCGGCTCGATAACATATTAATCATGCTCGTATTTGGCTCGATTATGCTCGAAAAAAATCGAGAACTTTCAAACTCGAGATCGAGCTCGAGCAACTCAGAAAAATGGTAAAATAGTTAAAATATGCATATAAAATATTAAATCCAGAACATAATAATAAAAAATGTAATATATTTTAAAATAATATTAAAATGCTAAATAAGATTCGTGAGAATGTCGAGTCAGACATTAAATTGTTCGAGTTCGATTCAATTAAAACCATATCTAAACGAGCATTTAACGAGTCGAGCGTCAAACGGTTCGGATCGTTTACACCCCTGGTGACGGGGAAGAGGATTTCGCAAAAAGGTTTTTTTTTTTTTTTTTTTTAATTTATAATATTTTTTAAAGCATATGTGAATTATATCGTAAGGTAAAGGGGCAAATTATCCCGTGAAAAACAACGCCGTGTTTCTTTGCCAGGCAATTTAGACAAGATTTTTAGACAAGACTCGAAGCCTTTAATAAACGAATCGTAAAATCAAACAGATTTGTTTTCTTTTTGGTTTCCCCCCACTCTCCCAATTTCTTCATCTCCTTTCTTCTTCGACCCTTCATCACATCTCAAATTAGCTTCATTCAAAATTTCTGAACAATGGAGTGCACCTCTACCTAGCATATGTACCGAAAATTGCAGATTTTCGTCAGATTTGAGCTATCAATTGACATTTAATTTAGCCACATTTGAGCTCTATTATAGAAATCCCTTCTGCAGAAACAAGGTGATTCTATATATTTTTTTTTTTTTATTCAGATAATTTCTAGAAAGTAATTTTATTGGTGGAAATTTGTATTTTAAGAATAAAAATGGGGTGTGTTCTTTGTGATTATTGTACTGTAGTTCACAAATTGAGATAGTGAAACAATAAATTTTGAATCTTTTAGGTGCATGTGTGCTTGTGACAGACTGCCAACTCACCAAAGTGGACTCAGCTTTAAGTAACATTCTCTTGTCTCACACATTTTCTGCTCAAATGTCACGAACTCTTTAAATCTCTTCCTTCATACACGATCCTACCTCTCATGGACATCTGAATAGCTAAAAATTGGAGATCCAATTGTGCTTTTGCTGGATTTTGATTACATTTGATTTGACTTGATTTTGCTCCGAAAAAATGACGGATCAATCAAACTGCGATTTACTGTCAACTCCTCCTCAAGCCTTGCTCGAGAGACTCAAAGACTACGGTCAAGAAGATGTCTTTGCTCTCTGGGATGAGCTCTCAACTGAGGAACGCCAACAACTCGTCAATGACATCGAGGTTGTCGGTTCTACTTAAAACTACATTCTCTTACTTTCTGTTAGAGGCATTCTGTTAGATTATGATTTCAATTTTCTGGGCACGTTTGCTTTTGTGTGATTTTTTTGTAAATTGATTGAACCGTATAGCTTATTTTTTTGTTTTTGTTTGTGAGTGATTAGTTTTGTTCTTAAATGTCTTCAGAATTTGGATCTCTCGAGGATTGATCGGATCCTACGATGTTCCTTTCACTCACATGGTATTTGTTTTTTACATCGGTTGAATTACTATGTTTGTTGACAAAGTATTTCTTTCATTCACTAATGTCGAACTCTGTTTTAGGCCTGCCGCCAGAGGTAATAGAGCCTGTGCCTGAGGGCAGTGTGTCGAGTGTGGAGGAAAGGACTATGGAAGAGAGAGAAAGATGGTGGAATATGGGGATGAAAGCCATTTCAGATGGCAAATTAGCTGTGTTGCTCTTATCTGGTGGTCAGGTAGTTGAAATTCACTTAACTTCTGATTTCAATTTGACTGTACCAAATTCTCATAAAAAATACTTTACGATTAGAAAATAAACAATAACTAAATTCTTTACAAATGCATGGTTATTGCACTTTCTTGGTAGAACTTTGTTTAAGCTTATTGTTTTAGTTTTGGGTGCAATTATGCATGGATGGTATGATAAATTGTGTTGATAGGATTTTGCAGTGGAGTGGAGGTTGTTATGATGTCATGTTTGGGGTTTTGTATTTAATGAATTTTGACCCTAATAAAGGCTCTTGTTTTGCTTTATGAACAATTTCTTAAGACTTATGATCTAGATATTGGAGATTGGGCCGCTGCCTTTATTCCTCAAATCATTTAGACAAATGATAGTTTAAAGCACAGCTTGTGGAGAAAACATGTGTTATAGGGGTCCAAACAAAAAGGCGTAAAGATCTTACTTTTTTTAGGCCCGAAGAAACATTGAAACTGGCCCCAATATTGTGTCCTATACATTTTCTATCTTCTGATTGAGTGCGGTATTGACTGCTGAAGTCAGGGTCTACTCAACATGGGAGTTTGATATTTCATATACCGGAAGAGAAATCATAAAACAATACTTCTTATAGAGCTATGTCAGTTTTCAAGTTGAATTTACCATTTTTTTAGTATCTCGAGATGATTTAGAATTGTTGTTAAATGTTCTTTATCATTTAGTTCAGTCTATAGCTGGGGTTATTGTTGTGGTCTTTAAGAAACTGCAACTGGTTTATATGTAAATAATATAATACCATCCTAGTTCAAACTTAAAATTATTTGTTGAAGCAATGAAGTGACAAACTGGTAGAGGCTGTCTACTTGGCGGTTCTGTTTTTTTTTTTTTTTTTTATTATTTTTTTTTTTTTTTGTGTGTGTGTGTGTGTGGCTAAGTTTCTCTTAACCTGTTTCTGTTATTTGGGTGTTCTTGTTGCCAACTCAACTTGTCTTTGACCATAAGAGGAAAAATAAGAAAGTACATGCAGGACTTCCATTAACCCGGCTTTCAAAAAAAAAAAAAAAAAAAACGTAACTCCACAATTTGACACTCCAATTTATTTATGTTTTTGGGCCTTGTGATTATTCGCACCCACCAATGAATCAATGGTTCAAGACAATTGGAGTATCTTTGGAGTGCCAAAAATACAACTGTGCCTAACACTCTTGTCCCTGCTTTAACCAATACTGAGGAACCATGTGTTTTCCCAATATGAAGAAGAAAACGAGACAATAAAATACGGGCAGGACTTCTGTCATTGCAGCTTGATCATAACACTTCAATCTGTTCCTCCTATCCCATCTCTTAACTCAGTTATGGTATATGTCCTGCTTATTTTTTCAGTTAATGTCTCTGAACTAGTCACCATCAATTTACCTGCAGGGAACTCGGCTTGGAAGTTCAGACCCAAAAGGATGTTTCAGTGAGTGACAATCATATTTTTGAACTGTTTGTTTGTTTGTCTTGTTTTCTTGGTTCATCTGGCCTTCTAAATGTTGCACTGTCTTAGACAAGTACCTTGATGATGAACCTTCAAATCTCTTTTTCTTGTGGATAGTTTGATGCATGGGCAAATAAAGTATGTTATAGATTCCATGTAGTTCACTTTAAACAGAAAATAATGCTTATGGCTGAATTGATGGAATTGCTAGATACGTTAGGACAACCTTCAACATAAAATAAGTACAAATTGATGTTTGGAATTGCTGGTCTTTACGTGCGTTTTAAATCTTGATTTTTAAAGAAGATAGAAAACTATTGCAGTAGTAAGCTGTCAAAATGTGTTGCATTAGTTGTCTTTCTCCTCAAGTATCATAAATGAAGGAAGATATTCCGCCACCTGCTTGTTCTACTGCTCATGTTTCATGTTCTCTTCTCAGATATTGGACTTCCATCTGGGAAATCACTTTTCCAGCTACAAGCAGAACGGATTTTGTGCGTACAAAGATTGGCTTCCCAATCAGTGGATGACGGTGAATATACATTTCTATATCTGGCAGAATATTAGCTTAATTTCTCCAGAGGTGCTTATGCCGTTTATTTAATGTTTAGGTAGTAAAGTTGTCCCACGTATACATTGGTACATAATGACTAGCCCCTTCACTGACGAAGCTACCCACAAGTTCTTTGAAAGACGCAAGTATTTTGGTCTTGAACAAGATCAAGTAAGTTTATTTGTTTGCATGTTTTATACTTGTTACTGATTTCCTGATTTTCATAGTGGTAATGTGATCAAGCTTCTAGACTTGCATATATTTGTTTGCTTACAGTAGATGTATATTACGAGTGCAGATTACTTTCTTCCAGCAAGGGACAATTCCTTGTGTATCTATGGACGGCAGATTCATCATGGAAACCCCACATAGAGTAGGTTCTTATTATTTTTTTCAATTTTTTTACTCTGCTTCTTTTTGTGATAATCATCAATATATTCATAAAATGTATAACTGATACGTGTGTCTAAAAAGTAACGTAAGGATTGAATTCTCGTCGTCCTATAATACTGGGTTCTTCTAGGTGGGTGGGGGGGGGGGGTACTTATCTTCTCCCGGTTGTGTTCATTTCAGATTGTAATTTGAGATAATTTGCCACGTGATATATTACACTAGTCCATGCACTGGTTTGCCGTCTTCCTAGTTTTTTAATTGTGTCATGTGTTTCACTCAGTATGGCTTGTAACTCTAACCTGTTTTCAAAGCCAGATGGCTAAGTCTCCGGATGGAAATGGCGGGGTGTATGCAGGTATAATGATGTTGTATCAGAAACCATTTAACAAATGGTGTCTGTAAATAATTGTTTGTCTTTTTCCTCTTATCTGTCTTGCCATATAGAATTGTTTGTCTTTTTCCTCTTATCTGTCTTGCTTTAAGATTGTTTGGATGGTAACTACAATTTCAGCCTTAAAATCTTCAAGATTACTGGAAGATATGGCAGCAAGGGGCATTAAGTATATAGATTGCTATGGAGTTGATAATGCTTTGGTAAGTCATTATGTTTTTCTTTCTTTATCTGCAAAGCACATATATGAACTATTCCCTTAACTAGTCATTCTGCAACAACACAGGTCCGAGTAGCTGATCCAACTTTCTTGGGTTATTTTATTGATAAAGGTGTGGCTGCTGCTGCCAAAGTTGTCAGAAAGGTGTGATTTCCTTGCTTCTGTTAAAATCTGTCTCGGTCGTAGGTGAAAATTTACATAGTATTTGACCTCTAAGACCAATTAAGTGTATTAAGTTAGATACTTAGATTCCAACTTGAATGCAAATAACTCTAGCAGTATGGTGCATATTATGGTGAAATAAAATGCAGGCAAATTGGAAAAAGGAAATAAAGATGTGCTATGACATGATGGAAGATAACTTATGTAGTATTTGTGTTAAATAACTTTTTTTTTTCTTGCCGTAGGCATACCCGCAAGAAAGGTAGGTGTGTTTGTACGTAGAGGGAAGGGTGGACCTCTCTCGGTGGTGGAATACAGTGAGTTGGACCAATCTTTGGCTAGTGCCATAAATCAAGAAACTGGTCGCCTGCGTTTCTGCTGGAGTAATGTATGGTCCATCACTGTTTTTATTTTGTCTTGTTATCAATTGTTTTTTTCCGCATTACTTAGTACTGCCTTTTCAAGATGCCCCAGCCTCCAGGAACTGTACATTTTCACCAACCTGCTGTCACATTTTCACCAATCAGTGTTGGTGGCTCTGGGATTGTGTGTAATCCAAGAATAAATTAGTGTGATTGCGGAAAATACAATTTAAGCATAATTTTATCAAGACCAAGAAATTATCTTTACTTCATTGTATTGTTTGGCATATCTTACATACCATCTGCAATTAACAAAAAAAAAAAAAAAAATAAATAAATTCAGCTATCGCAATTTTCGAGTTTTAACAGTGAGATTAGGATTTCCAGTGTTTACTTGGAATTGACTGTAAATGGCATGTTTAGATAATACATGCCATGTTTACTTGCATGGCATAGTCATTGGTACATTTACAATGTCTCACAGAGACTTCTGCATAATTCTTTTCGTCTTGTTTTGTGTGCAGGTTTGCCTACATATGTTCACATTAGATTTTCTTAACCAAGTTGCAAATGGCTTGGAGAAAGATAGCATGTCAGTAATGTTTAATTAATCTACTACTTTGTGAGCACTGTTTTTAGCATTTCTAATGTACGTACAAGTAATGCGTCCGTCCCATAGGTGTTTTCAAAGGTTTTCACAAAATTTAAGAAAGAAGGTAAATGTCACAATTTTTTTAACCATTAAGTCTAAAATACCCATGAACTATCATTAATGCAGTACTTGTACAGTAATGTGAAGTAATTGGTTGGATAGGGATTTATGGGTTTGATGTCTCTACTGGTAATATAAAAGCACTAATATTGATAACGGGATGGATGTAGTATTGAAAACATTGATATCACGACGCGAAGTATCAGGCGTAAATTCTATCAGATGTGAATATAGCTATGGTTATCTTCTTTGTAGTAATGATTTGGAAATATATATCTATTTTTGTGCAGCTACCATCTTGCAGAGAAAAAGATTCCTTCAATTCATGGCCATACCATGGGATACAAACTAGAGCAGTTTATATTTGATGCTTTTCCTTATGCACCTAAGACTGCACTATTTGAGGTAATTTATTCAGACTCGTATTAGAATAATAAAAGGGGATTCTATTTGGACCCCCCTATTTACTACTTGCACCACATTAATGAATATTTTTTCGGGTGAAAAAAACGTCACTCACACTGGTGTTCGTTGTGGCACACCAACGTCAGTGTCACTGACGTTGGTATGCCACTAGGAACACCAGTGAAAAGTCATGGACTGACGTTCTAAGATTTAACACTTTTTTATATAGGGAACGTCAGTGACACTGGTGTTCCTTGTGGAACACCAACGTCACTGTGACTGACGTTGGTGTTCCACAAGGAACACCGGTGTGAGATCGATGTTCCCTGTATAAAAAATCATGTGGTGCAAGTAGTAATTTTTTGTGGTACAAGTAGTAAGTGGGTGCAAGTAGTAAATAGGGGGGTCCAAATAGAATCCCCCTAATAAAATTCATTTGTAAATGTTTAAAAAGTTGGTACCTAAGGGCACTCCCAGTAGAAGCCCTATATGGTACATTATCCCTAAAATGAAGATAAAAAATAGAGTTTACCCCAAAATAGCTTCCACAACAGAGTCCATATCCCTATTTATTTTTAGGGATATGAACAGTGCATCCCTACTTGTGGGGATGCGCTATTCACGCCCTAAACATATTTAATTATTAAAAATTATATGGATAGGGATAGGGATGCTGCTGGAGTGAAATAATAAATATTTAATGTGTATAAATAGGGTTGTGAGGTAGAATATGTATTATTTAATGTTATTTGAAATGTCATAGAGATAAGGATATGGATGCTGTTGTGGAGATTTTTGAATTGAGATGTTGTAAAATATGGATATGTATTATTTTATATTATTTTAGGGATAAAATTTGGGGCCTCTCATAAGAATGCCCTAAATATTCTCATATATTTAGGTATTACGAGAAGAAGAATTTGCACCGGTGAAAAATGCCAATGGATCTAATTCTGACACTCCGGATAGTGCCAGACTGCTCGTTCTTCGTCTCCACGCTCGGTGGGTGGTTGCAGCTGGGGGCTTCTTGACTCATTCTGTGCCCTTATATGCTACTGGTGAGTTGATACTTGTGCATTCATTATCTTGATGACAAAGGCACTTAATAAGTAGAGAGGTACCAGATACCAGATACCAGATACCAGATAGTCATGTGAAAATAATAGGGATAATTGAATAATTTTCTCTTATTACATTTGGGATCAATCCAGTTTTTCAAGTGTATGAAACCGAAAAATTTCTTGCTATTATTGTCCATCAGGTGTTGAAGTGTCGCCCCTATGTTCATATGCTGGAGAAAATCTGGAAGCTATCTGCCGTGGAAGGACATTCCATGCTCCCTGTGAAATCTCATATTAGTTTGTTTGTGCCACAGATGTCGATTTAACCGAGTTTTTACACGCTTATGATTTTCGGGACATTTTCTTATGAGGTATTTTGTTAAGGGAACCTTTGTAAAAGCTGGCCATTTTTTTTTTCCTTCTTATTTTTACAGAATGTGAGGTATTATATAATAACGTAGAGATCTTTTAATGACACCACACAATATCTACACCGGGGTGTGAGGTTCGACTTTTCAACAGTTGAACCTCACTGTGACATTGGTTTGATGTGGTCCACAAAGACTCCCAATAAGGTAAGGTTGCTTGTATTGTGTTTATATGGTGTGTGTGTTTTTTTTTGTTTTTTTGTTTTTTTTGTTTTTTTTAAGGAACTTTTCCTATTCACAGTTATACATTTCTACATTAAGAGTGAATTTCAATATTGGAAGTTTCGGCTTTTCAAGTTTTGTGCAAATTGGTGAATGTGATCCTTTTAATGGCTATTATAATCAACCCACTACAGAGGGCGTGGTTTCATCTGTATAAATATGTATTACTTGTTAATTGTTGGAACTCTAATAGCATTTGTTCATGTTCGGTGTTTCCAAATATTATGCATGGAGAAGGTGTGAGGGTTGGTCGAGTAATTATTGAACAAGTAATGGGCATACAAAACTAAAAGTAAGAGTATTTGTTCGTGTTCGGTGTTTCCAAATATTATGCATGGAGAAGGTGTGAGGGTTGGTCGAGTAATTATTGAACAAGTAATGGGCATACAAAACTAAAAGTAAGAGTATGTAATCAGGAATTTGGCTAATAACACACATTATATTCTATTACAAACATGTTGACACTACATGCTATACATTCACGTGAACAGTGTCCAAGGATGTTTTTTATTACAGAAGTGCAGGCGAAAGAGCATACATGCTATGGTCAGAATAGAGCTGCATGCTGTATGCTTAATGACCATGTCAACATTGTTTAGGGATGTTGTCTATTACAAAAGGCTAGACAAAAGAGGAGACAAATTATGGTAGCACCAGATGTGCATGGTAAATGCCTGAGTACGGTTGCTACATCAGTCTAATACAAAAGGCTAACAAGTTAGTTAAGATAGAAAATAAGCAACATATTTTCAATCATTAATATTCCATACAAGAAGAATGTTAATGATGCAATATATTGCTGTTACTTAGGTAGAAGTAGACTGAAATATTTATAGATTATCTTCTACATCATATGCAATTAGAATCCACACCAACAGAATCTAGGTCTGTTTATCTTTGCTCCTGACATTCTTTGACGGAGTAGTTTGGAGTGGATCATCTGATGTACTGATTGTAGCAGAAACATCACCATCATGAGGGGATAAGCAGTCCTGAACCTGATTTGTGGCCGAACCTATTCCTTCATCTGATTCAGCCCCTTGAAAGGGCAACATTCGTTTAACACCAGAAGTCTAGTCTAATTGTGGATGTTCTAGAGAAGGGTTTCTAGACACCTCTTCAAGCACTGCTTTTGTGCTAGGTGTAAAGAAGCTTTTCTCAGCAGTAGGATTGGCGGTAACATTTTCAAGAGCAGCTAGTGTTTGCTAAGCTGAATTATATTCTGCAACCTCAGCTTCGGTGTAGATTTTTAGCACAGGGTAGCAGCGAAGCATTGTGCCTCTGGATTCTCGATCATAGTATTTGAGGAAACATATAATATGTTTGTCTTTCAGAGCTGCCTCAACCTCTTTTGTTAATGGGTTGTTCTACCAAGCAAAAAAAAGCATATAAGGAAAACAGTTGGTGAAATTGTAAGAGCAGAAAGCTGTACCATAATAATGGTGGAATGGATACTTTTTCAGCTGCAAGTTTTAGTTCATTGGCTGTGAAAGGTAGCAGCTTATCGATTTCAGGAGATTTGATAGTTGCTTCAACAACATTCGGGCCATTTCTCAAGAAGACGCCAACGTCAGAGCTGAAGTGTTTATAGGTGTGTATGTTAATAGTTGGGTAAGTGAGAAGCAGTGTTTGTAAAAATGTAAGTAATAGTAAAATATGAGGTTAATAAACAAAGGTTATTACCGAAGACAGACACTCGTAAATTCTTGACAGATTGAGCACATTATCTTCCAGTCTCACCCACATTTAAGGGGGTAAGGCACTTTGCACTTGCTTCAAACCAAAGTTTCCCTTGCCCAGCAGATTACTCACTTTGCCCTCAGTCCAAACTGTTTTAGCCTACATGATATAGGTTGTATTTATGTTAGGGTAAGTGGAACTGGAGGAAAAGTTAGAGCATTATGATTAACAAATACATTTCCATGGATGCAAGAGCAAAATTAAGCGGCAAGATTTCCGAAGGATGCGGTGGATGGAACAGTATAGATGTATCTCTGTAAGCTGCATTTTCAACCAGTGCTGTGATTTTTTTTGCACGGACAGTATACCTGCCAAATGGAAAAAGTATAGATTAGTTTGATCATTTTATGTAGGAATGATAGTAACCACGGGAACTGGCTTACCATTCTTTCCAAGGGATTTGCTCGTTCAGGGGGGGGGGGGGGGGTTCTCCAATATGTATGCACCTGATTTTGTCCTCAGCGATAGTCCTGGATTGGAATGTATTAATGTGAATAGCAACACAGGTGAAATGAAAATAGACATATACCTATGTTTAGGTTCTAGAATGGAAGCTAATATAATTGTGAATTTCATAAGCAGTGTGAGTTGAACACAGTATAGGCATGATGGCTGATAGGAAACATAGTGTTAGTTATGAAGTGAAAGCAATAGTCATGACTCAGAGAAGATGTAACAGCACAGAAGCAATATACAGCGGAATGTGCAAAACATGTAATTTTTTGTTTATATCTTGAATGTGCACAGAGAGTGAAACAAATCAAGTATAGTGATATGTTGTAGTATGTAATAAAGTGTTATCCTACCGTAATGCATAGTGACCTTTAATCCATATGAAACAATTAAGGTTGGAACTTCGTATCTTGCGTGAATGTTTATTTCTGTATCAATTAAAAGATCATCCCAGGCTCGCATCAGTATGGGAATCATCCTCCATAAATAGTGGAAGTAGGTAAATGTTTCCTGTTGTTTGTAGAAAAGATATGTAGGTAGTTGAAACCGTAACTGGTGACAACAAAATATGAGTGTTGATGCTTACTCTTCATTAATGATGACGAAGTCTCTGGTAGATGTAGTTTCGTCGGTCTCTTGCAAAGGCAAAGCACGGACAAGCAATGCTTTGATACCTAATACAAAGTTTATAGTATGTTGGCAAGCAACAACAGTATGAGCATGTGTGGAATAAAAGTCCATAATTCTTATAAAGCAGAAGATGATGAATGCTTACAGACTGAGCGTTCTTGATCAGCAAAATGGTAGAAGTCACTGAATTTATCAAACGGAAATGTGCAAGGCAGTGGAGGGGGAACTGTTTCAACGTGAGGTTCAACGAGGTTCTTGCGATAGAGGGTCCAAGTGTATGGGTATTCAACGACTCTATATGCAGGGGGAGTTTCCTTCACTGTTGCGTTTGAGACGTATATAGTAGCGCTTGAATGGCATGAGTGTGCTCCCAAAATGTGCCAGATTCCCATCAAAGACAACAATATGGACTTTGGTTCCCTGATAAGAAAGCAGAACATGTGAAAGCAGAGCACAAGCGTTTTATGATTTATTAGTATTAAGTAGAATATAGGGGAAAAGAAATACATGGAAGTATGAAAGAAAGTAAAATACCTTTGTATCCGTGACCATGTAGTTTCTGTAGAGAGGACCATTTTGTTTTTTTTGGCATTGCGATCAATAGCTTGAACCAAGACAATCCATTTTGTTATTGTTAAAGGGGTAAATTGATTGGCATCAAATAGTGGTCTGTCCATATTCTGAACAAATGGAGAAGTAACATTTAAAACAATGACATGATGGATTAGCGCTAGTTACAGTCTGTGATTGAATATGGATTGTAGGAAGTACAAAGCGTTGAGAAAAATAACATGGAAAGTGATAGGTTGCAAAAGTGTAACTGAATGTGAAAATCTTGTTTCTGTGATTGTATGTATGCTTATCATGGGTTTTTCTTACTTGAGTGGTATATAATTTCAGAGGCTATGTGGCAAAGGTGTTAAAAAGATGAATGTAAGGCAACAAAGAAGACATGTAGAGAGTACAATAAATAACTAGCAAACAGGTGCTATGAACGAGAAAAAAAAATGTAGAATAAGAAATCTAGGGATAGTACAATATGTTTGTAACATCATTTGTTTTGGTATAGAAAAATTTTATTGTATTATTATGTGCAGAGCTAAAGGGAAGAAGGATTAACAAGAACTTGGTTAAGATAAGCATTATTGCAACAGAATCTGATCACAAACGTAACACTTCTTTGTATACAACATTTTGTGTTTGCGTCTCTGTAGACGTATCACAAGCTTTCTTGCTTATGAAAACCTTAACATGGGAAGCAGTTCGTGCACGGGATAGTGCTACATAGAGCTGACCGTGTGAAAATACGTGCTCTTTAAGGTATAAACCGACAAAATCGAGAGTCTGGCCCTGGGCCTTGTTTATTGTCATTGCAAAACATAGGCGCACTGGGAATTGTATTCTTTTGTAAGGAACTGGATAGAACTCACATTTAGTGGGTTGCAAAGGAATCCTAGGTATAAAAACTTGCTTGCCTGTAAAATCTTCAATTACAATTTCAGCATGGAGGACATTTTTTGAAAAGGACTTGCAGATCAAGCGTGTGCTGTTGCACAGGCCTTCGCCTGGATCTATATTGCGTAACAAAATAATTGGTACATTATGTTTCAGAATAAGCCTGTGTGGAGGCAAGCCATTACGGGACAAATTATTTATCATATCTTCATGTAGACCTTGGTCAGATGGATTAATAGTTTTGTCAAACCCTATGTACTCAACCGGTTTACCTGGGAATTTATGTATTATAGCTTCATTGATTCCATCTACAAATAAGTTTTTCATTGTAAGAATAGCTCTGTTCATAAACGGGACATTAATACTCTACTTCTTGTAAGTCTGGATAGACAACTAAGATGAACTCTTCCAAACTATCGGATAAAGATATATTTGTATGGCAAATATGATGAGGTAATGACACCATGTCAATGTCTTTAGACTGGTGTGTTCCGTTTCCTATGGCCATCAAAAAAACATTAAATTCTGGATCTAAACGAGCACGCATGTTTGAGTGTAGGTGTAATTGTATGAGTTCTAACCACAATGGGGATCTAATTAAAAAGGCATTTATGGTTTCTACTTTTGTGCCCTTGGTAACTACTGGTAAGGTTTGGCAGATATCGCCGCCTAAGACAACTATCTTGCCTCCGAATATGAGCTTAGATTCCATTAAGTCCTTCAGCAGATTGTTTAAGGCCTCAATGGCAATTCTTTTTGCCATTGAAGCCTCATCCCATAGTATTAACTTTGATTGTTTGATAAGCAAAGCCAAAGCTGATTGTTTGCTGATCCTACATGATGAAACATCTTCTAGATCAATTGGTATTTTGAATCTAGAGTGAGCGGTCCGCCCATCCGGTAGCAATGAAGCCACAATGCCTGATGTGGCTGTGGCCAAAGCTATATGGCCTTTTGATCTTACGTGTGCCAGAAGTGCACGGTAAAAGAATGTCTTCCCAATCCCACCCGAACCGTCTAAGAAGAATGCTCCTGGTTTGTTTGGTTTGTAGCTGCAATGATACAGTCAAAGGCAGTTTTTTGTTCAGCATTTAACAGTGTTTCTGATTGCAGATTTAAATCACAACAACAAGATCCTTTTCCAATCTGAGTTCCCTCGATGTGTCACGAGATTCATCAGAATCAGTTGTAAAAATATGTGGGCAAATATTATAGTGTTTCAAGCTTTTGCCCATGCCAACTAAATAATAGTTGATCTGTTGCAAGACTTTATTCCTTATTGAGGTGTGTGGCAAGCTTGAACGGTAAGCAAAGTCAATGGACATACTGCTTTCAAATTTGGACCACAGGGCAGAAGGATTATTAGGACAACAATGTACAAGTAAGTCAACAAAAAGTTTTCTCTACGCATAAGGCATGCGGTAGAGTGCAGCCTCTGACATGCATTGTTCTTGACTGTTATTTTGGTCCAACAAGCCGCGTTCTAAGGCAGCTTCATGATAAGTGTCAAAAACTTGTTCATGCACAGTTCTAAGGTCTGTATATGATGTTGGGCACTGAACCTTGTTCAGAAGCAAGCGTAGAAAGTAACGCTCGCCCTCAGTTGGTTGTACAGTAACAACCCTACCAACTGAATTTCCCCTAGCATGGAGTTTCCATTTTTTTTGTCCGCTAACCAGACAAAATGATCTGGAAATTCTGAATAAACACAATTCTTTGCCTTTGCATTAGAATCGATCTGATTCATGGCAAAAAAGTCAGTTAACATAGTTTTTTTATTCATTGGATTATGGAGAACAGTTGAGAGACGCTGTTTGTGTTTAAAGGTCACTGGTTGGTAATTCTCCAGATGAAGGTGCATCTGGATGACTGGGGGTTTCATTTCAGTAATTGGGAATCTAAACATGCGCCACAAAGATTCAGGTGCTGAAATCCACCGTCCACTTCTATATTGGTCTATCTCATTAACCTCACTACAATCAGCAGAAGATTGGGCAGGTTGTATTTGGTTTGATAGACTGAATAATATGTGATCGGTCCCTTTACAAATGTATTTGTAAATATATTTCACAGCTTTGATAGTTGAACAAACTTGAACATTCATGTGGCAGTCAAATTTGGCAAGGAGGTAAGGGTTATATGGGACAACCCAACGGTTATCTAACCAAACGCCTCTGACCTTTACCCGGACAAGATTATTTCTTCTACGATAATTTGGGTACTCATCGTCTGTGACATTTGTTTCTCCATAGAAATACCTAGGGAAAAAGTTCTTGCATGTCCTATTTTTTTTTCATACAGACATTTGAAGGGTTTTTCTGACCACAAGGGCCGTGCAACATGTTCTCCATAACTAACTTATACAAATGGGGATGCGTAAGTTTATCAGGGATTTCTGCACAAACAAAGATGTCAAATTCTTCAGGCTGGTAAAGCTTAAACTGTGGTTTAAGTATAAGGAGAAAATGAGCAAGAGGCAAGCCTCTTTTTGAAACTCGATCACATACGTGTATGCCGCAACCTGACCAAAGATATTTTTTTTTCAAGATTTCTTTTTTCAGCTCCTCTAGTTTAGCTCTAAAAACTCTACATACAATGTCAGGCCTATCTTGAGATAGTTCATTGTATTGTAGATGTTCCTTAATTTCTGGCCAGTTAGGGTTGTATGTCATTGTTAGAAAGATGTCAGGCTTCCCAAACTTCCGCATCAAAGACATAGCATCCAAATACTTTTTCCTCATATGTCTTGGACCGCCTATGAAGCGGGCAAGACAACACGCTGGCCTATTTGACCACAACCTCTTTCGCCTGTGGCAAAGGCATTAGAAACTCCTTGTAGGAATTCATGTCTGATGTTCTCTTGCTGGGATCTAAAATAATCTAGTCTATGTGTTTCGAGTTTAACAAATATGTCCACAGCATATTGCTGGAACAGTCGGCCAAAATGGAGCAAGTATGATTGGTCTGATTGTCTAATCTGGAAGCGGTAACAGTAATATTCGCGTATGGAACAGGGTTAGGGTTATTTATGGTTATATTCATTGTTTCTTCCTCATGTCCTAGTAAAGCTTCAGCATCCTCTGCATATGAAGGATTTAATGTAACATTGCTAATGCCTGACCTACCTCTCTTCTTACCTCTTTGAGCCATATCTTGTTTAGGTATGCCTTGGTGCCAGCCTAATTGTCCATAAGGGGAAAGTAAAGGATATTGGAGGGGATCATAACTATTAGGATCAAGCGCTTACCGTTGTACTAAAACCAATTGGTTGTTAGTAAAGGCGCTACTATATTTCCTTATATCACTTTATTTCGGAGCCACCCTTTATTGTGCAAGTGTTGGGCCTATTTGTTGGCCTTATGTGCCCGGCCCACACTTGAGGGGGCGTGTTAAAATGTCCCACATTGGGAACTTGTGGTTGTTTCACCCACCATATCAAGAGATGGATTTCCCTCACCTCACAACCTAGGTTTTGGGGATGAAGCCCCTCCTCTTATATGGGCTTGGGTCTATGTTTTCCACATGGTATCGAAGCAGGAGGTCATGGGATAAATCCTTGCTACCAACATTGTTTCCCCAATTATATTGTGCAAGTGTTGGGCCTCTTTGTTGGCCTTGTGTGCCATGTTGGCCCGGGTTTGTTAAAGGCCCACACTTGAGGTGACGTATTAAAGTGATATAAGGAAATATAGTAGCGCCTTTACTAACAACCAATTGGTTTTAGTACAACGGTAAGTGCTTGATCCTAATAAAGTGATATAAGGAAATATAGTAGCGCCTTTACTAACAACCAATTGGTTTTAGTAAAGGCGCTACTATATTTCCTTATATCACTTTAATAATAACATGCGTAATAATACTGTATGCTATGAGAAGAACCATTGAGACTGTATATTTTAATGCTTCTATGTTGATTTTCAGTGTCATCTACCAATATACCAGCAATCTGGTTAACAGAAAGTTTGTTATAGACACGTTGGTCTACACTTGGGTTGTAGTACAGTAGAATGTTGTGTTCTTCCAGCCCAGGTTCATTTCTGAGGCTTCTAAAAAATCTCGCATATGAATTATTTTTAAGGACAACGGATTTTCTGCAAGGACATTTCATATAACCTAGGACAATGTAACAGCCTATTTGTCACCTCATGTTCTGTATCATGAAGTTAAATTGCAAGTTTTTGCAAGAATCACCAGTGCCTAACAAATCTGGCATGAAATGATATACTTGACCCTGGACCCTAAATGTGTAGATACCCTTATTTCTCATTGACAAATTCTTATCATAGGTTGCACCTAAGGAAGTGAAAGCCAAGTGATTGTTGTAAGTCCGAATGCAAGATCTAAAGTTCTTGGATTCCTCAGAACCCGAAGTAAGCATATCAACTAAAATGCTGGGTAGCGGAGTAGAGACTAAAACAATATTCCCGTTGCTACAGCAGGATCTAGGAGGTTCATAGGCGAATCTAACTGCTCCACATGAACCGCAGTGGCCTACTATAGGCAAGATGTCAGGAGCAGTTGCGGTATTTATAAAACCATCTCGTAGCAAATGTATATCAGGTGGCTGGTTTTTCTTTTTCCTATGTGGGGTTTTATGTGTTACATTTCTGGCTACAGATATGGAATTGCAAGCAATAAGTGGATGGATAGCAGGAGAAGTATTGGCTATTAGACAAGGCAATGGGTTTGGATCAGGCTTAGAAGGGTCCGACGAGGCTGAAGGCAGAAACTGACCAGAATCTGGTGAAGGGATAGAGACAACACCATTATGTGCATGCACATAATTTGACTGTAGGCCTACATCCAAAGCGGATGCAGTAGCTACTGTATCAGATTATGGAATTGAAACCACATGTGTTTCATAAAGGCATGTAAGAGATTTGTTATTATGCAAGTGTGTTTTTGGTTTTTTATGTGTGCTAACACTTTTAAGAGTCGTATTAGGTTTGTTTATAGGCTTCAGTACAGAAGAATTAACACAATTAGGTCGATTTTGTTCAATGGAAGAAGTAGATACAGAAAAGGATTTTTTGTTTCTTAGTTTTTTTGCACGCCATTTCTGTATAGCTAGTATCCTGTAAGAATGAGATGTGGATACCGAATCAGAAGCAGGATTTAATACCCGAGGCAGTGCAGAATTGACTGCATTTGCAAAAGACTGACTTAATCCAGAAGTATTCATCATAATACCTATGTAGCGATTTCCATTCCTGAGGCTAAAATTGTTAACAGGAAATGGGATAGAAGGATAGTTTATGTACTTAGATAAAAGGAACAACTAAATTTGAGAAATATAAGTAGGCCATCATTTGTAAATCATAGACTGCTATCTTTACAGACAATAAAAACCCTTTAAGGAGTAACAAAACCACAGTAAAGTGACACTATAGATTTCGAGCAGAAGATGAAGTAAAATGATCTGTTTGTTACATGAAAGGATGAACAAGATAAACATGCAAAGGTATTTTCTTATTCATACAGGTAGAAAATCAGCAAAAAATATATAGGGACTAAAACATGACAGATTCTTCAATATACCCAAATTCTAAAACATGCTTCCAAACACAATAATAGCTGAGATAAGAAGTGGATAAATGTACCTTAAGCAAAGCAACTTCTCTTTGTTATTTGTCTGAAGATAAGAGTATGAAATCCTAATATGTAGATACAGAAGAAAGAAAACATAAAATAAAATAATAAATATCAATTAAGCATTAATCATTTAATTTTGTGTGTACAAAGAAGATGAGTCCTAATGTATGAACCAAGAAGTCGTAATGCATGATCTAAGGTTTTTCAATTGTTAAGTAGCATAAGTTAATAGCTTAAGTAAAACATTGAATAAGGGGATATTAACAAACATTATATGATCACCATTAGGACAGAAACTGGGACTTTAATTTCATGAACCAATATAATAGCGGCACATGTAGCACAATTCTCACCAGTAGTTAAAACATTAGGGACTAATGGAATGTTAGTAAGGGGATTGTGTACAGTGTGTTGCCTGATGGGTTTTAGTTTGTGGTTTTTTTCTTTGTCTTCTCAGGTGAATAGGTAGGCAAAGCATGCAGAGAAGCTGGAAGACCATTTATACATGTAGGAAGGATAAAATGTGATTCAGGAACCTTAGAAACAGGCCAAGGTTCAAGTTGTGTAGATGCTTTTCTACTATACAACTGTGCCAGAGTTTTTTTGTCGGTAATGCCAGCTCTAAGATGACTACTCATTTTGGTGACCACAAGGTTTGGACTAAGTCTAAACCCTGTATCAGACCTAACAAGGAACATTATTTTGGCAGTCATATCTTAGGATTTTGATTCCTTTTTTTAAACCCATTTTCACCTATTGATAAACATCTATATTCTTTACGATTGGCTATTGGATTAACCAGAATCTTGGCTACCCTATGTATTGAAGGCTTTATTCATCCATAATCTATTGCCATAATTTGTAAACATTATGTACTGATTGTTATAAAACAAATCATAGTAGTCATTATGTCAAATTTTAAAACCAAATTTGGAGCCTTGATGGATTATATAGATTCTAAACAGGTTACATAAAGGGCATGTATTATGAGCAATTCAAGCTGTTAAGATATACTACAAATTATTGTGACTACAGGGGAAAAAAGCAGATCGGATATCAGAAAACTAAATAATATACATATGTAAGTCTTTATTTCTACAGTTTAAGAGTTAACAAAGTAGAGAATTCATACCTTAAACTGACTGATGTTTTGACATGCAGAATCCAAATGAAACAATTATCAAGCCTGATAAGAAATTGACGACAGGCAAAACATAAAAATGAAACCTTTATGTTCTGATCTAAGGAGTATGTACTGCAGAAAACAACCTAATTAAAAACAAAACCTTTATATTCAAATTTAAGGATGCTTATACTTGTACCTGCGATGCAACTGATGTGTGAACGTGTATTTCCTCTCAGATGGTTCCTATATTTATACAGAGAAGGAAACACTATGTGAATCTAAATGGTTTTAGTGTTCATACATAGGTTTACTCTGTAGGAGCTAATAATGGAAATTAACTATTCATTTAAAAATAATTGAACGTGTATTACATGGATTAAAGGTTATCTTCCTAGCATGCAACATGCATCCATGAAACCATCCGAATCCATCATCCATGAGCATATACAGTCTGAATTCAACGAAGTACTTGAGAGCACTCCGAAAGAAGCGCCAATCCATCCAATTTTGCAGTAAAAATATCGAGAAAATCGGTTCCATCTACCAAATCTCGTGCCCTTCTGACTGTTAAATTTGAGATTGTTCATAGAAGAGACAGGAATGTACAGAGAAGAAGAGAAAAAAGGTTTTCAACCCTTGGGAAATGGGAAATCTGTTCAAAATATAATCCATATTGTTCATGCTAGCTAACTCTTTCTATTGCACATCATATTAAACTATTATATTTTTGTATTATATAAAAAAGTACAAATAAAAAAATTTACGTGGACTAAAAAGATGGTACACACGTATTAGAGTCTCTCTAGACATAGATGCCAACTAAAACTTTGTAATAAGATTTATTTTGAAACTATTAATAAATTTGTTATTAGATACAAGTAAAGGGAAAAATAAAATCCATAAAGGAGGATTGTTTTTTTTTTTTTTTTGCTTAAGCATTTGTGAGAAATTATATATAACCGGACCGTTATCCAAATAATTTTTTAACTGAATTAAAAATTCGAATAAAAACCAAATCACTTATAACTGAATAAAATTGTAATTTTTTTTCAAATTTCGGTTAACCGAACCAAACCAAAGCGTATGTTTTGGTTTGATTCAATCCGGTTACCTAAAACAAACGGTTTGGTTTCGTTATTGAATTTCATTAACCGAAAATTTTGATTTGGTTTCGGTAATGGTATTAACTGTACCAAACCGATCCGTATATATCCGTAGTTATAATTAGGGGGAAGGGGCCACAAGGACAAAAAAATTAATAAATGGGTCTGGAAGGACAATAGTAACATTTTCATGATTATAAATGACAAAAATCACAATTGTTACTTTAAAATTGTTACTTCACGTGTTAATGTTCCTTTGTGTTTCACAATTGTTACTTCATATTTACTCTATTCCACATTTGTTACTTCATATTTGTTACTTCATAATTGTTACTTTTGTCCTTATTAAATTACAGTTTCCTTCTATCCCGATTTTTTGATAATTTTATCCTTGTGGACAAAAATCTATTATAATTATGAGGAACTACAAAAGCAAAAAACGCCAATATACATAAAATGAAGAAAGATATTAGGTGGTAGGCCATAATAGGGTCAAAAATAACATGTACATGTTAGATATGTGTATGTATTGATCAAAAGAAGGCGAAACACCTTTAACAATGACAAACTATTGAATCATAAAATACGAGACAAAAAAGAATAATAAACATATAGTAAAATTCATTGTACACGCTGTATAGGTAAAAAAAAAGATAAAGTAGAATAATAAATATGTAGTAAAATTTGTTAAACCTAGAAAACAGATAAAGGAAACAATTATAAGATAAATAAAAAAACAATAATCACGTATGACCCTTAAGCCACACATGACCCTAATGAGAACAAAATTTTAAAAAGAATTGAAAAAAAAAACAGATGACTCAAGGAAAAAGTCAAAACAAACATACAATATATAAAACTTAAAAAATGAAGGCAAAAAAAGAATAAAAGATGATTCATTAACTAAATAAACAAAGACGAGAATGAGCTAGGAAAAATGGGGGGAAACCGGAAAAAAAAAAACCATTAATCAAAGGAAAAAACCGATAGCCCTAAAAAAAACCGCATAGATACACAATATAATATATATATATATATATATATATATATATATATATATATATATATATATATATATATATGTGTGATATTGAAAACCCAAAATGCGAAAACCAAAAAAAAAAAAAAAAAAAAAAAAAAACAAAAAAAAAAAAAAAAAAAAACCAAGAAGCTGCCACATGTCAGCTCACCCTCAATCCCCCATTCTCTTTGGAAATAACGATTACTCCCCAAAAAATCGACATAGACATACAATAAAAAATTTATATAAGCAAGAACGGGAAAAACACACACACAAGCATATCATATAGGAAAGGGGAAAGAAGGGGAAAAAACCCCCCCAAAAAAAAAGGAAAATGGCTGCCACGTGTCCTCCCCCCATCATTCCCCCCTTCTCTTTGTATATAAGTAGGAGAATATATATTTTTTTAATTATATTAGTTGTTGGTTTAGTTCGATTTTAGTCTGTTCGATTTTCATAGGGTTAAAAATCATCTAAATTGTTCGGTTTTTATCAATCCATCCTGGTTTGATTTGTTTTGGAAAATATTGAACATCCATAAAAAAAACACAAAGAGAAAAAGACAGTAGTTGCATCCATACAAAGAAAGACATGTATTCCCCTGTTCAAAGGTACTACCTCCTCCGTAAATGTAAATCCGTTTAATTTTTTATTTTGTCTCATAATATTAGTCCATTTAAATAACCAAGAAAGTATTTATTACATTTTTCTCCTTGTACCCTTTATTTATTAGCTACTCACCCACCTTTTACTACTTTGCATTAATAATAGTCAAATATCATTTTATACTTTGCCATCAAAATTAATGACACATAACCAATTTAACCAATTTCTTAATCTGTATGAAAAACCCCGAGTGAATTTATATTTTGGGACGGAGGCCGTACATGGTTATTTAAAATTTGACGTATGAATACAAAATTAAATAAAATTAGAATATATATAACAATTACTATTAAAAACGAATTCATTAAAATATATTTACATAACTATGTGATGAACAATAATCTCTTCGTATTATAATACTAGTGAGTTCCGGCTGTGCAAGGCACGGCGACAAACTGCATTGGCAAATTCTATATGGCAGCAGCAATTAAGGTATACTTGTTTCTAAAGAAGCCATTTCATATATGGTCACAAGAGAAGAAGTTGACGCATAAGTAGATGTTATATTGACAATACAAAATTATTTATACCTCTAACCATTGGAGTAAGCCGAAGAAAAGTAAACAATTCACAGCAAGAAGTAAGCAATTTAGTGCAAGATGATTGAAGATAGCACCATACATAACCTAGATTCATGAAATTGATGCAAACTGGTCTGCATATGAACAAGTTTAGGTACCAGCATAGCAGAATAAGTAGAATCAAAAGTAGATGTTCTTTAGTGACATGATGTAATAATTTGTAACATCAGTCAACTTGCACCATCCTCGAGTACAGATAAAGCTGCTCGCTTCTTCTTTCAATGAAGCACACAAATAAACACACACAATGAAAACAAAATATGAACCAAAAAATAAAAGCAAAATTTTATCAATATCAGGGTAAATTTTTTACAGAAACAGTGTGCTCTGCATGTAAATTCCTCAAGACCTACATTTCTCAATCAGCAGAAATCTTTAACCAAATATTGTCTCATCTTTCTTCTTATTTGTTGAGGATGAAAGATGAGTCACCATAATACTTTAGCCACTAAACCTAAAAGCCAATTGGTCTTATTCCCTAACCATAGCTATTTCAGCTGAGCAACATCAACTTAAACAACTCTATTTTTCGGAATTTTTTGTCTTTTTGGTATAAGAAACCTGCACATTTTCTAGGCATGCAAATTGCTCAATGCAATAGTCATTCTGCGGTACAAATATGAATTTAAGTCGGAAAATGGAGAAAAAAACCAACTCTTTGATAGCCGCAACACCTCTGCCGCGCACGTCATTTACAATTGGATGAACCTGAAAGAATTTAGAATAATGCTTTCAAAAAGCATCGTAAACCATGACCAGTATGAAGAAAACACAATAAGGTAGTGGAAAAAATGTTCCCAAATGCCAAGTATATGCTCACCGTGCTTAAAACTGAAGCGAAATCAATTCGAGGATGAGCTTTTAGTTTATCCACCTCGAACTGGGAAAGACCAGACAGTCTATAGGACTTCATTGAGCTCTTTATTATGGAACAAAAGGATCCTGCATAACTCATCAGGGAAGAACAAAGAGGAATTATTAACATTCAACATTGATTTCATATAAAACACTCGACAGTGAATTGTGAGTGGGACAAAAGCTATCATTTTTTTTCTAGATAAATAGCGCGATACATATTCATCACCAATGTTAAACAATACTCAAGAATGTAGACATGATTCGACCGCATACCTGGTTGGGAATTGTTAAGAACGCTTGGTGATATGAATATCGGAGGACTAGAAGCTATGACACTGTTTTTATTGAAATATAGGAGTCTACAATCCATCCACGCCTTTATTCAAATAAATAAATTAGAAATTGAAATGAGAAGTTGATATAAGAACAAATTTAAAGAGTATTTCACCTGTTCCACCATCACTTACGATAACAAGCTTGAAACTCGGACAATCAACAGTATGCTGATTCGGCAACGCCTACCATCACCACGAAATTCAAATGAATTGAAGAACAAACAGATCTATATATATCTATATAAAATCAATCAAAAAGGGAAAACGAAATCAAATCGCAACATTGAAAAGCTTTACCATTCGATCCTAGATAGTATTTCCTGCCTGATTTGCAGTTGTTACTGCAGAGAATTCACGCTGATTGAGCTGAGGCAATGGGGGAGAGTGACGATGAAAACCACAGCCGACATTAGAGAAATACTAATGTTGACTAACATGTCTTTTTTCTGCGGTACAAATACTAATGTAATAGTCATTCTACGGTACAAATACTAATGTTGACAAACATGTCTTTTTTCTGCACATGAAGATCTCAAGAGAACTAATAAGAAAAACCTTGAGAGAGACGGCGCAGAGAGCAAAAAAAGGGCTGAGAGCTTTTCTTTCAGTTTCTAAGTCAAATCTTAACCGTTTTCAGATCAGAGTAGAGCAACGGAATCGTCGTGAAGAGGGCGTCGTTTCAACCCCAAAAAGTTGGAGTTTTTTTTTCTAAGGTATGATTTTTGCCTAATGGTGTTCATAGAATAGATGTTTTCAAAACGTGTGATCGAACCTAATTTGGATTGAGATTGATCACTCAGGTTTTTGGTGAGAAAGTTATGAGTTTGCTGCAGTTTTTCTCAGAGTTTTGGAGTTGGATTGCTTGCTATCAAGTAAGAGGATCTTCCTATGAATTAATTACGGTTTATTAGGGTTTATGTTAAGGATTGATATGATTTTATGTTAGAAATCATACATTCATTTTGCTTAAGGATCAAAAGATGTTATGGGTTATAAGAGTCATGCTTTTCTGATAATTTTCTGAGTATTTTGATGTTGAACATGTTTGGATTTGAATAGAGATCGTAAAAGTGCAGAAAACGTGTTTAGGGAGTTTCTGTGCTCAATGTGCGCACATTGAATAGCAATGTGCACACATTGCTGAGGCAGAATGCTGTTGTAGTTGGACAGGTCCTGGAGTGTGCGCACATTCCCCTGGAATGTGCACACACTGGCCGGGCTGAATGTCTTTTGTGCCCAATGTGCACACATTACCTGGAATGTGCACACATTGCCCCTGTTTTTGATAAATAAGTTGTTTTAAGTTATGGTATGAGTCTTAAATGTTGTTTCATGATCTAATAACATTAATTAAGCACGAATAAGCCTCGATTGAGCTTCTTATGCATTTAGTTCCGGCACCGAATGTACTCTTCAAGGGAGTTGAAGTTCGGGACCGTTAGAAGGGCATGAAAGGGCTTGTGCTTTGATGAACTAGAGTTCATCAATGTCTGTGTAATTGCTAGGCCTTGTCTGTATCTAGTGGTCTAGGAAAGAGAGAAGTAGGTGTGAGGGAGCTTATTTGAAAATACTTAGGTGGCAAGTTAATACATAATAAACTACATACGTGTTAGTAAAAAGATTAACGTCACCTATTCTTGGTCAGGCACCGATTTATATCGGCGATGTGGTACATTCATCAAGGTGAACAACGCTACTGGCTCAAAAGGCTGAATGGTAGCAGAGGAAATTCATCGAACGTATACGCATACCGGGGAGACCCAGAGCTATCAGGTGTTATCCACCGTTAGTTAGGAAGTATATCTCCAGGTTGATAAACGTCATGCGTAGTTCCCTTAAATGCTGACGTAACGAAGATAAGTTAAGCTAGAAATTTATAGTCATAACGTGTTGATGGATATGGAGTGAACCCTAGATTGAGTTGGTCGAATAAAGATAATTAATTATTCTAAAACTTGTTAATCAACCTTAGTTAATTTGTAGCTTCTACTTCTTATTGAGTACTTTGTACTTACCTCAAATGCATTGTTTTCTATGTGTTTGGAGGTGAGAAGATGAACAGGTAAACCCGGAGTACGAGGAAGACTTTGATGACGACGTTTGAGGACGCCGACGTTAAAGCACTTACTTTCTGTTCTTTTTATTATGCACTTGACTTATCGTTTCTTTGGAAACTTTGTAATTCTTTTTAGTACTTCATTTTAGAGGATTTTGTACTTCAGTGACTCGGTGTCTAGAAACGGAGCGTTACAATACAACTTATGCCAATTCTTCATAATACTTTCTGTCCCTTTGATGTGGAAAGTATTATGTCCATTCCTCTATCAACAAGAAATGTGAAAGACAAATTAATTTGGCACTACACAAATAATGGCATTTATACGGTGAAATTTGATTATTATTTAGCCATTCAGGTTAAGACGCATGAAAGGAATTTGGCACTACACAACATTACTTTGTGATGAACAATAGTCACTTTTTATTATAGTATAATAATATCATTATATACCTTTTTTTTATCATCTTTGTTTGTTTTCTAGTGCAAATAATTAAGAGTAATGATAGAGTCACAACGGATTGAAACAACAATCATCTTAACCCTTCATTATTATGGGATTTTAATTGATTGATCTAGGTTCCACAATAATTAAGGGTATAGATAATTGTTATGTCAATCTGTTGTGTAAATCCATTGTTGACTCTATCATTATTCAATAATTAATCACTAATTCAAAGTCAATGGTCTCGAAAAAAAAAATGTAAATTCAAAGTCAATGGATAGAGTCAAAAATATCGTCCAGATAGCTCCACTCTTTAGACTGTCGAATTTTTATTAATTTATTATTATTATTATTATTAATTTTTTTTTCTTTTAAATTAGAAAGATTAGTTGAAACCTCTCCTCTTCGTCCGTCTACCAAACAACTGGCGTAATTCAAAAGTTGTGTTAAACTCATAATGTCGACATTCCCTGCAAAGCTCCCTTCTTCTTTTTTCATCTCACAGCCGATGGATCACTTACAATGTCGCCATTTTTATGTAATGATGACTATCCATATTCCTTCTTCTTCTTCTTCTTCTACACGTAAATCTGAAACTCTTCTCCTGATACATTCAATAAAATAAAACCCCCCCCTTTAAATACTTCTACTACTCTGTCTCTGCGAAATCACTATTAAATCTCAATTCTCACCATGAAAAAGTCTTCAATTTTTCTCCTGTTTAGCTTTCTTCTTCTTCTTCCGATTCTCGTTTCATCAGAATGCACCTGCGATAAAGATTCTGATGATAATATTAACAAAGGTTTGGCCTTGCGATATAAATTGATCGCAATTGCAACGATTCTGGTGGCCGGTGCGATTGGCGTTTCGTTGCCGTCGCTTGGAAGGTTTTTTCCGGCGTTATCGCCGGAGACGGATACGTTTTACATCATCAAATCTTTCGCGGCCGGAGTAATTTTAGCGACGGGTATGGTTCACGTTTTACCGGATGCTTTTGACAGCCTGACGAGTCCATGTTTACCTGAAAATCCGTGGGGGAAATTTCCGTTTGCGGGATTTGTTGCCATGGTTTCCGCCATGGGAACATTGATGGTGGATTCATTCGCAACCGGTTATTTTAATAGGCTTCATTTTAACAAGAAGAAGAGTAATACAGGAATAGAGGACGGTAATATTGAAAAAGATGATGAAGGCCATGAAGGTCATATTCATGTTCATACGCATGCCACCCATGGACATGCCCATGGCTCTATCGCCGCCGCTGATGACTCTGCCGCAGCGGCAACCCTGCTTCGTCACCGTGTTATTTCGCAGGTAATTTTTTTTTTATTTTTTTATTTTTAGAACTGAATTTTAATATTAAATATTAATTTGGGAGGCTTTTTATCTACGGATGTCAGATTATTGTTTTACCGATGCTAATTTTCATTGAAAACTGTGTAGCATAATTTATTATTTTCCTTCACATAAATATCACAGATTAAAATATATTAAAAATACAGTATTTTCGTTCCCTTCAAATATGCCAGACTGACTTTTACAATTAAAATTCTAAGACATTGGGACATGCATTTTCCCTTCATTTTTTATGCCGTGGTAAATGTAAAGACTTTTTTAAAAGTTATTTTTGTAATTAAAGGGGAGGGTAAATATGGTAAAAAATAATAAATGTGATATTGTAAAACAGACTACTTTCATCAAATAAATATCTATTCTTTAAAAAAAAACGTCAAACACCTATACCTGTAATATAATCTCACCGAATAATTTATAGTTTGATGTAACAATATGAATAATTGTGGTATTATCTGACAGAATAATTATTTGTGATAGTATTTTCTTGTAGCTAGAAATTGTTGTTTAGGGTTTCAAGCAATTTAAACTATGCATGTTTGGTAACACAATTAAGTATTTATTTTAAAAAATTTAAGTGGTAGTTACGATAAGTAATGTTTGATAAAAATTTAAAGCACCACTTATTTTATTCAGATCCTCTGAATCGCTTTGAAGAATTTTCAGCAACAATACTACTACTTATATCTGAATTGCTCCCCTCCCGTAAAAAAAGCGCCCACGTTAAATGATCAGTTTCTTTTTTTCGTGCCATTTTTTTTTTTATATGTTATGGAATTATCTTTTTTTTTAAACAAGTTATGGCATTATCCTTCATGTACCACGTAAATATGTTGTTACATAACTTTGCAATGTTTTTATTTCTTGTAATTGTTTTAGATGTCATAAAATATTTATTTTACATTTAATAAAATAAAAGCATATAAAAACTTATATATTATGAGGAAAGAATAAATTGCTCTACATTATCATAAACTAGGTTGAAATAAAATTGCATGGATAAAACTGTAAACTTAACTATTTTCATATGACTACCGTTACCAAACACTCTACTCAATTTCAGCACTTAAATAATTCAGTTTCTGCACTTAAATAATTCAGTTTCTAAAGATATTCACACTTCAGACTTCATATTTCAGTTTTAACAAACGGCCCCTAAAAGTAAATTTGTTATTCAATCATTATTTTCCCTCTTTTACTATTTTTTGCTCAATATTATTTTTTTTGTTGTGCAATTTTGTAAAGGTGTTAGAGCTTGGGATTATAGTTCATTCAGTTATAATTGGCATTTCACTCGGAGCATCACAAAATCCGGGTACAATTAAACCGTTGGTGGCCGCATTGAGTTTTCATCAATTATTTGAAGGGATGGGTTTAGGAGGTTGCATTACTCAGGCACAATTCAAGAACAAAGCTGCAATATTGATGGCGATCTTCTTTTCATTGACAACGCCGATCGGAATTGTCATCGGGTTCGGTATATCGAACATATACGACGAGAACAGTCCCAAATCACTAATTGTGGAAGGGATATTCAACTCTGCATCGGCTGGGATTTTAGTTTATATGGCACTCGTGGATCTTCTAGCAGCCGATTTCATGAGCACTAAACTGCAAAACAATTCTCGACTGCAACTTTGTGCTAATTTTTTCCTTTTATTTGGGGCCGGTTCTATGTCCCTTTTGGCGATATGGGCCTAAATTATGTAATTGAATACTCCCTCCATTCCCAAATAACTGATACAGTTGCTAAAATTACTTGTTTCATTTTATATCGGTATTTATTGTATTTTTTTTTCTTTGTTTTATCCTTATTTATTACAACATGAGAGATAACATTAATTATACTCAAGGGCTTTTTAGCCCTTTCAATATTAAAGTCAATACATTAATTTACTTTCTTAATATATGTGTTTTTGACAACTGCATCAGATAAATTGGAACGGAAGGAATAGTAGTTTTGTAGGATTCTTTTTTTTTTTCAGGGGTATTTTTTTTTCTTTCTATTTTGTTGGAAATAAAAGAAAATTATATGTAGTATATTCCATTCCATTATGGCTTTGGCTCTTTTATGTTTTTTAATTTTATTTGTCTTGTCATAAGGGTGTGGTGTGGTGTGTGTTTCCTATTTTAGTGTTACGTAAGTGAAATGTCTACTAAAATGTTGGGGAGAATGCGTGAAACTTTATAATTTGATGTGATTTTAGAAAATAGACTAACGCATTTATGATGTTGATACGATGAATGAATTGAATATTAAGTATTCCTTCTTAATTATATGTCGTTTTTTATGTCGTTTTTGAAAAAAAGTAATTGATCAGATTTATCTAAAAAATGACTAACCTTCAACTAAAAAGTGATCAGGTTCATTCAAAAAAATAAATGTTATTTTTTCTATAAATGCGATATATAATTAGAAACGGAGGGAGTACCTTCGATTCACAGTCAAAATAATTGAAAAGGATTTCAAAAATTATAATTAAATAGAAAAGGATTTCAAAAATTATAATTAAATAGAAAGGGTAATAACAACATACTCCTAACACAATATATGTATACACCTATCACAATTTTATGATGTATACACCTATCACAATTTTAGGAATTTGGTGATGTATATACCTCACAATATGTATATACCGTGATGTATATACCTAACACAATGTATGACGTATATACCTATCAAAAAAAAAAGTTTCAAATACTCGTACATAAAAAGTGCAGAAACATTTCGCACAATAAAACAGTAAAAACTAAAGTTCATTTTATTGCCACTAATGCAAACAAAGAAATTGATTAATTAATATTATTAGAGTTAAGATGAAAATGAACGAAAAAAATACTCATTTAATAATATTTAAAGAAAAATATAAATTGAGCCAAAAAAAAGTTTAAGTTTTAAAACTTATGATAATTATAAGGTCGATATAGAATTACAGTGATATGGATACACGCCTCTCAAGCACATATCTTATCGATAAGTATTCTTTCCGTTTCATATTATAAGATATTTTGATTTTTTTTCATACAGATTAAGAAAAATCATAAATTAATTATTTTTTAATATTTCAATGCAAAATATACTATTATTTTTATAGGAAAAGGTCGTACAGGACGAGTTTTAATCTTATTTGAGTAAATAGGACAAGAAAAAAATGCATTGGTTGTAAAGGACAAAAAGTAATATGTATCCAAAAATACCCTTAATTTTTCCTTTTCAAATATATGCCTTTATTTATAATAAATGGCGGTTTTTTTCTTCCAAAAATGAATTAAATGTTGTTTGAGTAACTGCAAATCAGATTATTTCCTTTTTTAATGCCATTATCAAGGAACACCATATTTACAGAACATGAAACAATTAATCTATACAGAGCATTATGAGGTTACTGTATATACAATTGAATCTTCTTAACATCTGATATCTACTTGTACGTATACTACAACTAACAAATGTAAAGACAATCACCACCTCTCCTTTCCCTCTTTTGGTGAGATTTCTTCGACCTCAAACTAAGAAAATCCTCCTATGAGTAGTCCCTCTCATCGGCTTCGGAAACTCACTACTACTACAGTCATCATCTCTGCCACCATCATTTCCTTCTTCATCTGCTTTTCCGGAACAAATCTTCATTAGCTGAATGGACAATCGCCCTGCTGCATGCGTCTATAGTTGTGGTTGTTGAATCACACAAAATTCATTACATCAGTTATTCGATCAAGAAAAAATGGTTTGTTTCAATCAAAGAAAATGGCAATGTCGTAACATACATATTCCAGTCGAAATAGGTTTGTATAAAGCACAAGGCATTGAAATCGGTTTGTATCAGGCAGAAGGCGTCGAAATAGGTTTGTATCAGCACAAGGCGCCGCACTCTTTCAATGTAATTCTTATCGTCCACGGATGTCCATGGTTTTCTGGCTGACTCGCATTCATATAGCTCGATCAGTTTACGCTTTATCTCGCTATTCGCGATACAATGCACTAGCAAAAGCAAGACAAAAACATGTTTACTACTAAGCATCAATGACTGAATTTCAAGGCTTAGAGATGAAAGAGAATAAAAAGGGCAGAAGACACTAGAAAAGAATATACCTGTTCGACAATTCTAAGTATCAACTTGTCCAATCTGAAAAGTATGTATGATTCTGGTCCAAGAATAGTATGACACTCATCCTCAAACTATTCAAAATAATGTAGTAACAGTTCAAAAAAATGTAGTAACAATGCATAAGTAGTAGCTGTCTAAAAATTGAAGTGACGATTCAAAAAAATGTAGTTAAAATTATAAAAAAAAAGTAGTAACATTTGACAAAAATGTAGTAACAATACTTTCCTTACACGACCCCTTTTTTGTATTACATTGTCGGTATTATCATCAAGTGCATGCAGAACTTTCCATTAGGTATCTAAGAAGACAGGTTGTAAATTCACAGAATGAACACACTGATGTGTACAAACACACCGTATTATTTCATTGAAATGTAGTAACTCAATGTTGGACGTAGTAACACATTTTAAAAACACAAGACAAGTTGTAACTCCCTTGCTTTAGGTATCACCCATGGCAAGTTGTACATTCACACACTCAACACACTGATATGTATAAACACACAATAAAATTGCATTGAAATGTGGTAACCCACTGATTGACGTCGTAACACATGTAAAAAATCTCAGTACTATCTCATTGAAATGTAGTAACTCACTGCTGGACGTAGTAACACATTCTAAAAACACAAGACAAGTAGTAACTCAATTGTCCTAGGTGTCACCCAAGACAATTTGCACATTCACACACTCAACACATTGATATGTACAAACACACAGTAAAGTTGCAAGCAAAATGTAGTAACCCTGAGATAGACGTAGTAACACCTGTACAAACTTTTCAACCCAGTACCGATTATGTATTAAAAATGGATCAGTTGAATGAAAAACCAACTACGCAATTGATTTCTGAGTAATTGTAATGGACATGCACAACTCGTTTCAGAACTCAATTCAGAATATTCGGAATTCGATTCAAATTAAAACCCTAATTTACTCAACTCCCAATCGAACCGCAAAATTTGAATTTCTCACAGGCAACGCGAAATAAATCATATCGGAGGGAATTAAAAGCAAACATTTCTCGATTTTTGGCTGTATGAGAAGAGATTTTACACTTACTCGGTGTTACTTCTTTTCCGTTTGCCTTCGCCGTGTCCTCCCCTCAATGGGTTTCTTGCTCGCCGGAAAATATGGTTTTTCCTTTAGAAATGGAAGGAAAATCAAAGAGTGAGGAGCCCAGAGTGTATGGACTCTTTTTGATCGGTTCAACTGCCTCTGCATCAAACACATTTACAGATGGTGCCGGTGGTAGTTAAGGCCCCTTGGAATTCCCGATATGAAACTGCCCATCTTTGGAAGAATAAAAGGAATAAATTTCATTGCATTTATTTGGCCGAATTTGCTGTGAAAAATAAATAATAGCTTATATTATCATTAAGGTTGTTTTTGTACATCTTTATTTTTTTTGTCCTTCTTAACCAATTTCTTTTTTTTTTGTCCTATTTCCTCATTTTACATCTTATTTTGTCCTGGAGGCCCACTACCCCTTATTTTTAGGGTCCTTTATAGGAAAAATTAGGGAATAATCCAGTTTTTACTACTTAATTAAGTTTTAATCCACACTCATTTTTTAGTTGCAATAAGAACATATTTTTTTGTCATGGACCATTTTACCCTTATTTTCAATTACCGCTTCTACTACTTCATCGCCTAAAAACATTTCGGAACCTAATCGAGGTCGTAGGATTTCGCTTACGTAATTCTTTTCCTCTTATTCTTTGTTTCTGAATCAGTTTTGATCTCTTGTTTAACTAATGGATCTTCTGATTTAGTTGATTTTAAGGAAATGAATCAATTGCTCGTACTCAGATCTGGGGCGGAAGCTGATCCGCCTGTGGATCAGGCAATCACTAAAAAGGTCGTGCTAGAAGCGATTGAGCTGGGCTATCGGCATTTCGATACAGCTGCCTTTACAACTCGGAGCAACCTCTTGGTGAAGCAATCATTGAGGCAATTGAGAATCCCTTTGATGGTCTCCCACCAGGTAATCAAAATCTTCTTTTATTCAGCAATGGTTAAAGAAACAGAGTCCCCTCTCATGTGCACATTTGATAAAGACATAGAAAGTGGATAAATGTAACTTGCATGTATTCTTCGGTCAAATCTACTAACCTAAAGCTGCATCTTTTCATGGACATATGATATTTATGTGAAGATCTTTGTAATTGCCTCGATAATGAATCCAAGGAACACCACTTGAAAACCTGTGTGATACTCCTAAGCAATGTGAGAGAAGGAAACTAGTAAAAAAATCCTAAGTAAGCTAGGGAATAAAAGAAGGCGCCTCATCCATGGGCCTTTCTAGTGTTTCTTGTGTTATCTAAAGCCCACAAGGTAATTATTAAATAAAAACCAGCATAAAAATAGTAAAAAAAAGCCCAAATAATCCTAATTAATGGCGTCACACTTAAATGGACCAGCCTTATTGACAGAACAATTAAATAAAAGACTTCCTTGCAATTTATCCAGGCCATCTTTGTTGTCTTCAAGCCCAATAGCATAAATGGTGCATTTAACGGGCTGTTCTTCTTCCGACTTGGGCTGCTCTTGCTCCAAATAAATATTTATGATCAAATTATTCAAAGCCTCACGCATTCTCTTCTTTTGGAGCCTCGTCATAGGCCCATCTCGAATCACAAGATGATCAGTCGGCTGCTTCGGGGCCAAAGGGTCGGGAACCTCACTCGGGATCGTATCATTCCCTCCCGGTTGCGAAGGATCTATCCTCAGATCGTAAGGATTGTCAAAGGGCATCAAATCAGCCACATTAATCGAATTGGAGATGCCACAATCTTCGGGAATTGCAATCTTGTAGACGTTGTTGTTGATCTGCTCCATCACCTCAAAAGGTCCATCACCACGAGGATGTAACTTGGATTTCCACTGTTTGGGAAATCGATCTTTGCGATAATGCAGCCAAACCCAATCGCCAGGTTCAAAGATAACTTCCTTGCGGCCCTTATTTGCTTGCTTCACGTACCGAGCCGTTGCGCTTTCCACATTCTTCCGAGCCTGCGCATGCAACTCTTTTACCAATTCAGCCTTTGCGTCACCATCCAAGCTAACCTGCATGCCTGCGGGCAAAGGAGCCAAAGAAAAAGGCGTATCGGGTTGAACCCATATACAACCTCGAAAGGGGTAAAACGAGTAGCAGAATGTTCACAACGATTATAAGCAAATTCAACAAACGGCAAATAATTTTCCCAATTCCGCAAATTCTTTTGAACAACGGTACGAAGAAACTGACCCAAAACACGATTAACAACCTCAGTTTGACCATCCGTTTGGGGGTGATACGCAGTAGAATATAACAATTTAGTACCCAAACGCTGCCATAAAACTCTCCAGAAATGACTTATAAACTTCATATCGCGATCACTCACAATAGTACAAGGCACCCCATGTAAACGAACAATTTCTCTAAGGAATACATGAGAAGCATCATTCGTTTTAGAACAAGCAATAAAATGCGCCATCTTAGAAAATCTATCCACAACCACAAAAATAGAATCCTTACCGCTTTTAGAATGAGGTAATCCCATTACAAAATCCATAGATAAATCAGTCCAAGGTGACGTGGGAATAGGTAGTGGCGTGTACAAACCATGAGGGGCTGATTTCGACTTAGCATATTTGCACACAATACAAGCATCACAAAAACGGGTAACATCACTTCTCATTTTAGGCCAATAGAAATATGACTTAAGCATATCCAGCGTTTTAGTGACACCAAAATGACCTATAAGACCACCATTATGTGTCTCACGAACAAGTAATTCACGTATGGAACATTGGGGAATACACAAAGCATGCTCACGGTATTAAAAAACTTCACTCCTATAAAACTTCTCATTGGTCGACTCACTAATGGCAGCAAACGGTTTAGCAAAATCAGGATCCACGACATACAATTCCTTAAGGAATTCAAACCCGCGAAATTTAGTCTGCATTGTAGTGATTAAAGTGTATCTACGAGACAATGCATCAGCTACCACGTTATCTTGGCCTTTTTTATATTTAATCACATAAGGAAAAGACTCAATAAACTCCATCCAACGAATATGCCTTTTACTCAATTTACCTTGGCCCTTAAGGTATTTAAGTGACTCGTGATAAGTGTGGATAATGAACTCCCTAGGCTCAAATAGTGCCGCCATGTGTGAAGACACCGAACTAATGCATACAACTCCTTATCATAAGTAGCATAATTTAAGTGAGGGCTTTTCAATTTCTCACTATAATATTCAATAGGCCGACCCTCTTGAATAAGCACACCACCAACACCCACACCCGAAGCATCACATTCAATCTCAAAAGCTTTATTAAAAACAGGTGAAGAAAGTATGTGGGCTGAAATTAAACGAGTTTTAAGAGTTTTGAAGGACTCCCGTTGCTTTGGTCCCCAATGAAATGAGACATTTTTCTTTACCAACTTGTTAAGTGGTGCTGCAATTGTAATGCCCCAATTTTTTAGAATTGGGTACATTCGGGATTCTATAATATTTTCAAATTCTGATCACTATTTTCACCATTATCAAGTTCATTGTATTTTTCTACATGCGTAAATTTAATGTTCATATGAGTATATATTAATTATTTCTATAATGAATATTTTTTTCTCTTGACTTTATGAAATTTCACGATTTTAACAACTATATAGACAATATGATTTACAAATTATTATTTTCACTAAATATTATTAAACAATAATTGTGTATTAGTTATTTTAATTAAAGATAATTAATCTTTTTAAGAGTTGATTTGACTTCATCTTTCTTAGACTCCTATATGTTGCAAAGATGACAATAAAAACAATTAATAAACCATGATAAGCGTTATAGCACTGAAGTGTAAGCTTGGAAAATGTAGGTTTTTGTAACCGTAGGTTTTAATTAATGGGCATCTTCATTCCTAAGCTTACCTTTTGGAGTCTAATTAAGCGTATATATATTTCCATTTCCCTTTGATACATGTACACATGAGTTGAGGAGAAGTTAAAAGTCTTTGGTCATTCCCTCTTTCTGTACCTACAATTTACTTTTGATATTTCTTTCAGTACTCCACAAATACATGTCTATCATTCTTCTATGGAAGAAGCTGATTATTTTTCCTCATAGTGTAGTTTTTTGTTTGTAGCAGTAAACCTTTAAAGTTAGGTTTGTCTCTTGATCTCTTACGGCAATCACCATTTTCTCACCAAATGGCCGCCAACTTCAAGTCTTATAAATCGTTTATTTCCGACAATCGGAACCACCATCACCACCACGTTTAATCATCAAATTTCAATCCAATATATGTAGTAGCTACGTACGCCTAGCTACTTTCCGCAATAACGGCTTTGTTACCTCTGCTAGCGGGTGCAGTTCCACCGATCTTGACCAACGACAACCCCCGCCAATTTTACCTACGTTAAACCATCTCTTGTTAGTCACCGAAGTGAAGCTGAAATCACACCACACTACTGCCGCCATGTATGACCACCCAGATCCTTCATACACCCATCTCTGTCATACACTTTCGATTCAAATACAATGTTAATTTTAGTCATCCCCACCACCATCAAGCTGAATGGAACAATTAAATGGGAATGGAGTCTCTATTATTCTTGTGGTGTAGCCAAGGTGTTACAGGGAAAATTATTTTAGTGTCGTGGTATGGATGTGGAAATCTATGGAATTAGGATGCACGCATGAAGCCATGAGGGAAAGGTTGACACGGACTAATGGAATTTAGACAAGGAAATGCACCGAACGCGTGGGTTGTGTTATTGAATGGTTCATTCGTGGAGCATAAAAAAAAAGTAATAGCCAAAGTTTAGTACTCGGCAGTGAAATAGCTCGGATGCATATCGAATGAACTTTTAAACTCGAAAGTCATTTTCCAATGATTTCTTTAAAATTAAACGACTTGATTTGAGCTAGTGCACATTTTTATAAATAAGTAAAACTGATACTTGGAATTGATGGATACTACTTGCTGGCTCGCTCGCTCGTGGCACAAAAGTGTCAAAGCTCTGGTGGCTAGGGGGATTAGAGTTACTGCTCTATGAGAACGGCTAGTCACCGGTCTCGGGGCCTCTTGACTCGAAGTCTTTCCGATAGTAGGTAGAGTGCTCACTCGTAAGAGTGGGGACGGTACCTTTTCCCCGAAAATTCATGCTACAGCCGGGAAAGCAAGGGCTGATGGTTGGTGTGTGGGTCCTAGGGCATGGACAGGGTTGGCTGGAGCCGTGTAGGAGGTTTGCACGGTGAAGGTTGATTCTTTTCCCTGACAATCGGCCGGAGTTGTCAGGCATGGCTAGTTCTCGTGGAGTGCGGTTGAAATCCACATGGTAAAACGGTGTTTGGGCAGTACTTGACTCATCAACTCGGCCAAAACTGGTGCTTGTAAATAAAACTTGACATGATTTCTTAATGTTCGTGCACTTAAATGTTAAAATGGTTATTCTTTTTATTTGTTCTATCGGTTAATAAAAGACTTCCGCTAATATTTCTAAAGTTGAACAAGATATTTTATTTTTATATTATTATATATATATAGTATAACACTTGCACACGTGGCTCATACCAGCCCTTTGCTGACGCCTCATTTTTCTTGTTCCTTTGTTTTTTTTTCCTTTTATAAATACATATATACAGGTTTATGATGGAGGGAAAAATAAGAGTTTAGGCGAATATATTGTTCGAAAACCGAGTAAAGGGGAAAATGGAACGTGTTGCGCATCCTAAAATAGTTAATTACAACTATTGTATTTCATTTGTGGAATTATTGTAATGTAATTAATTATTGAAGTAATAGTATTCATTTGTGGATTTAGTGAATTATTTTGCAGATTTATTTTATTATATTGGGAATATAGTCTTTTTATTGAAGTCGCGGCGAGAGCTTCGCAACCCCTCCTAGTATGACCTCAATGGACCTAGGGGTCGGGAGTAAGATATTACAGCAATGCTACTGAAATCCTGCACAAAGCGCCTATAGAAGCTTGCCAAGCCATGGAAACTATGAACTTCCGCGGCTGTTTTTGGTTCGGGCCATTCCTTGACCGCCTTGATCTTCTTTTGATCAACTTCAACACCCTGTGCACTCACAACAAAACCAAGAAACATGACTCTATCCATGAATAAGTACACTTTTAAGGTTAGCATACAATCGAGCATCACGAAGTGTTTCTAAAACAGCCCTTAGGTGACTCACATGTTCTTCTAAGTTATGGCTATAAATGAAGATGTCATCAAAATAAACAACCACAAACTTACCAATAAAGTCCATAAGTACTTCACTCATTTATCGCATAAATGTGCTAGGTGCATTAGTCAATCCAAAAGGCATTACAAGCCACTCATATAAACCAAATTTAGTTTTAAACGCTGTTTTCCACTCATCACCCTCACGTATACGCACTTGATGATAGCCACTTTTTAAATCAATTTTAGAAAATATTTGCGCACCACATAGCTCATCTAGCATATCATCTAAACGGGGAATAGGATGACGATACTTGATAGTAATTTGGTTTATAGCACGACAATCCACGCACATGCGCCAAGTCCCATCTTTCTTAGGCACCACAATCACCGGTACCGCGCATGGGCTCATGGACTCTTGTTTTTTGCCATTTTCCAACAGCTCTGTCACTTGCCGTAGAATATCCTTGGTCTCTTCCGGGTTTGCTCGATAGGCTGGTCGGTTGGGTAATGTAGAACCTGGGATGAAATCAATCTGGTGCTCCATGCTTCTCAATGGCGGCAATCTGCTTGGCTCCTCCTCGGAAAGATATCCGCAAACTCCTGCAATAAAGACACCACAACACTAGGAAGAGAATCCTTTACGTCAGAAATAAGCATAAAACATGGGGAGGGGTGGGGAGGGGGGTTCAGCCTCTCTATAAATAAAGAGGAAGGGGGTAGTGCTATCTTCAATAGCACGAATGACCTCACCAGCCCTAATGTAGAATGATCCTAGCACTCGCTCACTTTTTCTCTTCACCGCTTTTTTTCTCCCTCGGTACTAATGGCGCCCTCCCTCACTTTTAACTTTTTGACTTTATTTTTCCCCTCATATGGTACTAAAGCACCCTCCCTTACCTTTGCATTTACAACTTTTATTTTTCCCTCCACTCGAGTTCGCACGCCCTCTTTATTTTTCTCTCCCGTCTCAACTTTTTCTTTTTCTTTTTTCGACCGATCTCCCTCTTTTCTTTCTTCTGCCTCTCCATCCGAAGCCAATTTAAGTTGGTCTTTATGAGCTTCCTCCGGTGATAAAGCACGAAGTATGATGTTTTTCCCCTTATGTCGCAGCGTATAAGTATTTGCATACCCATCATATATAACCTTCCTATCAAATTGCCACGGTCGTCCCAATAGAATATGTCCAACATGCATGGGAACTACATCACATAAAACCTCGTCATCTAGCCTTCCAAGATTAAATGAAATCAAAGCCTGCTTGGTCACACTAATTTCTCTGACGTCATTCAGCCATTGTAGCTAATACGGTTGAGGATGGGGTATCGTAGGAATAGACAAACTCGAGACAAATCCAGCACTTATGACATTTGTACATCTCCCCGGATCAATACTCATTAAGCAAACCTTGCCACTAACTAAGCACCGCGTATGAAAAATATTTTCCCATTGTAAGTTATCCTCTGCCTTCACTACACTACTTAACGCCTTTTTTATCACGTATGCTGACTGATATACATCTCCACCCACCGGATCTTGCTCAAAATCATCCGCACTATCACTTTCCACCTCATCCGAAGCCGAGACATAACTCCTCTCATCAACAGCCTCTCCAATTACCAAAATACGTCGTTTGAAAGGGTATTGGGCAACAATATGGCCCATACCATGACACTTATGACACCGTATTTCATGAGATGGTTTGGAGGTCGTTGCAACTCCTTTCCCTTTATCATTCTCCCTCGGCCTAGAGGCTTCCCTTGGTGGAAAAATGGGCTGTTTTGGGGCTGCTTGAGAAAATTTAGAGGGTTTTACTTTAAATTGGAAAGTACGGAAACCAGAAACATCTCAGGACGGTTTAGAGTAGGCGGCTTTTTGACGCTTTATTTGCTTTTCATGAGTCACGGCCGAATGTAACATATCATCCAAAGTGGCACACTGCCGCAACTCAACTCGATTCGCAATACCCAATCGTAAGCCCGTTAAGAAACGCTGCATAGTCATCTCCTCTTCCTCTTCAACCTTGGCTTTGGCCAAGAGAGTGACCAATTCTTGATAATAATCATCCACTGAACGCTCTCCTTGCTGAATAGTTTGCAACCGACGATAGTACTCGCGATAAAACGAAGGAGGAACAAAACGCTTCCTCATTTCCCGTTTCAAATCCCTCCATGTACATATATCCCTCTCACCATTTTTACGCCTCATAAAATTAATTTGCTTCAGCCACACCATAGCATACCCCGTAAATTCATAATTATTACATGCAAAAATCTGCTCCAACTTTGACTCCCACTCAAGATAAGCATCCGCATCAATAGAACCGGAAAAGGGAGGCAATTTCATCTTAACTTGCCTCATGTTGTTATCAACTTGATCATTCTCATCATCAACACCAGCATCATCATCCCCAATTACAACTCGGTTGTTTACCGCCCTATTTGCCTTATTACCTCGAACAACCTGTTGACCCGCACCCTCTGGTATCCGTGCATTTAAGGCCTGAAGTTGTGCCATCATGGCATTCATGGTCTCACGTATTTGTGCTCGTTCCTCAATACTACGCAAATTCTCCTGTTTTTGGCTCTCAATAAACACTTTAATATCCCGTAGGGATGTTCCCTGTGATCCACTATCTTCCCCATCCGACGACATTGTTACCACAAGCTCAAATCCTCACAACTCTCGTGTTTGCACTCTCCCTCTTTCTCAGTCGTAGGAATACCCTTTGCAAACAAATCAGAATAACGAGCAACTTGAGTAGTAATTCTAAAACCAACAACCTAGACTAGACAACTAGGGTTCGGTTTGAAATTTTGGTGAAGGAAACAAGGTTTGAAGGAACAGAGTATAAGAGGTGAAGTAATTAAACTCAGCTCGGCCTATTTGAAGAGTTCTCGTTTTTTTTTTTGTAACTGAACCGAACTGATTAAATTAAAATAATCAGAATTAGGTCAGGTTTTTTTTTTGACTAGTGCCGGCTGAACGAGAAATATATCACAGGAAACAAACAAATCAATTAGGGTTCTAGGCTGATGTTACACGGCTGCACAAACAAATCAAATAAGGAACGTTGGATATATATTTTTGACGATGAACACAGGTTAACTGAAAAGGGACGATCAGGTTCAGCTATTTGCAAGCAAGAGCGCAGACAACAAGAACGATAGATCAAGAAACGAAAAAAAAAACTGAATCTTTTTTTTATTATGAGATGCAACGATTCAGGCAAGGAGCAGAAAGAAGAAAATAACGCAGGGTTATAAAAAATTTTTTTGAGCAATGATGATGCGAACTACAAGAACAAATTAACGAACAAGAAAAAAAGGTTTTGGTTTTTTTTTTGGATGATGAACGATGCAAAGAAAAGAAAACAAGAACATGTATATATATATATATATATATATATATATATATAGAATAAGAATGAAAACTAAACAAGAAAATTAAACGGGGATATTTGATACCTTAGTCGCTGAGCTCTGCTACCAACTGATGTGATATGTGCCCAAGAAATAACTAAGGGACCAATCAGGAGCTATGGAAAACCTAGACCTAGCGTCTCCGACCTAGGACCGAGGCTAAGAACACACAACGTTTCGCTCACGACGCTGGTTCGTTCTTAAAAGGTGTCTTCTTTACGACGAAGAGAAAACTCACTTACAAGTGATTAGTTAAGCCGACTCGACTTAAGAAATGTTTTCACTGAAATCTCAATAATAATCTGTGTTCTTTATAATGATAATAGCATGCCTATATATAGGCTACAAATAAAAGACTAGTGATACTCCTAAGCAATTTGGGAGAAGGAAACTAGTAAAAAATCCTAAGTAAGCTAAGGAATAGAAGAAGGCGCCTCATCCATGGGTCTTTCTAGTGTTTCTTGTGTCATCTAAGCCCACAAGGTAATTATTAAATAAAATCTAACATAAAAATCGTAAAACAAGCCCAAATAATCCTAATTAATGGCGCCACACTTAAATGGACCAGCCTTATTGACAGAACAATTAACTAAAAGACTTCCTTGCAATTTACCCATGCCCATCTTTGTTGTCTTCAAGCCCAATAGCATAAATGGTGCATTTAACGGGTTGTTCTTCTTCCGACTTGGGCTGCTCTTGCTCCAAATAAATATCTATGATCAAATTATTCAAAGCCTCACGCATTCTCTTCTTTTGGAGCCTTGTCATAGGCCCATCTCGAATCACAAGATGATCAGTCGGCTGCATCGGGGCCAAAAGGTCGGGAACCTCACTCGGGATCGTATCATATAGTTTTTAATAGAAACTATGAAACAAATGAAATAGCTAGAAATGTCAAAAATATTACTTCAAAATGTTTCTGATGTGAGCTAAGTAAATCTGTTTGTGTCTTAAAGATTCAAAGTTTTGAGTTTGATATTGGTGTTAGAGGCAGGAGTGGTTCTGGAGATTGCGCATTTAAGTATATAAACTAAATATGAGGCAAGAATGGTTCTAGGATATCCTATTTATGATGCACGGAGCTTCCATTCATACTAATATGAAGCTGCACTTTTGATGAAATTTTGGGGCTGAATGATTGGGTTTTTAAGGTTCCCAATTGAGTTGCGCCGGAGTGATGTCTTTGGATTTTTAGTCTCTTTATCCTCCAGTGGACAAATTTTTATGGCATCAATTTGAAGATTTGAACTTGGTGTTTATGTAGCCGGAGTGGAGCTGAATTAATCATGAAGATGAAGTTTTTACTTCTTGAGGTTGAGTGATGTGCTATTGTTGATGATTAAGGGAGTAAAGCTCTTAGAATTGAAATGAAGCTGAATTTGATTAAATGAGCTGAAGATGTGATCGGTCTGAATAGAGAAAATGGAATGAGATCAATGCTATTAAATGTACAAGAAATCATCTTCTAAAGCTAAGTACTCACTCTTAATCTATCTTTGATTTATTGCTATGATTCAAGCACACTTAAATGATTGATAAACGAATCAAGTAAAGCTGAAAATTGATGAACGAAGATGCTTTGTTATTTTGCTGAATTGTGAGTTTATACGGCTGATCTTAATGCTATATATTGAGATACTTGGCTGAATTTGTGACATATGTGTGCCTTGAAGCAGTACCTTGAATTGAGCCTTAAATGAGCCTTATATAAGGCAGATATTAAGCTATTTTGAGGATGTTCTTGAGTCGGTCTTCGGATGATGTACGTAAATGGAGTAATGCCTTAAGTGTGTTGTTCACTTGGTTCATATCATTAAGTTTTCCAACACACTAGTTTTGGGGGATATTCTTATTCTTATTCTTGTGTTACGATACTTTGTTACTGTTACTAATACTGATTCTGATACTGTGTTACTGATATTGTATGCTCCTTCTCTTATTTTTAATACAAAATGCAGTTCAATGTGGATGCAATTGAAGTAAATGGAGAAAATGCAACTACATTGTTTGAGTTTATGAAGAAAGGCAACAAGTTCAATGGACTTTTGCAAAGTTCCTAGCCAGTTGATATATAAGAATGGGCAGCGTGTTCCCCATCAGAGCTTCCATTTGAGGGAGTCCAAAGAGCTTGGGGAATGATGTACTTGATGTTGTTGCAGCTAATAGATTTTTTCTTGGTACTTTAGTTTATTTTCGGAGCTTTCGTTTTGTCTTGCTGATGCTTCTTCCCACATGTTGGTGGTTTTCTTGCAGTAAATGAGACAAGTACTATATGTTCATTATAACCATATATATTTTTGCATTCCGGAAACTATTAGTATTATATTTAAATGTTTTAGATTAGACGTGATGCTATTGAACCTTGAACTACATATGTTACTGTTACTATTTTACTGATACTGTGTTATTGTAAATGCTGCGATTAAATTCGGCTTTCAAAAATTACGTCGGAAGGGTATCGTATGAGATCTCAAAATGAAGAGAAAAAAAATATAACTTTGGTGAAAGAATTTTGATGATCGGTATTCTAAATCAAAAGTTACGGCCGTTTATAAGAAAAATACTCCGATTAATGCAAATATTTTTCCGCTTTCAAAATATATGTCGGAAGCGTATCGTGTCAGATTTCAAAATAAAGAGCAAAAAGATTATATGAATTTTGGTGAAATTTTTTTTATGATCGGAGATCTAAATCAAAAGTTACGATTGTTTAAAAAAGAGATCGAATAATAGAGGATTTTTAAATAAAAAAACAAACCTGGCAGTTAAAAAAAAAGGAAAGAAAGAAAGAAGAGAAGAAGCAGCAACGTTCCGGCTTGGGCTAAATTACAATTTTAGTCCTGTAACACGTTTTGCAATTTTGGTCCTGGTTTTTCTGATGACAATTTTAGTCTTTTAAATGGTCTTTTTTTAACAAAAAAAGTCCTGAACACCGAAAAATGCTGATTGGACAACTTTTCCGACCGCATATCATGCCATGTCATCCTATTTTATCCACATCAGCATTTTTTCTTCTTAAAATTAAATAAATCCCTTTCCCACGTCACCTTCATTTTATTACATTAAAAAATTATTTCCCTAAATCAACCTTAATTTAATAATACATCAAATCCAAAATAAAATTCCCCTCTTCCGACATAACCCTCCTTCCCCTGACAGAGTTGCAATTGGCCGGCTCCATTACCCCTAATTTCTCTACAAAATCCCTAATTTCTCAACAAAATCCCTACCATATATTCTCTGCTTCCTGTTCGAAATTGAATCGATGAATTGGATGAAGAAATAGCCTTCATAACCAATCGACCACATTCTTGATGAGGTTTAACTCCGGTTGTTTCAAGCCCAGTAATTGAAGTCAACGGAGGTGAAAAATAGCTAAAATGTCGATTGATTTCTTTTATTTTTGAGGATGAAGATAGCCTTGTTTTTCAATTGAAATATTAGATAAATCTTCAATAATTTCATCAATGTTGCTTCCAATTTCGCTGCCTAAGCTCTCAGTACACATTTCCAAGTTTTTTGTGCTTACATTTAAAGAAGATTGCTTTATTAAAGGATTAACATACACTTGCTCTGTTTCCACCGCCCCACCGTCATTTGTCGGTTGTGATGGGTGGCATTAGAATTTTCGATCGCTAATAAGAAGCTGCTCCACCCCAAATCGGCATTATCATCGCCCTTTCCACCGTCGGAGTCAGCATCATCTTTTTCCAGTGGATTATGAACTGAAATGGGCTGGGAATTTCTTGAATCTTGGTGAGTCAGATTTTCAAATGAGAGTTGTGGTTCAACACATGAGGGAAATTCTTGGCAGATAATTGAGGACATTTTGTTGTAGAAGAAGAAACAGAGAGGAGAAATTACAGGGGGGGCAATAGCAGGGTAAAAAAGAAAATAGATTTTCAGGTGGGTAGAAAAGGGTTAGGGATTTGCATATTGAAGAAGCCATAATACCTGATTGCTTCGAATATTTCTGCAAATTTTGTGCATATTTGGAGAAAGATCTAAGCAATTTGCAGCTATTTTTATTATTATAAGAAACGTGAGGGATGAAGACGTGAGGCGAAGAAGACGATTTGAGGGGAAGGGGTTTGTTTGTCGGAAGAGGGGGGTTTTGGATTTCGGAAATGATAGTGCCACACCCGTGTGTGCCACATCCGGCCACATCGAATGATCTGCACCGTTGATCGGTGTTAGATCTATATTATAATATAGATCTAACACCGATCAATCGCGTGCGATCATCCGATGTGGCGGATGGCGCGCGCACACGGGTAATGTATATGCAGATAGAGCTGCTTTTGGATTTATTTAATAAATGGTAGACTTTTTTTATTTAATAAGCAAATAAAGGGTGACATGGCAATTTTATTTTTTAATTTAAAAAAAACTGATGATGTGGATAAAATAGGATGACATGGCATGATATTTGGCCGGAAAAGTTGTCCAGTCAGCATTTTCCGGCGTTCAGGACTATTTTTGTAAAAAAAACCACTTAAAGAACTAAAATTGTCATCGGAGAAAAACGAGGACCAAAATTGCAAAACGTGTCCAGTTACAGGACTAAAACTGTAATTTAGCCTTCCGGCTTGTAGCAAAACAGCAAATTGGTTATTATCTGCGTCCAACATGGATCGATATGTAAGGATATTTTTGTTCGTCTAATTTTTTTTTGTCTTTTTTACAAATTTTCTTTTATTTTGTGTCATATTTATTTATTTTATATTAAAAAATGGATTTTAGGTTGTTCTCTCTTTATAATATTGAATTGTTTAGCGTGAAATTAAAAACAATGCACTGAAATCTTGTATTGAAATGTGAGGAAAACTTATATTTTGAGACACCACTAAAAAGTTAAAAAGATTTATATTGTGTGAAGGAAGGAGTATCAACTAGTGATCGATAATTTAGATGAAGAGCGTATCTCAATTTTTTTTTCTTTGGAAGCATATTTCAATTTGGCCGGTTAAAAACGTGCAACAAATGTATAGATTTTTTTTTATATTAACTAATTTTAAAAAAGATACTCCCTCCGTTTTTTTTTAACTGTCACATTTGATGTTATTTTCTGGATGGATCTGGTCACTTTTTAGCTTATGGTTAGTCATTTTTTGGATGAACCTGGTCTCCGCATGTGACAGATAAAAAAAAAAAAACAGAGGAGTAGAAAATATAGTTTTTTTTTATTATAAAACTAATAGAAAATAGGGGAGTGATACATCTACTACTATTTTTACCACAACATCCAACACAACACAATTAACATCATTCATTTTGTGGGGACCCATCACAATAAAATTAACATCATTTTAATCCATGGACCTATGACATGTAGTGAAAAATACATTACACAAATATGTAGTGCATATATCATTTCCCTAGAAAATATAGTTGAAACTTAAAACTTCTCTTCTCCATCATATAATGACTCATAATGTCGACATTATTACTCTTACCAAAAAGGGCGGGACACAACCATATTATGTTACTATGCGGTTCAAGAGAATATATATTCGTAGGGAGAGTGATAGGGGCACATAAATTATCCCCCGAACATCTCCCGAAAACCCCATCTTGCGGCTAACACATTTTTCTTTCTCCTAATTCTTTTGTTTTCAATAATTTGCATTGATGGGATTCAAATTCGGTTATGTTTGTGTGCAACTTGTCGGTTCCTCCATCATTTTCGTATTAGTAGACTTTTACAACCGACCTGACCCACATTAATATAATAAAAAAGGCCATTTTTTTTATTTGAACAATTGCTAGACACGAAAAATATGTACAGATTAGAGGAATTTTTTTTTCCACTCGTTAAAAAACAACTTTCGTGGAAGGAGGTATCCTCCGAGACGCTAATGAGCGGATCATACGTAGCTTTTCGAGGAAACAAGAAGGAGGGTTTGTGCTAATCGGAGAGGCTCTCGCTATATACCATGCCTTGTTTTTTGCTCTCACATGTGGTTTCTCAGAGTCATTTTTTACGGAGACTCACTTCTGAACCATAATCGCCAGACCAACCCGTCTGAAAATCTTTCGCCGGTTTGCAAGGACGCAGGCATGTCTAATTACAGGGGGCTAAGCCCACCCGGATAAAAAGATATTGCACTAAAATATCTACGTAGTCCAGTTTGATCCATAAAATATTCTTAATTTAGCCCACCCGACGAACTCGATATAGTCCATTAGCACATCCCAAATTAAAATTTTGGCTCCGTCCTTGACGGTTTGGTAGTATTATAGAAGATTGTCGTCAGCTGATGCCAGCATTTGCTTCAGTTTCATTTTCTTTTGTTAAAAGGCAAGGAAACATTATTGCCTACTTTTTAGCTAGAGAATGTCTTTATCTTGTTGAATGTGTGGAATGTGGTTCCACCCCTCATTCTCATGTTATTCGTGCTTGTATTGCAGACTTTGATTAGTAAATAAATCATTTTAGCCAACAAAAAAAAAAAAAAAAAAAATAACAACTTTATTTGTCTATTATTTTTTCTTTCACAATATCAAATTTTTTTTTTGGGATCTCACAATATCAATGCTTAAACCCCTAAAAAAATCTATGAATTAAGGTGGATAACCACCAATTTCCTAGTTAACACGGCAAAAAAAGATAAAGGATTATAAAGAAAAAATTAACTTGATAATCCAACAATACCCCTACTCCATAAAATAGCACACATATTCATTAAAAAAAATTCAACATAATACACCACCAATCATTAAAAAAAATCACACCTAATCACTAAAAAAAATAAATCCACAGTGATTTCTAGCCCATCACACCAAATTTGTCTTTCAACAAATAACAACACTTTTCGTGATTTCTAGCCAATCACACCAAATTTGTCTTTCAACAAATAACAACACTTTTCGTGATTTCTAGCCAATCACACCAAATTTGTCTTTCAATAAATAACAATTTACCACGTTTAGGATGCTTCGAGGTGCGTGTGTATTTCGTTTCAGACAAAAAAAAAAAAAAAAAAAGCACCACGTTTACTCTAAATTCACTTTCTATCTAAAAAACATTTTTTTCCCAACAAAATTTATGTTTGCTCGATTGCCATATTGATTTCGATTTTTCAGCAAATTTCTTTCAATAATTGCTATGTTTGTTTGATTGTTTATTTTTTTTTTTTTTTTTTGTTTTTGTTTTTGCTTTTTCCTCTTTCTTTTCCTTTCCTTTCCTTTCATATCATCTGCGTTGCTATAAAAGATTCCTAAGCAATTAAAAGAAGCTGCTCTGCATTTGCCATAAAAAAAGGAATCAAAATAAAATTGACGACAGAAAGTCGAAAGTCGATTACGGGGGCGAAGGAAGATATGTTATATCCCGTGCGCAATTAAAATAAATAAACGAAAATTAAATCAACAATTTTATTTAATATATTTAAATGACTATATTACAATAGTAATTGAAATAAAATACGATGCAATACAAAACCGAGACGAGTCGAAACTCTGTCCTTAAGACAATTTTGGCCCGGTATATACCCCGGTTGTTACCAATTGTCTCCCAGGATAACTCGGTTATACCTGTTCAAGTAGAGGTACTTCAGACTTGAACCACAACGAACTCTGACAATGCCCAGAATCTCTTCGACTCGTTAATGGACTCGAACTAAGTTTGTATGTGTATGATACAATTTCGATGTTGTATTTACGTATCATGTGTTTCTCTTCCCATTCATGTAGCTCGTTTATATAGCAGAGGACATGGAAAAACTGATGGAAATAAACAGCCTCAGCTCGAATTGAATGTCATAAATATCAGCATTATGTTGGAACTTGGAAAGCTAAAAGCCTCAGCTTTAATCACGACTTAAAGTTGGATAGGAACATGACCAGTCAGCTCAGCAGACTGAAAAATAAATTAACATTTGCAATGCAAAACCGAACTCTGATTGTGAACCTTCAAATCGAGCTGCATTCGTGTACGCAGGACACGCGGGCATGCACAAGCCCAAGGGTAAATCCGGATTGGATTTGCACCCCCCTGCGCCCGCGTAGAGAACGGTGTATAATGTTGGTTTCTTATTCCAACTACACTAAAACAATATCATATAAATATTGCTTCTTTTTCCTTCTTCCAACCAATGTGGGAGAAAATTTTCTTCCCATTTTTCCTTTTCATAACACACACTTAAACCCAATTGGCCCAATATGACATATCATCAATTTTCCAACAAACCGACTTTAAGCGTTAATTTCTCATTCACTCGTTATCCGAATTGAATGATTCCAAATCTGAATTCATCTACGACTCACGTAGTTTTCGAATTAATAAAACATTACATATATTCTATACAAGAATATATCCGAAATACGCTTACAAAGTCATATATGTTGATGTGATCCGTTACCGAATCGGATCCGAAATTGCCCAAGGACTTGAATAAAATGATTATTAAATCATTTTTAATTCATTTTTAATTCAATTCCACATTTTCTCCAACAAGATACCGGTGTAACAGCGTGGATAAAAATATGATTTTATGGAAGGGAATAGATACATATATGTGCCCCGTTATTAAAATGAGTAATGATACATGCACAACGGTTGTGCCACAACGAATGACACAACAATGATTTGCACCGTTGATAATAATGTGTCTGACTTGATCAGATGTGAATCTAACATGATCAACGGTGCAGATCACTGTTGTGTCATTCGTTGTGGCACAACTGTTGTGCCCGTATCATTACTCTATTAAAATCCAAATGATTTTTTTTCTCCTTTGTTAGCATTGAGTTTTAATCGGTTTGCCATCAATTGTCTGTGGATGGATTGTCAAATACAGAGAATTGAATTATACAATGACACTAAAGATGGATTGTCTAACATTCATGGTTACCTGTGTCCCATCATTACAATGTCACTGTTACAGCTTTTACATAAAATTTTCACACATACAAGTATTGTGTCTACCGGTGTCACTATATCATTCAAATATCATTGTTACTAAAATTTCTTGCAGTGACATTAAGCAACATGGTGACATTGTTTACATTGTCATCAGTGTCACTACATCATTACAATGTCACTGTTACAACTTTTACATCAAATTTGCATCCAAACAAATATTGTTTTTACCAGTGCCATTATATCATCACACCGCCAATATAGTAACATTATTCGAAGTGACACATGTCGAAATTCTATTTACACAGTGATCATGTAAGTCAATGTCAATACATCATCAATGTATTGACATTAGAAGCGACACTAAACGGAAAGAATTCCATTATATGTAAATTTGTGTCCCTACATAACAATTACAGTGACATTGATCACGTAAAGCAATGTCTATGTCTCCGTCATAGCATCTTCACTATCATTGCATCTTCAAATGTGTCAGGCACTGCATGTTCAAATCTTAGTAGCTTTAATGTCACTTCATCTGTTGTATGTCATCGCATTCGACGTAAGTTATCGAAAAAAAATTCTAGTTTCATAAATTACATCGAAAAATGTCGAATTAGATATCAAGGAAAGAGTAAGGAAAAATGTTTTATGATGAAAATTATGATAATTGGAAGTGTAGATCAGAAGATATAAATATTTAAAAATCTTTAAAAGGTCCCTTCTCTGAAGATTCTTTCTCTCCACATGAAGGAGCCTCAGCCGCCTCATGGCTGCCATCGAGAGGGAAAATTAGTGAGCCGGATGCAATCTGTGGACCTACTTTGCAAATTATTCACGCCTGGGGCACTAATGATATCAGGGGTTAAGTCCACCCTTGCCAGGTCATGGAAGACGGTGGCGTTCTCAGCGGCTTGTGTGGACAAGTCTATGATTCAACGTGTCTTTGATAAGGAGGAAGATCATAATTTTGCTCTTTCCATGGGGCCGTGGTGTTTCGACAATTACTTGGTAGTTATAAAACGTTGGGAGGAGAATTGGTGGGAGAACCCGAGTTTTTTTTTCTCCACAGAAACGTTCTGGGTGCAAATCCATGGTATATCGTTGCATCTTTGTACTCATAGGGTTGGAAGGTGGCTACTTCAGAGTTTTGAATTAAGTGCAGAGCTTTCGGCTGGCCAACTTCGGGAGGATGTACGAACTGGGGAACGATCTTTTCGTTTCCGTGTGGTGATTCCCATTGGTGAAGTTTACGCCGGTGTTTATGTCTGTCGGATGAACGGGGTCGGGTGATCATCGTGATCAGTTTCTGTATCTATGTTTCAACTATGGTTACCTCGATCACAACATTCGTTTTTGCCCAAAGTTGGAAGGAGAGACCACGGTGGAACAACAAAATACACTCTTGGACGTTGCTTTGGCGATTGCATGATTCTCATCAGTTGCCTTGGTTAGTGGCGAGAGACTTTAATGAGACAATCATGTGGTCTAAGCAGGAAAGGCCACGTTTGAGGCCTATTTCTTAGATGGTTGCATTCCAGGTTTCCTTAAAGGATGGTGGTTTGTCTAACCTTGGCTACTTCGGATCACCTTTTACTTGGCGCAATAAACAAGAGGTGCAGCCTACTTGGGTTCGCTTGGATAGAGGTGTTGGTAATGTTGAGTGGCAGACTCTTTTCTCGGACCACCGTGTGTATCACCTGTCATGTTCTCGTTCTGATCATGTGTTATGAAGTCAATTCGGGAATGCAGCGGAATTTAAAATTTTGATTTCCTCTTACCAAAATCGACTTCATTTAAGCAAGCAGTAAACAAGAAAGTTACCTTGATTGGATTTTTGAATTAAAAATATCATATTTCTCCAACAATTCAACATATTTTCACTTGTATCTTTCAGAAAAACATTCATTACGTAACTCCAATAAAAATAGTTATTCCCATCTAAAATAACATTAATTGTCAGCAACAAATCATCAAAACCCCCCCCCCCCCCCCCCCCCCAGCTATTTTGAAGAAGGTTCACTACTCAAACCAAAACATAATTGAATCCATCAACATTCTTACAAGTATTCAAGAAAAACATTCTTACAATAAGATTTACCAACAAAATTACGGAATACGACACAAGCGGAGAAGTACAAGCTCACCAAACACCGAAAACATTCATTTCAAAGCCAAAAAAGCTTGTGATACCCAAAAAGAATGTGTGCTGCCCCGTACCTCTCCGCGAAGGTTGGGTCTGAGATTATCTTTGGCTCAAATACCATGTTTGCATTCATGATTAAATTGTAGGATTGAGAGAAAATTGAGAATGTTTTCCTTCTTGTGAAAATGGGAGAACTAGGTTTTAGGTTACAAAATGGAGGCTTATATAGTCTAAAACCAAAAGTACCAAAATGCCCTTATAGAAAATAGAAATATATATCCTATCAAGAATAACATGTCTACGTTATTTTGTTTACGTGAAAGATACATAACTTGATATAGCTCATACATTTTATATATATAATTTAAAATCTCAACAAAACATAAACACTATGTCCGTGATCGTCCATTATGTACTACATCCCTCCCTTAAAAAGTGTCCCGTCTTTGTGGTGCACACAGATTAAAAAAATGATTAATGTGTTGTATTTTAAGTAGTGCTGAACATGTATACCCCTATCAAATAATAAATGCTCTTTTGAAATATGAAATGTATATATAAACATTAAATGTTATAATAAGACTATGTTTGGAAAAAGTGCATTAAATGATATACTATATTCGTCCCAAAATAAGTGTCCTCTTTTTATCATTCATATTAAGAAATGTAATTAATGTGTTGTGTTTATACTACATTGACATATTTACCCCTCACAAATAATAAATGTTTGTTTTGGGATGTGAAATGAGTGTCATAAATAAGTGTTGGACTAATGGTATCTTTGAAAAACGTGTTTATTAGTTATAAGGCCGTCGTTAGAGACTTAATGATCATTTAGGACACTCAAAAAACTTATTCGGTTATAAGGATATTCTAATTTTTATTCTTCTTCTTTGTCGAGGGTTTCTTCAACTGCGTAGATCTACCAAATGCGTTGCTTGATCTGTTTAATCTCTTGCCATACATTTGCCCACCTACCACCGGCCTCCTCCTGCCGTCGCCATTACTCCTTCTACCCTTTCAGACGACCTAGTCTCCTTCAAAATCAGAGCTTCCCGAGTCAGCTCTGTCACCCGGTTTTCGGCTCGTCGTTGCAATCTTGTACGACCACTATTCGTAGTCTCCGCCGCCTCTGCTGCTGGTGGTGGTGGTGGTGGTGTCGCTTCCACCGAGGAACAACAACAGTTTTATACTTCTTCAGGTATAACTTCTTCAATTGTGGTCAATTTCTATACGTGATTTAGTGAATGGGAAACATTTTATTGTTTATTACTTTCTTTTCTTGCTTCTATATAACCTGGGTAATTCAGAAGCTTCAAGCTTGTTTTATTTATTTATTTGAGGGGGTGTTTTATTTATTTTTGGTTTCCAGTTTATTATGCGGTGTATGCTTTGAAGTTCTGCTTACTTTTTACAGGGACATTGATGTCTGATGCAGGGACATTGATGACTGATGTAGGGACATTGATGTCCAATAAGTAGAAAATGTTTCATTGCGAAATTAAAGATATATTTCTCTTGGGGAATGGATTGAAGCCTTAATGCAACACTGCAACAGTAAAAGTTGCCTTCTGTGACTTCAGGTCACAAGTTCAAGCCTTGAAGCACTTTGTATAAGTATATGATATAGTCGGCCGAAAAGGCCCGGTCCTTCCTCGGAACCTATATAGACATGATTCATTCATGTATTGTCTTTCTTGTCTTAATTGTTTATCCGGGAATCACTCCACTCTATTGTAGCTTGTATTGCATCTGATCTTGTGATTTTATGTTTCCCCTATTGAAGAATCACTAATGCTAATTCACTAATGCTAATAGTTATCCTTACGGTCTCCTTTGTGTTTATATGCATTTTGACAAAAAAGTGTAAGCTCAAGAACTACCGAAGTAAGAATTATTTTTCTGATTTACCTGCTACTTGATGGAGTGACATTGATGACTTATGCAGTGACATTGATGTCTGATGCAGTGACATTGATGACTTATGCAGTGACATTGATGTCTGATGCAGGGACACTGATGATTTATGCAGTGACATTGATGTCTGAAGCAGTGACACAATAACACGTCTAGGAGAAACATTCAGAGCATTCATAGATTGTGTTTACTAATTAGTTGACAGTGTATTTGGGTGCTTATAATAGATGATATAGTTCCTTTTGCTTTCGCAGCACAAGTATGATCTATGAGGCTCTTTATTACCTTCTTATGGGTTTCACTCACCATGGTGGCTTACAATTAAGTCTTTTTTGGGTTTAAGTGCTTGCTTATAATAGTTGTGGATACTCATAGTTTGGGGTTGTTTTTCTTTTCTCTTATGGTTGTCTTTGTCCTGTTTCTTGGGTTGCAGGTCGATATAAGTGCTTTGTGGCATTTGGCTAGCGTGGTTTCTGTATTGGAACCGGTTTATAGGCTTGCAACTATGAAAAAGAGCTATCAGTTGTTAAAGGGCAGGACCATGATAGCTTTCAACCTTGTTTTTGGGTATATGGCTATTTGTGGACTGATCACACTATATAATCATCAGTTGTGGTTAATGTGGGGATATAATCATGGTGTGCTTACAAGAATTATGGTTGGTGGATTCTTGGTTGGGTTGCTGGTGATAGTTAATCTGGATGGCCTATTAGTGCAGAGTGTGTTTTACTATGTGTGCAAGAGTTACCATCATCAAGAGATTGACAAGAGTGCCCTCTATGATCATCTTGGTGGTCTGGGCTTATGCAGTGACATTGATGTCGATGCGGTGACATTGATGACTTATGCGGTGACATTGATGTCGATGCGGTGTCATTGATGTCGATGCGGTGACGTTGATGACTTATGCGGTGACATTGATATTTGTATTTACAATTAGATAACTGATGTAATGATATTGATGTCACCGCATATACAACTTGATACACACATTTGATAACTTTGTAAAGTAACTTTATTTCTTTGTTATCTTTAAATATTTGATTGATCTTGGTTTATTTGATTAGTGTTGGTTTAAATATTCGATAACTTTGTAAAATAACTGTATTTCTTTTGTTTTTTTTTTTGGTTTAAAGGCAGATTTTTACAACCAAATGTATGAATAAATCGTTACAATAACACGTCACTGCATAAATCGTTACAATAACACGTCACTGTATAATTCGATACAATAAGACATCACTTGCATAGATCGCTACAATAAGAAGTCAAGTCACTGCATAAATCGCTACAATGAGACGTCATTGCATAAATCGTTACAATGAGATGTCACTGATCAAGGTTGTCAATGGATTGCGGCGGTCAATACATCATGGTAGTCAATGAATCGCGGCGGTCAATTCATCGGGGTGGTTAATGGATCCCGGTGGTCAATGCATCGGGGTAGGTGGTCAATGTATGACGGTGATCAATACGCCACGTCGATTTTTATGAAGAAAAAAATTGATTTATGAAATTTATTCGGAAAAATATCAAATTTGATTTTAGAATAAAGAAGACGAAAAAAAATGAATTTTAGTGAAAAAATTATGATGATCCGAGTTTTAGATCAAAATATATGACGTTTAGAAATATGGTGAATTAAAAAAAAAAAAAACTAAACCACCACAAAACACGTTCACTCAGCATATTTAATTTTTTTTTTTTTTTTTTTCCTTTGAGCTCTTTTTTTTTCTTTCCTTCCTTCCTTTTTTTCCTTCTTCTCTTTATCCATTTGAAATTAGAATGTCCTTATAACTAAATAAGTTTCCTTCTTAAAATTAGAATGTCCTTATAACTAAATAAGATTTCGGAGTGTCCTATTATCCCTAATAAGTTGAAAATCAGTCCTTTTAAATAATTGGCCATTGAAAAATAAGCATTAAATGATGCATTGGTAATATAAAGTGACACTTTTTATGGAACAATTATTTTAGGACGGAGTTAGTATTGGTTTCTAAATTGACATTTTATAATGAGACAATTTATTTAAGAAATGGACATTTTTTTTTATAGGACGGAGGTAATATCATTTATATACACGAAATTGTTTAAACCAAGATTTTCAATCCAGTGATAATACATCCACTTAGGAGATATGCTGCATCTTCCACTTAATGTTTTTATAACGATAGAAGCTATAAATCTCCAAAAATAATAAACGTGACGGTTTGTTTCCACGTGATTCATGCATGACGTGTGGCTGTTGACGAAGTCAAAAAATAATCCAGTTTATCTTTTTCTAGTTTAGCTCCCTGGAGATATAAATTTCAGATTTCACATGCACATGCTATATACTATTTTTTTCACATGCTATATACTAGTACTAAAATTTTGTATTTTGATCCACGCGATGCAAACTCATTCGATTTTTTAACACGGTAAGTCGAAAGTAAGTATCAATTTTGACTTGCGAAGCCGTTGAAGCTATATCAACAATGCTAGTTTACTCATTCTAGGGAAACCATACTTGTGAAAAAATGTAACGCTCATGTCCCGATTATCAAGTTCTTATCCGGATAATAACGTCCGATACGAATATAATTAAACTTTAATGTAATTATATATATACGTATGTCTAACGTAATCAATCATCAAAATTTTCAAAACGGAAACAAAACGACCGACTCATAGAAACTAAAACGACGAATACAAACGATCGAAAAAAAAACACAAATAGCATTTAAAACACTGTTCAATGACTTTTACACAATAGAAAAGTATGATTGTATTAGTCGGGGATGGAATTTCATGAATCACAAGTATGATTGTATTACACAATAGCAACCCCATAAAATTCCAACCCATTGAAACGTGCCTCACTAGAGATTATAGGCATGTAAAACACCGTTCAATGGCATTCGCATAAAGGATCCTTAAAGAAATCTAATCCTCGATCATTCTATATTAAATTATCTAGAGGTAGCAAAAACTCATTGACTACTAAGTCAGTGTTCCGCAAGGCCTAGACAAACGTCTTTCGGTGTTCCCACCTTCTCCCCGCAGAGGTTCTCAGATGTGGTGCGAAAAACGAGGCTACCAGAAATTGAATGCTAAACTTTTTCAAGTTTCGAATAATGTCCCAAAAGGACACACACATCAAATACCATCATTCTATACTAAATAAAAAGGAAAAAAAACAAAAAACTGGACAAAGCGCTCTAGCTTTGGAGGCGCACGCTCTGCTATGCAAAATCAAAATATACCAATCGGTCGACCAAAGCGCACGCTCTGCTCATATTGACAGCGGAGGCGCACACTCTTAAAATTAGAAGCGCACGCATCTTTTGAAAATCTACAAAAACTTCAAATGACATATGCACGAACTGCTGTACATATTTCACCCAATTTCACCACCGTAACAACACCAACACATCCCAAAACATGCATAAATCCTTTCTAAACAACAATACAACAAGAAACATCAAATAAAGCCCGATTAAGAACACCCCTCTTATTTTTTATTACTAGTGAAACTCAAAATAAAAGCAACCCATGAAATTCCAACCCAAACCTAACATCAAGTCCTCGATTCCAATCTCAAAACACCAACCCATGATTACTACAATGCCTACAACATCAAATTACTGAGAAACCTCAAGAAAACGCTAGATTCTAAAATCGGCTAAAACTTATTACCTTATGGATCGTGACGTTCCTTATGTCAAAAGAATCATATATTTGCGGTGATCGTTTTGATATGAGTTATATGAAAATCAGATAGTGTTAAGATTAAAGGATGATGGAGTGGTTGTTTTGCTCTTTGAGACATTTCGTCGAGCACTTATGGTAGAGTTAGTTAGTTCAGTTGTAACCGCAAATTCAGCTCATCCTTGCTCTGTAAATAGCAATTGGATGTGCAGAACAAGAGTTATAAGTTCCAATTAAGTTTCTCAAGAGTAAATTCTGTAAATCATTAGTGTAGCGTTTTCCCGCCTTTTTCATGATTCAAATTTGTTCATCTTCTTCTTCTTCATCAAGAAGAATTTACAGTGGTTGTTCTTGAATCGTTTCTTCGTTTCTATTCGTTTTGTTTGAATTTAAACATGGTATCAGAGCTATGGTCCGCATTTGCACTCTGAAATTCGTTTAAATTCTTGTTCATCTTGTTTTCTAGTTCATCAGATTTATCAAGTTCTACTTGCTCGTTTCCATGGCTGCGGTGGTACAACCAGCTGCGAATCCGCACAATCACAGTGATAATCCTAGTCTTATTCTGGTACAGGCTTTGCTGAAAGGGGCTGATAATTTCCTACATTGGAAAAGGACTATTTTCAAATCACTTTCTTCATGGGGTAAACTGGCGTTTGTTGATGGTTCTTCTCCAATGCCAGAAACTATAGACAAAGCATATCAAGATTGGTTACAAACCAATGATCTGGTTGTTTCTTGGTTGATCAATTCTATGGCACCTACCATTGTAGAAAGTGTGATGTTCTTTGACACTGCACGTGAGATTTGGCTTGATTTGCAGGATAGGTTTAGTAGGAGGACTGCCTATAATTTGTCAAATATTAAGGAAGAGATAGAAAAAGTGAAGCAGGGGAGTTTGTCTGTGACAGATTACTTCACCAAATCAGCATTATGGGATCAATATCTGTTATTGAAGCCAATTCCTCCTTGTACTTGTGTAGCCTTGCCCATTATTAGGGAACATTATGTAAACGCATATACTACCAGATTTCTAAAAGGGCTTAATGGAAACTTTAATAATGTGAAGTCACAAGTCTTGATGACTTTGCCCCTTCCTGATGTAAAAACAGCTTTTGTTATGGCCTTAAACCATGAACAACAATTGAATTACATGAATTTTGCTATAGATTCTGTCATTCTTGCCTCTCAATCTGATCAAGATATTCAAGGTACGAGTTATTCCAATGCAGTAACACAGGCAAGATATCATAATCAGGGTTATGGTCAAAATCAAAATTATAATCAAGGAAGAGGTCAGAATATGGGTAATGGCAGAGGACAGACACATGGAAAGAGACCCCAATGTACTTTCTGTGGCAAAGAAGGTCATACTGTAGAGAAATGCCATAAAAAGTTTGGTTATCCACCAAATTTGAAGGGATATGGCAGAGGTGCAGGTCCTATGGAAAATAATGTCAATCTTGGAAATTCTGAAGACAATCCAGGAGCATGTTTTGCTCACAATAACAAATCTTCAAGTGATTCAGGACCTATCACTCAATCTCAATATGACCATCTATTGTCCCTCATTCAAGGTCTTCAGCCATCTTCTAATCAATGCAATGATGTGGTAATGGCAGCTGGTGCTTCTAATCAGCGTCAATGTATTTCTGGTAGCCTAAATCATTGGATACTTGATTCAGGGGCCACAGATCATATTACTTTTTCCATTTCTAACATGTTTGATCTTTATCTTGTGGCTAACCTTACTGTTAAATTTCCTAATGGCACATCAGTTCAAGTTACATGATGACGGTCAAATTATACCCGTAAAAGTCATCAACGTAGACCTTAAATCGAGATTAATAATATGTATTTTATATTAAATCACATGTTTATATGGATTATTTAATGTTTTGTGATTTATAAAATATAATTTGGTATTTATCCATTATTAAGATATAATTTGGTGTTTATCCATTTTTATTATATAAATCGGTAATTATCCGTTTTTATTATATTTATCCGTTTTTATTTAAATATGATTTATTTTGGGATAAATATCTATTTTGCGATTGAGATAATTATGGAGGATAAATACAAATGGAAGGATTAAATCTCAAGATAAATCCAAGATGCATTGAAGATAAATATCGGATAAGCACGAAAAGATCGGATAAGCATGACAAAAGCCGGCAAACCAATCGAGAGAGTGGCGCCAACTTACACACGCATTTAGGGGGGGGGCGCACCTTATTTTTACAAGATCGGCCGGGAGTTATCTCTTATTTATTTTGATATTTTGAAGTATATCTCTTAGTTAGCTTGAACCCCTATAAATAAAGGCATGTATTACACGCCATTTAGACACCATATACACTCTAGAAACACAATATTACAATACTTTTAGTTTATCAATATAGTTCTTTTTATTTTATATTATGTTTCTTCATCACGGAGGCGATGGATTCATCGATTAGAGATTGCATTGAAGGATTGGAGGACCCTCCGTCTACGAGGGTAATGTCTATCCAAATATGTCGTTTTTATTCGTAGATCTATTTTATTTCGTTATGGAGTAGTCGTTTGTGTATTGATTTCGTGATGTAGTTAATTAACAAACCCATATTCATGTAGATCTAAGCCGTACGAAGGCGTTTTACGAGCAAATTCTAGAGTCACCGGTCTAGATCTACCACGGTCTATATGGTTAGATCTAGCCATCAAGATTCTAGTAATTTTACGTGAACGACTTCGGCTACGTCGTGCTTTACGTTTTTCATATAAACATGTAATAGATCGGCCAATTTGTTACATCGTTCTCGTAAATTAATATGATGTATTGTGAAAATTGCCATGTTAAATAGGACATTAGTTAGCCGATCGTTTAGGAGGTGTGCCAACCCGTCCACGGTGGTTGCCAGACGAGGTGACGATTTTAGATCGGCATCCCTAGTTTGGTATAGCATGCTTGTTATATGATGTTCTATCTGTCCAAGGAAGGATTCATAATTAAGCATAGGGATCTTTTATCCGTTCACGAATCGAGATCCGAGTTTAGGGGATGGCTCCCGTAGCCAAAATATAATCAACCTTAATGTCTTTTACTGTCTCGGTTTAGATATACATATATGGGGGAGTAATTACTACTAGCGTAATCAATACCGTTTGTTAGAGTCTTATAAAACCATAAAAATAAGTGTTTTAGTGTCTACTTTTGTCGTATTGTTAGTCTTTGTGTTTTCTATCGTGTCAACCTTTATTTTTACGTTATTGTTGGTCGGAGACCGCCCTTTAATCTATTTTTAGTTTAATAACGTTGTACTTGTTTAAGCCGAGTCTCTGTGGGATCGACCTCGACTCTATCTAGCTATACTACGATTGAACCTAGTTCTCTTGCTAGTAGGTTATTTAGGTATCGAGTTATTTTTATAACTTGACCGTCATCAAGTTTTTGGCGCCGTTGCCGGGGACTCGTGTCATTAAATTGAGTATAGCTTATTTTATTAAAAGTAGATTCGTAAATAGTGTCTATTTAATTAGTTTTTATGACATAGAATTAACTTGTAAGAGTCGTAAAACAAATCTGGGCAGTTTATGTTCTTTTTGTTTTACATAGTTTATACTTTGTGTTTTTGTATTTTTAGTATTTTTAGAGTCTGTTTTAGCTTAGTTTTTATTTATTAAGTCTAGTTAAAGGATTAGCCATTAAAGTTTCTAATTGTTTATTGTTTTTGTTTATTTTAGAGTCTCGCCAAAGGCAGTAGCCTTGGCATATTTTAATTGTTTATTGTTGTTTTTGTCTTGCAAAAAAAATAAAAAAATAAAAAATAAAATAAAAAACAACAAACAAGCTACCCGGATTTCTAAGGATCCAAACGAAGGGCAAGGCGAGGAAAAATCTGAAGGAGCACATCAATCTGACTCAGACATGGAAGCATTACTGAATAACGCCAGCCAGGTAAATGGAAATAATTTTAATAATGCAAATTTTGTTAACCAAGCTGTGGCTGCATGGGAAAGGCGTACTTTGCAAAGCTATGCAACGCCTACCATTGAACAATTCATTCCTGCTATCGTAGTGCCTAAAAATGCTGCTGAAGTTTATCACCCGAAACCTAATGTCATTCAAATGGTAGCAAACTATTCCACTTTTCATGGTAACCTGAATGAAGATCCTGGCATTCACGTGATGAATTTCTTAGAGATCGTTAGTACCGTGAAGCCTGAACTGGTTCCTGAGGATAACATTAAGCTGAAACTTTTTCCTTTCACTTTGAAAGATAAAGCTAAGCAATGGCTTTTCTCTTTAGAGGCTAGATCAATCACGACACGGGAGGAAGCTGCTACAAAAGTTCATGAATAAGTACTTCCCATATAGAAAGACCTTCAAGTTACGCCAAGATATCTTGGGGTTTAAGCGACAACCTGGGGAGAGTTTTGATCAAGCTTGGGAACGTTTTAAGGAGTCCATGAGGAAGTGCCCTCATCATGATATCCCTCATGGATTTTAATGCAAACCTTTTACCATGGATTGAGAGATACGGAGAAGATAAGAGTAGATGCCTCCGGAATGGAGCGTTTGTTCTTTTATCTCTGAGGAGGCACGAGGAAAGATGGAGCAAATAGCAATGAATAGCCAATGGGGAGGTGGTGAAATAGCAAGCTTGTGAAGATGGCCGATAATCTATTTGAGGAGGATGTATCGCATAAGATCCTAAATACTCTATTGCTCATAAATGATAAGGTGGATGGTATGCATGAGAGGATTGTACGAGTTGAGACTGGAAAAGGGACATAAACGACTAAGCCATTAGAGAATGCGGGTACTAAAGAAGCCAATTACATTGGGAGACGGGGTAATCACTATGACGGTTGCAAACCAAATCATGACCAACTTTGAATTCCGATGGAGTGATCCAAATGAAGGGGTAAAACCACACAACACTTATGTACCTCGGCAAGCTCACGGTTGGGAAGTTGCGCTTGAAAAGATGAGTAACACAATGTCGACCTTGTGAATCAATTAGCGAGAATCCATTACGACTTGGCTACAAACTTTCGCCAATACTTGTCAAGAGAATGATGCCAAAGTCACCAACCAAGAAGCCTTAGTCCGAATCTCTCTCATCAAATAGGACAATTAGGCCGAACAAGCTGTCAACTAGGCCTCCGGGGATTTCCGAGCAACACGAGATAGGAACCACAGGGATGTGAATGCGATAATGATTAGAAGTGAAAAGGAGCATACTCCAACAATCCCAAAGAATGAGGAAAATATAGAAAATGTTAGGGATGATGAGAAAGAGCACGAGGGGGCATTCACACCATGCTTAGAAAAGCCCCCGACGAGCAATTATCCTCCATCTCTACCATTTTAGGGAATAGTGATTGCACCGAAATATCTTCGCAAGGTGAGGTTGTTAAGGGTGAGAAGCAACAACCATGGTTTAAAGATTATGTGAATTATTTATCCGGGAGATATTTACCACCGACTTGAACCAAAGACAAAAGAAGAAGTTCTTTTCGGACCTTAAACACTATTATTGGGATGAACCCTATCTTTTCAAGCGATGCTCGGACAACATCTTTAGAAGATGTGTTCACGAGAGTGAATTCCCCGATATACTTAAACATTGCCATACGTATGAAGCGGGAGGACACTATGGAGGGGACAAGACCGGCTGCTAAAGTTCTCCAATGTGGTTTTTACGGCCCAATCTTTACAAAACTGCGCACGAATATGCTAGATCCTGTCATTCATGCCAAATGACGGGCAATATCTCGAAGAGAAATGAAATGCCAACGAGGAGTATCCTAGAACCGAAATCTTTGATGTATGGGGAATTGATTTTGTGGGACCTTTCACTTCGTCTGTTTCAAACCGCTATATTTTGGTGGCGATCGACTATGTGTCCAAATGGGTTGAGGCAATTGCTTCACCTAGCAATGATGCAAAGGTTGTCTTGCGGTTTTTAAAGAAAAATATCTTCACGCGGTTTGGAATCCCTCGTGCCATCATTAGTGATAATGGGAGCCATTTACGTAATAAGCCTTTTGAGAAGTTAATGGCCAAGTACGGGGTGAGACATAAGTTAGCTACCGCTTATCATCCTCAAACAAGTGGTCAAGTTGAGGTCACAAACCGAGAGATTAAGCGTATCCTGGAAAAAAGCTGTGAACCCAACAAGGAAAGATTGGTCGTTGAAGTTAGATGACGCTTTATGGGCTTATCGGACTGCGTATAAGACTTCCGTAGGTATGTCCCCATACAGTTGTTTTTGGGAAAGCGTGTCATCTACCGGTTGAACTTGAGCACCGTGCCTTATGGGCTACTCGTATGTTGAATTTAGATGAAAGTTTAGCCGGAGAAAAGAGATTGTTGGAATTAACTCGCCTAGAAGAGTTTCGCATTGAAGCTTACGAGAATGCTCGGATCTATAAAGAGCGCACTAAGAGATTTCATGATAAAAAGATCCTTGACCGCACCTTTAAGGTGGGTGATATGGTTCTTATCTACAATTCGCGCTTGAAACTCTTCCCGGGCAAGTTAAAATCAAGATGGTTTGGTCCTTATAAAGTGAGTAAAGTATTTCCTTCCGGAGGCTGAGAGGTAAGTCACCTAGATGATCGAAAAACTTTTATGGTCAATGGTCACCGATTAAAGCATTACCTCGGGAATCATTTTGATAGAGAGGAAGAAGTATTTACTCTCGGCAATCCTAGTTACAACTAGACCATCATGTGAGTACAGTCGAGCTAACGACTATAACCATAGAACTATTTCTTAAAACTATATTTTTTGAATTGTTTTTGTTTTTGCTTTGAATAAAGTAGCATGAGGCTGTTAAGGTTTTTTTCATCTCGCCATGTTCCGATTCTAAGTTCGGAATAAACGAGGTTTTTTCCTTGATAGCCGCCATGTGAGTTTTGTAGTTTTAACTCTTTGGTTTTCCGTGTCGTTGGTTGTATGAAATAAAGTGGCTTAAATTGTTTTTGGATATTCTATATCTAATTACTGCCACATTATTTTATAACTTCCATTGACATGTTATTAACGGTTTCGTGGAGTTTCTGTTTGGTTTGCTTAAACAGGCTTTCGTTTGCTTCTCCACGACGTGCTTGGTCTACAACTACATTCTGCATCTACTTGAGAGCCGTTTCCAGAGCTAAGTCTTTTTCTTAAATTCTCCTTTTTCTTTGTCATTGAGGACAATGCCGAGTTTAAGTGGGGGGTAGGAGACTTAGCCATAATGCTAGCCATAATGCTATAATTGAACAATTGAATGAAACGGTAAAATGAAATTTTTTGAACAAATGCCAAATTAATTATCTCGTACCCTTAGAATTGTGAGTTCTTATACATAGAATTGATAGGGAATGAACCAGGTTGCATGATTACATGATCATTTTATACTTATGTGAATGTAAATTTAAGGATATTCATGCCAACTATTGCAAGTAGTTATTTATTATTCGATTACTCAGTGTGTGAATCGAGTTATACCGCGCAAATTATAATACCTAAGAAGAATTATGTGTACATTACGTAGATGATTGGTTATGCGGACTTAGTGTCGATATTTATCTGTGCGATGTATTCCTATCTTACGGCCATCAAAGCGGAGTAATAAGCTTGAGAATTATACGTGTTTTGACAAAATGTTAAACAACGGGCTTGTAGTAACATTACCAAAGTAGCCCCGCGCTTGTGGTAATATTCAATGCTTCCACTAATCCGTGAGAGGAGGATTCTTGCAATGCATACTTTACTTTTAAAGCAAGTTTCTTTCTTGAGAAGTGGTAAAGTTTGAAATGATGAAAATGAGAAAAAAAATTCAATTTTTTAGAGGCTTGAGTATCTTTCTCGGTCTCGAGTCCAAAAGCTTGTATGGATGACGCTCTTGCTTATTGCACCATGTCTTTACCCATTGTGAGGCTTAAGAAGTGGGAATACGATGTTGGTAGGTTGAGATTGCAAAGTTAGCATAAACTTTAATCTTGCCACGAATAGATAAAACCAAATGCACATGCACACATCACTTCGATTCATAGCGAGTAGTGAATAATGGGTACCTTATGAGCATAGTTGGTATGAGTTGACGCGAGTTTCTTGTGTAAGTATGATTTGACCACGGGAAATGTTATCTTGGGGAATGACTTATTGATGCTTTGTTCGGGACGATCAAAGTCTAAGTGGGGGTAGTTGATGACGGTCAAATTATACCCGTAAAAGTCATCAACGTAGACCTTAAATCGAGATTAATAATATGTATTTTATATTAAATCACATGTTTATATGGATTATTTAATGTTTTGTGATTTATAAAATATAATTTGGTATTTATCCATTATTAAGATATAATTTGGTGTTTATCCATTTTTATTATATAAATCGGTAATTATCCGTTTTTATTATATTTATCCGTTTTTATTTAAATATGATTTATTTTGGGATAAATATCTATTTTGCGAGATTGAGATAATTATGGAGGATAAATACAAATGGAAGGATTAAATCTCAAGATAAATCCAAGATGCATTGAAGATAAATATCGGATAAGCACGAAAAGATCGGATAAGCATGACAAAAGCCGGCAAACCAATCAGAGAGTGGCGCCAACTTACACACGCATTTAGGGGGGGCGCACCTTATTTTTACAAGATCGGCCGGGAGTTATCTCTTATTTATTTTGATATTTTGAAGTATATCTCTTAGTTAGCTTGAACCCCTATAAATAAAGGCATGTATTACACGCCATTTAGACACCATATACACTCTACAGAAACACAATATTACAATACTTTTAGTTTATCAATATAGTTCTTTTTATTTTATATTATGTTTCTTCATCACGGAGGCGATGGATTCATCGATTAGAGATTGCATTGAAGGATTGGAGGACCCTCCGTCTACGAGGGTAATGTCTATCCAAATATGTCGTTTTTATTCGTAGATCTATTTTATTTCGTTATGGAGTAGTCGTTTGTGTATTGATTTCGTGATGTAGTTAATTAACAAACCCATATTCATGTAGATCTAAGCCGTACGAAGGCGTTTTACGAGCAAATTCTAGAGTCACCGGTCTAGATCTACCACGGTCTATATGGTTAGATCTAGCCATCAAGATTCTAGTAATTTTACGTGAACGACTTCGGCTACGTCGTGCTTTACATTTTTCATATAAACATGTAATAGATCGGCCAATTTGTTACATCGTTCTCGTAAATTAATATGATGTATTGTGAAAATTGCCATGTTAAATAGGACATTAGTTAGCCGATCGTTTAGGAGGTGTGCCAACCCGTCCACGGTGGTTGCCTAGACGAGGTGACGATTTTAGATCGGCATCCCTAGTTTGGTATAGCATGCTTGTTATATGATGTTCTATCTGTCCAAGGAAGGATTCGTAATTAAGCATAGGGATCTTTTATCCGTTCACGAATCGGATCCGGTTTAGGGGATGGCTCCCGTAGCCAAAATATAATCAACCTTAATGTCTTTTCTCGTCTCGGTTTAGATATACATATATGGGGGAGTAATTACTACTAGCGTAATCAATACCGTTTGTTAGAGTCTTATAAAACCATAAAAATAAGTGTTTTAGTGTCTCTTTGTCGTATTGTTAGTCTTTGTGTTTTCTATCGTGTCAACCTTTATTTTTACGTTATTGTTGGTCGGAGACCGCCCTTTAATCTATTTTTAGTTTAATAACGTTGTACTTGTTTAAGCCGAGTCTCTGTGGGATCGACCTCGACTCTATCTAGCTATACTACGATTGAACCTAGTTCTCTTGCTAGTAGGTTATTTAGGTATCGAGTTATTTTTATAACTTGACCGTCATCATTACACACATTGGCAAAGTAAAAATTAATGCATTTATAGTCTTGCATAATGTATTTTGCATACCTAGTTTCAACTTTTAATTTGATTTTAGTAAGAAAACTGGTTCATCATAGCAAATATCTGTTTCTTTTAGTCCTAATGATTGTGTGTTGCAGGACAACCTAACTTTGAGGAAGATTGGTATAGCTGATTTGGAAAATGGACTCTACATCCTGACCTCTGATCCACAACATTCATCTTCTGCTGCTAATCATGTTTGTCAGTCTTGTAACAATCCAGATTCTTTACTATGGCATGCTAGATTAGGGCATCCTTCCCTAGACAGGATGAAAGTATTTAAGACTCTAGATATTGCTATTACAGTCCCTACACATTCATGTACTATATGTCCCTTTAGCTAAACAAAGAAAACCTAAGTTTCCTATCAGTGTTTCTACTTCTGTTTCATGTTTTGATCTAATTCATGTAGACATTTGGGGCCCTAATAGGGTACCTGCTGTGAATGGTGAATATTACTTTCTTTCCATTGTTGATGATTTTTAGTAGATTCACTTGGTTGTTTCTTATGAAAGCAAAGTCAGAAGCTGATTCTTTATTACAACAGTTCTGTGTGCTTGTTCAAAATCAATATGACAGATTGTTAAAATAATGGGGGAATGAGGGAGAAGGACAAAAATATTTCATCAATTGAGTAGAATGACAGTCTTTTAAAACTTTTGCATAAAGGACAAAACTATTCATTCATTGTCGAAATTCACTTGTGTTCGAAATTCACTGTTTAAATTCACTGCCAAACTTCACTGTCGAAATACCCTAATTTTCAAAATTCATTGTCGAAATTCACTGATTTTCGGGATTCACTGTCGAAATTCACTGATTTCGGGATTCACTGATTTTTGGGATTCACTGTCTGTCCTTCTCGCTATAAAAATTATGCAGTTGTCCTTCTCCCTATAAAAAATATGTAGCTGTCCTGTTACTTAAAAATATTCCAGATTGTGTCTTTATCCCTAATTTCCCATAAAATAATTAGATCAGATCGTGGAGGTGAATTCAAATGAAAGCCTTTTATAGACTAAAAGGCATAGCGCATCAGAAAGAATGTGTTAGGACACCTCAATAAAATGGTTTGATTGAAAAAAAACATCAACACATTCTAAATATTGCTAGGGGATTAAAATTTCAATCAAATCTACCACTAGATTATTGGGGAAATTGTGTGAAACATGATGTTTATCTAATTAATATCACCCATTCTCCTTTACTTGACAACAAAACACCATATCACTTGCTGTATAACAAAGCTCTTTCTTATGAGAATTTGAATTTTTTTTGGTTGTTTATGTTGTGTGTCCACTCAAGTGTAGGGTAGGGGTAAGTTTGATCCAAGAAATCCTTATGTGTTCCTAGGGTATGAACATCATATTAAAGGTTTTCAAGTGTTAAACCTCCAAAATAGATCCATATCTGTTTCAAGAGATGTGGTATTCCATGAACAAACCTTTCCATTTTTTTTACTCTAATCATGTTTCTTCTGATGATTCTTTGTGTTTACCATTGCCTTTAGCACACTCAGAACCTGCTACTTCATCTACTGATGCATCAGAGAATCATATCACTCCAGATGCTTCTTCACAAAGTGATCCTCTAGTTTCTACAGATCTTTCAATTCCTCCAGAATCTTCACATGTTCAGAATCAAAGAAGGTCTAGCAGAAATTGGTTTGTCCTAGGTTATCTACAAGATTATGTATACAACAATCCTACAAAGAGGACATCTCCCCATTCTCTAGCAAATGTGATCTCTTATGATAACACATCCCCTAATTATCAGTGTTTCATCAACAATATCAATTCAGAATCAAAACCTACAACCTATCAACAGGCTGCAGATGATCCAAATTGGCAGGATGCCATAAATAAGGAATTGAAACCCTTAGATAAGACCAATACGTGGACACTAGTTCCTTTACCCAAAAGAATCAAACCTATTGGTTGTAAGTGGGTATATAGGATCAAAAGGAAGTCGGTGACAACATTGAAAGATATAAAGCAAGACTAGTGGCCAAGGGATATACACAAACATGAGGTATTGATTTTTTAGAGACTTTTTCACTAGTTGCTAAACAGACTACAATCAAATTATTTTTGGAATTCGAAGCACAGAAGGGTTGGCATCTACATCAAATGGATGTCAACAATGCCTTCCTTCATGGAGACTTAGATGAAGTTGTGTACAGGTGGCCACCACAGGGTTTACACAGCCATGAAATGGTGTGTAAACTCAACAGATCCTTGTATGGTTTAAGACAAGCAAGTATGCAATGGAATGCAAAGTTAACCCAAAAGTTATTACATCATGGATATAAACAATCTTAGAATGATCACAGACTTTTCACTAAAGGTGCATGACATAACTTCATTGCTTTATTGGTATATGTGGATGAAATTGAAGTAGGAAGTCTCAATCTTTCAGAAATTCAACAACTTAAAGACATACTACACAGTGCTTTCACTATCAAAGATCTAGGAACACTTAAATACCTCATTGGATTTGAAGTAGCAAGGACTCAGGCTAGAATTGTTATTAACCAAAGAAAGTACTGCTAGGACCTACTAAAAGAGTTTGGTTTTTTAGAATGTAAACCAGTCCCCACACCAATGGATTCTTCTCAAAATCAATCTTATGTCACTGCACCGCCATTTGACTCAAACAAGCTATTGTATTTAGGAAACACAAGGCCTGATATTTTATTTGCCACCCAGCGATTAAGCCAGTTCTCAGACAAACCTAATGAAGCACACACGACAGCAGCCCATAGGCTCATCAGGTTTCTGAAATTTTCCCCGGCAAGGGTTTCTTTCCCAGCATAGGTTCAACTACACTTAAAGCCTTTAGTGATTCAGATTGGGCTGTTTGTACTAAAACAAGAAGATCTATAACAGGTTATTTGGTTTACTAGGAGGTGCTCTCATCTCTTGGAAATCCAAGAAACAACCAACAATTTCCAGAAGCTCCAGTGAAGCAGACTACAGAGCTTTGGCAGTCACAGCCTGTGAGATTCAATGGCTTATCTACCTCCTACAAGACTTTCAGATTTTCTATAAAGACACAGTTCCAATGTACTGTGACTGTGACAGTGCTCTACACATTGTTGAAAATCCTGTCTTTCATGAATGGACTAAACATATAGAGATAGACTCTCATTTTATTAGGGAAATGTACTTAGACAAGACATTGAAGCCACTTCCTGTCAACACTACACAACATCATGTTGATCTCCTTACAAAACCAGTGGACAAGGCAACATTTACAAGATTACTGCAAGCTTTACCCCTCAAAGACTTGTACCGGATTAAAGGATGATGGAGTGGTTGTTTTGCAAGATGTCCATGTATTTATTCATGCCATGATCGGCTTGATGGGGGGGGGGGGGGGGGGGTTGTAAAGATTAAAGGATGATGGAGTGGTTGTTTTGCTCTTTGAGACATTTCGTCGAGCACTTATGGTAGAGTTAGTTAGTTCAGTTGTAACCGCAAATTTAGCTCATCCTTGCTCTATAAATAGCAATTGGATGTGCAGAACAAGAGTTAGAAGTTCCAAATAAGTTTCTCAAGAGTCAATTTCTGTAAATCATTAATGTAGTGTTTTCCCGCCTTTTTCATGATTCAAATTCGTTCTTCTTGTTCTTCTTCATCAAGAAGAATTTACAGTGGTTGTTCTTGAATCGTTTCTTCGTTTCTATTCGTTTTGTTTGAATTTCAACAGATAGACGGATTGATCAAGAAGTCGGAGATTACCTCTATTTTTTTTTCTTCTTCCTAGATAAAGCTCATTCTTCTCTTTTCGTTTTCTGCTAATGGTCGACTAATGGGGTAGGGGTGAGGGGTTATAATTTTGAAAACATAACCTCCCATTAATTCTAATTAACTCTCTCACTTAATTTCCTCAACAAAAAAAAAAAAAAAACTCTCTCACTTAATTAAAAGAAGAATAAATATAATTAAATCTTTTTTTTTTTAGGAAATATATAATTAAATCTTGATTTACCTTTACACCTACAAAAATTCAGGAATTACAGAAATATACTTGACAAATTGGACCTTTGAGAATCAATTAATAATAGATGAATTGAAGAGTAATTATCAGAAGGGAAAGGAATACATCATCTTCTATAAGATCAGATTTCGGTGGAGAGACATATTAAGAAAATGTAAATGATAATTTCCCATTCAACGTCCTTTTCTGGTCAAGGATTCGGTATCCGGAACAAGGTCGTCACAATATCAACGACTTGAGCATGTCTTAGTCTATTTGTTACAAACTAGAGACTTCAATCTCCTATTCTGCGATACGAACGGATGTCAGTCCCATGTTATTATCAAAAAAATGATCGAGCAGATCTCAGTCACTCTTATTTTTAGCTAGCCTGAGCAGGCCTCAATCATTATGTCTCTTTATATAAAAGTTAAGTTGCCACTACTATACTCAAACTCTTTAGTCACCGAAATATGTCCATGAAGGAATTAAATTACTTCAACATATTTTTCAACTTTATATAAATTTGCATTGCATACGGATTCATGTATCGTTTTTTATTTATTTTTGAGTGGATTCATGTTTAGTTCAATTTGTTATAATAGAACATTTTATGTGATGCCTATGATAAAAAAGGTCCCCATATTTTAATTTTTGTGAAACAAGTGATTATCAAGTTGTGGTAGTTTGAAGCAAACAAAACAATACTCTTACTGTACTAACGTTGGTAGTGATTTCACCATTAGCTAGCTTTATCGTCGTCACAAAGAAGGGGAGAAAGAAAGAGTTGGTATTCCTACACGTAACATGCTTTATATTCACTCCCTTATATTTGAGCTATTCTTCTCATTCGTGCCCCCCCCTCCCCAAAAAAAAAAAATAGACAAAACAAAGGAGAGACACGTCCTTATCTACGTTCAGATAAAAAATACCCACTTCACAAAAAATTGAAGTGTTGCTGAATTGTGCACCTGTATTCATTTCAAGGTCTCACACAAAAATTTGAGAGGCTGCTGAATCTTCTGAATTCTGATTCATCAAGGCATGTAGTTAACCAGATTCATGCACCAATGGCGGATCTAGATATTCTTTTCAGTGGGGTCACCGGACCGTAAAACCACATTTTTTATTTAAAAATTTATTACAGTGGGTCACCGGGGCCTAAAACTACATTTTTTACCAACAAAAAACTACATTTTTTAACACCAAAACTATATCGTTTTAATACTAAAAAAAATTCTCCGGATCTCAGTGGGGTCACGCGACCCCAACCTGATACACATGGATACGCCCCTGTCATGCTCTGAATACTCACTTCTCACCCGTTCAAGGATCAGGTGACACCAGTTCACTAAAACATACACGATGGATTTTAGACTCTTGAAGCAACAGATTACATTGTGTGTTCTTTCTCAAAATTAAGTAATCATAAACTCGTTATTAACATGCAAGTGGGATTACCTAATTGCAGTAATGTATATGTGACTCATACTAGACAAGTTGTGATAAGTCATGATCTGACTTTGCATAGTGTCTTGTACATTCCTGGATTCAAATTTACTATGTTATCTTTATCTGCATTAACCAAACATTCGATTGTGCAGCTGAATTCACTGCTAACAAGTGTGTTTTGCAGGACAACAAGAGGAAACAGTGATTGGTTCAGTAAAGTTACACAAAGGCCTTTACAATTTGGTTCAGAAATCTGCTACTAACACAGTTGTTTCCAAATATGTTTGTAATTCAGAAGAGAGTAAATGCCTATCTGATTCTGTAAATGACAAACTACTTTGGCATTATAGATTAGGCCATCTACCAAATAAAAGATACAAGTCATTAGTTCTACTACGTCAGATGTAAAATTTTGTGAACATGACTTGTGTTTTGTTGTCCTATGGCAAAGTTGAAGTGAAAACATTTTTCCTTTAAGCACTACTAATGTTAATTCTGTTTTTGACCTTGTGCATGTGGATATTTGGGGACATATACGGTATCCCATTGTTATTACGGATCGATCAAGAAGTGATGGTAACTGTGAGTAAAGACAATCAATTAACAAGTAAACAAACACAGAAACAAGAAGAACACAAATTTAACGTGGTTTCCGGCAATGTGCCGGCTACTCCACGGACAAACGAGGATTATTTTATTATCACGAGAATGTTACAGTTACATGTAAATACAGATGGTATTTATAGCCTTGGGAATCAAACCCTAACCGACTAAATAGTCAACCCAGTAAATGACTGAAATACCCCATAAGTAATTTCACCAAAACGTTGTTCTTTAAGTCTGCTGTGAAACAACAGACTCAACTCCAGCAGCCTTAACTTCAGCCGGTTGATCAACGTGATGATCTTCCCCAGCTGAAAACCAGATCATAACTTCCATAACAGACTTCAACAGCATAGTTTAAGTCACCATTACAAATCTCCACCTCCCCCTCAAAAAAAATCTCCGCCTTGACTTCAACTTCATGCAAACTGACCAGATGCACAACCAAGTGACCGATTCCTCTTTGTCTTCATATTTGAATACCTCAGCAGACCCCCACATTCAGCTGAGTATTCCCAGATTTAGATTAATAGCTTTGGATATTTATCAAGTCCGGGCACAACTGAAACTGGTTTAGTGAACATATCAGCTGGATTGACATCAGTGCTGATCTTTTCCACTTTAACCCTCCTCTCATTCCTCAGAAAATGGTTTCTAACATCAATGTGTTTGGTTCTCTCATGATGAACCTGATCCTTTGCCAAACATATTGCACTAAGAGTGTCACAACACACCCTGGCTTGATCTTGATACAGACTCAGATCATTGACTAGTCCATTTAACCCGATTGCCTTCTTTGCTGCTTCTGTTAGTGCCATGTATCTAGCTTCAGTAGTAGATAATGTCATTGTACCCTGTAAAGTTGCCTTCCAACTTACCATAAAACCACCCAAAGTAAACACATACCGAGTCATAGATCTTCTGTTGTCCACATCAGCAGCATAATCAGAATCACAGTACCCTGTGACAAAACATTGAGTACCGCCTCTATAAATGAGTCCAATATCAGATGTACCCCTAAGGTAACTAAATATCCTATTTACTACTTTCCAGTGTTCCTTCTCAGGTTGAGCCATAAACCTACTGACAACACCGACTGCCTGAGCCAAATCAGGCTTAGTACAGACCATGGATACATTAAACTGCCCACTGCACTAGTATATGGAACTCTTGACATGTATTCTTCCTCCTCAGCTGACTGTGGAGCAAACACAGCAGACATATGTAGATTTGGAGTCATTGGAGTATCTATATGTTTGGTTGCTGACGTGCCATACCTCTGCTGAGACAAGAACAACTTCCCTTGCTTCATATCTTTATAGATCTCCATCCCCAAAATTTTATATGCATTCCTCAAATCCTTCATCTCAAATTCAGCCTTGAGGTGATGACGGTTAAAATGTACCTATTTATGTCATCAATAATAACCTTAAATCGGAGTTAATTATATATATTTCATATTTAATCACGTGTTTATATTTATTATTTAATGATGAGTGATTATTAATATGATAATTGGTATTTAGATGTTTTTATTATTAAAAGAGCAATTAATTGTGTGATAAATGCGATTTTGCGATTATGATAAATCGGGAAGATAATTATCACGCAATCGAGAAATCTCAAGATAAAAGAGAAGAAAATCGGAGCATTGAAGAAAAGATTAATCGAGATCAATTCAAAAGCATGGAGTGGGGAACAAGTCGGACGAACCGAAGTTGAAAACGCGTAAACGGGGAGGCTCGGTCGACCGAGCCATGTCATTCGGTCGACCGAGCGTGTAGGTTCGGTCACCCGAGCCTAAGTTGATAAATGCATGTCAATCTTCTGGATTCTCCCTATGTCGGCTACAACTCCTATATAAGCAGCAGCTCCGAAATTGAGAAGTACGCCTCACCGTAGGAATGTTGCTTAGATGAGGTTACGGTTTATACCGGCATCCCTAGTGAAATAATTGTGTCAGAAGTTATATGAGATGGAGGCATTAAAAAGCGAAGTCACGTAATGGAGGCACGATGATTTAGATGGCCTAACCGGAGCTAAATCTACCTTAGGGGATGACTCCCGTAGTCATAATAATTAATCTTTAACGTTTGTTTTGTCTCGTTATCAACCTAATTCACATGGGGGAGTTATGATCTACTAGCGTAATCAATACTATTTGTCTAGATAATATCAACCGTATTATCCGTGTTTTAGTAGTCTTTAATTTGTCTTTGTGGTATTTTGTGTCTTGTGGTTGTCACTATTTTATTTACTGCATTTAGTTGGTCGTAGACCGTCCTTTCAATTTAGTTCTGATAAAGTAAGTTGTGTTTTGTTTGTGCCGAGTCTCTGTGGGATCAACCTCGACTCTATCTAGCTATACTACAATTGAACCTAGTTGATCTCTTGCTAGTGGGTTAGTAGGTCTCGAGTTAATAATTTAACTTGACCTCCATCAAGTTTTTGGCGCCGTTGCCGGGGACTCGAGTCATTAAATTAAGATATAGCTTATTTTGTTAGAATTTGGATTCGTGAATATTCGTGAATAAGAGTACGTATATTAAACGGTGTCGAAAAAAAAAAAAAAAAAAAAAAAAGCGTTCGGCCGACCGAACCATAGCTCTCGGTCGACCGAGGAATTATTTACTTTTTTTTTTTTTTCTGTTTCGTATCATTTTTATAGTATTCTGCTTTCTGTTTTATTTACGTTTTCTTTTCTCAACTTATTTCGAGTCTGTTTTAGTTTTATTTGGTTAGTTAAAGGCCTAGCCTTTACTAGTGGTTAATTGTTTTACTGTTGTTTATTATTTTATAGTACGCTACTCGGAAATCGAAGGAACCGCTTGAACCTTATAATCCTGAAATAGAGAAAGTTGCAAGGCGAAATAGGAAGTTAGCTAGGGAACTGGCTAAGCAAGGAGAAGAGGATCCAAATCTTGAGGAAAGCGAGCAAGGAGTGGAAGAAGAACATACAACCGATCGGTACGAACGGTCGAATCGAGACGAAATGGAAGATCCTCCGGTCAATCCAAACCAGGTACCTAATCCACGTTATTAATCCTGTTATCAATAATGTGAATGCAAATGCTAATAATGAGAACCAAGCCCTAGTTCAAGGAGCGAGGCGCACTTTGCAAAGTTATGCAACGCCCACTATTGAGCAATTCATTCCCGCTATCGTAGCACCGCAAGATGCTGCGGAAGTCTATCACCCTAGGCCTAATGTAATTCAAATGGTGACCAACTATTCTACTTTTCATGGAGTCCAAAACGAGGATCCTGGTGTTCACGTAACGAATTTCTTGGAAATCGTCAGTACAGTGAAACCAGAATTAATCCCGGAGGGGAACATTCGTCTTAAGCTTTTCCCTTTCACTTTGAAAGATAAAGCTAAGCAATGGCTTCTCTCTTTAGAGGCTGGATCTATCACTACTTGGGAACAATTGTTGCAAAAATTCATGAATAAGTATTTTCCCTTAGGAAAAACTTTTAAGTTACGCCAAGACATCCTAGGATTTAAGCAACAACCTGGGGAGAGTTTTGATCAAGCTTGGGAGCGTTTCAAGGAAGCCATGAGGAAGTGTCCTCATCATGATATCTCTCTTTGGCTTTTAATGCAAACTTTTTACCATGGGTTGAGAGAGGCGAGAAAATTAGAGTAGACGCCTCCGGAATGGAGCGTTTGTTCTTTTATCTCTGAGGAGGCACAAGGGAAGATGGAACAAATAGCGATGAACGACCAATGGGGAGGCGGTGACATAGCTCTTGTGAAGATGGCCGGCGATATATTTGATGATAGTGCATCTACCAAAATCTTAGAACAACTTTCTACGTTATCAACAATAAGGTAGATGGGATGCAAGAGAGGATGACAAGAGTAGAAAAAGGGGCCGGAATCGAGGAAGCATCTCAAAGTGAGAATGCGAAATGCCGAAGAAGCCAATTATGTCGAGAGGAGGGTACGAGGCCTAACCATAACCATCCTGGATTCCGATATAGTGACATTAATGCGGGAGAAAGGCCTAAACCGCCTACCCCTTATGTACCACAACAAACTAAAACTTTTGGTTGGGAAGGCTGCGATAGAAAAGCTGATTAATGTTGTCACCGACAATATGGGACAACTTTCAAAATCTATGGCCGACTTAGCCACTAACTTTAGCCAATATTGTCGAAGACCGACGCTAAGGTGACCAATCAAGAAGCTCTAGTCCAAAACCTCACGCACCGGGTAGGACAACTAGGCGAGCAAGTTTCAACTAGACCTCCGGAGGTTACCAAGCAACACCGAAAAGAACCCTAAGGACTTGAATGCGATCATGACAAGAAGTGGAAAAGAAGTAACTCCACCATCCCCGAAAGAGAAAGAGAAAGTCACAAAGAATAAGGATGGTGAGCCAAGCAATGAGACCCATACTTCCGAGTCTTTGCCTAAGCAAAGAACCTATAAAGAACACGCTTGGCCCTAGAGTTGAACTTTTTGATAATAAGTACCCAATTTTCAACGATGTCGATCCTTCAAATCTACCTTATCCTCCACCAAAGCCGAAACCTAAGTTTGATAATAAGAGGTATAAGAAGTTCGTGGATATGTTCGGTAAGTTACAAATCAATATACCCCTAGTTGAAGCACTAGGCGAAATGCTGAGTACACCAAGTTTTTGAAAGACGCCGTCTCAACTAAAAGGAAACTCCTAGATTTAGAGACCATATGCCTCAATGAGGAGTGCTCGGCCATTCTTCAACATAAGTTACCCCCAAAATGCAAAGATCCGGGAAGCTTTCTCATTCCCCGCACCATAGGTAACGTATGTTTAAACAAAGCTTTGTGTGATCTAGGAGCAAGCGTGAACTTTGATGCCACTATCTATTTTTCGGAAACTAGGCATGAAAGATCTTAAGAAGACCTCAATCACATTGCAATTAGCGACCGTTCGTCAAAGAACCGTGTGGAGTGGTTGAGGATGTGCTAGTAAGAGTTGAAAAGTTTGTATTCCCTGTCGACTTTGTGGTATTAGATATGGAAGCTAACTACGAAGTGCCATTGATATTAGGGAGACCTTTCATGGCCACTAGTAGAACGCTAATTGATGTTTACAAAGGCGAGTTGGTATTGAGAGTGAACGAAGAGAGAGTTGCATTCAATGTCTTCGACACCGTGAAGCAACTTTGATGATGGGGAAGATGCATGTTTCATGTTGGATTCCATTGATAGGATCGTTCAAGAATTTCAACAACATGAAAGTATCAAGGATTTCTTGGATCTTTGTCTTGGAAGAAGAGGATGAAGTCAAGTACATTAGTAGTGAGGAGGAGAAGATGATATGGCCGGGATGCGGTAGAGGGACCCCAAGGCTGTAGAGGAAGTAAGTCTTTGCGGAGATTGAAAGATTCTATCATAGACCAACGTGGCATAAGTACTTCGAACTCAAACTCACCGGTCAAAAGTTGAAAACCTCTTTGGAAGAACCTCCCACAAATTTGACTTTAAAACCTCTTCCCGCAAATTTGAAGTATGTATTTCTTCAAGATGAGACTTTGCCGCTAATTATATCTTCATCCTTGACGGACTTACAAGAGGAGAAACTAATGAGAGTTTTGAGAGAGTACCGCGGAGCATTTGGATGGACCATAGCAGACGTCAAGGGCATTAGTCCTAGCGTATGTATGCATAAGATCTCCGTGGACCCTGAAAAGAAAGCGGTTGCACAACCTCGGAGGCGTTTAACCCCACAATTAAAGGACGTGGTTAGGGATGAGGTTATAAAAATGCTAGAAATGGGAATTATATTTCCAATTGCTGATAGCGAATGGGTAAGCCCTATCCACGTAGTTCCCAAGAAGGGAGGATTGACGGTACAAGCCAATGAGTTGAATGAGTTAATTCCTGTGAGGCTAATCACCGGTCATCGAGTATGCATAGACTTTAGGAAACTAAATTATGCGACTCGTAAGGACCACTTTCCTCTTCCCTTCATCGATCAATTGCTCGAGAGACTGAGCGGGCATGCTTTCTATTGTTTTCTTGACGGATATTCGGGATACTATCAAATCCACATTTCGCCCGAAGATCGTGAGAAAACAACGTTTACATGCCCATATGGGACATTTGCGTATAATCGAATGCCATTTGGATTGTGTAACGCCCCCGCGACATTTCAACGATGTATGATGTCGTTATTTGCGGATATGGTGGAAGATTTCCTGGAGATATTTATGGATGATTTCTCCGTATTTGGAGACGATTTCGATTCTTGTCTCACACATCTAGCGCGAGTGTTGAAGAGATGTGAAGAGACTAATCTTGTGCTTAACTGGGAGAAATGTCATTTGATGGTTACGGAAGGTATAGTACTAGGCCACCGCATATCAAAGAACGGTATAGAGGTGGATAGAGCCAAAGTTGAGGTGATCGAGAAACTACCTCCACCTACTAATCTTAAAACTTTGCGAGGTTTTTTAGGCCACGCCGGATTTTATCGTAGGTTTATCAAGGACTTTTCCCTAATCTCTAGACCTCTTACCGAATTATTGGCCAAGGATGTACCATTCGTGTTTTCTAATGAGTGCATAAAAGCCTTCAATGAAATAAAAAGTAGGTCGATTCTTGCACCCGTTCTAGTCGCACCGGATTGGGAGATTCCGTTTGAACCGATGTGTGATGCAAGTGATCTTTCTTGTTGGCGCCGCTTTGGGTCAAAGAAAAGATAAGATCTTCGGACCTATCTATTATGCGAGCCGGACTTTGAATGCTTTGCCCAAAGAAATTACGCCACAACGGAGAAGGAGCTTTTGGCCGTTATCTTTGCTTTTGACAAATTTAGATCTTACTTAGTGGGATCTAAAGTCAACGTATGGACGGACCATGCGGCTCTTAAGTATCTCCTAGCAAAGCAAGATTCAAAGCCTAGATTGTTGAGATGGATTCTACTTCTTTGCAAGAATTTGACGTTGAAATCCGAGATAAGAAAGGAAGTGAGAACGTGGTGGCCGATCATCTGTCGCGCTTACAATTAGAGGATGGTGAGGAATTGCACGAGATAGGAGAATCTTTTCTTTGATGAACAACTTTTCTCCATCACCACCATCGGGGGACAAGGTGATTGTGCTGCAGTTTCTTCGCGAATAGAGGTTGTGAAGGAGAAGAAACAACCATGGTTTAGTTTATTTGTTAATTATCTATCCGCGAAGTATCTACCACCAAATCTCACTGTCCAAGAGAGGAAGAAATTCTTCAAAGATATTAGACACTATTATTGGGATGAGCCTTATTTGTTTAAGCTAGGATCTGATAATGTTTTTCGAAGATGTGTGCCCGAGGAAGAGTATAATGATATCCTGAAGCATTGTCATTCTTATGAAGTTGGAGGACACTACGGGGGAGATAAAACTGCGGCCAAGGTCCTCCAGTGCGGTTTTTATTGGCCGACATTGTTTAAGGATGCACACCAATATGCAAGAGGGTGTCATGCTTGTCAAATGACAGGAAATATTTCACGGAGGAATGAGATGCCACTCAAGAGCATTTTAGAAGTAGAACTTTTTGATGTTTGGGGAATAGATTTCGTTGGACCCTTCACTTCATCATTATCTAACCGGTACATCTTAGTTGCTGTTGATTATGTATCCAAATGGGTTGAGGCCATTGCTTCACCTACTAACGATGCTAGGGTTGTGGTTAGATTCTTGAAGAAGAACATTTTTACAAGGTTTGGAACGCCTAGGGCGATTATAAGCGACAATGGTAGTCATTTTTGCAATAAACCTTTTGAAAGGCTGATGATTAAGTATGGGGTTCGACATAAGCTAGCAACCGCATATCACCCCCAGACTAGTGGACAGGTAGAAGTCACCAATCGAGAGATAAAGCGTATCCTGGAGAAAACTGTCAATACGACTAGGAAGGATTGGTCGTTACGTTTAGACGACGCTTTATGGGCTTATAGGACTGCATATAAAACCTCGATTGGAATGTCACCATATAGGATTGTTTTTGGAAAAGCATGTCATCTACTGTGGCCCGGAGCACCGGGCCATGTGGGCAACTAGAATGCTAAATTTTGATGAGACGTTGGCCGGTGAGAAGAGGATGTTAGAATTAACTCGCCTGGAGGAGTTTCGTTTAGAGGCATACGAAAATGCCAAGATTTTTAAGGAACGCACGAAGAAGTTCCATGACAAAAAGATTCTGGATAGGACCTTTCAAGAGGGTGATCGGTTCTCTTGTACAATTCGCGCTTAAGACTCTTCCCGGGTAAGTTGAAATCAAGATGGTGTGGCCCATTTCAAGTACAACGAGTCTTTCCTTCCGGAGCGGTGGAACTATTCAATTTCAAAGACGAGTCCCGATTTGTGGTTAATGGACATCGTATTAAGCATTATCACGGGCTGCCGCCCGAGGTGAGGAGGAGGTCTTGTACCTCGATGACCCCGTCTATGAATAAACCATCTTGAGTTTGAGTCGAGCTAGCGACTTTAAATTTAGAACTACTACCTATAACTATCTATTTTGTTTTTCTTTTTAATAAAGTAGCATGCGCCTATCACGGTTTTTTCATCTCGCCATGTTCCGAGTCTAAGTTCGGAATAAACGAGGTTTTTTCCTTGATAGCCGTCATGTGAGTTTTTTTTTTTAGGTTTAAATCCCTTTTGGTCTTGTCCATGGCAGTATAAAGTAAAGTGGCTTAAATTGTTTTTAGATATCTATATCTAATTACTGCCACATTATTTTATAACTTCCATAGACATGGTATTTGACGATTTCGTGGAGCTTGTTTGTTTATACAGGATGTGTCTGTCTCTCCACGCTGTGCCGATGATTACTCCGATATTGTTCCTTTACTTGGGAGCCGTTTCCAGAGCTAAGTCTTTCTTCTTGAACTCTCATTTATTTTTGTCATTGAGGACAATGCCATGTTTAAGTGGGGGGCAGGGGACTTAGCTATATATATTGTGCTATATGTTGAAGTCAAGGGAAACGGAATACTGAGACAATATTGAGCCAAATTTAAAAATTTTTATGGATAAATGCCAAGTTGTTTAACTCGTACCCTTAAACTTGTGAAGTTCTTATACTTAGATTTGATAGGAAATGAACCAAGTCGCGTGAGTACGTGGTCATATTATACTTTTGCGATAAATTGTTAGTAGACTTAAGGATATTCATGCCAACAATTGCAAGTAGTTAGGTATTGTTCAATTACTCGACATGTGAATCGCTTAGTACCGCATGAGTTATAATAATTGAAAGAAGTATGTGTACAATGCGTAGATAAGTGGTTATGAGGACCTAATGTCGATATTTGTCGACTAATGTATTCTGATCTTCTAGCCAACAAGAGCGGAGTAATAAGCTTGGGACGTACCTGTGTTTTGACAATGCATTAAAACACTGGGCTTGTAGAAAAATTACCAAAGTAGCCATGCGCTTGTGGTAATATTCGGTGCTATGCATGATCTAAGATAGGGAGATACTCATTAAAAAGTTTTCTTCCTTGAGATTAGTAGTATTCGAAACATATGCAAAAATTGAAAATATTAATTTTTAGAGGCTTCGAGTAGTACTCGGTCTCCAAGTCCAAAAACCACTATAGATACGCTCTTGCTTATTGTTCTAGTGCTTTAACCATTGCGAGGCATAAGAAGTATGAATGCTGATGTTGGTGAATTTAGATATGAAGTCTGCATAAACTCTAAATCTGGCTACATTTATATAAAACCAACGCACATGCACACAATCACTTCGATTCATAGCGAGTAGTGAATAATGCTTATCTTATGAGCATGACTGGTATGAGTTGACTCGGGTTTCTTGTGTAAGTATGAGATGACCACGGAAAATGTTGTCTTGGGGAATGACTTATTGATGCTTTGTTCGGGACGAAGCAAAGTTTAAGTGGGGGGCATTTTGATGACGGTTAAAATGTACCCATTTATGTCATCAATAATAACCTTAAATCGGAGTTAATTATATATATTTCATATTTAATCGCGTGTTTATATTTATTATTTAATGATGAGTGATTATTAATATGATAATTGGTATTTAGATGTTTTTATTATTAAAAGAGCAATTAATTGTGGGATAAATGCTGATTTTGCAGATTATGATAAATCGGGAAGATAATTATCACGCAATCGAGAAATCTCAAGATAAAAGAGAAGAAAATCGGAGCATTGAAGAAAAGATTAATCGAGATCAATTCAAAAGCATGGAGTGGGGAACAAGTCGGACGAACCGAAGTTGAAAACGCGTAAACGGGGAGGCTCGGTCGACCGAGCCATGTCATTCGGTCGACCGAGCGTGTAGGTTCGGTCACCCGAGCCTAAGTTGATAAATGCATGTCAATCTTACGGATTCTCCCTATGTCGGCTACAACTCCTATATAAGCAGCAGCTCCGAAATTGAGAAGTACGCCTCACCGTAGGAATGTTGCTTAGATGAGGTTACGGTTTATACCGGCATCCCTAGTGAAATAATTGTGTCGAAGTTATATGAGATGGAGGCATTAAAAAGCGAAGTCACGTAATGCGAGCACGATGATTTAGATGGCCTAACCGGAGCTAAATCTACCTTAGGGGATGACTCCCGTAGTCATAATAATTAATCTTTAACGTTTGTTTTGTCTCGTTATCAACCTAATTCACATGGGGGAGTTATGATCTACTAGCGTAATCAATACTATTTGTCTAGATAATATCAACCGTATTATCCGTGTTTTAGTAGTCTTTAATTTGTCTTTGTGGTATTTTGTGTCTTGTGGTTGTCACTATTTTATTTACGCATTTAGTTGGTCGTAGACCGCCACTTTCAATTTAGTTCGATAAAGTAAGTTGTGTTTTGTTTGTGCCGAGTCTCGTGGGATCGACCTCGACTCTATCTAGCTATACTACAATTGAACCTAGTTCTGTTGCTAGTGGGTTAGTAGGTCTCGAGTTAATAATTTAACTTGACCTCCATCATGAGGAGATTCTTCAAATCTTGAATATCAGACTTGTTCACAACAGCTATCAACATATCATCCACATACAGAACTAGATAGATGAATGAACCATCCTTCAGCTTGTTGTGATAAACACAACAATCATATGGACTCATGTTATAACCCTGCTGAATCATATAGATGTCAAACTTCTTATACCACTGTCTTGGGGCCTGCTTAAGTCCCTCCAAGGACTTCTTCAACTTACAAACAAACCCTTCCTTTCTAGGAACTTGGAAACCCTCTGGCTGAGTCATATATATTTCCTTATCTACATCTCCATGTAGAAAAGTTGTCTTCATATCCAATTGCTCAAGTTCACGATTCTGATGTGCCACTATTGCTAACAACACCCTGATGAAAGTGTGTATGACTACTGGTGAGAATATCTTTTCACAGTCTACCCCTTCTTTCTGACAGAACCCTCTTGCAACCAAATGTGCCGTATATCTGATGCCCTCAGCAGATGTCATTCCTTCATTTTTCTTGAAGATCCATTTGCAGCTTACCACCCTTCCATCATATGGTTGTTTGACTAAATCCCAAGTCTCATTCTTCTGAAGTGACTTCATTTCTTCTCCCATGGCAGCAAGCCAATGAGATGCCTCAGAACATGTCACAGCTTCCCTGTAAGTGTTTGGTTCAAAACCATCAACTTCTTCAGCTACCTGTAGTGCATATCCAACCATATCTTCCTTAAACCCATATCTTCTGGAGGGTCTAATATTGGTCCTTCTAGCCCCGTTGAGAGCAATACCCTGCTGACCAACATCAGCTGTTTGAGTGTCTGCTGACCCCATTTCAGCAGACTGGTTTGGATTCAACTCTGGATCTACTAAGTGTTGACTATCCCTTGCCGATTCTTTCACTTCAGCAGATTCCACTTGAAGCTCCACCTGTTTGTCAACCTTCTCAGTTTCAGATCCAATTCCATATTCAGATGTGGCTCTCACAGATGAGTTGAGCATAGATTTTTCATCAAAGACTACACTCCTGTTGAGTATAACCCTGTTTTTAGCTGATGACCCATCTCCATATCCAAAAGATACTCCCTTCTTGGCCCTAGGTTCCAGTTTACCTTCACTGACATGATAGTAGACTTTGCTTCCAAAAACCCTTAGACTAGAGTATCTACTGACTTTCCTGACCAAACCTCAAGTGGTGTTTTGAGCTTGATCCCAGTGTAAGGCCCCATATTGATTAAGTAGCATGCTGTACTAACAGCCTCTGCCCAAAATCTTCTTGCCAGACCAGAATTAGAGATCATGCTCCTTGCCTTCTCTAGAAGAGTTTGATTCATCCTTTCTGCAACACCATTCTGCCGTGGAGTGTCTCTGACAGTATGGTGCCTAGAAATGCCTTCATTATTATAGAATTCATCAAACTCAGACCAACAGAACTCTAGTCCATTATTAGTTTTAAGTCTCTTGATCTTTTTTCCTGTCTGATTCTTGTCCAATGCCTTCCACTGCTTGAAGTGTTTGAATGCTTCACTCTTGTGCTTCATCATAATTACCCAAACCATCATTGAATAATCATCTATGAAAGACACAAAATACCTGTGACCACCCAATGACTCCACCCTTGAAGGTCCCCAACAATCAGAATAGACATAATCAAGTGTCCCTTTTGCGATGTGGATTGCTTTTGGGAACTTGCTCCTATGTAGCTTCCTAAACACACATTGTTCACAAAATTCCAGCTCATTGACCTTATGTCCCCAAGTAGATCAGACTTAGACAGAATTTGCATCCCTCTTTCACTCATATGACCTAATCTCATATGCCACAACTTAGTCAGCTGTGACTGGTGAACCTCTGATGATGCTACAACAGCAAAACTTGATACAGTAGACCCTTGTAGTATGTACAATGTCCCCTGCTGATACCCTTCAGAATCACAGCTAAATCCTTATAAACATTCACTACTCCACCTTCACCCTTGAACTTGAATCCTTTGTTGTCTAGAAGACTACGTGATATCATATTCTTGGTCATTTGTGGAACATTCCTAACCTCCTTCAGTGTGTAGAATTTACCATCATGTGTCCTCAGCTGGATTGATCCAATCCCCACTATTTTTGCAGACCTTGCTGTTAGCCATAGTAATATGGCCTCCATCCACCTGCTGATAAGTTGAAACCACTCCCTATTAGGACACACATGATAAGATGCCAGTGTCCAGAATCCACACATCCCTGTGCCCTGCTGACTCAGAAACTGTTATGGCGAGATCTTCTTCAGAGTTGGTGTCTTGTTATGCCAAAGCAACAGTACCCTGCTGCTTTTTCCTCTTTGGACATTCTTTTTTCCAACGTCCCTGCTCCTTGTAGTAATTACAGACATCCTAAGCCCCAGGACCCTTAGAACTTCTCTTGGATTTCTTCTTTCCAAAATTTCCTGATCCCCTGCTGACTCCACTGGCCACCAACCCAGCAGACTGATTGTCTATACCAGAACCAGATGCCTTATGACGCAGCTCTCGAGCATGGAGTGATGATCTCACATCTTCTAATGAAACTGAGTCCTTACCAACAATAAAGGGCTGCACAAAGTTCTCATATGATGCGGGCAATGAAACAAGTAGGATCAATGCTGCATCCTCATCTTTAATCTTTACATCAATATTCCTTAGGTCAAGAAATATTGTGTTCAGCTGATCTAGATGATCCCTCAGTTGAGTACCCTCATGCATCCTTAAACTAAACAAGCGTTGTTTCAATAACAACTTGTTGGTAAGAAACTTTTTGCCATGTACAAACTCTCAATCTTGAACCACAACTTCTCTGTCGTGTCCTCTTTAGCAACCTCTGTGATAATATCATCAGACAAGCACAATAGAATTTTTGAATGTGCTTTCTTCTCCAGACTGGTACTCTCAGCAGTACATCCTTCTGTTGATTTTGACAAAGGACCCCGTAATCCCTGTTGTTTCGACAAAGAACGCATCTTAATCTGCCCCAGACTAAAACTGTTTCTTCCTATAAACTTGTCAATCTTGACGTTTAAAGCAGACATCTTTACTCACCAGAGAAATCCTAGCGTCAATTATGGCCTTGGTGCTAATCTATCTTGCTACAACAGATAAACAGATTTCTTGATGAACCTTGATCTGATACCAGTTTTTTTATTACGGATCGATCAAGAAGTGATGGTAATTGTGAGTAAAGACAAGCAATTAACAAGTAAACAAACACAGAAACAAGAAGAACACTGATTTAACGTGGTTTCCGGCATTGTGCCGACTACTCCACGGACAAATAAGGATTATTTTATTATCACAAGAAAGTTACAGTTACATGTAATTACATATAGTATTTATAGCCTTGGGAATCAAACCCTAACCGACTAAACAGTCAACCCAGTAAATGACTGAAATACCCTAGAAGTAACTTCACCAAAACGGAAAACCATGCAACAAACGTGTTCCCTAAGTCTGCTGTGAAACAGTAGACTCAACCCTAGCAACCTTAACTTCAACATGTTGATAAACCCGGCTGATCTGCCCCATCTGAACACCAGATCATAGCTTCCATAACAGACTTCAGCAGCATAGTTCAAGTCACCATTACACCTATTGTGAATGGTCAACAGTATTTCCTAACTGTTGTTGATGATTATTCTATATTTACTGGGTTTTTCTTATGAGACAGAATTTTGAAGCTTCCAAACTTGTTAAATACTTTGTTAAGTTTCTTTCAACTCTGTTTAATAAGGTTATCAAAGTTATTAGATCTGATAATGATGTTGAGTTTGAGATTGCATCCTTTTATGAACAACATCGCATCATACATCAAACTTCATATGTATAAGTACACCTGAACAAAATGGAATTGTTGAGAGAAAACATCAGCATCTGCTGAATGTAGCCAGAGGTGAGTTTCATAGTAACTTACCCATAGAGTATTGAGATATTGTTTATTACATTCTGTTAAACTTATCAATGCTACACCTACACCATTGTCAAAGGAAAACACTCCTTATGAGGTATTGTTTGGCACTAAGCCAGATTATTCTATTTTTAAAATTTTGGTTTTTTGGTTCTTTTTTCTTGTACTCTTCAACAATATGGAACCATATTTGATTCTAGATGCGATACATGTGTGTATCTTGGAATTCAAACATTTACAAGGGAGATTTTCTCTTGGACATCACAAACAAAGACATATTTGTTGCCAGAAATACTCAATTTCATGAAACTTACTTTCCTTTATTCAACAAGGTTTTAGGCAAAGCTCATTGTACTATTGATATGCCATACCACTACCTATTTTCAACGTCCTTAAGGACCAACTGAGTAGTTCAGCTGGTGAAACCAGTAGAGGAGCAGAATCAACTGAGGAATCCATCATAAGACCAGTCACTGATGAGCAGGCACCTGCGCACCAACATTTCAGCTGAGGAGATCTACTAGGACTAGAAAGGCACCAAACTTCTATCAAGGAGGTTCCAATGTTGTGCAGACCACTCATCTACTAAATCAAGTAATCGGTCTAGACAGATTCTCAGCTGAATATGCCAAATATGTTTGTGCGATCGATGCAGTCACTGAGCCCTAAACTTACAATCAACCAAGCAAACATGATGAGTGGAAGGAGGCAATGTAAAAGGAAATTGAGGCATTGCAGAAGACCAACACATGAGAGATTGTCACTCTACCACCTGGCCAAAAGCCCATGTGTATAAGATATAATACAACCATGATGAGTAAGTAGAGAGATATAAGGCCAGATTGGTAGCAATGGGCTACACTCAGACTTATGACATTGATTATCAAGAAACCTTTTCTCCAGTTGTGAAGATCGCAACAATCAGAACATTGTTAGTAGATGCGGCAGCCGACAATTGACATCTTCACCAGATGGATGTGAACACTGCCTTTTTACATAGAGATTTTCATGCCTCAAGGGTTTAAATCTAACAAACCAAATCAGATTTTCAGGTTAATCAAGTCATTATACGGTTTAAATCAAGCTACCAGACAATGGAATTGCAAGTTGACAGAGTCCTCAAAAAGTCAGGCTTTTGTTTAGTCTAAGCATGATCACAACTTGTTTACCAAAGGATCAGGCAAAACCTTCATTGCTTATTGGTTTATATATATGACATATTGCAGGTAGTCCTGACCAGAATCATATTCAACAAGTCAAAGACCAATCTTCACAAGCAGTTTACCTTCAAGGATTTTGATAAACTCAGATATTTCTTAGGAATTGAAGCTGCCAGAATACCTAACGGCATCTTCATTTCACAAAGGAAATGTACCCTTAATCTTTTACAAGAGTATGAGTTTTTTTTGGTGCAAAACCTGCTAAAACTCCAATGAAGTCTAAACAAGCAGTGCATCATGGGGATTCCCCTTTGTTATATGACAATACTGCCTACAAGTCATTGGTTGGGAAACTGATTTATCTCACTTTTTTTATCAGACTTGACATTGCTTTTGCAGTTCAACAACTGAATCACTTTCTAGATACCATAACTGAAAACCACATGAAAGCAGCTCATGGGCTCCCGAGATACTTAAAGGTCAGTTTAGGACAATGAATCTTCTTCCCAATTGAGAGCAACCTCATCTTGAAGGGTTCACCGATAGTGATTGAGCAGGATATCTTTAGATCAGGATGTCTTAAAAACGAATGACGTGTATTGTAGTTTTGAAGAAACGACACATTATATACATATACGTATTTTGAGTAGTCATTTTTTTTTTAGGATTGAGTAGTCATTGTTGTAAACCCATTAGTATACAAATCAGTCAATTATACCAATCAATTTTTTGTTTTTGTTTTTTGCCAATAGCCAAAGTAAATAATCAGTTTCTAATCCTTTCTTGATTCTGATTTAGTGATGTGTAAGCCTATAGCTAATCAATCTGATTTTTATATTTTAATTTTGTTAACGAGATCACAGTTTCAATCATAAAAAATGGTCCAGGTGTGCAAAGAACCACCGGTCCAGCAGGCCTATTTGTACTATCTCCTGTGTGCTTCTTTGCGACTTTTTGGCCACATTTTGTTGACTCCTTCCATTATTCCCCGTTCAATTTTCTAATAAATTCCAAATATCCGTTACTTTGATTATATTTATCGCTAATCTTCTTTGAAATATCACCCCCTCCGTCCATTTCTCCTTTTTTTTTTTTTTTAAGGTATAATAATTTCCTTTGTAATCCTTCAATTTAAAATATGTATTGAGTGCTCTAGTAGGAAGTTCATTTCATTGATGAATTTTTTCAACTGGGTTTTATTCATTTTCTTTCGGGGTTGCAAATTTTATTCAAAGACGGATTCTTGAAGTTAATATTAAGTGATTGATGATTTGGTTGGGGAAGGTGAAATTTTGAGGAGCAGAGTATTTGCAGCTTCATTGATGTATTAGAATCAAGCTGATGAGCCCTTTTATGAGTTGACAAACCATAAAATATGGATTAAAATCCTTATACAAAGAACCTGGTGTGGTTTTTTTTGTTTAAGCATATGTGGGTTGACCTTGGAAAGGTAGACAGAGGCCACAACCGTAGGGAAGGCGGTGATACTGTAAGATTTGGTCTGTTGATTTGCTAGAAAATCGAGGTAATGAAAATTTAGCAACTCAAGTTCTTCAAGCATTCTTGTCTATACTTAATTGGTGAAGCATTAATGCTTTTAAATATTCTGCTTATATTTAGAAAGCCCACAAGTTTGCTTTCTTCTGTTCCCACAGCTTGATTTAAGGATTTAGTCATTGGTACCTAGTACTTGGACAGCATTTTGCTTAAAATATTAAGTGTGTTTGTTGTCAATTGCTGGTTGGCTTAGACTATTAATCTGCATTTTATAATCCACTGATTCACACGGGGACTCAGAGTTTATATTAAGGAGGAAACTGTACCTTCATTGTACTTTCAATTTGAGTTAATAATAGGGGGTTTTAGGAGAGTAGTAAACATTTAAATTTGGACATTTTACACTTGAGTCACTGATAGATATGCTGAAGTTTGATGCGAGGGAAGAGATTTTCTTGGATGCTGCAGAGTCCTTTTTGTCAGAAGAAGAAGAAGAAGAATCGTTTTCAGTTAGGGAAGGTTCCGAGCGTGCTTATTTAAGTTATGAAATTTGGTCTAATGATCTTAGGAGTGTAAAAGAACGACGGGAGATTTTTCTTAAGACAATGGGTTTATTTGAGGAGGCATCTTCCACTGATGCTGTCAACTCGTATGCTTCAGACGAAAATTTAGTGCATGATGATACACGGAAATCTTGTAGTGAGCCGATCTTTATAGTTAAGGAATGCGGACATGAACCGTCCATTCCTCATAAGGAAACCAGTGAACATTTTTGTGCTACCGAGCAGTTTATGAGTGATAAGAACATTAATTTGGATAAGAAGTTGAAAGATTGGTGGAAGAGTTTTATGGACAAGACGAAGAGTAGGAAATACGAAAAGTCCAAAGCCCAAAAACTTTTACATAAAGCTGGAGAAGTAGAACAAATGAAAGTTGAAAAGAACAGAAAGAAGTATAAGGAGCTTACTGCTCTTTATGCTGATCAAGAAATTAGTGCTCACAAAGGTTTAATTTGCACAATGAAGTTCAGTCCTGATGGGCAGTATTTGGCAACTGGTGGTGAAGATGGAGTTCTTCGTGTTTGGGGGATCGCAACCGTCGATTCTTCTTGCGTAACATCAAAATGCGATTTCCAGAGCCACAGATTAGATGGCAACTCAAGTTTCATTAAGACGAAGTCGATCCATGCACCTGTTGTCATACCCGAAAAGATTGTCCAAATCAGTGAATCACCATTGCATGAATTCCATGGTCATGTCTGTGATATATTGGATATCGCTTGGTCTACTTCCAATGTGAGTAATTTTTCTGCTATTCGTCCTTTTGCAATATTTAAATATGTTCATGCGTTTTTCAGTTCATGTTTATCTCCATATTTAGTAGCTGATATGAAAATAATCGTCTTTTCTGTATAGAAACTCTTATCAGCATCCAAGGATAACACTGTTCGTCTTTGGGATCTAAATTCTGATAAATGCCAATCAATTTTCCTTCACTGTGATTATGGTAAGCATCACTTTTAGCTTGTGTCCTTTGCTCCGCTTATTGTTTTTAATCGTGATACTAATATGTTTTATTGCATATTTTTTTCCATGTAATAGTTACATGCATACAATTCAATCCTCAAGATGAAAACTACTTTACCAGCGGATCTGTGGACGGCAAATTACGAGTTTGGGGAATTCGAAAGAATAGAGTTGTCAAGTGGGCTGATGTTCATGACATAATTACAGTGGTCTGTCACCGGCCAAATGGCAAAGTACGACTAAAATCCTTTGTTTACGTTTTTTTTAATATTCTAAAAAAAGGGTTATCGCGAGATTAAAAGGGTTATTAATGTGGTATTTTATACAAACAGGGCATTGTCACTGGTTCTCTCTCAGGTGTTTGCAGATTTTATGAAGTATCAGGTATTTACTACTATTTCATTTTTGTTGTGCAGATTTGTTTGTCTTCTCTAGGGGATCCTTATATGTTTCTTGTTATATACAGGCGATGAACTTTTGCTTGATGCAGAGATATGTATATCTGGGAAAAGGAAATCTGGGAACAAGATTACAGGCATTCAGGTTATGATTGAAAATATTCTTCAGAAATTATAGAATTTTTTTTTTTTTAAAAAGTTTTATCAAACCTTGCTGACACTGTGTTCAAACTGTTGTGTAGTTCTTGGAGAATAGCTCTCAAAGGGTAATGGTGACTTGTGAAGACTCGAAAATTCATATACTCAATGGACTTGACGTTATCCACAAATATAAAGGTCCAACAAGGTCAGGGAGTCAAACATCTGCTTCGCTTGCTCCTAGTGGACGACACATACTATCAGTTGGCGAGGATTCCCGGATTTACATGTGGAATTTCGGTGACCTGCTAATTCAATCATTCAAATCGAAGAAATCCACGCGTTCATGTGAACATTTCTTCTCTGAAAGCGTCTCTGTTGCATTACCATGGCCAGGGACAGGAGATGAAGCAAAGGGTGTTGTGGGTTTTCAAGAATCTTGTGAACAATTTTCCTTGTCAAGTTGGTTCTCCATGAATATGTCACTAAAAAGCTCGGTAACATGGCCGGAGGAGAAACTTCCTTCATTCGATATGATGACGACATATGGTGGTGAACAAGGTGATCAAGAAAAGAAGCAGCCTCAGAATGGTTTGGGGACGTGGGGTCTTGTAATTGTTACAGCTGGTTGGGATGGAATGATCAGGACATTCCACAATTATGGACTGCCCATCAAAACTTAGAGCTTTCTTGATAAGATTTGATCATCATCGAGCTCGCATGAGTATTAAGAAGAATGAGCTCGCCCGACACCTTATATTAAGAAGAATGGGCTCGTCCTTAAAACCAAGGTTAGGTTACAAGACAGGAAAAGCCGAGTTCTTGATTTGGCAGCAGGTGAAAAACAGCAAGTCTTGAATGTGGGCAAATTACAAATTACACACCGTGTAACGCCCCGGTTCCAAAACCCGAGTATTTGTTCTCAGTGAAGTCTGAGATTCGGTGCAATGGTGGATGTGATTAATGGGGGCGGTATAATGCGGTGATGGCAACGGACGGTTGCGTGACTTGAGATCATAGGTTTATGACATTATTAAAAATAGTTGATTGTAGAAAGATTTTATGTACAGGGGAGGGGGGAAGGTGTGTGTATTCGACTAAGTCGGTACACTTTGTAGTATTCATTTCGGCTACATTGTAAATGCGAGAACTAATTAAGGTGGAAAAAAAAAATTTAAGGTGGAAAAAAATATATATATTCTTTACACCAAACAAAAGGAGGTTAAAGGATACCTTCTTTTTCTAGTCATTGTGAATTTTTTTTAATTTATTTACCTTTTTTATTTTATTTTATTGGGGTGTGTCAGGAACTAAACGGCTAAAAATGTTAGTAAGTCAGTTAGTTGGGCGCTTACACAGTTAGGAGTGTTGCCCAAGTGTTGATTAGCTGTGGTTGAGCTGTCAATTAGCTGTTAATCATTTTATAGGCCAGATTATTAGAGTATAAAAACGGGGACAAAACTGATTGTAAGGCATTCATGCAAGTGTTACCTCCAATAAAATCTCTATTTTTCCTTTTCTACTGTCTTCTTCCCCTGCTTAATTCTGTTCTTTTTACTACTTAAATCACCACAAGTGGTATCAGAGATAGCGATTCTCTGCCATGGCTGATACAAGACTCGAATCAGTTGATGAGCAAACGAAGAAGAACGCCAAAGATATCGAAGAGTTGAGTAAATCAGTGCAGGACCTCAAGCAAAGTTCAGATGATCAGATTGCGTACATGAGGGATCAGTTAGCTACTATTGTTGCAGTTCTCTCCAACAAAACTGCAGCAACACCTGGGGAACAGCTTCCCCGCACCTCCAACAGTTGAAGCTCTATCAACTAGCTTGGGAATTTTCGGACCTCCACCTGCAGAATTGAGGTATGATAGCAATCTTAAGCGTCCAAAAGTTGATTTCCCTAGGTGAAAATCCTGGGGCATGGTTAAGAAAATGCGAAAGATACTTCCAATTTCATCTAGTTAAGGAGGATGATAAAGTTGCCCTAGCGAAAACGCACATTGACGGTCAAACAAAGTTATGGTATAGCAGATGGAAAGCAAACAAACGGTTCATTACTTGGCCTATTTTCTGTAATGAATCGTGCAGACATTTTGCTAACCAGAATTATGATGATGTGGTGGATGAATTCCATAAAATGAAACATACAAGAATAGTGGACGCATACCAAGCTAGGTTTGAGGAGATAAAGACTTTAGTATCCCTTAAGAATCCTGGATTAGATGAGGCATACTTTGTGGCAAGTTTCATAGGAGGGTTAAGAAGGGAATTAGGTACATTATGAGGGTTAATAGACCATTGGACTAAGCTGCAACATTGGAGTATGCTAGGGCACATGAAGATGTTTTGGACTCTATGAACATCACTCCTCCACCAAATTTTAGAACTGTGGCTTATCAGAAAACACCCATGTGCCTGCAAAGCTACCAGACAAAGTGAAAGACAACAATAAATACATTACTCCAACAGAGTTACATGATAGAAGGGCTAAGGGATTGTGCTTCAAATGCAATGAGAAGTACCTACCTGGCCATCGGTACAAATCTAGGCAGTTCAATTTCATATTGGTATATGAGGATGAACAGGAACTCACTGAAGGTTTAGAAGATTCAAAGGGTGATACTACCAAATCAGTGAAGAAGCATTCCGCTTTGAAGGACTGAGGCAATTGAAGCCGAGAAAATCTGTCAAGGAATTGCAAGTGGTTGTGATAGTTGTTGAAGGGTCAACCGAAGGAACAGTGAGGGAGTGGGACTACTCTCTAGCTTTCCGAATCAACCTACGTCTTTCCTTGGCAAATTTTTCGATCTCCGGTATAAACTTTTCAAGCTTTGCTGCTGAACTCCGTGTAGCGTACTGCAAGACACGACGAAACAAAAAGATTTTTAGATACTTGCCTCGGCGGCTATTACACTCGCTTGGGCAGACACGAAATATAAAGACTCTGACTACTAACTTGACTCTAACTAAACGGACCGAGTTCTGCAGATTCTGGTCAGTCTCGACGCGTCGGGAGGTATTCTCGCCGAGTCGAACAAAAATTTTCTAGATTCGGATAGAATAGACACTGTTAGGACTCAATTATTCACAGACAACTAAACAGACTCGATAATTACATAAAATAAATATGTACAAATTCTCAATCTCAAATCAAAAGTATTCTTGACACGAGTCCCCGGCAACGGCACCAAAAAGATTTATCGCGTGTAAGTCGCTTCTACTAGCAATAGGACTCGGTCTATCGTAGTATAGCAAAGGCGAATCAAGTTCGAATCCACAGAGACTCGTAAGGATACAATTAAATCAATATTGAGAACAATAGGGGTGTACTACGACCAACAAAGGTGCAGGAAAAGTAAATAACGGCGACACACAAAATCACAATGCACTTCAATGAGTTTCTATAAGATTAGTCCTAACTATGAGCAATTACTTATTCCCCCCAACTCATGAATCGATCTTCCCCATTGGTAAATTTTAAGTCTTTGTCAACTACGGGTGCTAACCCTTAAAATTACCATACTTCCATTTGTAAGGAAATCAAGTGCCTATGTTTAGCTAACCTACCTTAGGCCGTATTAGCATCACACGCAATAAGATCTAAGGATAGCCGGCTCAAAACCGAGAACCTCCCTAAGCAGCCATCTCTATGACTAACACGTTCTTAGAGATCGATGAACCATGTCCTAACTAGCATTTCACTAATAGTCCTTCATGCTAATTTACGAAAACATTCAACTAGTTGATTAGGATAATAACACGTAAATTAAAACTGAATAACAGTCGTGATGTGATCCAGCCCAAGAAGACCGAAGAGCAAAGCAAAGATGGGCTTGGATGAATTATTTTAGTTATTGAAACTATTTTTATTTTATTATGCATTGAGTTTAGTTAATAAAGGTCTTATAGGTCTAAATGCAAGTATGGTGCACTAGAAAAGTTTCCTATATGTTAGTATATTGGGTTAAGTGTTTGTATTTAGAAAATAAAAGTCATTTGGGCTTATTAAGGTCAAGTTATGTCCACTAGGAAATAAAGTGGCGAAAATTACAATGTAATTTATCCCACATTGGTTAGCTACATTAGTTTCATGAATATTGTAGCCTATATAAGGCACCTAGGTTGTTCTTTTACAGACAGTTTAATTTTGAGTGAAAATTTGATTAAGTCTATTGACTTGTTTACCACTTGCGAGTGAGGATCTCTTCGTTGTAGAGTTCCACCCCTTAGAGAACTTATCAGTGCCTTGAGCAAGCGTTGTGGCGTTCTTGGCAACGTTCTTAGAGTGGATTATCTAAGATCGTTGTTTCGAGCTCTCCATTGATTTCCTTTAGAAGGTCCTAGGGCAAATCTCGTTCTTGAATCGTATCAAGACGTAGCTGGCGTTGATTATCATGAAACATAATTGACTAGGTATCTCGACTCGTCGGTAAAGACCGCCGACTAGTCGAGAGAATGCAACCACTAATTCATGTTTTCTTCACCAACGATACAGATCTACTTATAAACGGGGAAAATAAATTAACTACTACATAGTAGGACTAATAAAAAGTTAAATTGATGAGAGTCAAATTGACTATCATTTTCTATGTAATTATACCCCGTTTATACCTCGTTTATATGTTTTATGAGACATTTGGTTGTATTTTGATGTATTTACACCTTGGTTATCATTTCGGGACCTAGGACGTAAAGTCCGGGATTCTCGGTCTTTTTCGGTGTAATTTACTATACTCTCGGTCACCCTAGTGTCCTGTAGGGATTATGTGTGGTATTTGTTGTGATTTTGTATAGGACTTAGGTGTTTGAGATGTCCGGAAGGTGATTTACGAGGATTGAAACGTGTGCCCGAAGCTTAAACGTTCAAACGGATCAAAACGCGGTGGTACTACAACCATACCTTCCATTGATCTGCATTTTTATCTACCTTAGAGACATTTTATGGGCTGGACATCTTCATGAAGGTTGTAGACAATTTCATTATCTTTCCAACGATTTGGAATCACTCAATTTGGAGGTCTACACACAAAGTTATGGCTGTTTTTCTGAAGGTGTGTCACCATAGGCGCCCGCCTAAAAATGCGGTTTTTGGCTTAGAAAGTTGCGATAAGGATTGTGAAAGGAAAAATCTGACAAGCGGCCGCCTGTCAGTCAGGCGCCCGCCTAACAGTCCAGATCTGCAAAACACTATAAATACCCCCATTTTGGATCTAGATCCACACCACCTTCTTCCCAACTCGTTTTTCTTCAGTTTTTCATCGTTTTTCTTAGCTTAGATCAATTATGTACATAGTTTAGCGTAGATTAGGCTTAGATTGTTGTAATCCATTGATTCTCGAAGATAGCTTGACGCATTATTGACGGGTTTTCGTTCGGTGGATCGATTTTCGACGGCCTATAATATATTCGGTAATTCGTTTTCCTTTCTTGTTCTTGCTTTTAATCTTGTTTATGTTATTTTTATTGTTGTTTTTAGCCCGATAGTCTTGTTGTTTTCTCGGTGTTGTTATAGATGTGGCACAAAGAGATTCCTTCCTTCCTTTTTCTTGAAAATCCATTTACAAGTCACAACTTTGTCGAGGTGTTAGAATGAGTAGCTAATAGCCCGATATATAGTCGAGATATGTGATAGCCTTCGAAATCAAATCCTTAGCTCGTTGATTGAATTGTTTTGATGTTATGATTGTTAGATTCTCGGTGTTGTTATTGATCCCCGTGTTTTAGAACTTATTCTAAATGACTTTTGCCCTCTCCAGTTTGAATTAGGTGTATTCCTTACAAGAACTCGATAATCGTATCTTGCCTAACGTGTCTTCTTTACATATGTATTTTGCACAAAAGAGGATACGGTTGCCTTTGTAAACCCCGCCGAGAATTTACTTCTATGCAACTTCCCAAACACACAATCTCCAAATTCTTGACCTTATATCCCCCAAGAAAACCTCGCTCGAAGAAAGAACACCGCATACCCCTTTCACCCATGTGACCAAGTCTCATCACCCCGTAAAACCGACCGAGTTGTCCCCGCTCCTTACGAATTACGTACATCGGTAGACTTAGGACCTTTGGACCCCGACTTCTTTTTCTTCTTCTTCTCGTCCATATCCTTTTCCACTATTGCTTTGCTAGCTACTAGCCCAAGAAATTCGACCGTCTGTTCCATTCGTATTCGGTTTGTTGGTCGGTGACTTGTGTGTAACATCATCGGAAAGCACAACATGGGTTGAATTTATATTTATAGGTCTTGGTGAAGATTTGTTGTTAACGAGCGTCTCATATATCGTAGACCGTGTCGGGTCGGACTTAAATCCGGTCGGCCGGACCATAAATACCCCTACACGTGTTGAACCCGATATAGAGGGTAGATTATTGAATTAATGTCTATACTCCGAATTAGGAAACGACACCCTTTGAGTGACAACGAGGCGGACTGTTGAACCTCACATAAGAGGGTAGATTATTTATTGAATTAATGTCTATTTTCGGAAATTTGAGTGAGACGACATCCTTTAACGATGCCGAGAACATTAGAGTTTATCGAAACACTTCCGGGAACGAGTTAGGGTTAGATAGTAGTTGGTTGGATCATAGCTCGGCTATCTTGTTTTTCATAGTTTAAAATCTTTTCTCTTATGTTTATTTAGTTGTTAGAACCGGTGATCTGACAAATCACCACGTTCAATTATTGTGTTGACCTGAACTAAGGACGAGACCGTCTTTGGTACTCGACCAGATTCCCTGTGGGATACGACATTGACTCACCAATTCTAGGCTACAGTTGACCCGGTACACTTCCGGTGAGATTGGACACTTAGAAAAGGCCGATCAAGTTTTCTGGCGCCGTTGCCGGGGAATCGGGTTGATATCTTGTAAGTTAGTTAAGTTCTTAGGATTAGGTCGTTTTTCTTATTTGTTTTTTTATGTATAGTTTGTTTTATTTTGTTGTTGTTGAAGTGTCACACCATCTACTTCGGTAGTGGTAGTGACTAGGTACCGTGATTGTGTTCCTGTTGTTCCCCTGATTTGCAGTTAATGGATCCTTCTGGGAAAGTGAGTTCGTTGTTCTGTGCAATGGACTCATTGAACAAATCGTGGTGGTGGGGATTGAGCCCCATATTTCTATTGTTTTATTTTCAAGGGGTGCTCAATTCTTACGATTTTGCTAGGGAGAAGCAACGGTTTGCTCTCCTTTGGTATAGCTATCCTTGACATAGTTCGGGGTAGAAAGTCGAGCTGAGGACTATAAACTCAGAATGTGTTTTTATTGCTTTTCCTTCCCCTTCGTGTTTCACTGTGTTTCTTTAGTTTGTATTTTTATACTTTGGGTAAGTTTTGTTGTAATATAACCCGAAGAAGTGTGTTTTTTTTGGGGGGGGGGGGGGGGAGTGTGGTGTTTTTGGCTTTGATGAGTTGTGGTAATCCGGGTAGTTTTATTTTGTTATACTCCATACTTGTACACCTTTGGTGTTGGTTGTGTATATTTTATAAGTACAGGTACCCTGGGAGTTCATTTTACGGCTGCCACATGATCGTACTCGCGCCTTTTTCCGTTTGTAAGCTAACTTTTCTACCCTTATCATTCATGTCTTGTTTTAAAGTAGGGTGTGGTTGGTTTAGCTTCAATGTTTCGTTTTCATGTTGAACGAGTTATACTTAGAGATTGTTATCCCTTTGGTGTAAATGAGTCATTTTTAGAAATTTTGGTGCCTTTGACATTTGTTTTGATACATTGAGCCTATAGTATTTTTTTGTTAAACATATAGTGATTATAAGAATGCATTTCATTTGAGTTGGGATCTTGTATTGAGAATGGAATAGTTCTATCACGTTAGCTTCGACTTCATGAATCACCTTGACTAGTGAACGATTATGGTAGTTCTTAATGACCCGGTTACCTAGAACTTATATTAGTAACTTCGAGGCAAAATAGAAAGGTCGTCGTTGTTAGGTACGGGATGACGGTTTTGACATTTATTTTGACCCGATCAGAGCCAAAAGCCATCCTTATATGTATATCCACAGTTACCCCTCTAAGCCTTTTGTAGGGTGGTTAGACCGCCGCCCGAACTGACCATTTTGTTACTAACCCGTATAATCGATGTCCCTAGCCTTATTTCGGTCTACGTATCCTTGACTACCTTGCAATTGAGCTTTTATTTCCGCACATTTATACGATGTTGCGAGATGTTGTGGTATGAGAGTGTTGTTGTGACATTGTATTATTCGAGTTATCCGGTATGAGAGTGTGACAGTGTGTTGGTTCGACTTTGTTTGGAATTTTGATGTGTATAGTTTTATACATACAGGTATATAGTTTGGAAAAAAATATAAGAAAAAAAAAAAAGAAGAAGAAAAAAAAAATGAAAAAGAGAGTGTATATATATATTTATAGTATGTGTTTTTATTTTTAGAAAGTGTCCAGAAAATAATAGACCAAGTTATTGTTGTTTAGAGTTGGAGTTAGGGTTTATTTCGGATATCGAGATTGTTTTTATAGTTGGAGAGTTGGAGGCTTTTGAAACCGAGTTTCATATTTATTTTTCTCGGTTAAAGCTCGTTTGCACCTTCTCTTTCTATTTTTATCGTAAATATCCTTTCGTAGCCCTAACCTAAGCCTAAACGATATAACCGTGCAAGTCCTGCCTGACCATACTAGATGACGATAGACCTCGATTAATGGAGATGTTTACGACGTATAAGCCTATGGTGTAGCCTCGGAACATTATACGTCTATAATCTAAACCGGTCATTGGGGATAAATGTTGAAAAAGCTATACACACACACACACACACGTTCTTTTCTCGATACAAGGTAGAACTTAAATATAATGCATTTGTGTCATTTACTTGTGTTTTACCATTTCAATTCTTATAGACTAGATGTATGATTGCAATGTTGACTCCATCTTTATTTTTGAATCGCTCATTTTTGCTCGAGGGCGAGCAAACGCTAAGCAAACGCTAAGGGGGGTAGTTGATGAGAGTCAAATTGGCTATCATTTTCTATGTAATTATACCCCGTTTATACCTCGTTTTATATGTTTTCTGAGACATTTGGTTGTATTTTTATGTATTTACACCTTGGTTATCATTTTGGGACCTAGGACGTAAAGTCCGGGATTCTCAGTCTTTTTCGATGTAATTTACTATACTCTCGGTCACCCTAGTATCCTGTAGGGATTATGTGTGGTATTTGTTGTGATTTTGTACAGGACTTAGGTGTTTGAGATGTCTGGAAGGCGAGTTACGAGGATTGGAATGTGTGCCCGAAGCTTAAACATTCAAACGGGTCAAAACGCGGTGGTACTACAACCATACCTTCCATTGATCGGCATTTTGATCTACCTTAGAGGCATTTTATGGGCTGGACATCTTCATGAATGTTGTAGAAAATTTCATTATCTTTCCAACGGATTTTGAATCACTCGATTTGGAGGTCTACACACAAAGTTATGGCCGTTTTTCTGAAGGTGTGTCACCATAGGCGCCTGCCTAAAAATGCGGTTTTTGGCTTAGAAAGTTGCTGATAGGTTTTGTGAAGGGAAAACTCTGACAGGCGGCCACCTGTCAGTACAGTGCCCACCTAACAGTCCAGATCTGCAAAACACCATAAATACCCCCATTTTGGATCTAGATCCACACCACCTTCTTCCCAACTCGTTTTTCTTCAGTTTTTCATCGTTTTTCTTAGCTTAGATCAATTATGTACATAGTTTAGCTTAGATTAGGCTTAGATTGTTGTAATCCATTGATTCTCGAAGATAGTTTGACGCGTTATTGACGGGTTTTCGTTCGGTGGATCGATTTTCGACGTCCTATAATATATTTGGTAATTCATTTTCCTTTCTTGTTCTTGCTTTTAATCTTGTTTATGTTATTTTTATTGTTGATTTCTTGTTGTTTTTGTTGTTAGAATGAGTAGCTAATAGCCCGATAGTCGAGATATGTGATAGCCTTCGAAATCGAATCCTTAGCTCGTTGATTGAAGTGTTTTGATGTTATGATTGTTAGATTCTCGGTGTTGTTATCGTTCTAGAACTTATTCTAAATGACTTTTGTCGAATTAATTACTCGATAATCGTATTTCACGTGTCTTCTTTACATATGTATTTTGCGAGAGGATACGGGAAAAAGGGTTCTAGGATCACCCTGTAAAACCGACTGAGTTGTTCAGATTCGGTTTCATGTGTGAGGTTTATATCATTGTTAATGAGTGTCTCATATATAGTAGACCGTGTCGGGTCAGTTGAATCCGGTCAGCGGACTGTTGAACCTGACATAGAAGGGTAGATTATTGAATTAATGTCTATACTCGGAATTTGGAAACGACACCCTTTGAGTGACAACGAGGCGGACTGTTGAACCTCACATAAGAGGGTAGATTATTGAATTAATGTCTATTTTCGGAAACATGAGACGACACCCTTCAACGATGCCGAGAACATTAGAGTTTGTCGAAACACTTCCGGAAACGAGTTAGGGTTAGAGAGTAGCTGGTTGGATCATAGCTCGGCTATCTTGTTTTTCGTAGTTTAAAATCTTTTCTTTTATGTTTATTTAGTTGTTAGAATCGGTGATCTGACAAATCACCACGTTCAATTATTGTGTTGACCTGAACTAAGGACGAGACCGACTTTGGTACTCGAACAGATTCCCTGTGGGATACGACCTTGACTCACCAATTCTAGGCTACAGTTGACCCGGTACACTGCCGGTGAGATTGGACACTTAGAAAAGGCCGATCATAAATCAAACTCATCACAAATTAACAGATCAACATCTAGAAAGTGGGAGAGTCATACCCTCGAAGCTGAGCGTAAATCATCCCTAGATCGTTCCTTAGGTGGCGAATCCATTGGATTCGTGATTAGCACTCATAGAAAATAAAAGAACAAGAGAAAGAACTTTAATTTCATAAATATGTAATTGTCTTGTGGTACATTGAAACAGAGGACTGCTGCCTCATATTTATTGTGTTTACAACCGACCTAGAAACCCTAAAACATACTTCTCATCCATGAAAACTTGTAAAATCGGCAAAAGTGAATTGAATTCAAGTCAATTCACTTTCTCTTCCATCACTTACTTTGGAGGGGCATTTTCGAAGCTTCCGACGCGTCAAAGCGGCTGCCGACTCGTCGAGGGCGATTTCTTACTTCGCCGACTTAACTTGCAATCATCTAGAATGACCTAGGCCCGATTCTTTAACAGGTCCGCTCCATATCTTCTTCCTAACACTCGGTCCTTTTCGTTACCTGATAATAGTCGGAAATACCAATTTCTCGGCTCGTGAACCTCATAGATGGCATTCAACACAAATGGCTTACGTTTAACGGTCAAAACAACTAATTTTAGCTCATAATCGGTGAAATGTTGATGCCGTAGGATATACTATTTTAATCGTCATCACATCTCATAAAATAAATAACTAATCTTGTCGATAGCATCTATTATTTTCTCTTCGGCATCCATTCATCTTAATTCAACATCATAGTCACGGTTGGAGGTGAAACCACAACAACATTACCGGAAGAGCTGGAAATACGTGCGCCGAGGAAGCCAAACCTACAAACAAATCAATGGACTCCGGAAAAGCCAGAAAAGATGTGCTCCGGAGTGGAGATGCCCTCCAAAATATGACAATTAATGGACTCCGAAAAAAACGTCGGAGTGGAGATGCCCTAATAAATATCACAACTAATGAACTCCGGAAGAGCCGTCCTTGCCGGAGTGGAGATGCCCTCCAAAATATCAGAACTAATAGACTTCGAAAGAGCCGCCGGGGTGGAGATGCCCTCCGAATAATCACAACTAATAGACTCCGGAAGAGAAGCCCTCCAAAATATCACAACTAATGGGCTTCGAAAGAGTCGTCGGGGTGGAGATGCCCTCCAAAATATGACAACTAATGGACTCCGGAAGAGTCGTCGAGATGCCCTCCAAAATATCACAACTAATGGAATCCAGAAGTGCCTCGTGGTGGAGATGCCCTCCATAATATCATAAATCACCAAGCAAATCTAAACCCGGCCTCGTTTGAGCGATGGTATTAGGAGATATAATTCAAAAGAACATAAATGTCAAAAGGATAGATGTAGTTGCTATAGATAAATGTTTAAAAAGTTAGGATAAAATAAAATTTATCTATTGTTCTATTCAATTTTTTTTTAGAAAATGTTTTATTCATCTTGAAGTATCTTTTATCTCTGAATTATGTCCTATATAAAGAGGAGCAATGTAAGTCATTTTATTCAATTTAAAAAAAAGAACAAGTTCAGTGTCATTTGCATTTCCGTTGTGTTCCTTCTTATATACTAATTGAACAATAATCACCCAAAATACATACCAGTCAATATCGTATTATCTAATAATACTCATGTTTATCCTACCGGTCTATAGGTTATTTAATATTATCACGGTCGGCATTACCATTAGGCGGCTCATACGGCTGTCTTAGGCCCACCTAACAAGTGGTGCCCCAAATACTTGTTTTAATAATAAAAAAATTCTAATAGGACCAACACAATCAGTCCAGTATCTTTTCATATTAAAAAATTCTAAAAGGCCCATTCAGCCCAATGGTATTATGTATTAAAAAAAACATCTTTTATCAGCACCACAATATTGCTTTTGACACCACATTTGTTGTTGGCACTATTTCGTTTACTCCCGACACCACGATAATATTTTTATAATTATTTTACTTCAAGCACCACAAAAATAATAACAAAATTACTTCACATACCACAATTTTTTTAACCGCCCCCTCATCCCTCAGCCTCCTCACTCCCTTTCCCCAACCTCCCGTCCTCTTTCATTGCTGAAATTGCAGCGAAATCAGACCCACCCCATCCGTGCTACAAACCGCGGCCTCCCTTCTCTACTCTTGCTGCAAAACGCGGCCTCATTCCCCCCTTCTGCGAAACGCGGCCTCCCTTTCCCACCTGGATTTCTCAACTCCCTCCCCTCCCCCTAGTTGAAGGTATGGTTAGTCATATTATTTGTGTTGCACCAGACTCTTATGTTATGTTAAGTAAGCAAAGAACATGAACGGTCAAGACAAGAACAAAGATATGTTATGTAGAAATGAAACATGATCAGGACAGACATAACATGAACATGCTACAGTTAGTTGACAAGTACAATATGGGTTAGTAGATGATTTACGTAAGTTTGATCAGTAGGCTAAACATAATAAGAATGTAATTAACGTGATGAACAACTATGTGAAAGATGAACTGAACGTAGTTTATAAGTCATGCTTGTTGAAATAGTGACGTAAACCCAATCGGGTTGGACCGGATCCGATCGGATTGGATCATTTCTACTGTTTCTTTATGTTTGTACATATATTAAATGTCTTTATGATATTGTATATTTGTTCGTTTAATGAACAAATTATGATATTGTATATATGATAATGTCCCAAGTGTCAAAATGTGAAAGAGAAACCATGATAGTGATTATGGTTGATGAGATCTCGACTCACTTTAACCGGTTTGATACTTAAATGTCTCTAGTCATATGTGCAATTAAATGGGACATTAATAGTACGATTTGACTAGCACGTATTAGATGTATTCTATCTTATTGAAGACAGGGATATATCTCGTCTATCAAAGTGTAGGGACACTTGGACTGTACGTAGACGTGTATTAGAGAATACGTACGTTAGACTGACTCACTTACTTTATTAAGTGTCGCACTATGTGGCGGTTGTGTAATTATCCTGAGACCAGAGTCTTCATGGCATCGCGGTGTGTATTGTCATACTTTGACACTATTGAGGTTTCCCCTAGCCATAGGGCGATCATGCGGTAGTGATTGTGTGTGATACTGAAGTATGCGTAGGATTCATGTCGCTCGTCCGGAAATCGCGTATCCTAATAGTAGGAGTAAATATCCGAAATGACCTTCTTATAAAGAATGTCTAGCTCTCGTGAATCGTTGCAAAGTAGGAGTAAATGAGTTATTCCGAGAGAGCATGATATCCAGATTATAAGATACGATCGTTGATGTATTGACACTCGAGATACGATTGTATGGATATTATTACAGTTATAGGATTCTATTTACACGGTAACTCTTTCACATAAAAGGTAGTAGTCATTGCTTTTGACTCTTCCGATGATTGGGGGTCGCGATGTGTTGTTAGACGCTATTTCGTGATCGTTAGGTATGAATGACATTTTCGTAATTGCACTTTGTGTCTACGACCAACATATTCGGAAGCCTATCGGGTCACATATATAAGAACATCTAGCCGGATTAAAATGCGGTTATAGTGATAACCAAATAAGGAATGTTTATCTCGACTATAAAGTGTTATAGTGATTAAATTAATATGGTGGTGTTTATTTATTATTAATAAATTAAATACAAGATATTAATTATTTTGATTAATTAAGAATATTCCGGAAGCCAATCATTGGCTATATGGGGCGCATGTGATGTGTATATGATACACATGGATTTTGTAAATTAATTAATCATAGTAATATATTGTGTATTAATATTGGATATTAATATATATGGATATATGTGTAGCATATATATGTGATATATACACATGTATAATTGATATATATATTTATAGTAATATAATAAAGATATATTCAATATTATATATTGACAATATATATCTTAGAAATATTTAATGTAAGATATTGAATATTTATCATATTCGATTTTAACGAAAATCCTTAATAAGATTAAGGAGAGTACTTAATGAGATAAATCAATCAAATATATTTTCCTTATTTTACTAGTAAAATATTTTCATTCTCACTACTCCACTCATGACACTTCTCCAAGGCAATTAAAGGGCATATGGGGCGCCACCTTCATTATAAATAGGAGGTGAGTGTCTAGCTCTTTTACTCATCACAATTGCAAGAGAAATATTTTACTAGAAAATATTAGGCTCCGTTTGTTTTCGTTGGAGTTTTTTTATATCATTTCACCCATCATATCTTACAATTCTATTATCAATCATTTCTTCAACTACAAATAAAAAAATATTAAATTATCTTTTATCATTTCATTTTATCAACTTTTTTACCATTATTTTATTTATTATACTACTTTATTTCACCAATCATTTCATAATCTACACAAATTTCAAAAAAATATCTTAACTTTTTAATTATTACTTCAATCACTTTATAAAACATCTTAACTTTCTAATCATTACTCCAATCACTTTATCTAAAACAACCCCAAAAAAAAACTCCACAAAAAACTCCAACCTAAAACAAACGGAGCCTTAGAGTCTTTTTGAGAGTTTTTGAGAGAGATAAAATGCCGGTCAGCAACCGGGTTTTTTAAGTAGCTATCCAAAGAGGATTCTGGCTAGGTGCTCGTGTGGATATTGATAGAGGCTGCTCGTGCACTACTCCGTAAACGGTCAAAGCGTCGATCTTTTAGATCAAGCATGGTATATTAATCGTCTACTACTTATTGTGTTTATTGCTTAAACGAATATGATCTTGGTTAAAAAGGAAATAAATTTTAAATTCCGCTGCGTTCCTGCGTAGATTTCCTAACAGTGGTATCAGAGAGAGCTTCGAGTTTAAGCAATAAGCATTACAAATTTGCGTAGTTAATTTCATCGTTTAAATCACGTAATTAAACGATGAAAGATTTTTTATTTGCTAATTTTAAGCATATTAGAGCATTTACATACTTATATATCAATCGTTTTGAACTCAACACCCGAATTTTAAAGTCGCGGTTTTAAACATATTAGAGCATTTACATAAAATACTGTAAATCTTAAAAACACTATTTTAGAGACTTTGAACAAGAAAAATAACACTACAACATATATATATATTTTTATTTAATGTAAAATACAGATTCTGTAAAATTTTCTGATAATGTCGGAAATATCCTGGTGGTGTTTGCAGGTGTTTTGTGGTGGATGTCTGCCTATTATGTGTGATTTTGCCGGTGGTGCACGACAGCGATGAAGAATGTGTGGTGGTCGGACTGAAAGTTGTAAGTGCCAAGTGGCGAGCTCGTTAGTCAACAAATTGGCAGTGTGTATATGCTTATATTCAATAATGGATCTCTTACCAGAAATATTATTCAGCAGGGTCCGTAATTTTTTTTTAGTAAATTTTATTTTTCACCGGGTCCGAAATATTTTTCTACACATAAAATGTAGAATTTTCTTATATTTAACGGGGTCCGTGGACCCCCTTTGCTTTGCTGTAGATCCGCCCCAACCTAAACGAATCAATAGGTCCCATATTATAAATCAATGATCCAAAAATGTATTGTGGTACTTATTGTGTATATTTTGTTGTTGCACTATTACTACTCTTGTTTATAAGGTATCTTTAAACTTGCATTGCTCACCTAGGCTTTATATATATATATATATATATATATATATATATATATATATATATATATATATATATATAAATTTTAAACACCGTCTCCCTTACCAGGTTCAAGCTTGAATATCGAACACGCTTTAATATCCGAATTTGCTGCCATTACTCATTAGTGTATGGTTCCTCAGTGAAGTTCCTCCTCACATTAAGGTCCAAAATTTCATGATTATGTTTGTTGTTGGATTTCATTCTCGGGGGTTTCCCGTTCTCTTAATTGCTTAGGCTTATGGATCTCTAATTTCATCCGGCCAGGAATGTGCCGCTCATGTTCTGACATCTATTTCTTTTGGAACTTTCGAGGCCCCAAATGTGTCCAATCAGGATGGTTTGTGTTGCATCATGACTCACCCACACACAGTGTGTTAGGCTTGTTTGTGAGGCTCCATCATTAATTGAGTCATTTGTGGGTTGGTTTATCATATATATGAAGGAATCTGTAGAGATTTTAGTGTTGCGTGTTCTACGCAGCGACGAGGGGACTGTGGCGGAGGTGTAAAGACAAGTATGTTTAGCCATTTCATTGTCAATTTGTTCTTGGCTAACATTCTTCCATCTTCCATCCGCCACCACATTAATTTTCGACTGTTTCAGTTTGACGTTAACACATAATATTGTAGCATTGGGGTTGTTCGAGATTTCTGTTCATAATGCTTCAACTTCATCATCATTGTTAATCACACATGGATGGACACGCCCATTGAACGAAACCGTCAATATAACTTCGTTCCTCTGAAAATCAATGGCGCATTTTTTTCCGAGTATTTCAACAAGTTCGTTGTATCCACATGTGGTGGACACCCTAACAATATAACCGGTACCCTTGTGGTATTGCAAGCCATGTGGTGTACGGATCCACTCTCCGTTAATCTCTCCGCTGATATTCACTTTACGAGTAGCTGAATCACACAAACATATTAAATTACTGGGATACAAATGAATGATAATGACAACAACACATCTACTATTGAACGTTAATAAACAGTTACACATTGTGACTTATCAGGATATGGTTGCCGCCAAGTACCTAGACATAAAGATAGAAAAAGAAATTAACATACCAACATTAACGGTGAGTATTAGTAATATCTACAACATTATCTATTAGTAACACGTGATTAATATAACTATTGAAACACACATATAATAGAATAGTCTTACATTTCAAGTACATCTACAAGTTACTACATTACATCAATTTTATTAAACACACATATAATAGAATTGTCTTACATAAATTGAACTACATTACATCAATTTTATTACGAAGTTAAATTGAACTACAGATCAGTTGTTTATGAAATATATCTACACACATCTTGTCTCTGAATAATTTCATGTTGTCTTGTGAAATTACATCACCAAGACTAGCATTCAACAATATTAGATGCTCGATATGCTTCACCGTGAACATGCCGCAGTCTCCGCTGAAATAAGAACCATTATACGTAGATCAGTACCGTAAGGTGGTTAACTAAATATAATATAAAAGGTGGTTGCACGTACATTTTTTACATCTGCGGACATGCATTCGCGTTCAAGCGTTTCACCTCAAAAGGATTAATTTGACAAACGAGCATCGTCCTTGATTACAGGATTTAATCTAAGAGCATAGGCATATTTTTTGCCCATCCTCGTAACTCCCCATTCATTGCATCCTCCTCCCCCGTTCCGCACATACAGTCGTACACAGTTATATCCCATAACGCAATGCTTATGACCAAAGCAACCCAATGACTTCCAAAATGCCATGGGGTGTACACTGTGTCTTGCTTAGTAAATGCATTCACACCGTTACAAACCGCGATATTGATCTTTGATGGTTTTCGGAGTTCATTACGTTACCACGTACCCCAACTCATGTGAGAAGATTATGACGTCCTTTTTGAATGAACTGGGGTGTTTCTTCATCCGACAGCGCAACATGTATAAATACGTGTTCACGTGCTGTATAAGATGTAGCAAATACGTTAAGATGTTATAGCATCGTATCGACAAACACATGTTGTACATGACAATCTACATACTGTATTGCCTAACCATCTCTGAGGGAGGTATATGTCCTCAAACTAGAGAGTATCCACAAGCTTTAAAGGTGCGGTAAAATTTAAGAAAACTCCATCAATCATCACCTTAGGTGCATCTGGGTTGTTGTACCGATCACGAAGCTCCCTCCATTTACCTATATCAATGGGCCTAAATGGATCGTACCGTTTTGATTTGTTCCTCTCCACCGATGAAGAGTCTACAAAGTCCTTCAAATGATCAGTTCGTTGCATCCCTATCCTTGACCGAGGAAAGTCATGCAACACTTCCTTTATAATCCTCTTCGGCGTTGGCTCTGTTTATCATAATTTTATGTTAGTGAATATTCAAATGTGGGAAAAGTAAGGTTCGGGTGTCATAATTAATGTTTAATTACTAACTCGATGGATAATCTGATACGTTTAGTATTTCAATGGGGGCATTCATCGGCAAAGCATCTATCAGAGAGTTATTTCCCAAAGATGTATTTGTATCAGACACGTCCGACAAGTGCGTATCAAAATCAGGCATTGGTGCCGGGTTGTCCACTTGAAATGCCTATAAAAACATTGGGTTCATATTGTTTCAAAATTGAATTATAATTTCAATGTTAATGCTAAATAGGATAAACAAACCTTCTTCTTTATTTTTGACACCTCGTTCTTCATACTTGGTTTAACAACGCTCATCGACATTTCTTCTTGACGGAAACTGTACGTGCGCAGAGGGGGCCGCGGGAGCAAATACCATTTCGGAGTATGTTTTGACGCAGATGCCAAGTTATTCCCCTGCAAATATAAATAATTTTAATGATTTTAACAATAACGTCTATAAGAATGGAGAGAGTTACTAGCAACAATACCTCATTCTTGACAGTGGGAGTCTCCAAAGTAGGTTTTTCTATTTTCGATTCAGAGACCGTATGTTGATCATGTTGTGGTTGAGTTTCTTGACGCGTAACCGGAGGCGATGACGTATAAGGCTGAGCAGTACCCTACACAACACCGTAATTTTTTTAAATACATAATGATAAATAATTACATATAAATGTAATCCTTGGAAGTCAATACCTTATGACGTTTACTAGAATTCACCATCTCAGATACGATTGATTTCATTTCTCTTAGTTTCTTGCATATGGCGATTCTTGTATCCTGTATATCCCTTCGCAAGACGTTTCTTGTATACACAAAAGCATTTGTGACATCATCTATCCGTTCATTCACGTGTCTGTAAAACTTATTCATAGACTCGTTTAATTTCTCATCAATGAACGACAATACGTCCTTCATCCCCGAAGGTGTATCCACATGTGTACCGACATAATTTCCACCAACTGTATGTTCATCTTTCAAATTGGTCATCTGTGGATCAATAGTTCTATCAACATGTGCATCGTCGAGCCGGATTGTATACACAGGGGTGGCGTATCAATCTCCTCATCCGTCAAACCATTACCACGTAACATGATTTTCTCTTCATCGTTAGGTTTCATATAAGGTACCACACCCTAGATCCGATTTTTAGAAGAATTTTTTTTTTCATATATTCCTAATAAACTTTTTCATATGCAAAAAATAAACAATAAAATTAATATGCTTTACCAGTCCATGAAATTCGAGTTGTTTCTTCAACCATTCGTTGACTACACGTCCTTTATTGGGATGCCATCTCAACATTCGTGGTACCTCATTGCTAACATGACTCACAAGTACCTTCCCAATATACGGAACCGTCTCATATGCCCACACAAATAATGCGTAAACTAAACAAGACACATCTTTCGTCACCTGACACGACCTACCAATATGACTCTGCAATCCGTCTTGCTTTTCCCTTAAGTTAGTGAGGGTGATGTCCCAAAAGTATGAACCCCAACTATAATTGACAAACCGCGAGGTATCTTTAACAAGATGAAACAAAAAAGGAGAAACATGTGCGGCATATGACTTCCCATTTAATACAGCCTCAATCAAATATACCAAGCCGGTTTATATGCATCATCAACATCCGTTGAATCCTTCAACGCCTGCTCCAAAAATGCAATCGTAATATTTCTTGCTTTTATGCTAAATGGATGAGCTCGTTCAGTGGTGTCGACGGCAATGTTATCATCATCCGCATATGAAGTCAGAGTAGAACCTTGTCTATCTTCATTGGGCCGAACGTCGGGATCTATCGGACGAATAGATAACCGTAATCATTGCAAACTCTCTTCGACCGAAACGGCATATACGATTCTTAAAACGAAACCGTAGCTCCTCAGGTCTGTCCGAATGAACCGATCTCACTAGCAACTGATGCAAAACTGTAGACGAGTAATGAAATTTCTCCATAGCTTTGTATACATTTGCCAAAGGGGATTGTAATACCCGGTCAATCAACTTAGCGTCCTTATGCTAGTTAAATGCATCTCTGAGTATATTAAATTGACTCTCTCCTCCCCTGTAATCATATTTTATCGGGTATGTTTCCTCGGGCCGAATAACCCACGAACCAATGTTATTTGTCATCTGTATATCAAATCAAACTACTGTCAATGTTAACATTTGAACTTAGCTAATTTGACAATCGTTCTAAGTTAGTTATACTCCGTATTATTTTATAACTCATTTGACAAATATTGTCTTAATATATAGTTCCATGTTTAGTATGTTTTGTAGTTGTAATGGTTTCTTCACATAAATGATCAATTACGACATTTTGTCGTAGTAATTTCGTTTAAATTTAAATGTTCAGGTTGTCATACTTGGAATCTTCGTTTTGGCGTTGATACTTCACTTTAGAGAAAGAAATTCGCCGGGTGGTAAGCCACATACGTGTATATTAAATCTAAAATGATGCCCACTTCCGACCGAGGCTTAACCAAACTGCTGAGTAGAGAGATGAATAAGAGAACATACATTTCCTCTACGAGACTATCCTATAAGAGCCTCAATTCTTGCAGGCTTGAGGACGGCATAACTGGTGATCGGAAGGAGTCGAAAACAACCTAATGTCTACGAAAACCTCATAAGGCATATGAATTTTGACTTTGGTGTGTTAGATTGTTTCAATACTTATAAGTTGGTTATGTAAGTAGTGTTTAAATTTGGGATATTTGTTTACATTTAATTGGCACATAAACACTGTCACGGAAATTGTCACGTGTATCAAACTATATAGAAAATGATCATAAAAAAAAATATCACACCACTACACTATATTATCACATTACCATATCAAATTATCACTTAATTACATGTTACATTATCAAAATATTACATTACCATATCAAATTACCTCTATTCTGTGTTACCAAATTATCACCCAGTTTAATGTTACGTTATCGAGATATGACATTACCATATCAAATTAACTTTATTCTATGTAGCCAAATCATCACATTGACATATCAAATTATCACCTAGTTTCACGCTACGTTATCAAAAATAACAGACTATTACACTACATGTTAAACAATAAAGGGAAAAACACCAAAAATCATGCTTCGTCGATGATAAAAAATTGCTAAAACAAGTAATTCACTCACTTTTATTACGAGAATAAGCTTCGAAACACCACTTTCACGAAATCCTGATTTCTTCGTAAAACAAAACCTGCAAAAAATCAGTTAGCCAAATAAGCAAGAAAACGGGGAAAAAGAAACCAAAAAAAAACACTTCAAAATCAAAATGAGATTTACGTTTCCGAACTATAACTTTGAGTTTCTACACTTGTGTTGGACAAAAAAAACACGACAATTTGTAATCAATATCAAAATAACGAGTTTAATGGAAAAAATATCAGTAAAATCCGTTTTAAAGTTTTAAAAAAAATCTACCTTAACCGCCCATCGTCAAGAGCGGAAACGCTCATCTTGGGCGTACCGGTGGGCGTCATCTTGAATGTACGGAAGGGCAACTTATGGGTGGTACCGCCTATCTATAGGCACTTTGGCTCATCTTATGCCGTGGGTAGACTCTGTTTTTTTAGGGTGGTTCTATTGGCACTAGGGCCGAGCAAAAAACCCAATAAACCCGAACCAACCCAAAACCCAAACCGAACCAACCCAAATTAACCCAACCCAGTTGAAACCAAAAATTTTGGGTTGGTTTTTGACCCAACCCGAATGCTATTGGGTTGGTTTGGGGTTTTTATTTTTTTCTTTGGTTCGACCCTACCCAACCCGAAAAATGTTATTGCTATTCATTTTCGATAAACATTTATTCTTGTGGTGTGATAATTGAAAAATGAAGAAACATCTGTAGGATTGCAGAATTAGACTAAAATGACTAATTGATGAATATTAGTATTTTTCGAATTAATCATGGATCATTTCTTTAACTTTTAAATTTTCATGTATGATTTTCTCAATATTTAACTATTGTTCTTTGTCACTATCTCTATACGTTATTGTTTGTGTCATAGATTATTGGATTTGTAATACGATGTCCACCAAAAATTGTGTTTCATTATTGTTCTCTGTGGACATGTGGTAAAAAATTTGAATTTCGATGGAATACATGTATGGAATTTATTACATCAAAGTTTGATTATAAATACATTACTTATTGCGTAAAACCCGAAACCCAACCCAACCCAACCCGAAACCAACCCGAACCAAACAATTGGGTTTTCTGATAATTTGGTTTGGTTTGGGTTAGTATTTTTTTAAACCAACCCGACTAATACTATGAAAAACCCAACCCAAACGAACTCAACCCGACCCAAGCTCAGCCCTAATTGGCACACCCATCCTTTTTTTTTTTTGGATGTATTTTTCAGACTAATTTTGGAAAAAATTGTACTTTTAAAATTTTTCCATAAATAAAATAAAAATTCAAAAAATAGTCACCAATTCTAAGTCACTCACACCGGGACTGTGAAGGGCTGTCAAATTCCAATTTCACAAATCAGGATAACAAAGTTACCTTCTCCTAGGAATGGGGATACGGAATACGATTTAAAAATATATCGATTTATAATCAACACTGACGATGCCAAGAATTGAACCGACCTACGTGACACCTCTCCAGTGACTCAACCTTAAGTTTGGAGGGTAGAAGGGCCAGAGGCCCTAATGGCCTGATTAGGGTGACCCGGCTACTGATCTCATCCCATCTAAGTCAAATAAGAGCCTCCTTAGGTTATCACCAAGTTAAAGAGCCCTAGAAGTTTACCTTGATAATCATTTGGATCATCATTGATCATCATCAAGTGCAATCTAAAACACCTCAAATCGCCCCCTTCTTCTTTCATAGTTTTATATAAAAAGAGCCTCCCTAGGTTATCACCAAGAGAAATAGCCCTAAGAATTTTACCTTGACGATTTTTGGATCGTCAATTGGCGCTAGAAGGAGGACCTCTGACTTGATAATCTCAGGAAAGGCTCTAGGATCAACCATGGTGACCACACGACAACAAGCCGCTAATGGCAACGGTGCCAACAACGCAACTGAATCGGATGCCAACAACCAGAACCAGCAGCATGAACCAGTCTCTCTCGACACAACCCACCAAGGGTTGGTAGATCAACTCATGGCTTTGGATGATACAACAAAAGAAGTTGTTCTCAACGCCGTCTTGCCAGAAGAAGACGAAAATGACAAAGACTGGGAGGGTTTAGAAGAAAAAGACCCCTTGACAAAAACTCGCAAGATCAGAGTTAGCCAAATGGAGTTTCATCTGGGGGAAACTCCCACGATCAGGAGCCGGAGGAGGAAGATGACCCTAATGATGGGTCGTGGAAGCAAACGCCCTCGCCACCAAGGCGTCGAGGAAACATAAAAGATGATCGGTCCTCCTCTTCCAATCTGAGAAAGCAGTTGATTGTACCCCAGACAATGGAGGCAGCTCGCGCCGAGCTGGACGCTATAGTCGGAAGAAGATCTGCGCTCCCGGGTCTCGAATCCCCTTTTTCTGAACAGATTGACAACTACCCCTGACCGACAAGGTTCAAGATCCCGAAGTTAGAGCCCTATGACGGGAATAGATCTGAATACCTAGTAAATCCTTTGAGGGTTCATCAACACAGTAAATAGAAAAAAAAATAAGTTTGAGGGAATACTTTTCCTTATCATTAAAAGAGGCGTTCAACCCCCTTATATACATGCATGCATCAATCGTACAAGCTTAGGAGTCTTACAGTTGTATAACAACCTAACAACATAGAATTGCGAGTCTTTATTGAAAGAGGGGCTATATAAAATTTTGATTGTTTGCGATACTCGTTTTAAACTTTCAAGCCTTCATGTTGAAGTATGACTCTGCTCGTGGACTCTGGGTCATCACTGTCATAGATGACTCAACCTTAGAAATCAATGAGAAGAAGATTAAATTATCTGTGGAAGTTCCATATATGTTGGATTTTTTTTAAATACTGTTATAGTACCATAGTTTAATATGATCCCATTACTTCAGGGTGATTTGTAATCAATAAATTTTAATACTCTGTACAATGCAGGAAACCTACTCAAATTCCATGAGGTGACTATGGAGCTGATTTTGTTTTTGAATCATCGGGTGTTTTCACTAAAGTTGAGAAGGCGTCAAAACCCAAGAAGGTTCGTTTTTATGATCTAAGTTTTTGTCTGCTGGTGCTTTTCTTCGCTCTCTATTCACTTTATCATCTTTGTTATGTACCTAATTAGTGTTTCTTAGAGTTTCATTGGCTAATTAATTCTTATGTGTTTATGTATGCATGCTCTTTTTCTTTAGGTCTGTTAATGTAGTTGTTATGTTCATGTCTCAGTTATGTTTTGAAATGTCATGTTATGTCTTTGTTAAGTAACAATCTGGTTGGTTTGTTAAGTTGCATTAGTTTATGATTAGGTATGCTTTCTAGTTTAGAATAGTTCGTTCCATGTCATTCTTGCCTAAACTTCTTTAGTAAAATGTCTAGTTGTTATCTCTATTAGTTTACTGTCTGGTATGCGTTAAAGTTCATGATTGCCTACATGCATGCTTTTGTTATAGTAGACCTTATATGCTTGTATAATATGTATTCTGAGGGTTGTGTTCGGGTGCTAGATCTTTGGGATAACTTTTGTCATGTCTTGTAAATCCGGGTTGCACAAGCCCACAAGAAGTACTTCTTGTCTTAATCTGTGCTGCTTGTGATCAGTCCACAATTTGAATGACCATGTCTTAGTCTTACCTGTCTTAAATTTGAACTAAGCCTCTTATCTAACATGTTTGCCTTAGCATTCAGTCGTGAAAAATATGATTTGGTGTTCAATGTACCCATAAAAAATAGCAACGGTCAATAAACAAGTAGTAACATCCCAGAAACAAGTCGTAGCATCCCGTAAACAAGTCGTAACAGTCAAAAAAACAAGTTGTAACATCTCATAAACAAGTCGTAATATCCCAAAAACAAGTAGTAACCGTCACAAAAATGTAATAACATTAAAAAATTAAAAGTAACAACCCTAAAATTTTTCAAAAAAAATAAATAAAAATTACAGACTGCTTCATCGGCAACCATGGCAGCAACCGGCGGCACAGCCCGTAGGAGATGAAGCAACAGCCGGATTTTTTGCAGATGAAGCAGCAGCCGGCCATCTATGGCAGCCACTCAGCCGGCCATCAATTATCGCCGCCGCCATCTAGGTCAAAAAAAAATCCCAAAATTAGAAATAGATTCGACGGGCTGCACCCTTCCATTCACAGAATTAGAAACCACCGCCAATTGCAGCTCCCTCCCTTCCCATGGACGATTCCGGCTGCCGGGAATCATCACCAATCGAGGAGACATTTCCGTCGATTCCACCCATCTTCGATCGGATATCAAGCGCAACCGCAAATTCGGTAGAGTTGCCGCTTTGTTGATCGGTGTTGCTGTAACTTTGATCGGTGTTGCTGCAATTTTTATCGACCCGTTTCTCTTGATCGTCCGGCTGGGTTTTGTCTGCAATTCCGGCGGCTACCTCCTGCATTTTTGAACGATGATGGATGAGGGAAATATGAATTAGGTTTAATTAGCAAAAGGGTATTTTGTTGGGAAATTGTTGTGCCCACAATATCCCGAATATATTGGTTTGATTAATTTTACATTTATCTAAATATTATGTGTTATATATTTATTGTTGACTAACCTGCCACGAAGTCATGTGACTTACAATGGCACTGTTATACCTTGTTTTGCAGGTACCCTGAAACACACTTGCACACACAATCACACCATAAATGATTAAAACAATTAGTTAATTGATACATTTATCATAAACTCAATATATGATATGGTGTGACACTAGTTCAATGATATTAGGTTGGGCCAAACAATATTTTATCTATTCCAAAAATATGTTCCAGAAATTCATTGGGCCTCATCTGTCAACCCAAAACCCGGCCCAGCTGATCAATTGATGCATGAACCGAACATTATTCAATCAGCAGCTCAGCTCGACCCACTCTCACCATATAAAAACATTTAACCTAAAAACACTCTAACCCTAACCTCATTTCACAAAGAACTGCCGCCCCTCATCTTCAAGCCTGTCATCTCTCTCTCTTCTTTCCTTCAATGATCGACTTCAATGTTCTTCCAGAAAACTATGGCCATCGGAAATCAACAATCCTCAATCGCATTTACTCATCCCTCTCTCTTCTCATCTCTCTGTTCATCTTCAATGACTCAGAAAAGATGAATCTTCATCCTCAACCCAGAAAACATAAAAGTTGTTCATCATCTTCTAAATCTCTCTCTTCTAAAAAAAAAAAAAAAAAAATCACGGCGAATTCTAGAAAGAGTAATACTCTCGAAGATTGATGGTACGGATGCAGTCATGGCGGTATAATTTCAGACCAAATCGAAGAAAGACCTCATCTTCCTTTTCATCTGAGAAAGAACCATAACACGGTGATTTTGTCACACCATCTTCTTGCCGATCCAGCTATGGTAAGGTCCGATTTGATAAATAATCGGCTCAGGTATAAAGTCCTCTTCTCTATCTTTTCTAAGCATGCGATTAAGTCTTAGACAGAGTCCTAAAAAGAGTCAAGAGGTCCTGCATGTTTAAGTGTTGTTTCGTCTATGAATAGATATTTCTGAGTATGTATGAATGTCTGAATATGTACGAGATCTACTCTTTGCTCTATCTGAACCTGTTAAAACCATTCACATGCTATTTCGAAACCATAAAGTAAGATTTGAAGCATTAAACGACATGAAAATTATGTGATATGATTTTGCTAAAACAATTTGCTATGTGTCAATAAAACTGCATGTTTGATAAAATAAGAATCAATGTATAGTCTGATTTAAGATTCAATTCAAAAAATGTGTCTGGAAACCGTATACTCTTTAGATTGAAAAATCTGTGTCTTAATCCCTGTAAAAAAAAATCATTAAGTAAACTTATGATGTATGTTTATCCTCAGGCCTGTTATGTGTTCTTTTTGTTGTGTTCTGAGTTACACAAATATCACACACCCACAATAAATCGATCTATGTATGTTTTTGATGTTGTGACGGACTCTAGGATTGCACTCCATCCTTGAGAAAATACACTCTCACACACCTCACAAAACTTGCATGTTATGGTACTTATTCGACTCTTAAATCTGTGTATACAAGGACTGATCTGTAAATCAGTGTTCATGTGTGTTCATGTGATATGTGCTAAATGTCACAGAAATGATGTCCTATTATATACTTAGTGTGAACAAACTTATCTCTATATTTGTTCACATTAATTATATATATATACACAACTCTACATATGATATATATTGGCAATTGCATTTCATATAGGTTAGATCATTTAAATAACTAAAACCTAATAATAAAAATAAATAAATTAAATGTCTGTCTGCATATAAAAAGTTACTGCTATTAATGACATTTATTTAAGGTAGTTGGATTACAGCATTAAACATTATGTGTGCCACCTTGGGCAGTTAAAACATCTGAAGAGTCTCTCTTTAATAATAATCTCGAGCTCCACAGCCCACTCACCCACTCACCTATAGCTGCATTTAATTGATGCATCATTCCACACACCCCACTGCCTATATATATCATATACATCAAAACTGATCAGCAACTAATTCTGATCAAACATTTTTCTCTCTACAAACACAGTCTTGTTTTCTGAGTTCTTGTTTGCTGTCTGTTAAATACTTTTGTTTAAGTATTTAACTGAGTCTTCTTTTGCTGATTGATTAATACTTCCGTTTAAAGTATTAATCAAAGGTCAAGTGTGGGTTGCTTGTAGCTGAGCTAGGGATAAGACTTGGTTTTGGGCTGCTATTTCCAGTGTCTCCGTTTCCCTTTTCTGTTGCACCGTTCTCAGTCTACACTTGAATCTTAGGCTCATTATCAGTAAGTTCACACATTTACTTTCAGTTTTATTAAGTGCTTTTCAAACGTATTTTTGAATAGGCTTAGTGTTTCGTTTAGTACCGAGGTTGTATATTTTTCTCGTTGTGTTTGGCTTTTAGAAACGAATCGTGGTTGAATCTTAGTGATTTGTGTCACTACCGTGGTTTAGATTCAATCACTAAAGTGTGATCTAAAAGCAAACAAGTCAGAAAACCGTTTCACATTGTACCCTTTTTATTTTCTGCAAATTGGTCTGTAATAGTGTAGTAATATTAATTTGTGATTACTTGCTACACCTAGTATAGACTGAAAAACTAAAACCTGAATTTGCTGTGCTTAAGAAATTAGAAACACACTTTAATTGCATGCTAAATTGACTAAGGCTGAACACACTTATACAGAATCTAATTTTGTCCGTTCACAAGAAATTTAATCTATATACGTTGAATTTAGCTAGATCTTCCGCCTAGTTTATTTTCAATAATAGGTTGAATTAATTGAAACTCTAAAAGGCTTAATAAAATTTAAAAAGCCGTAATATCCTATTCACCCCCCCTCTAGGATATATATTGCGCATATACGATCCAACAAGTGGTATCGGAGCTTGGTTTCTTGTGAACCAGCCTCAGTATCAGTTTGTTTGATACCTGTGTTTTGCATGCTATCTGTGTTCTAAGTGATTGCTTGTCTGTTTGTTTTTCTCTAGTTGCTACCTGTTCCCCCACCACTACTACATACTGCGGTACTGTGCTTATTTCTCTTGCTGAAACAGAACCTAAAACTTGCTTTAACTCGTCTCTGCTGAATCCTTGATTCAGCATATCGTTTTGACTGCGATTTTAATTTCTGCAAACGCTTAAGTTCTAATAATTGCACACACCACACTTTCAACACAATATCCAAATCTGAGATCTTTGCTACATCTGATTCGAATCCGTTCTTAGACTGCATTGTAATTTCTGCATTGTACCACTACATTAGTGTAAGTGCATTGCTGTGCATTGTAACACATTTCATATCTCATTTAATAAACGCTTAGACTGCATTAAACATGTCTTCCATGGGACATAATCAGCCACCTCGTGAGGGATTGTCTTTGGCAAGACCTCCATACTTTGATGGTACTGATTATATTCAGTGGAAGAGAGCCATGCAACTTCATGTAGAGGCAATGGACATCCGTCTATGGTACATTATAGAGGATGGACCCTTTGTCCCTATGAAGGAAGAAATGGACGAGGGTGTTAAAGTCCGTGTTAAGAAGGAAAGGGCTGACTTAGATGATGAGGATAATCGAAAGATTACTCTCAACTCTAAGGCAACTGCTATCCTAATTAATGCCTTAAGTCCAGCTGAGAACAAATACGTCTTAGGATGTAAAACGGCTAAGGAAATCTGGGATCACCTAGAAATGCGTCATGAGGGTAATAATCAAGTTAAGGACAATAAAATTAACCAACTCATGTTTGCATATGAATCATTTATGATGGATTCGAATGAGACAATCAGCAGCATGGATACCCGATTTACCGATATTATCACCACACTTTCTGCACTAGGTAAATCCTTTAAGTCCAAGAAGATTGTTCAGAAAATCCTTAGAAGCCTGCCCCAAGAATGGGACGCCATGGTTACGGCTATACAACAGGCTAAGGATCTGAATACTCTGAAAAAGGACGAGCTAATTGGTTCTTTGCTTGTGCACGAGAGCATGCTAGCCTCACGCAAGCAAGTGAAGCCTGAGACTAAGGGTATAGCTCTACGAGCTAAATCCAAACAAATCGAGACTGAGACTACCGAAAGTGAAAGTGAAGATGAGGACACTGCACTTATGGTCCGTAACTTCAAAAATTTTTTGAAGTATAACAAAGGCTCTAAGCCTGACCAAAATGCCCACAAAAGCAAGTTTAAAGTGGGATCCGATATTCGATGTTTCGAATGCAACCAAAAGGGTCACATTGCGAGTGACTGTCCGAATCGCAAGAATAAAAGTGATAAGAAATCTAAACCCGTTTTTGATAAAAAGAAGTCGAAACCTGTTTTAGCCGCTTGGTCGGATGATTCCGACAATGACGCAGCCCAATCTGACTCTGAAAAGAGTGAGAAGGAAAATGTTGCACCTGCAGCATTCTCCCAAAGTACCAATGATACGGACGATGATGTGTCCACACCGCCTGTTACAGACGATGGCACTTTATCTAATCTGTCACTCACTAAAGATGACTTGTATGAATTAAACGAGAACTTGGCCTTCGAAAATGTTCATTTAAAAGAAAAGAATGAACATCTTCGAATATCGTTTCGACTAATGAAGATCGATTCTTGAGTGATTAATTCTCTAAGTGCACTTGAACTTAAGTTCCAAGACCTTGAAATTGAAAACACTTCTCTAAAGGCTGAGTCTGTTACACTCAAGCAAACCATTCAAGGGTTTGAGAAGGGGTCGATAGTCAAGGGGTTTGAGCGTTCCTACAAGGAAGTTCTTCTCCAAGACTCTAAGCTCAAAGAAAAGGTTTTGGAACCAAGACCAATTGCCTTAAAGAATGCAAGACCTGTTTCCCCCAAGCGTTTTTATAATCAACACACTAAGGCACCCACTCATGCATATAAGTATGACCAAAGGTACTCAAGGAGTTCGGCTCAACAGAGTACCTTTCGTCAAACAAACTATGCACCACGTATGCACCATGATTATGGGATACTTCAAGCACCTAACTACAACTTTTTAAAACCTAAAGTTTCGTACTATTCTAATCAGCCCCGTTTCCAGTCCCGCTGTCCATATGACTCTTATTCTTTCTTTTATGAACAGCCATCTAGTTCTTATAGATCTAGACCTGCACATAAACCCAAGACTAAGAAGATATGGGTTCCAAAAATCAAACAAGTATGGGTGAGAAAGGTTTCCAGCAATACTGACAAGTAAGGACCCGAAATACTAAAGGGGACCTCATCTAATCTGTGGTTGCAGGCCTACCTTTAAGACCATGAAGAATCCTAACAAATGGGTACTAGATAGTGGATGCTCTAGGCACATGACGGGAAACTTCGATCTCTTTCGATCTTACGAGCCAAAATCCAAAGGAGGCTCGTCACATTTGGTGATAGCTCCAAAGGAAAGATCCTTGGTGAAGGATCCGTCGGTAACCCTGAGTCGCTTATCATTAATCATGTCTATTATGTAGACAAACTAACTCACAATCTCCTAAGCATATCACAACTTAGTGACTCTGATCTAGAGATTACGTTTGATAAAAAAGACTTGCAAAATAAAGGATGCATCTGGAAAGCTTCTCTTATCCGGTTATCGTGAGGAAAATATTTACAAGATAGAATTAAATAAGCTTCCGGACTGTCCTATATCTTGTCTAGTCTCTGAAAATGACAACGCTAATCTCTGGCATCGCCGTCTAGGACACATTGGTTTTTCCACAATGCAGAAATTGGTTAGCCAAAATCTGATTCGTGGACTACCAAAGTTTGACTTAAAAGAATTCTCTGTTTGTGAGCCATGTATCAAGGGTAAACAAACTAAGACTTCCTTCAAGTCCAAACATGATATCACCACAACACGCACACTTGAACTATTGCATATCGATCTGTTTGGCCCAAGTCGTGTTAGAAGTCTTGGAGGGAAATCATATGTCCTCGTAGTTGTAGACGATTACTCCCGATACACATGGGTTTTGTTCTTGACTCACAAAAGTGATAGTGCTACGTCATTTGAAACTTTGGTGAAGCAATTGCAAAACACTTTTGATATATCGGTTGTGACCGTTAGGAGTGATAGAGGTGGAGAATTCATTGATACGGCACTCATCGAGTTCTGTGAATACTCCGGTATTCGGCATGAATTTTCAGCCCTCGAACTCCTCAACAAAACGGGGTTGTTGAGCGTAAAAATCGTTCACTCCAAGAATCAGCCCGAACTATGCTAAACGAGTTCAATGTGCCTCGTTTCCTATGGGCTGAGGCAGTTTCTTGTGCCTGTTACAATATAAACATGTTGTCTATTCGAAAGACACTTCACAAGACACCATATGAGATCCTTAGGAACCGACCACCTAAAATCAACTACTTTCATGTTTTCGGGTCGAAATGTTTCATTCTAAACGATAAAGGAAACTTGGATAAATTTGCATCTAAGTCCACCGAATGTATATTCGTGGGTTATTCAGAAACATCTAGGGCATATAGATGCTATGATCCAGTTTCACGACGCGTTTGTGAGTCCATACATGTGTCTTTTAATGAATCTAATTCCATGACTAATGCGTGTATTAATGTGGAAGGAATACGAGAACTTTTAGAAAAGGCTAAGCTTACAGATTGCTCCGAGTTTGAGGTTCTACTTCCGGCCACAAATGAAGTAAGCCCGGAAATTCCTGAAACTCCTACTCCTGAGGCTCCCATTGCTGAAAGCATACCCATGGGGGCTGAAACCTTAGCAAATGGTGAAACCCATGGTGAACAACATGATGAACATACTGAGCAATCCATGCCTACTCGACAACGTACTTGGGATCGAGCACATACTTCGGATCTAATCATTGGAGATCCTACTGCTGGTGTATCCACCCGTCGGTCCACTCTTCCCCCTCCTTTTACTGCTTTTGTGTCTTTACTTGAGCCTAAAAATATAAAGGAAGCACTAGTAGACACTGATTGGGTAATAGCTATGCAAGAGGAGTTACATCAATTCGAAAGAAATGATGTATGGGAATTAGTCCCTTTACCTCCCAAAACACACACCATAGGCACCAGATGGGTCTTTAGGAATAAAATGGATGAAAACGGAGTAGTCGTTCGGAATAAAGCCCGACTGGTAGCACAAGGGTATTGCCAAGAGGAAGGCATAGACTACGATGAGACCTTTGCTCCAGTTGCCCGGCTTGAAGCCATTCGCCTACTTATTGCGTTTGCATCGCTTTTGACCTAAAGTTATTCCAAATGGACGTTAAGAGTGCATTCCTGAATGGTCTTATCAAGGAGGAGGTGTATGTTCGTCAACCTCCGGGTTTTGAGGATACACTTCACCATGATTATGTCTACCGTCTCAAGAAAGCACTTTATGGCTTGAAACAAGCCCCCCGAGCATGGTATGACCGGTTATCATCTATGTTGCTGGAACATGGTTTCTCTAGGGGTAGAGTAGATAATACTCTATTCATTAAGAAATCTGGTTCAGATATCCTGATTGCTCAGGTATATGTAGATGATATCATTTTTGGCTCCACCAATCCTGACCTATGCACCGAGTTTGAGACTTTGATGAAGTCTAACTTTGAGATGTCGGCCATGGGAGAGCTCACCTTCTTCCTTGGTCTACAAATCAAACAAACTCCCTCAGGGACACATGTTAGTCAAACCAAGTACATTAAAGACATGCTCACTAAATTCAAGTTTGACACACTTAAGCCTGCAAGCACGCCTATGACCTCATCTGTCAGGCTGACTACAGATGAAGATGGCCAATCTTTTGACCAACACCTATATAGATCCATGATAGGCTCTTTACTCTACTTGACTGCCTCCCGACCCGATATTATGTTTGCCGTTTGCTTATGTGCACGATTCCAAGCAAACCCTAAGATGTCACACTTTGGAGCAGTCAAACAAATTTTTCGCTATCTTAGGCACACCCCCACTTTGAGTCTATTTTATGCCACATCTACACCATTCACACTACTCGCATATAGTGATGCCGACTATGGAGGTTGCCGTGTGGAACGCAAAAGCACCAGTGGTACGTGTCAGTTCTTGGGCAATAGACTCGTCTCATGGTTCTCCAAGAAGCAGCCTAGCGTTGCTTTGAGCACCACCGAGGCCGAGTATGTTGCTTTAAGTAATTGTTGTGCCCGGCTTTTGTGGATCAAACGACGACTTGCGATTTCGGCATTACTATCCCTTGCGTGACGATCTCTTTGTGACGACTAGTGCCATAGACTTGTCCCGCAATCCGATTGCACTCTCGTGCCAAACATATAGATATCCGTTATCACTTTATACGAGACCATGTGACCAATGGTACGATATCTATAGAGTTTGTGCCTACTGCGCAGCAAGTGGCTGACATTTTCACGAAGCCTCTACCCCAGGCTTTGTTCGAAAAGCTGCGTAGTGACCTATGTATGCTTCCTCTTTAGACCCTTTCTTTTGATTCCTTTTTCAAAATAAGGGGGAGAGATGTATATATGTAGGGGGAGCTGCAATTTAGGGGGAGCGTAGGTATTTTGTAAAATTAATCAAAAGGGGGAGAATTGTTGGGAAATTGTTGTGCCCACAATATCCCGAATATATTGGTTTGATTAATTTTACATTTATCTAAATATTATGTGTTATATATTTATTGTTGACTAACCTGCCACGAAGTCATGTGACTTACAATGGCACTGTTATACCTTGTTTTGCAGGTACCCTGAAACACACTTGCACACACAATCACACCATAAATGATTAAAACAATTAGTTAATTGATACATTTATCATAAACTCAATATATGATATGGTGTGACACTAGTTCAATGATATTAGGTTGGGCCAAACAATATTTTATCTATTCCAAAAATATGTTCCAGAAATTCATTGGGCCTCATCTGTCAACCCAAAACCCGGCCCAGCTGATCAATTGATGCATGAACCGAACATTATTCAATCGGCGAAATCGGCTCGACCCACTCTCACCATATAAAAACATTTAACCTAAAAACACTCTAACCCTAACCTCATTTCACAAAGAACTGCCGCCCCTCATCTTCAAGCCTGTCATCTCTCTCTCTTCTTTCCTTCAATGATCGACTTCAATGTTCTTCCAGAAAACTATGGCCATCGGAAATCAACAATCCTCAATCGCATTTACTCATCCCTCTCTCTTCTCATCTCTCTGTTCATCTTCAATGACTCAGAAAAGATGAATCTTCATCCTCAACCCAGAAAACATAAAAGTTGTTCATCATCTTCTAAATCTCTCTCTTCTAAAAAAAAAAATAAATCACGGCGAATTCTAGAAAGAGTAATACTCTCGAAGATTGACTGGTACAGATGCAGTCATGGCGGTATAATTTCAGACCAAATCGAAGAAAGACCTCATCTTCCTTTTCATCTGAGAAAGAACCATAACACGGTGATTTTGTCACACCATCTTCTTGCCGATCCAGCTATGGTAAGGTCCGATTTGATAAATAATCGGCTCAGGTATAAAGTCCTCTTCTCTATCTTTTCTAAGCATGCGATTAAGTCTTAGACAGAGTCCTAAAAAGAGTCAAGAGGTCCCGCATGTTTAAGTGTTGTTTCGTCTATGAATAGATATTTCTGAGTATGTATGAATGTCTGAATATGTACAGTAGATCTACTCTTTGCTCTATCTGAACCTGTTAAAACAATTCACATGCTATTTCGAAACCATAAAGTAAGATTTGAAGCATTAAACGACATGAAAATTATGTGATATGATTTTGCTAAAACAATTTGCTATGTGTCAATAAAACTGCATGTTTGATAAAATAAGAATCACTGTATAGTCTGATTTATCAAAAAATGTGTCTGGAAACCGTATACTCTTTAGATTGAAAAATCTGTGTCTTAATCCCTGTAAAAAAAAAATCATTAAGTAAACTTATGATGTATGTTTATCCTCGGGCCTGTTATGTGTTCTTTTTGTTGTGTTCTGAGTTACACAAATATCACACACCCACAATAAATCGATCTATGTATGTTTTTGATGTTGTGACGGACTCTAGGATTGCACTCCATCCTTGAGAAAATACACTCTCACACACCTCACAAAACTTGCATGTTATGGTACTTATTCGACTCTTAAATCTGTGTATACAAGGACTGATCTGTAAATCAGTGTTCATGTGTGTTCATGTGATATGTGCTAAATGTCACAGAAATGATGTCCTATTATATACTTAGTGTGAACAAACTTATCTCTATATTTGTTCACATTAATTATATATATATATATACACAACTCTACATATGATATATATTGGCAATTGCATTTCATATAGGTTAGATCATTTAAATAACTAAAACCTAATAATAAAAATAAATAAATTAAATGTCTGTCTGCATATAAAAAGTTACTGTTATTAATGACATTTATTTAAGGTAGTTGGATTACAGCATTAAACATTATGTGTGCCACCTTGGGCTGTTAAAACATCTGAAGAGTCTCTCTTTAATAATAATATCGAGCTCCACAGCCCACTCACCCACTCACCTATAGCTGCATTTAATTGATGCATCATTCCACACACCCCACTGCCTATATATATCATATACATCAAAACTGATCAGCAACTAATTCTGATCAAACATTTTTCTCTCTACAAACACAGTCTTGATTTCTGAGTTCTTGTTTGCTGTCTGTTAAATACTTCTGTTTAAGTATTTAACTGAGTCTTCTTTTGCTGATTGATTAATACTTCCGTGTAAAGTATTAATCAAAGGTCAAGTGTGGGTTGCTTGTAGCTGAGCTAGGGATAAGACTTGGTTTTGGGCTGCTATTTCCAGTGTCTCCGTTTCCCTTTTCTGTTGCACCGTTCTCAATCTACACTTGAATCTTAGGCTCATTATCAGTAAGTTCACACATTTACTTTCAGTTTTATTAAGTGCTTTTCAAACTGCATTTTTGAATAGGCTTAGTGTTTCTGTTTAGTACCGAGGTTGTATATTTTTCTGTTGTGTTTGGCTTTTAGAAACAGAACTGTGGTTGAATCTTAGTGACTGTGTCACTACCGTGGTTTAGATTCAATCACTAAAGTGTGATCTAAAAGCAAACAAGTCAGAAAACCGTTTCACATTGTACCCTTTTTATTTTTTGCAAATTGGTCTGTAATAGTGTAGTAATATTAATCTGTGATTACTTGCTACACCTAGTATAGACTGAAAAACTAAAACCTGAATTTGCTGTGCTTAAGAAATTAGAAACACACCTTAATTGCATGCTAAATTGACTAAGGCTGAACACACTTATACGTAATCTAATTACGTCCGTTCAAGAAATTTAATCTATATACGTTGAATTTAGCTAGATCTTCCGCCTAGTTTATTTTCAATAATAGGTTGAATTAATTGAAACTCTAAAAGGCTTAATAAAATTTAAAAAGCCGTAATATCCTATTCACCCCCCCCCCCCTCTAGGATATATATTGCGCATATACGATCCAACATATTTTGGTAATGTTAATTACGTTTTGTCCTTTCTAATCATCAATGTACTTGTAGCCTAATAAGATAAATAAACGTTTAGAGGGGTGGCAATCTCGTCTCCTTTCCCCTGGTGGCAGACTTATCTTAATTAAGCATGTGTTGAGCTCGATACCTAAACACACACTTGCTGCTCTTCAAGTCCCTGCTTCGGTTTTAAACAATATCCACTCCCTTTTTGCCAGTTTTTTTTGGGGAAATACGGAAGACCATTCTAAAAAACATTGGCGCGCTTGGGAAAGAATTTGTGGACCCACTGAAGAAAATGGATTGGGAATTCGTAACATCTTTGATGTTCAAAAGGCCTTTGCTTGCAAGCTCTGGTGGAAATTTCGTAATAAACTTGGGACATGGGGTATGAAGTTTGGTGATTATCCTTGTCCCGAGAAGATGCATACCTGGCATGCTATGAATATGGTTCATGACATCGTTCACGATAATTTGACATGGCTTTTCTTGGGTGGTACGGGAACTTGGATTTGGAAGCCTACCAAATCGGTACTTTTTCTATCTCTTCTGCTTATAGTGTTCTCCGAGATAAGAAACCCCTTTTGTATGAAATGGGCATGATATGGAAGCCTAATATACCTTTGAAAATATCTATTTTTATGTGGCGCTTTGTTAACCGTCTCCTTCCTATGCCGGATGTCATTCGACGTATGGGTTTTGCTGGTCCTTATAAATGTCCATTCTGCCAAAATGAGGACTCCACACAACACTTCTTCCTTCATTGTGACTTTGCTTCTGAGGTTTGGCATTTTTTCCAAACTTCGTTGGTTGTTATGTCAACATGGTCGACTTAAAACACGTCTTTTGGGGATGGTGGGATAACCAGTCTACAGGTGCGCTTCAGCTTGTCAGCACTTATATCCCTACTTTTGTTTGCTGGGAGCTATGGAAGGCGCGAAACAAATTTATTTTTGAAGGCATGTTAGACACTCCGCAAACTGTGACTCACTCAATTCTCAAGGATCTTTCCATGGCTTTCTATCAAAAACCCATCTGTCGTCTAGACAATAAAGATGATATTCTTTTGCATCTCGGCGTCTTGAAGCATTTTTCAGTGAAACCCAAAAGAATCCCACTCACAGTTAAGTGGATACCCCCTCCTACTAATTCCTTTAAGCTTAACTCGGATGGCTCCTCGATTAACAACCCTGGAAACTCAGGTAGCGGTTTCATTCTCCGTAATGATCAAGGAAGTTTGGTTCATGCTTTCTCTGCTTTTCTTGGAACTGCCAATAGTTTTGAAGCTGAAGTCAAAGCACTCTACTATGGTGTGGACTTTTGTGCTAGGAATGATATTTTTCCACTTATTGTGGAAACGGACTCGTTGGTCCTCTTTTACATTTTACAAGATGACAAGCCGATTCCTTGGGAGCAACATGATTTTCTTCATGAATCTCGACAAATTATTCGAGCTCGTGGTTTCACCATTCGGCATATTTATAGAGAAGCGAATGCAGTTGCGGATTTCTTAGTTAAGTCCTCGAGTTCCACTAGCCTATCCCGTCAATATGATAACCACACACCTATTCCTTTGGAGTTACGCCTTCTTATTCTTCGCGATAGACTTGGATTGCCTGCTATTCGCTTGGTCAAACAAAGATGATTTTACGGGAAGCACTCTTCAATGTATTGAAGAGTGCAAACCAGGTTGTCTCTATCCTTACTATCTCTTCTTTATTTTGTTTCAGAATTATATGTCATATCACCATGATTTGTTACAGGAGAAAAACTTCACGTTCGTAGAATGGATCAAATCTTGGAGTGCCGACATTAAGAGGAGGCTTGGAGCATCTCTTGGGAAGCACCCTTCAATTTTTTGGAGGGTGCAAACTATTTTGAAAGCACTATGGACACTCATCATTTCAACTATCCATAATCAAGATAAGACGACAATCAACATTTCTTTCAAGACGGATGATGCTGATCACAAACAAAGCTTCTATTACTATATTTTTCATTTCGATTGTATTTTTGGGGGTCTTTTATTTTTTGGAAGCATAGGGTGCTGTACTCTTTCCTATGCGCAGGATTTTCCCACACCGGGTTTGCCACGCATAGGTTTTAAGGAGGCAGGGCTATGCTTCGTCTACGCAATTTGGTATAAGGGGAGGGCCAGGATATGGCTTTGTACGAACCTTTTCTTTTCTTTCTAATAAAAGGCTTCATTCATTAAAATAAAATAAAAGAAATGCGTTTCTTTTTCTTGTCATAGTTCTTTTATTATCACATAAAATCATATGCATGTTTAAATTGCTGAAACCAAGCCTTAAAATGTATATTCCCTTTCATTGTCTGTATAATGTTAACTTCTCATATACTATTATTAGTATTGATTAAGGTACAAAGATTATGAAATGTTCATTAATGTACAAAGATTATAAATATGAAAATATTTTTCCAAATCATATATGAAAAAAATTTGTTACGTTGAATCACATGTTTTTAATTTATGTATCTTTCATATGTATTTTATGTTTCTTTAGTAAATAAACGTGTAAAATTATTAAAGTTAAACATTTTAGATTTCAGACGTATAGCGTTATCAAACGATCTAATTATTTTCAGATTTCGGTAACTTATCATTTTCAGATTTCAGACTTCAGACTTCAGAATCAGACTTCAGATTTAACAAACGGCCCCTTAGTCAACGGATGATGCTTGTGAAAAAGGCCATGGTTAAGTATACAATATGTTTTACCATATGTAGTAGTCTATCATATGCGTTAGTATTTGATTAGTCCAACGGTCTTTGTTAGAGTCTTCAACGTGCTTATATGCTTTGAACCTACTGTTTTGTTATGTCAATAGTCTGCTAGTTAGCTTTGTCTTGATATAAACATTATGATAAGTGAATATGCTTATATACTCTAGGGAGACATAAGGGTCTATGTGAACCTCGAGTATGAGCCATTTTTTGAATATGTTAGTAGTGTGTTCTTGGTGTGTTTGTCTTACCTTTATATGGTTATAACATGAGCCCTGAATTTGCCTTTGGTCGTTCACCTTTGTCGTCCGCCTTTTATTTTAGCCTCTGTTACAAAAACGACGAATTGTTAAGAAGAACAATGTCCTTATAGTTCTTTTAGCCAGACATCTAAATTAATTCCATTTGTACGCCACTTGTCTATTTCAAATTCTGCATAGAAGCCACGTAAACTCACCTGAACTCCTAGAATGCGAATTGACGATGACAGATTATGTCACCTTAATAATCCGGGCCTTAATACAAATCTAATGAAGAACACTCAAGAACCCTAATGCCCAAAAGAACGTGGTGGTGGATTTTTATGTTTGCGGCTGAGTCTAAGACTGTATCTTAGATTGCCTACGTATCCTGTTATATTCCAGGAATCAAGCCTTACGTAGTTCCCGGAATGGGGTATTTATAATGACAACACTTGCCTAAACCCTAAGGTTAAGTCGGCTTGTATTATTGTCAAACTTACCCTTTAATGGGCCTTAAACCCTTGCCCAAGCTATCGCTATTAATGGGCTTGGACAAACCGGTGTGTGGACCCCGTCCTCGAGTCGATACTTCCGACTGCGGTGGACGACTCTAGACTCGTTGTCCTACATCGCTAGCCGGGTGTGGACTCGTCCTTATGGACTTGTTGTCTCACACTCGCTCGATAGTCGATCGTCGTAGCCTGGCGTCTACTAGATGGCCTTAGCCTCGAGCCTGGGCATTGACATGAATACCTTGGTGTTTTATCTATGATATTGTTTTATGACCAATCGATAGATGACACGTGGAGGGAGTGAAACTCGGTATCGTCATAAGCCCCCGAGACTTGAGAGAGGCGACTTCCGTTGTCCGAGGTCGAGTCTGTTACCTGAGTCGTCTTCGAGTTAGGTTTTTATTTGGGCGGGCTTTCTCCCGCCACTTGTTAACCCTAACTGCCTATTGCCACGTGGCGCGATATCTGGCATACAAAACGCTTCGAATTCCGTAAATCATAACGCGTAGCTGCCTTGATTCTCGCGATTTATAGGGGTTATAACTCCCCACTATCTCCTGCCTTTTCAAATCATTCGCCATATCTCTTTAGCATATAAAGGAGGTAGAAGTTGCAGCAAAGTTCATTTGCCATTTCATTCTCACAATTTCATACGCAAAGTAAGCTTCTTTTCTTTCTGTGTTGTTCTTCTCTTTTTCTTTGATTTATCTATGTCAAGTAGTAGTAGCAGTGCCACAGAATCTGATAGGGGTAGCGGAACGCCTTCCCAGTCCCAAACTCCGTTTTCTGCTGCCTCCGATCTTCTTCTCCGGCGAGACTCCGGTGAACCCACAGCTTCCCCCCCTCCTGCCCCTAACCAGCCTAAAAAACTAGTAACTAGGATGGATGGAAAGGGTGCAAAAGGGTGTCTCAGTGAACTTTCTCCAGAGGATGTCACCAAAATTTGCCAGAAATATAATATTGTTAGTCCTCCGTTTGAAGCTCGACTCCCTTCTGGACTTCATATATTTGCCGATGAGCCCCCAGAGGGGTTTTGTGCCGTCTACGAGAATCAACTTGCGAGTGGATTAAGGTTCCCACTCTGCCCAGCTGTTCTCGCAATCTTCGAACATTATGAGGTCAGTATTTCCCAGATAGCCCCGAATGGCGTCAGGACTCTGATGGGGTTCCTAATAGCATGTCGAGTGGCTCAGGTCTGCTTCTCAGTGCCCTTGTTTCGATATTACTACAAGATTGCTGCTACGCCCGACAAGTTATGGTATTCCTTTCAGAGAAGAGCGAACCGACATGAGTTCATAACTAAGGGGCATTCTTCTCACGGGGAGTGGAAGCCTCGATTTTTCTTTCTCCGTCATGGCCTGGATAACCCCTACATAGGGCAATGGAGGTCGAGAGACGGGAGACAAGACAAGCTTGGGAAGGACCCGGTTCCTCATGAAGCTCGACTCCTGGGTGGACATAGCTTCGAGGTGTGTACTCGAGACCTGAGTCTCCTGTATCACCTGGCCCACTTGGAGGAAGCTGGGCCAATGCCATATGTGGGCCTTCGCGTCCCAGATCACGAGAACCGTAGGAAACTTTCTTGTTTGTTTACTTTCGTTGTTTGTCGAGTTTGACGATTTATCATTGGCTGATAAAAACTAACTTTTTCCCTTCGTTCTTTGCAGTGGGCAGGTTCACAAGAGTCACCGATCCCACACGCATTCCTGGGTCGGCCGTCGTGGCTGCTCCACCTACCGGGGGTCGGGCTGCCCCTGAATTGGATGTGCCTGAAGCTAGGGTGCCTTCTTCTTCCCGAGAGGGGGGTGCCACTGAGCCTGAACCCACCCCTGCTGCCATCGAATCAGTACCGACTGGATCTACTGAGCTGCCTCCGCCCGGCAGTGGTTTAACAGTCCGTTTTGGTTCTCTTCGAGATGAGGACGAGGAGGAGCTAGTCGAGTCGGACCCAGTTACAAAACTTCACGTCGAGACGGAGGTACCTCGGTCCAAGAAGAGGCCGACTGCTGCCGAGTTGGTGTAGGAGCAGCATCGTCAGTCGAAGAGGGCCAAAGCGACGGAGGCTCCTATCGATTTTGACGTCGACATGAACTGGACTCCTGAAGAATGTGCAGCCTTGGAGGATAAAGCTTTGGCCATGGCGGTCCGGAAGTCGAATCGTCTCGTAAGTCAATTACAGTTCAATTCTTTAACTGCTACTTCTCCTTGACACGCATGCCTAGCATATTTTCTGACCTTTCTTTGTTTTTTACAGAGCAACTATCTCAGTCGCGAGGCTGCTCGGCGGCTGGACAAGACGAGTGAGTCGGCGGACGATCTACGCAGAGAGAACGGCAGGCTGGCTCGGGACCTTATCGTAAAGAACGCCGCCATCTCCGCCATGGACACTCAATATGAGACATTGAAGAGAGATTCGGTAGCCGAGTGCCATAAGCTGCAGGACAAGCTAACAACTGCTGAGAAAGAGTTGGCCAAACTGCAGGACAAGCTGATGGCTGTCGAGAAGAAGTTGGATCAACTGGTGGCTGAGAGGAACGACCAGGATAGGGAGCTGCTCAAGGTGACCCATGAATTTAAGAAGGTACAGGCATGGCATAAGGCTTCCCTGGAGGATGTGGCGAAAGCTCGACAGGACCGAGATGCGCTTCGAGTCGAATTGGATCAGGCGCGCGCGCATCTCGAGACTGTTTCAACCGATGCGATCATGGAGTATCGTAAGTCGAGCAACCTTGAAGACGACCTGGAAGTGATCATGCGTGCCTCGATGATGGGCGGATACACTCTGGCCGTGGATCAAGTAAGGGCGGTCATTCCTGACTTTGACATGTCGACTCTCGAGACACCAATGTTTTACAACCCTGACTCGGAGAAGATGTACGATCAGTATATCGAAGAGTTTCAACGGGGAGAGTCTCTGGCAATCAAATATGCTCCTTCTACTTCTACCCCAGCTGCTGATTCGATCGATGTCGATCCGAGCTCCGCCAATCCTGAATCGACTCCTGAAGCCAACCCTTGACCTTTTATCTGATCGTTAAACTCGAAACTCTGATCTGTAATAACATTTATTGCTTTGAATTATTTTGGCTGGTTTTTCGACCTGGCCTTGTTTTGTAATGACTTTGCTTTGATTTTGATTTTGCTATCTTTTTCTTGTCTATCTTTTTATCTTGCTTGTCTTGATGTTTTGTAGCATAGCTTTCGCTTGTCGAGCCCTTGGCTCTATTCACTACTCGCTTCTCGAGCTACTATTTATTTTATCGATGTTGCCCCCCAAGTGTATTATGAACCTTTGGTTCTTATTGCACTTGTGAGTTGGACTCCGATCGACCTGCTTGCCTTAGCCCTTTTTGTCTCATGGACTTATTCGACCTTAGGCTGAGCACTTTAATGTGAAATGTCCCTGGTTTTGGTCTTTTTTGCCACTTAGGCTTTTTCGACCATCGACTGGGACAGGTGGCCCGACTATGCGAACCGTCCTTTGTCCAGACATTTTTCGCCTCTTAGGCTCATTCGGCTTTCGACTGGGACATTTGGCCCGACCCTGCGAACCGTCCTTTGCTTTAGCCTCGTTCGCCACTTAGGCTCGTTCGGCTTTTAGCTTGGACCTGTGGCCCGACCCTGCGAACCGTCTTTGAGCCTTTGCATTTGTTGCCAATTAGGCTAACTTTGCTTTTGGCTTCATCGAGATGTCCGACCTGCGGACTTTTCTTCTCGTCGACAACTGTTTTGCCTTAACATTTTTTATCACATTGGACTTGTATTGGCTATAATCTCAACAAACACAGAAAAACATCTCGAGAAAACACAAGCTTATTAGAATACTCATAAAATTGTCCCATGGACTTATTACAAGATCTAAAATTGAAAAGTAGACAAAAGTTCATTGAAGTAAAGCTTATCTCAAATATAATATTTCCTCAGATTGTTGGCGTGCCAATGTCGAGGGACCGTGGTTCCATCCGCTCGACCAAGTTGATAAGACCCTTTGGGGTGAACCTTCAAGATCTGATATGGGCCTTCCCAATTCGGTGCCAACTTTCCGACTGCTTCCTGTCGACTTGCTTCGTTCTTTCTCAGAACTAGATCTCCGACTTTGAAGTATCTATGTCTGACCCTCGAGTTGTAGTACTGAGAAATTCTCTGCTTATACCTTGCCATTCTGGCTGAGGCTATCTCTCTTCGCTCCTCGACATTATCTCTTTGTTGTCGGAGTTCGGGATCATTTGTCTCAACATTGTAGGCCAGAACTCGAGGAGAGGGAACACCGATCTCGGCGGGTATCACCGCTTCGCACCCATATACCAAAGAGAAAGGAGTTTCTCCTGTTGATGAATTAGGAGCTATTATATACGACCATAGGATGCTCGGAAGTTGCATTGCCCAATCTCGACCTTCTGCCTCTAGTCTCTTCTTTAACCCCAACTTGATTTGTCGATTAGTTTGCTCAACTTGACCGTTTGCCTGTGGGTGTGCTACTGAGGTGAATCGCTGGTCGATGTGATACTCGCTGCACCATTCTCTAAATTTTCGGTCTTCGAACTGAGTACCGTTATCCGAGATCAGAGCCTTCGGAATTCCGTACCTGCATAGAATGTCGACCCACAAGAATTTTTTGATGGTTGCAGCTCGGATGTCGGGCAAGGCTTTAGCCTCTACCCATTTCGTAAAATAGTCAACTGCGACAACCACAAACTTGAGATTTCCCGGGGCTCGGGGTAGAGGTCCGACAATGTCGACTCCTCACTGATCGAAAGGCCATGCTGACGAGATGACATTCATGTCCTGTGCTTGTTGATGAGAAATATTATCATGAATCTGACAAGAATTGCATTTTTGGACAAGATTATTCGCATCTCGTTGCATCGATGGCCAAAAATACCCGGCTAACTTGCACTTTCGAGCTAACATTCTGGCTCCACAGTGATTCCCACAGGCTCCTCTATGAATTTCTTCTAAGAGATACTCGCCTTCAGTTTCAGAAACACATCTTAACCATGGACTCACAAAAGATTTTCGATAGAGGATGTCGTCGAAGAACGCATATCGAGCCGATTGGAGTCGAATTTTTCTGGCTTGTATCTTGTCTGATGGTAGAATTCCGTCTTTGAGGTAAAGAGCGATCGAGTCCATCCACGTGGCCTGCTGAGTAATCGGCTGGGCCTCCGTCTTGATGTAACTCATATCGGTCAATAACTAGACTAGAACCTTCTTATTCGACATGAAGTTCGATGCAAGCTTTGAGAGGGCATCGGCTCTTTTGTTCTGACTTCGAGGAATCTGTTCAAATTGAACTGTCTTGAACTTAGGTATGAGACCTTGGACAACTGCTAAGTAGTTTTTCATAGTTTCTTCCTTAGCCTCATATTCCCCTTTCACGTGATTTACCACCAATTGCGAATCACTATACACCAACAAATCCTCGACACCCAACTTCAGTGCAAGTTTCAGACCAGTTATCATAGCTTCATACTCAGCCTCGTTGTTCGTTGCTTTAAAATCGAATCGAAGGGCATATGGGAATTCTTCGCCTTTCGGGCTTACCAGAAGGAGCCCTGCTCCTGCCCCTTCCTTACTCGATGCTCCATCGACTTGAAGGGTCCATTTTTCCTCTGGACTTCGCTTTTCTTGATCGAGTTGGACGGAGATTCCTTCACCCGAAAGTCCGCTAAGGCTCGTGCTTTTATCGCAGCTTCGAGGAACGAACTCGATGTCGTCATCGGGCCATTTCTATTACCCATTTCGCCAACCGACTCGAGGTATCGGGCTTCGCCAAAATCTGCTTAAGTGGTTGGTCTGTGACTACCACAATGGGATGAGCTTGAAAATATGGTCTCAACTTTCTCGAGGCGTGAACTAGACTTAACGCTAACTTTTCAGCTGGTGAGTACCGGACCTCGGGGCCATGTAATGCCTTGCTGACAAAGTAGATTGGCACTTGGCCATGCACCCCTTCTCGAACCAGGACCGTGTTAGGAAATCTACGCGGGAACGCAGCGGAATTTAAAATTTTATTTCCCATCGACCCATGATCGACTTCGTTTAAGCAATAAACAAATAAGTAATAGACGGTGGTTACCTTGGTTGATCTATAAGATCGACGCTTTGACCGTCTAAGAAGAGTAGTTCTGCACAGAGCCGCCCAAGTGTTCGGCCTCTACCGCTAGTCCACACGAACAACCCGCCTGAATCCCATCATGGATTGCTATTGGAAAACTCCGGTTGCTAGACCGGCCCATACTAGTGGTGTGGCACCGTGCTATGCACGGTGTGCCCTTTTTTTATGTGAAATATATAATTTTATACATCACAGATGAAAAGCAATATTTACTATTTATTACATACATAGAGAAATAGTTTATACTTCAGTTATACCTTATGAAGTTCCAAAATGATATATGCTTGGGTACATATTGTTCTTAGTTTTTGTATACAACAGTGTTGCATATATGTGTACAAAAGTAGGACTGCTCTTTTTTTTTTGTTTATGAAGATGTAGAAAAGCCAAAAGTAGTACTGCAAAATAGTCATTGGGCTGAAGAGGTTTTGTTCATTTGTGCAGTGATGATTGTTCGTCTTTATCCGGGAATTCCAGCTTGACCTTTTTGAGTGGGGCAGAATCTGTTGTTATATGTGCTTTTTCTTGCCTTTTGTTGTGCTCGATTCGGTGTTTCTGTAGTGCTTTGTTACGACCTTTTTCCCTTCTTGTTTCTCTGTAACAGGCAGTTGAATGTATTACTATAGTGGATGTTTTAATATTTAAAGGTTGGTTAAGAGTGTTCATTAGGTTTGTCGTACCTGGAGTGTTGTTGACTTGTTCTGCGCTTTCATGAATTGAAGATGTTGATGATTCAGTATCCACAAATTTGATCCAGTCTAGTACTGTGTATCTGGTCTTCTTGTCCGTGTATTTCTTGTTTGAGGCTCTGATTTCGACAATTAATGGTGTTGACTTGAGGCCTTCATTAGTTTTGCCAAGCAGATCTTGTATTTGCTGCAGTGTTGGTGTATGAACAATTGTAAATATTTGTATCCATATGACTGTATGAAGATAGTGTAAAATTTGGTTTGCTTACCTGAGGATTCATTTCGTACAGCCTGCTTGCCGGTGGTTTAAAAGCTTTTCTGCAGTTTTGTCGAACAAGGTTGCTGTGATGACTGTACTGATGTCTTCTATTTCGACACTGATTCTGCATCTGTGTTTGTTATGGTGTTTTAGGTTATTGTATGTTGTGTAGTATGTGATTAGAATGATGTAAGTGTGTTTGTGAATGTACCTTGGAACTGCAATCTGGTCTGTTTCACAAGTGTTGCAGTAAAACTCTTCGTTTCCTTGTGCTTTGGTGAGCTGAGAGCATTTGGGACAAGTGGCATAGTGTATTTTCTGGAGTATGTTTGGAATGGACATGCTGGCTTTGATGTGTGCATTCTGCATAGGAGTAAGTTAGATTTGTGCTGAAATCAGTGTAAGAGTGCGTGTGTAAAAGTTAACTGTTTTTATTAAAACTTTTTTTTTATACCTTTGTATCTGGTTGTATGAGCGATACAGTTGTTATTTCTACCGTTTTTTTCTTCTCAATTGTTGATTCGAGGTAAGAGCTGGTAGGTTTGTGGGCAGTGCCTTTGATGGTATGTTTGTTTGTCTCAACCCTATAGGGAATAGATTAGTTGCAGCATGTTTCATTGGTATGTGTATTGAATATGTTAGAGATTAGTATAAGCGAACGTACCATTTACGTAGTTCCTTCACCTGTGGAATATCTGGTTCAACCATGATGTAAGAGAATGGGACGGTTGATAATGAGCCACCTTTATAAACAGTCACTATTAGATATATGTATTCATGTACGTGGGAATCCGAATCTTGAAGGCTGATGTAAGATATGTAATATACCTGAGAACTGTGTAGCTATTAATCCTCTGCAGACGATAATTGGCAGGCTTTCTCTCGTAGCATATATCTCTGTTCCTTGTTTGTTTAGGAACTCTCCCCACATGGTTAGCATGACTGATTTGTGCCTGTTTTGAAAAGAGTAGAGTTAATACTGAAAGGCATTTTTCTTACAGTGTTACAAGTGCAAGTGAAAGAAGCACTGTGTTTTCATTTTGACTTTACCTGGTCAAATGTTTACAAATTTGATATGGTCTTTTAGCTATAGGACGTTAGTAAAATATGGAGATTTGTCGTTTATATATGCCATACATGTAAATAATATTTAATGTTCAATGTAATCTGATAAATCAAGTGTGATTGAATAAAAAAAAATACCAAACAAAAAAAAAAAAGTACATTGGAAATTTAAGGAATTCTCGATCGATGTAAATGAGTTTGGATGACTTTCATAGTATATTAAGTAAGCACTACTGAAAGAACTATGTGCAGGGGTAGTTAGGTGCATTGAATGACTTTGGAACTACACAAATGTAATTAATGGTATGTTTGAATGATGCACATAGTCATCCATAAATGGCAAGTAAAACAACAAAGGTGTCATAGAACAGCTAAATACATTATGTGTTAGTTAGATTACCTTCAAAGTTTGTGCTGACATAGTTTGACTGTGGCAGGAAATAATAAATGATATACAGTTGTATTTGAACAGATGATAGAAGAATTGCTACCTGTCCTAAAAAAGCGCAACACACTATAGGGAACCTAAATTATTCTTAAAGTGTGTGAAAGGAAAAAGATTCAATGTTACTAATGTCTATAAAAGAGATTTTGCAAATATTTCATGTACTTAAATAGTTACATCAGAAGAGAGTTATATAATAATAGCAACTGATAAACTACTTTAAGTAGGAAATGAATTTCCAGGATGCTTTTCCGCCACTTATATATGAGGTTGAAGAAGGAAAGTACGAAGCGTATGGTCCTCCGATTCCTGTGAAGCTGAATAATGAGCCTATCACAAATGAAGATATAGTTAAATTGGGTGTCTATCCAGACAATGTAACGCTAAGCTTAGCTAAGGAGCGTGACAGAACAGGCAAACAACTCCATGAGGTAAGGCAGGAAATGAGCCATAAACTTTATGAGACAAAAGAGCAGCTGAATGGGGAAAAAACTGTCAGTCGAGAGCAATTTAGGCTTGCTCAGATGTGGGAAGGAAGATACAATGCAATGCAGGCAGCACAAGCACAAAATGCAGAGGGTAACAATGTGCAGGAAGATACAGCCTCAGATGATATGGATTTACCAAATGGGGATGTTCCAGGTTATTAGCAATTGAAAGGAACTACCAAATGGCATTTACTATTCTCTAATTTCGTGTTTTCTGTTTTCAGCAGTAGTTATCATGTTTCTATGTGTGGCTACTAATCTATAATAATGTGTTTTCCATTATGTTTGTGTTGTTGTTGTAGCAAAATTGCTATGTTTAATATTTTCCTATCGTAATTTCCATTTATGTAATGTTAAGTATGTTTGTAATGTGACTATATGAAGCATATTACAGATCATATCTGGTGCATTTTATATTTCAGTAATAAAATTATTTAGTACTATATGTGTTAAATGTTTATCAATGGAAAGATAAAAAAGTTTGAGATCATACAGTACAAACAAAATTTTGTGGATATGCATTGAATATATGACATGCAATTTATGTAAATAGAGTTGGCCGTAGTATATTAGGAAGATAGCTAATTATCGATGTAGAATGAGAGAAAGTATGGAAACTTACTCCTGATCTACAACAGTGAGTTCTTGTAGCTGTGTCAATTTTGATTTGATTTCACGTTCTCTTGATGGCTTGATGTCAACAACTACGGCTATTATGTCTGCAAGGAGGTAATTTTTAGACTCGTACCTTTTTATCTAATGCAATGTAATGTCTATGTATGAAATACTAATGTTATTGTAAATATAATTTACATACCAATGGGACCTCTAGTGCCTGCAAGTGCTTGGATGTTTGCTAGTGGTACCGTCTGTATAAGGGGGGTATGCAATCGGTTCTTGTGAATCTGTTAGTGGTCGTATATAGGTTGAGGCGTTAAAGACCCATTGAAATGTCATACCGGGTGACATGTGCGCAAATGCAGCCTTGATATGTTGAACCATTGCATCACCGATGGTATACATTGAGAATGGCTGAAGAGTTCGATGCAGTAGTCCAATAGTTTGGTCCCATAAAACAGCCTTCGATTTTATATCCCTTTTTCATTTTGAGGAGGTTAATTATTGATAAACGATAATTACATCAGATAAAACAGTAAAGATACTAATTATACCTAAGATGTATGTACCTGTGTGTCTTGTAGGAGTACCTTTTGGGTTTGCCTACCACCATCACTTTTATGAGTGTTGGTTTTGTCAAGTACCAATACATTGACTCTCCAATCAGTGGTTAAGGGAGTAACATCCGCAATTGATAAGTACTTTGCTTTTTGTGCCATTGTCCTAGAGAATGAATATTAATATAGTAACGGTCATTGAAAAAGTGGTTGGTTATTTACAGAAATTAAACTATTTCTAGTAATCTTGGTCGTCAATTGGAGGCAAAAGGTGTTGACAATTCAGTACTTTTTGAATGATCTCTAGGAAAACGATATTTTGCGTTTTATTTGTTTCGATTTATCTAAGAATGTTGGAGGTGCTATTACTACTTTTAATGCATCGAATTTCCTAACCCTCGAAAAAGCTACATAGAGTTGACCATGTGAAAAAATGGGTTCGCGTAGGTATATTCCAACACGGTCGAGTGTCTGGCCTTGGGCTTTGTTAATTGTCATGGCATAACATAAACGTATCGGAAATTGGTATCGTTTGAAAGGAATTCCGGATTTGTCGTTGTTCGAGGATTCCAAGGGTATTTTGTGTAGGATTGTCGTTTGACCTGCATAAGGGCCAGTAGCAATTTGCACGACAATAGTGTGTTTTTTTAGTTCTTTGCAAATTAGTCTAGTACCATTGCATAGTCCTTCAATAGGACTAAGATTTCTTAGCAGCATTACTGGTGAGTTGACTTTAAGCAGTAGTCGGTGTGGAGGTAAACTGCTAGGATTTAATGAATTTAGGAAGTCTTCATAATCTCCTTGATGTTGTGGATCGATAGTTATGTCAGTACTTATATAGGATGTCATTTCGCCTTCCATTTTGTTTAACATAGCGTTATTTATGTGGTCAACACAACCGTTTGTAGGTGCGAGTAAAGCTCTATTCATTATTGTTTCGTAATTATCAATAAATGCGTGCATATCTGGGTAGACAAAATCGATTAATTCTTGAAGCGATGTAACCTCATCAGTAAAAGGGATAGTGATGTTCGTAGGCAGTATGATATTTCCATTTTCATCTTGAGGCTCTGTTCCATTTCCTATTCGCAGAAGATATTGGGTGAAAAAAGGGTCAGTTATCGATCGCATGTTTTGTGTAAGTTGTATCTTCGTAAGGTAGGGCCATAGAGGTGAATTGAACAATGTAGCATTTAATTGTTCTTGCCTACTTCCTCTTGTAACCACGGGCAAAACTTGCCGGAAATCTCCGCCGAACACAACAACCTTGTCTCCGAAAGGTAAATCTACTTCGGTTATGTCTTTAAGCATTTCTGCAAATGCCTCAACAGCTTCTCTATGTGCCATTGGGGCTTCATCCCATATGATTAGCTTCGCTTCTTTTATTAGCTTGGCAGTTGTGGATTGTTTACTAACATTGGCGATTTTGTTATTCTCATCATGGAAAGGAAGCTTAAACCGTGAGTGTGATGTTCTACCTCCAGGAAGTGCACATGCCGCAACCCCAGAAGTTGCTGTTGCTAGTACGATATATCCTTGGGACCTAAGAGAAGCCATAATTGCTTTATAAAGGTAGGTCTTCCCTGTTCCTCCCGGACCATCAATGAAAAAAGCACCTGGTTTGTTTGATAAAGCTTGGTGTAGAATTGTATCGTAAGCATAGCGTTGTTCTTGATTAAGTTTATGCAGACTTAGAGTATCAGTTTCGGCTATCATCATGCTTCTTTCGTAAGAAATTTCTTTACCTATGGTAGCCCGTTGTGATAGAAATTCAGCCTCAGGACCAAGTTGGAAATCTTCTAATTTTCTACCCATGTCATCCAAGAAGTTCGATATATCTTGTAGTGCTTTCAATCTTACTTCAGAGTTTTGTAAGCCAGATGTTTGTTGGGTCCTTAGATAGTCCTCACATAAGGAGTTATTGTACTTTTCCCAAAGAGCTTTCGGATTGGATGGTGAGGAAAATGCCAGAATAGAGGCAAAGAGATGGCGTAGCTGTCTAGGCATTTGATACAGTGTAGCTTCTTCTAGGCATTTATCTAGATCGTGGTCAGTGGAAAGTAGGTCGCGTGCCAAAGCTGCTCTCTAAAAGTACTATGTAGGTACCCTTTAACTGTTAATAGGTCATTATATGATTCGGGTGCTCTTACGTTGTTCAATAGTAGGCGAAGATAATATCTTTCTCCCTCAATTGGCCCAGCTGATACAATTCGACCTATTACCTTACCTTTCTTTCGTTCGCTCCATAAGCGTTTTCCTGAATCCCAAACAAAAAATTTAGGAAAGTCTTTGTACAGAATATTTAACGATTTTGCTAGCTGATTAGTTTTGTTCATGTAGAAAAACTGTGTCAGCATAGTCTTGGATAGAAAGTTATTTGATACAATGTCATTGAGATCTTGATTATTTGAGAAGGAGACGAAGTAGTTATTTGGTAAGTGCAATTGCAATGCTATTACGGCAGGTTGCATCTGGAAAAGATCGAAAGAGTATAAACGCCATGCAGCCTCGGGTGGTCCTACCCATCTTCCTTGTTGATATTCTTGAATTTCATTTTCAGAATTTGTTACTGTCATCTGGAATCCAATTTTGTCAGGGCCTTTGTAAATGTATTTATAGATATATTTCACCAGCTTGATAGTAGAACATATCTCAACATTAATATGGCAATCATATTTCTGTAGTAAATAGGGGTTGTATGGTACGACCCAACGATTGTCTATGCTACACCTTCTTACTATAGCAGATATACCGTTATTACGGCGCCTATAATGAGGATAGCTATCACATCCATGTGTGGTGAAATCTTGGAACTCTCTCGGATATTTATTTTTGCATTTCTTATTTTGCATACATGGGCTTTTTGGATTACACGTACCACATGGACCATGAATCATGTGTTTCAGAACGAGGGCATGTAATCTTGGATTTATTTCAGGGTCTGGTAATTCAGCAGATATGAATCGGTCGTAGGCCTCGGAATTTAGAAGTTTGTATTCTTTACCGATTATCAACAGAAGATGTGTATGAGGTAAACCTCGCTTTTGGAACTCAATGGAGTAAACAAAAGCATCCGGAATTCCAAATATTTTTGACTTGAGAAGATCTATTTTCAAGAGTTCAAGTTTAGAATTGAAGACTCGTGCTAGCAAATCTGGTCGATTTTGGGGTAACTCTCCTGGGAGCAGATGTTCGGTAATCTCTGGCCATGCAGGATTGCATGTCATGGTTAAGAAGAAATCAGGTTTTCCAAACTGTTGGACTAAAGCCATTGCATCCATGTACCTTTTTTTCATATCTCTAGGTCCTCCGACAAAAGAAGGAGGAAGAATAAACTTTCGGCCGACATTAGAGCCCTCTGTATTTCCGGAAGCGATGCTGTCAATGATACCTTGCAAGCATTCAGTCCGGATTTCTTTTTGTTGCTTGTAAAGGTATTCTAATCGAGAGGTTTCTACTTTGATAAACATATCTACAATGTATTGCTGAAATAGCCTTCCGGTATGCAGCAACATTGACCTATCGCTGTCTCGCATTTGCAACTTGTAACAATAATACTGTCGGCATGACACAATATTACGCTTGCGTGCACTACATTGGAAGGCTGTGAATGTGCAAGCATGACATGTGTCAATAACAAATCATTTATGTCCTTGTATAACTAAGAAGTAGATAGTTCTGACCTCCCTCTTCCTGGTGAATTAGCTGTTCAGCGTTTGAGATGTTGTTATCTACAAGTGGTAAAGCCATGTGGCATGTACGGTTTCGTTTGCTCATATTTGGAGGAAGTTTTTCAATACCACAATGCCAACCAATCTGGCCACCTGGGAAGAGTAGAGGGTACTGTAATGGATCATAGCATCCGTAGTTATGACAGATTCTGTGTGGTGTATTATTTTGGGAGTAAATTTGGATGTGGCATTGAGGGTTAAAAGTGTTCTCATCTTCCAGAGACACTATTGCAGAAACATCGCTGCAGGTCGGTTCATTGTACACGCGCTGATCAAGTTTAGGATTATTAACAAGGTATATTCCATAACGTTCAAGTGCTTGCACATCCTTAAGCTGACGTAGGAAAATGGCATAAGGGTTATCAGCAAGTATCTCTGTTAATTGCTGCATCGTGTGCCTGGAAAAACGATCTGAAATTTTCAAACGTTCTTCAAGCTCAATCTCCGGATCATAGAAATATACCTGAAGGCCTGCTGGTGGTCCATTGTCTGGCTTTAAAGAGTTGATGAAATGATGTATTTTTCCTTGAACCTTGAAGGTATATATTCCTAGGTTGTTTTTAAGCAATTCGTTGTCCTTTCGTGCAGAGAAAGTAGTGAATGCTAGATTGTTATTGTAAGTTCTTGCATACTTTCGAAAAGCAATCGATTCAGAATCAGAGCCAGTAAAAAGCTGAGTCAGAGGTAATGGCATCTTTGGTGTTGTAAGCCTAATCTCACCTTCAGAACAACAGAAAGAAGGAGGTTCATGGAAGAATCGTTTGGCAGAACAATGTACACAGTTGGGTACCCTAGGTAAGTTGGGAATTATTTCCTCAATTTCTGAGGATACTACGTTGGTGGCTTTGTACCTTGCACAAAGTTCTTCCCGAGAAGTTTTTGAGGGGTAAAAAATTTGATTTACATATGCAGTGCGAGTTAACATGGTTTCCCTAGGTAGCCTGGCTACCCTCGGGATGATGTTCTGATGCTCAGTCTGATTGGCACAAAAAGAGTTAGCAGCTGATAAAAGAGTAGCTGTTTCATGGTCTTGGGGTAAGGTAGATGTTGATGGTTTTACAGCCATTTCACTTGGAATAGCTGGACTTCTTACAACAGAATTGAATGCGGCATTTGCCTTTTTCCTCTCGGCATACTGAAGCCGCCGACGTTTGAGAAGAGCCTCTTTGTCAGCTTCATTCATACGAGAATAAGCATCACGTCTTTTCTGATTTTTAGCACTACGTGTTTCGTGTTCCATGTTAAGATAGGGTTCACGAAAAAACACCAACAAAGTTGGAGTTCTCAGGTGAAGGTATCTAGGTTTCCCAGATTGCAATTGAACGACCTATGTAGGAAAATAAACAGGTAAACCCAAGGAGAAGCAGGCTTCCTACATGACGCTGTTTAGGTTTATGAGGTAGGGACCTAAGGAACTATGTATGGAAGTAATCATAAAAACAAACATGGACAAGAAAATGTGAAAGAATACAGGCTTTCACAAGGTCTTGCTTTTATGCATGAACTGGCCTAAGGCCACCATGTGCCTAGCTGTGCTAAGTACATTACAGATTAAAAACACACAATAGGCTAAAGCGTAACAGCAAACTAACTAATAAATATCGATACCTAAAATATGTAGTAAACTACTATCTTATTTCTGCCAAACAAATACTTTTGGGCAAAGTATTTACGTGTGGCAAGAAATGAGGATTTTCCGTAGATCTTGTAACTACGGGGTTTGCAATAGATCCCCTAACTATTAGGGTTTGCAGTAGTACCCTTAACTACACTAACCTCACGTAATTTGCTTGTCTGTTGGGCAGAGCGAGAAGAAGACCTCGGTGCGAGACCAATCCTGCAGAACAGAAGCTACATAAGTACAGTTCTAATGAGAAACAAACTATAGATGTACTCGAAACAAGAAAACCAAATCAAAAAATAACGAATACGCTTTATGTGCAAGAGTAGTATGGAACAGTGGAAATACATTTGAAACTATTAAGAAAGCCCAAAAGCTAAACTTTTTTCATAGTTCGTATTCAAGAAATTTAGGTTCTTATATTGAGATATACATTTATGAAAGGTCTTCAGTTCTTCCTGAAGCTCGTTCAATAAAATATCTTGGTAACAACATTCGGCCCACAAATAGAATTTTGAAAACGTTGTATTAGTGTGGATATGTTAATCATTTTATTAGATCCAATTACTACATTCCATCTAATAAGTAACCTCTCGTTAAAAATAACCAAGTCAACAATACGATCTTTAGCGAGCCTAATATTTTTACCTATGTCAATTACCTAGGCGGTGTACAAAGAATACATTCTTACTAATTAACCTAATATGCTTAAACAAACTTGAAAACTGGAAGAAGGGGTTGAAAGTCAGGACCTCCAATGCATATAAAAAGCGAGATGACGGAACCTATGGCAGAAGGAATAAGAACAATGTAAAAAAAAACTAAATTAATAGTCCAGTTACAGGGGATTTAATCTTTAACCAATAACTTAAAGTACTACTATTGTGTAAGCAAGAAACACTTGAAAACGATACAGAAGAACAAATGAACAGCAGTGCAAGTACCTAGGTTCATTCCTACATGCAAGTAAGGAAATTAGATACAAACCTTTTTTTCAGTCAACACAGAAATCATACTAAACAGATTTTTTAAGCAAAATCATAGCACAACCTAAAAATGTAAATCAAAAAGATCACTCATTCTGTTATTCTTCTGTTAAGTTTATATGCAAGAGTAGTAAGAAACAGTGTAAATCCACTTGAAACAATTAAGAAACCCGAAAAACAAATCATTTCTCATGGTTCGCATCGAAGAAATGTAGGTTCTCGTACTGATATATACATTTATGATACCTTTTCAGTTCTTACTGAAGCTCATTTAGTAAGATAACTCAGTAACAACATTCGGCCCATAAAAATAGCATTTTTGAGACGTAGTCTTAGTATGGATATGTCTAAACCATTTTATTAGATTGAATTACCATATTCGATCTAATAAGTAGGTTCTCTTAAAAATAACCAAGTCAACAATACGATCTTTAGCAAGATCTAATATTTTTATCTATCCCTACTACCTATGCAAAGACACGCTATACATTCTTACTAATAAACCTCATATGCTGAAACAAACTTGAAAACTGGAAGAAGCCTTTCAAAGTGAGAACCTCCTATGCATACAAAAAGCTAATCGGCAGAACCTATGGCAGCAGAAATTAAACAATTGTAAAAAAACAACCAAATCAATAGTCCAGGTACATGGGATTTATTCTTTAACAAATAATGTAAAGCACTACTATTGTGTAAGCAATAAACATTTCAAGATGATACACAAGAACAAATTACCAGCACTGAAAATACCTAGGTTCATGCCTACATGCAAGTAAGCAAATTAGATAGAATTTTTTTTTCTCGTTGAAGAAAGACATCATACTAAACAGATTTTTGAAGCAAAATCATAGTACAACCTAAAAATAAAAATCAGAAAGATGACTCATTCTGTTAATCTACTGTTCCCTATACCTATGTACATTTGTTGAAGTAAGATTTTGTGATACAGCCCGAAAAATTACATAGAAACAATCACATGGACAGAACAACTTCCTTAAAAAAAAAAGGGCCAAAAAAATAGAGGAAACGGTGCAAAATAAACAACAATCAAACATAGGCACAAGGCATTCCTTCTTCGACTAATGGCAAATAATAAGCCCCAAAAGAATAAAAATTGGGGCAAACAAACCAAAAAGAAGACAACAACAGACCTGCTTACAATTTTATGATCCAATTATACAAAAAAAAAATGGGTAGAAAATTTATAATCCCCAAAAGGAGAAGAAATGGGCCAAAAAAAAATATATCAGACAAGAAAATGTGGAATACAGAAGAGGAGGTAAGAGGTTTGTCGAAATTTTGAATTAAGAAGAAATGGGAAAAAAAAAATTCAGACGACAATGTGTAAAAATACAGCAGAAGAAGTAAGAAATTTGCATAAATCTTCAATTAAGAAGATGAAGAAAATAAGAACATTACCTGCCCGACAATTATTTGCCAGAGACAACAACAGAATAGCAAGAAATCGAAAAGCCAGACGGAAGAACGATTGAAATCCATAACCTCGCCCAAGATCTTGTACCTCCTACTGCAGACCCTCAGTGGGTACGGAAGACGGTGAGAGGATAACAGGGACGGTGGTGGAACTGAGGAAGCGGTGGTGGACATGAGAATGGTAAGTGGAGAATATAAGCGTCGTAAATCCAGCACGTGTACACCTTCGACCACGTACGTTTGCGCACAAAGGAACACCACGTTTGCGCCCTCGTCGTTTCACGCATAAAACGACCGAGTATTACGATATAAATACGGCGTCGTTTTAGCAATATCATTAAAAGAAAATAAAAAAAAAAATAATTACGACGAAACTTTGCAAATTTAATAAAGTACCTCCTATTATGATTCATATAATCTATATATAAATATTGGCTTCCGAATATTCTTTAATTAATATAATATTATTAATATCTTGTATTTAATTTATTCATAATAAATAAATACCACCATATTAATTTACCACTATAACATTTATAGTCTCGAGATAAACTTTCCTTATTTGGTTATTATCTATAACCATATTTTAATCCGGCTAGATGTTCTTATGTGTGTGACCCGATAGGCTTCCGAATATGTTGGCCGTAGACACAAAGTGCAAATTACGAAAACGCCCTTCATACCTAACGATCACGGGATAGCGTCAAGCAACACACCGTGACCTCCAATCATCGGAAGAGTCAAATGCAATGACTACTACCTTTCATGTGAAACAGTTACCGTGTAAGTTACAATCCTATCGCTGTAATAATATCCATACGGTCGTACGTCGAGTGTCAAACATTAACAACCGTATCTTATAATCTGGATATCATACTCTCTCGAAGTAACTCGTTTACTCCCACTTTTCAAAGATTCACGAGAGTAAGACATTCCTTATAAGAAGGCCATTTCGGATATTCGATCCCAATCATAGGATACGTGATTCCCGGACGACCAATCATGTATACTCCGCATACTTCAGTATCACACCCAATCACTACCGCATGATCGCCCCGTGGCTAGGGGAAACCTCAATAGTGTCAAAGCATGACAATCCACACCGTGATGCCATGAAGACTCCGGTCCAAAGGATAATTACACAACCGTCACATAGTGTGACACTTATCCGTGTAAGTGGGTCGATCTAACATACGCATTCTCTAATACACGTCCACGTACAAATCCAAGTGTCTCTACACTTCGATAGATGAGATCTATCCCCGCCCTTAAAGACGAAGACATCTAATACGTGCTAGTCCGTTTATACTATCAATGCCCCGTTTAATAGTACATCGCCCTAGTAGACATTTAAGTATCAAACTTATTAAAGTGATTAGAGATCTCATCAACCATAATCACCTATCATGGTTTCTCTATCACAGCTTTAATACTAAGGACGTTATCATATAACAATTCATAATTGGTCCTTTAAAAGAACATATATATGACAACGAAAAAGCCATTTTATATATGTATAAACATAAAGAAATAGTAGAAATGATCCGACCCGGTCGGATCCGGTCCAACCCGATTGGGTTTAGGACACTATTTCAACAATCTCCCACTTGGCCTAAAACCAATCACTCGCACACACTAGACCAAGTTGAAACACAAGAATCTTATGCAATACTCGCAACCAGCTCTAGCCTTAAACGGATCGCTATCCATGGGGACTCAGACTATCTTCATATCATGTTCCACATGACCAAGTCAAAGGAACCGCCTCAACACACACACGAATCTCTGACGAGACCCTGGTCCTTGCTCCAAGCAATGAATCCACTTACTATATCGCCTATATAGAAAATGTGGAAGAACCGCACAAGGTTCTGGAATGAACCTTCTAGATCCATGTACTGCTCCCGCTGCGCCTCCAAGGCACTACTGTGTTTTGGCTCAGTTGTAGAATTTACAGCGACCCATAGGCTAGAACATTTCCAGCTCACTTTATCACATAATCAAAGTGACTGCAAACCCAGACTGTAGCTCCCACTCGCCTTCATAAGACTCAGGATATACGCCTGTATATCTACGTTTATTTAATTCCAAGTTTCGATAAACTAGGAAACTATCTTTAATTAGTTTAAGGATATTCTCGACATTCACCAGATTTACTTTCATTCTTGCTCATGACAGTTCATGAACTATGAACATCTGACACTACCTTTTTGATGGATCCTATTGCAGCAGCAAAAGGAACCTTCCATAAGTATCATCTTTCACCTTATCTTTAGGACTAACGTCCTAACATAGTTAGATCTTGAGAACACTGGCCAGCAGTATCCCTGTCGCGATCTATGCTAAACTCCTTTTAGCATCACATCTATATAGGTAAACTATAATCTAACAGCAATTAAATCTATCGCTATAGATTCTTGTTTCCAAAATAAGAACTGCTAATCCAAGTGCTTTCGTAAAGACCTTGAACTGCCAAACATTAATTGACTGTGACATGGGGTGATAATTCTCGAGAGAGATATCCAATACCTAACTCAAAAATTATAACACACTCCCACTATCCATCTTGCACATGGGCATATCCTTCTTTTGACTCAATCAAACTCCTTTGATTATCAAACAAAGAAATCGTCTAGAGAAACTTGTTTGAGTCCATAAATGGATCTCGTGGGCTTACATATCATGTCATCGTCTATGAACATCGAGTCGTTTTTGCCCAACGTCTTCAACACTATCATATAGTCATGATACGAAGTTATAACAAGTATTATCTCGAATAGAACTGGGCTCAGCCTTACAGGGACATACCCTCTAGGTAAGAAAGACTAGGTTCATAACCTGAATGTCACTGATGGAATCTAATTCAGATATTATGGCTCATAGCCATATCTCTCAATCTTGCCTTTTAAACATTCTTTCATAAGTCGTGAGGTATTCATTCTTCAAGATGAACATACCAACAAACCTTTTCGTGCTTGAGGTTATCCACGACTTACGTAACTTTTGTGTGCACCGAGCAAAGGTCCTACACCTCATCGCTATGTGGTGTCTGCTCATGTTCCATTGGTTGAATATATCTTTGTGGTTCTCAAACTCTTTTGAGATCTGATTCACTCCCACTGTTTCTTTTGGAAGAAACGCTTCCTTTAGAAGACAGCATGTTTGGAGACAAACACCTTTTGCTCCACGGACGAGTAAATAATATCTAGCGTACTTGCTAAGACATTCCACAAAGTTGCATATGTCGTACTAGGCTCCAAGCCTTTCTGACTTTGCCTATGACAACTTCAAATCATCGGTTAAGAAAGATTCGACATTATCCTCTTCCATATCTAATATGGAATTTATTCAACCTTTATTCTTTGGATCTCAGTTAAGTATAAGGGCACTATCCCAAAACGGGTAAGGGATATTTCGCATGGCTTGCGTCACACCTTTATCATATAAAGTGTTGTTTCCATTTTGGGAACACAATCTAATTGCGTATCCCAAAGATGGTATCCTTGAAGGGAGAATCTTATTCCTTTTCAGACGACTTCTGAAACACCCTTCAGCTATTAATTACTTCAATCCAATTAAAGATTAACTCCTAAGTAGCTCATCAATCTCATATTCGTACTAGCTCGAACTTTTTGGGCTTTTCGAATTGTCATACTTCAATAAGTACATTCAACTATTTCTAAAATAGTCATAGAGATTAACAAACAATTATTTGTGGCATTAATTGTCATAAGCCAACAAACATCGGTATGTTTAGGCTTTAGACAATTTTTCTAGATTTTATTATAACCTTTTCATAAAAGGGTATTTTAGTCATCTTTAGATAAGATACGTATTACCTATATGATTCATAATCATATGGTTCAAAATCATCAGAATGACGTTTGATTACACGCTTCCCTTCCAGAGAGACTAAGTCTAGAACAACTACAAATATCAAGGATAACAGCCATTCAAATATTTAGTTGAGATCTCATCACATATATCAACTATATAGTGACTTCAATCTAGTATGTTAGATTCAGTGACCTTCCAACTTTATCGGAATAACATTTATTCTTTACAATTGAATATGTCTACTAAATCCTAACAGATAACTATAAGTACGTTCTTCATAAGAACCGGAACATAATAACATTTATTTAGTCCCCTTATCGCTTTACTTAGATCCGAATATGGTAAGTATTACAACATTTGTTTCACCTTCCATATCTGTATTTAATCTTTCTAATTTAATCACACTCGTAAGATATCATATATCTAAGAGTTGACTTGAACTTAGATAGATTTATCTCAACAGACTTGCCTATAATAGAAACTTCAATAAGTTCTCTATTTAAGCACATGCCCTAACTTTCCTTTTCAACCCTTTTAAGCACTTGAAAAATGTTTCTTAGTGTAGTCTTCATAAGACTTAAGAAAGATCACAAGAGCTATGTCTTTGATTTCCTTTCATAAAGAAAATCTAATGTTTATTAAATAGTTTATTTAACCTTTCGAATTGGATTCAAAACATTGACTATTTAATTAACCTTTAAGCAATGATAGAATTAAGTCGATACTTAAATCTTATAATTTTGAAAACAACCTTTTCAAAATTAAACGTGGTCATTCTTATCCAACGTTTGAATTAATTGTCATCGTATGACTGAATGATCATCTTGGATCGTATCCAATTTATGACTAATTCATTGAAACTTATTTCAAATGATTTAATCATATCATGAGCTTCCGCTTTCATTAATAATTAAAGTCTCGGAGCACTGCATCAATTATGTAATCTCCTTGTCTCTAACTACTATAACGGGATTGCTTATGTCATTGCTTATTTTAAAAGGATTAAAATTACTTAACCATATTTGAGAACGTTTCTCAAAATTAACAGTCATAATTTGGTTTTACTAATCGAGAATAAAACATAAATATAAAGTTTGCTAAAACTACAACATAAAAATGAAAATAAATGAGTGTTGTTGTTTATGCACGCAAAATCAAAAAATGGTCTTTTGGTTTATGATTTTGCTCCCACTAGTCAACTACTTCCAATTGACTTTCAAGAATTATTAATTTCTTTAGTGGACAAGATCCCACTAAACTACCCCGACCCCCGCTTTGGCTGGTGGGCCGAAAACAGCATAATAGGTAGACAACTCTTTGTCAATCGTATCTTATACGACTCTTGTTGTTTGACTAGTCAACTCTTTGACAATTTTCATCTTATGAAGTAGTCAAACTCTTGCCTCTAAAATCCAAACGACCCCGCTTTGGCTGGTGGCCGAGAGAATTCTTAGTCAAGTCATAACCCCAATATTCGTGTGATCTCATACGATCATATCTCGATAATGACGATATACCCGAGGTAGGTCAACCCCCTGCTTTGGCTGATGAGTTGGATCCGAACAAGGGCTCTTCACCGTCATTATAATATGGGGAGGCAATTTCAACTTGATTCTTTTGAGGTGGAAGTATTTATGTAAATTAATTCACTTAATTAATTTTAATTATGGTCTCATCATAAATATGTCTATCTCTATAAACATACAACCTACACATTTATCTAGATCGTGCCTAGTCATGCATCTATCGTATCATATAAAATAAATACAAGCACAAAATAAATAAATGCGTAAAATAACCGGTATGATCATGGACTTTTCCTATGTGCGGTTTCGAATACAAACTGACGAAACTGCGGGTCACAATCTAAGGGTAGCTGCAACCGCCAATAGGATCTTTAATACTCCATTCTCCAAGGGGATCTTTATTTTCGTCTTTCTTTGGTCTCCATCTTCTCCACCATTCTTGTTACATTTAATTCTATCGAATAAAATAAATACACCCGCCGCACACGGGAGGAGCTAACAGGAATGGGATAAATGCAGAAAATAAACTAGGTCACGTTCTTCATAACGGCCTAGGACAATTTTTAAACCAACAAAAAAATTAAATCATTCACATCTATCCTATCGGTCGAGTCCATGATCAATCGGGGTCCATATAATCATATTATATCTACTATATCTAATTAATACAATAAAATCTTATGAAAAAGATAAAATTAAAATTTAACTACTTGCGTCTTAATTAATCAATTAACATTTAATCTATTAAATAATTTTATCCAATCAATTAACTAATTAACATTTAAATAATTAAATGATTTTAATCGAAATAAAATTAACGATTAATTTTAAATCGATTTTAATTTTAATTTTAATTAATTAAAACTATTCCAAAATAAATCAAAATTAAAATTATTTCTCTTTTGTTTTTTTCCTTTTGATTCGTAATCAAAAGGGATGCCTTTGGTTTCGTAAACCAAATTTGGCTTAGGCCTGGCCACTTTCCAAAATCAAAATTTTGGAAATGGCTAGCTTTCAGCCTTTTACAAATCAAATATTTGAAAAGGGCCTAGGCCTATTCCAAATCAAATATTTGGAAAGGCCAAATAATTTTGGTTTATGCTGGCCACTTTCCAAAATCAAAATTTTGGAAGTGGCCAGCTAGCCTTTTCCCAAATCAAATATTTGGAAAGGGCTGGGCCTATTCCAAACAAAGTTTGGAAAGGCCATTATTATTTTAATGTCATGTGGCATCCCAATGGCCCAAACTATTTGAACCATTGGTTAGCCACATGACACAACTAAACAAAGGAGGAATTACCAATCACAACTATGAACCATATTGAATCACAAAATACACAAAACAAAAATTTGGAGATCTGCCAGCATTGACCGGTCAACCGACTGCCGGCGACGCGGTTGCCCCCGCTTGCCGCTGCCGCCCAGCCGCCGCCGGTGGTGGTGCCGCCGCCAGTCGGCCGAGCACCACCCGATCTCCTTTTTTTTCTTTTCATGCATCAATTTTGCAAATCAAAAATCGTTCATCTTTTAATTATGTGATTTAAACGATAAAATTAACTACGCAAAATAACATGCTTATTTCTTAAGCTCGAAGCTCACTCTGATATCACTGTTATGAAATCTACGCGGGAACGCAGCGGAATTTAAAATTTCATTTCCTATCGACACAAGATCGACTTCGTTTAAGCAATAAACAAATAAGTAATAGACGGTGGTTACCTTGGTTGATCTATAAGATCGACGCTTTGACCGTCTAAGGAGAGTAATTCTGCACAGAGCCGCCCAAGTGTTCGGCCTCTACCGCTAGTCCACACGAACAACCCGCCGGAATCCCATCATGGATTGCTATTGGAAAACTCCGGGTGCTAGACCGGCCCTTTTCCCCTCTCTCCAACTCTCTATAGGATGCTCTCTATTTTACACAAAAACTATGAGCTCTTGCAATTGTGGTGTACAAAAGAGCTTGATACCCACCTCTTATTTATAGTCATAGGTGGCGCCCCAATAGAGTAGAAAGGAAGAAAACTTTTTCCCAATAAAATAAGGAAAATATAATTGATTGATTTATCTCATTTATTATAATATCTCATATTAAATAAATCTAGGATATTGTCAATATCTTATATTGAATATTCCCAAGATATTGTCAATATCTAATATTGACTATCTTTATTTTATTACCATAAATCAATTTACACAGGTGTATATATCACATATATATAACACATATAAATCTATATATTATATCAAAACATTGAAACATGACCAGCTTGATTGTTATTCACGTGTGTCAACCAAACACACAAACTTCGGCGCCAACTTTTAGATATATATATATATATATATATATATATATATATATATATATATATATAATATCTTATATTAATATTTGGTAATACTATTAATTAAATTGCATAATCCAAGTGTATCTTATACACTTCAATGTGGCGTCCCATATAGCCAAATATTGGCTTCCAGAATATTCTTTAATTAATATAATATTATTAATATCTTGTATTTAATTTATTCATAATAAATAAATACCACCATATTAATTTACCACTATAACCTTTATAGTCTCGAGATAAACTTTCCTTATTTGGTTATCATCTATAACCACATTTTAATCCGGCTAGATGTTCTTATGTGTGTGACCCGATAGGCTTCCGAATATGTGGCCGTAGACACAAAGTGCAAATTACGAAAACGCCCTTCATACCTAACGATCACGGGATAGCGTCAAGCAACACACCGTGACCCCCAATCATCGGAAGAGTCAAATGCAATGACTACTACCTTTCATGTGAAACAGTTACCGTGTAAGTTACAATCCTTTCGCTGTAATAATATCCATACGGTCGTACGTCGAGTGTCAAACATTAACAACCGTATCTTATAATCTGGATATCATACTCTCTCGAAGTAACTCGTTTACTCCCACTTTGCAAAGATTCATGAGAGTAAGACATTCCTTATAAGAAGGCCATTTCGGATATTCGATCCCAATCATAGGATACGCGATTCCCGGACGACCAATCATGTATACTCCGCATGCTTCGATGTCATACCCAATCACTACCGCATGATCGCCCCGTGGCTGTGGGAAACCTCAATAGTGTCAAAGCATGACAATCCACACCGTGATGCCATGAAGACTCCGGTCCAAAGGATAATTACACAACCGTCACATAGTGTGACACTTATCCGTGTAAGTGGGTCAGTCTAACGTACGCATTCTCTAATACACGTCCACGTACACTTCGATAGACGAGATCTATCTCTGCCCTTAAAGACAGACACATCTAATACGTGCTAGTCTGTTTATACTATCAATGCCCTGTTTAATAGTACATCGGCCTAGAGACATTTAAGTATCAAACTTATTAAAGTGATTAGAGATCTCATCAACCATAATCGCCTATCATGGTTTCTCTATCACAGTTTAATACTAAGGACGTTATCATATAACAATTCATAATTGGTCCTTTAAAAGAACATATATATGACAACAGAAAAGCCATTTTATATATGTATAAACATAAAGAAATAGTAGAAATGATCCGACCCGGTCGGATCCGGTCCAACCCGATTGGGTTTAGGACACTATTTCAACAGACCGCACTCACTGCCTCCTCACACACTGCCAAATAAACCAACAAATTTCCCCTTCTCGCGGAGAAGTGAGGGTAGGTAATTCTGACAAATAGGCTTTCAACTCTTCAAAGGCTGTCTGGCATTCATCATCCCAATGAAAAGGACTGGCCTTTCGGAGTATCTTGAAAAATGGTAGCGCACGTTGTGCGGATCTCGATAGAAATCTGTTGAGGGCTGCCATTCGACCCGTGAGCCTTTGTACTTCCTTGATATTTCTTGGTACGGGCATATTCTTCAATGTATCAATTTTATCCGGGTTTGCTCGAATCCCGTCTTTCGAAATCATGTAGCCCAAGAACTTACCCGACCTGACTCCAAAAGTACATTTCTTCGGGTTTAGCCTCATCTGCGTTTCTCTCAACACTTCAAAAACCTCTCGAGCATCGACCAAGTACTGTCTCATAGATCGACTCTTGATGAGCAGGTCGTCTACATAGACCTCCATACATCTGCCAATTTGCTTTGCAAATATTTTGTTGACTGCCCTCTGGTATGTTGCCCCAGCATTCTTCAATCCGAATGGCATGGTCACATAACAGAAGGTGCCGAATTCCGTGATAAACGCCGTTTTTTCTGCGTCTCGAGGGTCCATTAGAATCTGGTGGTAACCCTTATACGCATCTAAAAAACCAAAAACTTCAAAATCGATGGTCGAGTCTACTAACCTGTCGATTTTAGGCAACGAATATGAGTCTTTTGGGCATGCTTTGTTTAAATCTGTGAAGTCCACACACATGCGCCAACTCCCATCAGGCTTCTTGACTAATACTGGGTTAGCTAGCCACTCTGGATAGAAAACCTCTCTTACTATCTGGGCTGCTAGTAGCTTGCCGACTTCTAACTCAATAGCCTCAAGTCGATCAGAGGCAAAATTTCTCTTCTTCTGTTTGACTGGCTTTTTAGCCTTGTCAATTTCGAGTTTATGGACCGCGATGTCGGTAGATAACCCTGGCATGTCAGTGGCCTTCCAGGCAAAGATATCCATGAACTCGATTAACAATTCGATCAGTAGTTGTTTTTCTTTCAATGGGATCCAAATCCCGACCTGCACACACTGATCGTCCTCTCCTTCCCAAAGTCGGACATTCTCCACTGCATCACTGGAGACCCAGTTCTTTTCCTCTTCTTCTTCTGGAATCAGTTCCTCGACCAAGACTTGTTGAACCGCCATCTTCCCATTCATGACAACAGAGTTACAACTCCGAGCAACTTCAACGTCTCCTTTTACTTTGTGGGAACCGTTCCTAGTAGGGAATTTCATGCTATTATGGAACGTCGAAATAATAGCGCGCAAGTCAAAAAGCGCTGGTCGTCCCAGGATAACATTATAAGCAGAAGGAGCCTTGACCACCACATAACTTAACTCGAGTGTCCTTCCCTTCTCGCCGTCCCCAACTGTCGTGAGTAACTTTATCGAGCCCATGGGATGGACTGCTTGCCTTGTAAATCCAAACAGAGGAGACGCTATGAGGGCTAGGTCTTTCTCTTTCAGCTTCATCGCCTGAAACGCCGAGTAGTATAAGATGTTCACGGAACTTCCGTTATCGATACAGACTCTCGATACACGGGCTCGGCTAATCACGGCCTCAATGGCTAACCCTTCGCTATGACTCCTAGACTTGGGGATATCATCGCGAGGGCCGTATCCGACTTCCGTTGTGAATCTGAGCTGCTTGCGCTCTCTCGAGCTACTAGCTGGCTCTTCACTGGTCTGGCCCTTATCACTTTCATCCGGACCGAAGATCGTATTGACATAGTTTACAGGTCGATTTTCTTCGTATCTGTCACGACCAAAGTTATCTCTGTTGTTTCCTTCCCGACCTGGGGATCGATTCCTCAGAGGTGATCGATCCCTTCGTCTTTGGGTCTCTCGACCTCGATTCCTATTTGATCGGAGTTTTTTCTCTTAAATTCTCCACGCCCCCTGGGCCCATCATACCGAGCTCTGTCAACAACTTCGTCTAGCTTCCCTTCCTGAATGCAGACGTCGATGTCTTTTTTCAAGTCGATACAATCCTCTGTTGTATGACCTATGTCTTCATGGAAGTCACAGTACTTACTTGCATTCCTCTTTTCTCGAGGTTTCTTCAACGGTTGCGGTTTCCTCGCCAAGTTCTTTGAAAGCATAATCGACAACACCTCGGATCGAGATCGATTGAGCGGGATGAAGTCCTTATCACGCGTGGGTCCCTTCTTGGCCCCACGGTCTGAGGTGGATGTGTCGATACGGTCCCATACTGACGGCTTACTCTCGACATCCTGCCTCTTGGACTGATTCCTGTTCGGACCTCGGGTGTCTTTCTTGGATTCCATCCAGTCGGATTGGGTGTGCCTTCGCACTGCCTCTTCCCCTTGGCAGAATCTATGCACCTCATTGAAACATTCGTCCATGGTATGGGGGACGTCTCTGCTCAACTTCATGTACAATTTAGTATTACGCAGCCCCTCCACGAACGACGTGATCAGAAGTCGATCGTCTGCATCCTTGACCTGCATGGCCTCAAGATTAAACCTCTTCAGATATTCCATAACTGTTTCATCCTTTTGCTGCCTCACATTCATGAGGTGCGTGGCACTCAGATGAAACTTTTTGTTCACTATGAACGCATCTCGGAATTTACGAGCAAGCATGGCAAAACTGGAGATCGACCCTGGACGTAGCTTCGTGAACCATTCCCTTGCTCGACCTACGAGTAGCGTCTCGAATGCTCGACATCGCATTGCATCGGGTGCTCCATCCAACCTCATTTGAGATAGATACCTGTGGAGATGGTCCTCCGGGTCGGTGGTGCCATCGTAAGGCTCTATTTTAGGTATCTTAAACCCATTGGGTTTAGGAAAGCTCTCGATCTCCTTCGTGAAGGGAGACTCGAGCCATAATGAAACCTGGTTCTTTCCCAAAATCGCATTCAACTCCTCCCTGGCGCTATCATCATCCCCTCTCTGGTGTTTTTGGTGGATCTCGCGTCTCTTCCTTTCTACTGAGCTAGACGATGCGCTTACTTCGTCTCCAAGAGTCTGTTTAGGCTTGTCCATTACATCTTTCCGGCCGCCTTCCGCCGTGGCCTCTTTCTGGGCAGCGGCTGCTTGCCTTTGCGCCGTAACTGCCTCTGATATAATCCTGGACATTACCTCCAAGTCCGCCCCTGCCAACTGATCCACAAGCGCCCGATATTCTGGAGCAAGAGCTTGCTTTTCTGGTTGGTGGGTTTCCTGGATAGGATCCAAAGCTGGATCTTTTTCTCCTTGTTTCTGCTGAGGATCGTGCTGAACGAGATCCAAGACTGGATCTTTTTCTCCTTGCATATCAGGATCGATTGGCTCGTTAACCTGTGAGCTTTGATCGGCAGCTTTGGATGCAGCTTTTCTGGGAGGCATCGTGTTCTTGCGTATTCAATCAATAGAAGGCCCTCCTTCTAGCGCCAATGACGATGACAGATTATGTCACCTTAATAATCCGGGCCTTAATACAAATCTAATGAAGAACACTCAAGAACCCTAATGCCCAAAAGAACGTGGTGGTGGATTTTTATGTTTGCGGCTGAGTCTAAGATTGTATCTTAGATTGCCTACGTATCCTGTTATATTCCAGGAATCAAGCCTTACGTAGTTCCTGGAATGGGGTATTTATAATGACAACACTTGCCTAAACCCTAAGGTTAAGTCGGCTTGTATTATTGTCAAACTTACCCTTTAATGGGCCTTAAACCCTTGCCCAAGCTATCGCTACTAATGGGCTTGGACAGCTGGTGTGGACCCTGTCCTCGAGTCGATACTTCCGACCTGCGGTGGACGACTCTAGACTCGTTGTCCTACACTGCTAGCTGGTGTGGACTCTGTCCTTATGGACTTGTTGTCTCACACTGCTCGATAGTCGATCGTCGTAGCCTGGCGTCTACTAGATGGCCTTAGCCTCGAGCCTGGGCATCGACATGAATACCTTGGTGTTTTATCTATGATATTGTTTTATGACCAATCGATAGATGACACGTGGAGGGAGTGAAACCCGGTATCGTCATGAATGTTCTCTATATAAATGTTTCATCCTTGGTTAATCATATATGCAACATATATACTTGCTTGAAAAAAACAATTTCCTGACTCTATACTTTGTCCATTGTTGACTTCTTGCTATAGTTCTGCATCATTATTACATCATTAATTCTTAGAAGATCAGTTTGTCCCTTTTCTGGGTTTGCAACACAATCTCCATGCTTAACTGCTGTGATGTTGCTGAGATACGTGATGTTGCTTCACTTGGTTCGTGTCGGTAAGCACCCTTTTAATGATTTCATGTTTTCATTTGTAAGTAATTATACAACACATACTATGTAACGGCTCCATTATCTCATGTATTTAATAAGATAATCATGGTTTCACATGTTAGTTATATTTTATCTTTAGAAGTGGAAGGACATAGATTTTGTTTGATTTTTTCCTTTCTTTTTAGGTTTGGGAAGGGGGCTAAGTTTGACATTACTTAAATCTTGATTTTAATTTTAGAAGTAAGTAGAGATGTTTTGGCTCCACCTTAATATCATCATTGATGTGATACCAACCTAACCCCGTCCGACCTGTTTGTGGAAGTATGTTGTAGAGACGAATAATGATCATATGTTGTGTGATGCATTCTTCATTTTCTATCTGTTAAGATCATGCCCTGTTAAGTTTGCGCTAGTAAATATATTTTGACAAAGTATGATCATCTAGTGCATGACACATTCTATTTGAATTTTATTTTGTTGGCCTTGGATTCTTTGCAGTATGAACTGATACTTAAAATACAATAAGGCAACCAAAAATCTATACAACAGCCAATTAGAGTTTGATTTCTTTTATCCTAATAGATTATAAAGTAATCCTGATATGACTATTTGACTTTTTTATGTTGAGTTTGAAATGGATCTCACGGTTTATCTAGAATAAACAGATTATTAATAATTTATTTTCCTTGATTTGTTTATTTTAAGTCACAGAGTCCAATTTCCCTTATATACATTGAAGTGTATTTTAGTAGTAATATTTAATGATGGTTTCACGAGTAAAGATGATTGGAAATTTTCATCATATAAACCGTATAAGAAGAGTTAAATGATCCTGTAATGAGGTTATATGTCCTGGCTAATTCATATGATTTATCGAGGGGAAACGATCATAATGAGGGGATATGTCATCGTTAAATCATGATTTAATGAGGGAAAATGACCATGTTATGAGGATATATTTCGTCATTGAATCATGATTTATGAGGGGACATGGCCTTAGAATGAGGGGACGTTTCGTCACTAAATCATTTTTTAATGACGGGAATATGATGTCTTTGTTAAATAGTGGTTCAATGAGGGGAAAATGACCCGACAATGAAGGGATCAATCGTTATGATATATAATGTTAAATGATGGGATAATACCGTCATTGAATGTGTTATTGAATTAATTACGGGAATCACTTTCCTGTCATTATTACCTTTAACTAGAGAGACAGCAATAAAAGGAAATTTCCCGTCATTAAAAGTCTTCAATGACAGGAATTGGACATATAATGACGAGAATTCCCGTCATTAAAACCCGATTTTCTTGTAGTAATCCCCCACTTACCTCGAGAAACGGCCTTGGTTAGTGGGCAACGACGCTTCGATTCCCGGTACAGCTATAATGACATCACAACTAGCCTTTCCACCTGGCAATGCGACGTCAAACCCTATGAGTTAAACATCCGAGTCGAGCCACCACCCGGGCAGATCCGAGCCGACCAACCAAAGCTCGGTTGGATCCGGGGGGCTTATGACGATGCCAAGAATTGAACCGACCTACGTGGCATTTCTCCAATGACTCAACCTTAAGTTTTGAGGTAGAAGGGCCAGAGGCCTAATGGCCCGATTAGGGTGACCCGGCTACTGATCTCATCCCCTCTAAGTCAAATAAGACGTAGTGCCTTGAGTAACCGATTAGCCTGAGTCCCATCCCGACCTCTATAGGTCAGCCCACACTCATATTCAAACCGACCCATGCCCAACCATACCGGTTGGCCTAAATCCCTCTCGGACCTACCATTCTTTGCACAAACCAGTCCGAGTTGATACCAGCTCGGCTATTCTTTCCGACCTCCGTAAGTCGGTCAAGACACTGAAGGGTTCAGCCAATCCGGCTCAGGCCGTCCGAATTGGCCGGAGTTAATCTCTAATCGTATTTCCCATGTGATCAATAAATCAGATAATCATGGAAAGTATCCTGAGTCATAAAGTCTTCTATCTCTATCACTTACTGCAAATATTTGAATACCGTGATTACCTCCTAGAATCAAGAAGATAAATGAGTCGTAATCTTTTCCTTAGGGAACACGTTGATGAGTGTCCATCACAAACACGCCACACTCTAACCCTAGGGCACAAGCCCCTCTATATAAACAACCCTAAGGAACTACGGAGGCTTGATTCCAATCCCGGCATTGGATACGTAGGCAGCTTGATCATCATCAAGTGCAATCTAAAACACGTCAAATCACCCCATTCTTCTTTCATAGTTTTATATAAAAAGAGCCTCCTTAGGTTATCACCAAGAGAAAGAGCCCTAGAAGTTTACCTTGACGATTTTTGGATCGTCATTGATCATCATCAAGTGCAGTTTAAAACACCTCAAATCACCCCTTATTCTTTCATAGTTTTACATAAAAAGAGCCTCCCTAGGTAATCACCAAGAGAAATAGCCCTAGAAGTTTACCTTGATGATTTTTGGATCGTCAATTGGCGCTTGAAGGAGGACCTTTGATTTGATAATCTCAGGAAAGGCTCTAGGATCAACCATGGTGACCACACGACAACAAGCCGCTAATGGCAATGGTGCCAACAATGCACCGAATCGGATGCCAACAACCAGAACCAGCAGCATGAACTAGTCTCTCTCGACACAACCCACCAAGGGTTGGTAGATCAACTCACGGCTTTGGATGATACAACAAAAGAAGCTGTTCTCAACGCCGTCTTGGTAGGAGAAGTCGAAGATGACAAAGACTTGGAGGGTTTAGACGAAGAAGAACCCTTGACGAAAACTCGCAAGATCAGAGTCAGCCGAATGGAGTTTCATCGGGGAAAACTCCCACGATCAGGTGCCGGAGGAGGAAGATGACCCGAATGATGGGTCGTGGAAGCAAACATCCTCACCACCAAGGCGTCGAGGAAATAGAAAAGATGATCGGTCCTCCTCTTCCAATCTGAGAAAGCAGTTGGTTGTACCCCAAGAAATAAAGGCAGCTCGCGCCGAGCTGGACGCTATAGTCGGAAGAAGATCTACGCTCCTGGCTCTCGTACCCTTTTATACTGAAGAGATTGACAACTACCCCCACCCGAAATGGTTCGAGATCCCGAAGTAAGAGCCCTCTGAAGGGACCAAGGGCCCTCAGGACCATTTGTTCCAGTACCTTACGCACATGAAACTCAACTCTGCTCCCGAGGAGATGAAGTGCAAGGCATTTCCGGCATTGCTCACGGGCCGAGCCCGTGAATGGTTTAAGAAGATACCGCCCAGAACTATTTACAACTTTGACACTTTAGGAAAAATGTTCCTCAACGCTTTCATCACAGCTAAACCTTTTCAGAAGAATGCTACCCATTTGTACTCTCTCAAAAAAAAGTAAGACGAAACCGCTCTATAGTATTTTAAGCGGTTCAGCGAGGAGTCGCTTCAAGTACGAGACGCCGACGACCATGTTCGGATCGCATCCTTTGTGGCAGGATTACGTGAAGGCCAACTGTATGCTAAGTTGAGCAACAAGCTCCTTGCATTCATGAAGGAATGCATGGAAATGGCATTTAAACATTGTCAAGATGAAGAGGCTAACCGGCTGAAGCGAGAACTGGAAAAGTCAAAGTCCAGGAAAGATAAGGTCGATAATACTTCTGACAAGAGAAGGAGGTTGTCTGGAGATCGAGCAGTCGGATCTTCGGGGAGACGACCCGAGAGGAAAAGCGCCCTGCAACCATGAGACTTCCCAGCGTTAAATAGGCCTCGTGAATAAGTGCTCGCCTTCATGGAACGAAAAGGGCTAGCAAAAACCCCTACACCACTACGAATCCCCCCAGAAATAAGGGATCAGAGCAAGTTTTGCACGTATAATCATGACACTGGCACGATCTGGATAACTATAGAGACTTTCAAATAGACGTGGATGCTGTGCGATGCAGATGAAAAGTTGGATGAAGTCGTAGAGCGAGCCCGATATGGCGAACATCGTGGACAACGGGATTACCCTCAGAGGAACTACAATCAAGATTGTAGTCGGCATGGAGATTCTCAGTGAAGAAGAGATCGGTCTCCAGATAAAGAGCAGCAGGTGGACAATCGGCTGGTCAACACCATCAACACTATTGTGGAGGACCTGGCAGTGCTTTCGAGGTCAGCAGCCTAAACGCCCGATCAGGAGGCGTCCAGACAAGCAGAGGAACTCAGATTCCTTTTCAGGAAGTAAGCTATGGACCTAGGGACCCACTCCCCTTGGTCCCAAACAATGAAGGACTGGTTATCGAAGTTGTGGTTAACAAGAATCTGGTAAAGAGGGTTTGCGTCGACACTGGTAGTGCCGTCAACGTCATGTACTTTGCAGCCTTTCAGACCATGGGTCTTAAGGAGTCTGAGCTTACTCCTGTTTCTACGTCTTTGTTTGGATTCGCTGGTCCTCCTGTTCATCCTATGGGAATGATTCGGCTTGCAACAATGTTTGGGAAGGAATCAATGGTAAGGACTCTCATGGTCAACTATGTTGTGGTCAAGTCATCGTCAGCATACAACATCATCCTAGGGAGACCTGTTTTGATTGATCTACGGGCCGTGATCTCCCCAGCTCATATCAGTCTGAAGTTCCCGACCGCCCGCGGCTCGGTTGAGATAAAATGAGATCTGGAGGTCGCTCGAAGTTGCTATGCGGCCAATATCAATGACAAAGGAATCTTTCTGGCTTGATCAAGTCGGCAAGTTTTTATCATTTATTGCTTTTTCAAACTGCTTGTTATTTCTACACTTTGGTTTTTGTCCCTTTTTTATGTCGTTTCTGGATAATCCCATTTTCATTGAATAAATCTTGATTTGCGTCAATATGCTTATTCTTTTTGCTTTACTTTTAAATCACTAAGAGTCCGTACACCCCACGCTAAACTTCACGCGAGACGTCAGTCCAATCTAGCCCTGCTTGCCGTGCTTTTAAACGAGAAGTCGGTCCAATCTGGCACTGCTCGTCCTTAAAACTTCACGCGAGACATCAGTCCAATCTGGCCCTACTTGCCGTGCTTTTAAACGAGAATTCAGCACTAGCCTGGCCCTGCTCGTCCTTCAAACTTCACGCGAGACGTCAGTCCAATCTGGCCTTGCTCGCCGTATCTTTAAACGAGAGGTCAGCACTATTCTAGCCCCTCTCGTCCTCAAAGCCTCATGTAAGAAGTCAATCTACACTGTCAAATTTAATCCGTCTAACTTTAATCAGTTAGTCCTAAAGTCGGTGTAACTTTGTTTGTTGTAGCTAATTAAGGCTAGCCTGACTCAGTACCTAATTTGTAGTTATCCGAGCCCACGAGTAGAGCTCGGCTTCATAAACATAAGTAAACTAAAACTCAAAACTGCACACCGGGCCATGCACCCCCTAAACAACTTTACCAAACTTCATACAAAACCGAGCGTTGAGCCCGGCGAGATATGCTGTCTAAACAAGTATGCCATCCAAAAGTTGAGACTAATAGATGGCATACTGGGGGGGCACACACTTCCCCCGGAAATACAACAAAAACAAAAACAAAACAAAACTTAACAAATTCCAATACACAAGAACACTAAAATAAAATCATAGTACAAAATTGTTCAAATCAAAAACAAATAAACTCCTAAAACTTTAAGAGTCCGGAGTAGGACTCTTCTCAGGCTCAGACGAAGAGGCCGAACCGGAAGGGATAGCAGTAGGTTGGAGGGCATACTTAGACACTATGTCCACCCCACCTTGAAGTCCTGGACGTGCTCGGTATAGACCGAACTCATCCCCTACTTATAATAGACCTTCTTAGAAAGGTCATCCAGCACAAGGGAAGGGTATTGGATCCTAGCCTCGTCTACTCCCTGGTATACACATGGTCAATATAGGAATCAACAACACTTTCAAAGCCTCGGCGAAATCTGCCGAAGCCTTGTACTCTTGGACGGCCTCAGCACATCGAGCTGAGGTGTTGGCTTCAAGATCGGCCACCTTCGCCAGAAGGTCGGTCACCTCTTTCTCCTTTGCCTTCTTCTCCTCAGCGAGCTCACTCGCCAAGGACTTCAGCTCTCCCTCCTGAGCTAAGAGTTGAGCTTGCAGGGCCTTCAATTTTGCGTCCCTAAGCTTAACGGCCGCCTGGAAGTCTTATTCTTGTGGGCGGCTAGGTCCACAGTGGCCTTGCCCAACCGCTTGAAAACCTCCTGGCCAATCATGCCACCCTGAATAAAAAAAGAGAAAAATTAAGATCACAAGCGAGAAACAAAATTAGAGTAATTACCAACTCCAGATTTGCATGATTGCCGGCTCCTCGTCGGACATGTCGGCGACCCTAGCGTTTTCCCCTCGGAAAGACTTGCCTCTCTTCGGGGGACGACCATCATTCGGTTGTCCTTTCTTACCTGGGCCGGGTTTCTCTCCACCACTTCCTCGAGGGTCGACCCGCTCCTGAAGGAGATCAGCAGATAAACCCGCCCTTCCACCACAGGATCCTCTACGGGCAGGATCCGGACAGCCGGTGACGGCACGGCCTGAAGTAACACCACTTCTCTCTCCGCTCCGGCTAGCTGATGACGGTCAAATTGGTATCATTATTTACCATCAATCTACCCCGGATTTGTGTTCTCAATGGGGATAATATTTATGAAATCATGAGTTAATTAGCTAAATTTCATTAAGCCACGTCCGGGGTGACTAAATTGGTATTATGCATATTAATCGTGTATTTTATGCGTTATTTGCTAGAAATAGACGCTACTATGTGTGCTATGATTTTATTGATAGATGAACGAGTGTTCGAAGTATCATTTGGGCTGAGTATGAGAGTCAATCGATAAAGAACTTAACGGAGCAGAAGGTTGAAGTATTTCGAGTGGATATTGGACCCTAGAATCTGATAGGTGATCTTGCAATGCAGTTTCCGATGCTTTACAAGGACTTGGACTTCTTCATGAAAGTTGTAGGTATGGAAAAAAGTATTCTAACACACTTTTAATCACCCAAATCGGAGTTGCGTGGGCCAAGTTATGGTCCACATACCGAAGCTGGGCCTAGGGTATTCCATAATAAGTCGGCAGCAGGAAAAAGACAAAAATACCCTCGGTAAACCGGGAGTTACCCGCGGTTTAACGAGGCCCGGAATCTTCCAAAAATGCGTTTTCTTGTCCCCCAAGTATTGGGTTTACCCCTAAGTCGGTTTATACACCTATATAAGTCCATTCAGAGCTGCGAATTTGTAATCATCTTCCATTCCATTCATTCTCTCATTCATTCATAGATCTATTCATCAACTAGCTACAATGTAGTCGTTTGGGAATAAAGTCTTCTTTTCTTTTCTTCTTTTCTTCTTTTCTTCAAGCAAATAAGTCATGAGTCTTTCATTATTGAATTGTGCTTGATTTACGATCTTCATGGATCGATTCGAATCGCCGGAGGGAGAGAAAATAGAAGAGTGGATATGTTCTTCGTTATGGGTAAGATCTATTCCAATGTTTTATTTCTTTTCATAGATTCATGATTGTTCTTGTGCTAGATCTACATTATGCTTGCATCTAATCATCTATGGATTAATTAAACGAACCTTAACCTTTATTCGATTCGTTAATATGAAACACAGAATTATGGGTTTCGTTCTTCAGATCTGCGACGGTCTTTATCGTTAGATCTAAATACCTAGTAAATCCTAATTTTGTGGTTCAGCGTCAGCTACGTTGATCGATAGATTAATTTACATGTTAGTAGCCTGATCAACTATTTGCATGTCATCGTAAACTAGCATGAAATACGAATAGTGAAGTGCTATGTTTGGACATTATCTTGAATGGACCCTAGGAACGTGCTGATCAGTGTTTTGGCAGCTGTCTAGGCGGGTTAGCGGTATGAGTTAGCGCTCGATATCGGTAATTCTAGTTCTTTATACATATGGGCTATTCGGACCAATTAAGGAGGGTAGCTGGCGTATAGATTGTCTACTACCATTGTCGGAGTAGATACCCGGGTTAGGAGTTGCACTCATAGCTAAATTACACACACGAGTCGAGTACAGATTAAGGGGAGATTAGTTAGGAATAGTTTGGTTAATGCCTTTTCGATATATGATTGATGATTGGTTTATTTTATTTACTTGTCCTTTATATTGGTCAATGACCACCCCCTATCCGGTTGACCTATAAATTGTGGTGATGTTTAGCATTATTAAATAATAGTCTCTGTGGGATCGACATTGACTCGCCCTTGCTATACAACGATTGACCTATTACTCTTGCTAGTATTTCGTGTGTGTTAAGTGACTTACACGCGATCAAGTTTTTGGTGCCGTTGCCAGGGACTATTTATTTAATTGTTAGACATAACCATTAATTTCTGGTTAATCTTTTTTATCAGTTTTTTTTCTTTTCGATGATCAAATAAAAATGAGAAGGTTTTTTTTCATCTCCATGTTCCTAAGGCTTTTGAGCAAAGGATGTGCGTGAGTTTTTTCTACTTCACATGATTATTTGATTATTATTTTGAGTCTTTAGTCTTTTTATTTTTATTTAGAGTCTTGTAATAGTTTTGTTGTGTTTAAGTAACTAAGTTGTTATGTATTGGCTTAAATTGGTTATTGCACTTCTTTCATTTAGTTGTGCTATTTACTACCACATGACATAACTATTTTGTTACTTATTCGCGTCTCGCGGTACTAATGGCCTTTGTGCAAAAATTGTTTATATTAGCCGACCTAGTCAGATTAGTCCTTTGGAGAAGACAACTTTGGTTCCAGTTCAGTGATATGATTTGCTTCAGACAGTTAGCCGAGTTCTTCTATTTTCCAAAGCTAAGTGTTCTTCTTCTTCCTACTTTTTTTTTTTGCTTTACTTTTCACATTGGGAACAATGTTGAGTTTTAAAGTGGGGGGTAGGCATAACACTTAGTTTGAAAAAATCGACACACGTACACTTACTTTTGTGAATTTCGATTTTTTTGAATTGAATGAAATAAAAACCTTAAACCGTTGAAACTGCTTAATTACATACTTAATTCATTAATGTTGGATAAGGGGTTTGTTAACTATTTGAAGTAGTGGTTAATCATCTATCTTGTTGTGGAATCGACCTTTTTAAGCACGTATAACTCATTTTTTCAGTATGTAGTATAGATGATGCATTATTCAATTTAGTATGAAAGAATGAGCATGTGTTATTAATTTAGTTACCGTTGCATTCAATTTTTGAGCATGCAATCTGAATGAGAAGTATTTGGATAAGATGAAGAGCTATCCTAGACCGGGAATCGATATTTTTCGGTGGATATACTTTAACCAATTGTTGTAGGAGGATGGTAGCAACTTGAATGCTAAACAAGGTAAACCAGGACAAAACGGGCTTGTGAGAGAGAGCGGAAAAATAGTGAGGAATCTGCCCAAAAGAAAAAAGGAAAAAAAAATGAAATGAAAAAAAAAAATAGATATGCAATAAAGGCAGTGAGAGAAGCGAACTCGTGTAAAAAGGGCACGACCCTCGCATAAAAAGAAACAAACGAGGACCTAAGAGCAAGACTCGGTCCCCAAGTCCGCCCGGCTCAAGTAAGGTTTCATGTTGTTTGCCTGAGTCTGAAGGCAAGAGGAGCGAGTGTGCACATTGATAAGTAAGGATTGTGGGGTCTCTATACCTTCATTCTTTTCTTGAATGCATTATCACAAAAGATATATCACACGACACATTGATGCATTGGTAGGTGAAGATTAATGGGGAACTTATGGATTGATGCGTGATACATGTTTTGCCTAAAATCTTTATTGATATAATGTGATTCTGTCTGCGTCACTGTTGTTTGAGAGTTATTGCACACACACATCGGTTCTACTACGAGACAATGATTAATGGATTACTGATGGATATGTGTTGACCCCCATCTTATTTATCATTCTTGAATGAGTCTGTTCTTAATTAGTTTGTAATTGTTTATGGGGTTTGTTTGATTTGGTTTTTGCTCGGGACGATCAAAAGCTAAGTGGTGGGTAGTTGATGACGGTCAAATTGGTATCATTATTTACCATAAAACTACCCCGGATTTGTGTTCTCAATGGGGATAATATGTATGAAATCATGAGTTAATTAGCTAAATGTCATTAAGCCACGTCCGGGGTGACTAAATTAGTATTATGCGTATTAACCGTGTATTTTATGCGTTATTTGCTAGAAATAGAAGCTACTATGTGTGCTATATTTTATTGACAGATGAACGAGTGTTCGAAGCATCATTTGGGCTGAATATGAGAGTCAATCAATAAAGAACTGAACGGAGCTGAAGGTTGAAGTATTTCGAGCGGATATTGGACCCTAGAATCTGATTGGTGATCTTGCAATACGGTTTCCGATGCTTTACAAGACGAATTGGGCTTGGACTTCTTCATGAAAGTTGTAGGTCTGGAAACAAGGATTCCAACACACTTTGAATCACCCAAATCAGAGTTGCGTGGGCCAAGTTATGGTCCACATACCGAAGCTGGGCCTAGGGTATTCCAGAATAAGTCGGCAGCAGGAAAAAGACAAAAATACCCTCGGTAAACCGGGAGTTACCCGCGGTTTACCGAGGCCCAGAATCTTCCAAAAACGCGTTTTCTTGTCCCCCAAGTATTGGGTTTACCACTAAGTCGGTTTATACACCTATATAAGGCAATTTAGAGCTGCGAATTTGTAATCATCTTCCATTCCATTCATTCTCTCATTCATTCATAGATCTATTCATCAACTAGCTACAATGTAGTCTTTTGGGAATAAAGTCTTCTTTTCTTTTCTTCTTTTCTTCTTGCAAATAAGTCATTAGTCTTTCATTATTGAATTGTGCTTGGTTTACGATCTTCATGGATCGATTCGAATCGCCTGAGGGAGAGAGAATAGAAGAGTGGATCTGTTCTTCGTTATGGGTAAATCTATTCCAATGTTTAATTTCTTTTCTTAGATTCATGATTGTTCTTGTGCTAGATATAGATTTTGCTTGCATTTAATCATCTATGAATTAATTAAACGAACCTTAATCTTTATTCGATTCGTTAATATGAAACATAGAATTATGGGTTGCGCTCTCAGATCTGCGACGGTCTTTATCGCTAGATCTGAATACCTAGTAAATCCTAATTTTGTGGTTCGGCGTCATCTACGTTGATCGATAGATTTAATTTACATGTTAGTAGCCTGATCAACTATTTACATGTCATCGTAAACTAGCATGAAATACGAATAGTGATGTGCTATGTTTGGACATTATCTTGAATGGACCCTAGGAACGTGTTGATCAGTGTCGACGGCTCTCTAGGCGGGTTAGCGGTATAGTTAGCGCTCGATATCGGCAATGCTAGTTCTTTATACGTATGGGCTATTACGGACCAATTAAGGAGGGTAGCTGGCATATGGATTGTCTACTACCATTGTCGGAGTAGATAGGGTTAAGAGTTGCACCCGTAGCTAAATTACACACACGAGTCGAGTACAGATTAAGGGGAGATTAGTTAGGAATAGTTTGGTTAATTCCTTTTCGATATATGATTGATGATTGGTTTATTTTATTTACTTGTCCTTTATGTTGGTCAATGACCACCCCTATCCGGTTGACCTATAAATTGTGGTGATGTTTAGCATTATTTAATAATAGTCTCTGTGGGATCGACCTTGACTCGCCTTTGCTATACTACGATTGACCTAGTACTCTTGCTAGTATTTCGTGTGTGTTAAGCAACTTACACGCGATCACTAGCAGGTCAGCAAAATCAGCCACTGTAAGTATGAACAAAGTGTTAGTCAGACAAAGGCAAAAATACAACAGCAAAAGCATAATTACGACAACGAAGGTGAATCACAAAGAAAAAAGATCCTACAAGTCTTCCATTCAGTCTTAGTAAACTCCACGTAAGGGTCGGGCCCCGCATCTTCCAACCGAGCTGCTGTAATCAGCTCGTCAGGTAAGTTTTGCCTTTCGATAGAGTACCCCGACTCCCGGATCTTCTCAACCCACGTGTCCCGTACATCATGTCGTTCATCCTTATCCAAGTCGGCCATATTCCACACGCTCAGTTCGGGATGATCTTCGTGACGCACGTATAAGAATCTCTCCTTCCATCGCTTGAAAGAGTCCCTTCCAGGGAGCATTATGGGGATGTCAAAAGACTTACCCTACCGCCTGGAGAAATAGTACCGGTAGGGATGGTCCTTTACCCTTACACGGTGGTAGAAATACCTAAACTTCTTAACACTAAACTTCAAGTTCAGCAACCGGCACCATGTAGCAAACCCTATAATGGCTCCTGATGCCATTACGGGCTATCTGGGATATCCCGAGCCCATAGTATCGGAGTACGGAGAGAAGTGCAGGGCAGAAGGGTAGCCTCAGCCCCACCTCGAAGTATTCTAGGTGGACGGTGCAGAAACCCTCTGGCGGGTCTGGAGCAAATAAATGCGCCTTCGAAGGTAACCGTGGGGAAAATCTTGCCTTATCAATCCCATACCACTCACATATCTCATCCACGTCCTTTTGACCTAAAATGGACCTAACATCTCTGCTATCCGCAATAGCCAACTCGGAGAAATCGAACTTAAGGTTCTGGCGAAAATAAGATTTATATCTAGAGACAAAGGAAATCAGGCTACAAAGCTAAGTTGCGAGAAGAAAGGAAACTTACTTGAAAATTAAAGACTGGAGACGAAGAATGAGAAATCAGCAACCGGCAGCAGATCTTCTGATTTAATAGTCCGGGTAGTTATGAAATGATTGATATGACGGGGTTATAACCCCCCACTTACCTCGAGAAACGGCCTCGAGGGCGGCGAACGATTCCCGCCTATAATGACATCACAGCTAGCCTTTCCACCTAGCAATGCGACGTCAAACCCTATGAGTTAAACATCCGAGTCGAGCCACCACATGGGCAGATCCGAGCCGACCAACCAAAGCTCGGTTGGATCTGGGGGGACTTATGACGATGCCAAGAATTGAACCGACCTACGTGGCACCTCTCCAGTGACTCAACCTTAAGTTTGGAGGGTAGAAGGGCCATAGGCCCTAATGGCCTGATTAGGGTGATCCGGATACTGATCTCATCCCCTCTAAGTCAACTAAGACGTAGTGCCTTGAGTAATCGATTAGCCTGAGTCCCATCCCGACCTCTATAGGTCAGCCCACACTTGTATTCAAACCAACCCACGCCCAACCTTACCGGTCGGCCTAAATCCCTCTCGGACCTACCATTCTGCGCACAACCCAGTCCGATTTGATACCAGCTCGGCTATTCTTCCCGACCTCCGTAAGTCGGTCAAGACACTGAAAGGTTCAGCCAATCCGGCTCAGGCCGTCCAAATCGGCCGGAGTTAATCTCTAATTGTATTTCCCATGTGACCAATAAATCAGATAATCATGGAAAGACTCCTGAGTCATAAAGTCTCCAATCTATATCATTGAGGAACTACGGAGACTTGATTCCAATCCCAGCATTGGATACGTAGGCAGCTTGATCATCATCAAGTGTAGTCTAAAACACCTCAAATCACCCCCCTTCTTCTTTCATAGTTTTATATAAAAAGAGCCTGCTTAGGTTATCACCAAGAGAAAGAGCCCTAGAAGTTTACCTTGACGATTTTTGGATCGTCAAATCATCATCAAGTGCTAAAAAAGTAAATCACCCCCTTAAAATTCTAGAAAATAAAAAAAGAAAAAAAAAAAGCCCTTGAAAGTTTTTTTTTTGGATCGTCAAACACACTTCTCAAATTAAAGTAAATTTAAAATTCTAGAAAAAAAAAACCCTTGAAAGTTAGAAGTTGGAATTTGGAAATGGAATTATTACCTCTCTGATGAACAGGAGCTGCCTGCAGACGAGGAGGAGCCGCCGATGCGTGCCGAACCACCAAGTGGAGGAGGAGGAGGAGCCGAGCAGCCCAGCAGAGGAGGGTTGACTGATTCTTGAAGAAGACAGAAAATACCAACAAAAAAAAAAACGAGGTTGTATGTGATGTAGTGTTGTAGGGTAAGAGCCTCCGGTGGTGGAGCCGTTCCGTTCTCGCCGGGAAACTGCGGGAGGAGGGGGACCGGAGGAGGGCAGCTGAATCGCTATTCCCGTTCTTTCTTTTTAGGTTAAGATAAGAGAATTGGTTAACCACGTTTAGAAATATAACATCGAAAATCGGAAGATTAAGCCAACGGAACAGTACGTGGTGGCCGCCGTTGGAGGAGGGTTTCCTATATTTTTTTTTTTTTTTTTTTTTTTGGGAGAACGAAAATTTTTATCTTTTTTTTATCAACCTACCAAGTTTTGCCAACTAATTTTTCTAGTACAATAGTAGCAATTTGAAAGGAACTTGGTTGCAATTTGAAATAAACTTGGGCGGAACCGCCCATCTTCTTATGATTTTGGGTACACCCGACGTATGCGGAGTGCATCCATATGGTACGATATGGATATTTTATTTCTAAACTGAATTCAAACTATGTGATCCAAATTTGTGTATCCGTCATTTCGGTGTAAATGGAGTTATTACACAATAACTTTCCCTCTTTTCTGTCGGTGCCTTGGTTGTTTAACCATTTATTTTATTTTTTTCAGAAGAAGAAACGAAGTGAGGAAATTTTTCAGAAGAAGAAACGGAGTGAGGAAAATCAGAATGGTTGAATGCTTTGTTTTATTTTAAGTAAACTACGTTTTTCTTCGATCAAAAAGTAAAAAATAAATAAAATAAAAGTAACATAATTTTGTTTGTGAATATCTTTCACATTAATTATTTGTAGTACCAACAAAAACACATCAGGCACAGAGATGCCATATGATGTAAGTATTATAACTTCATGGCTAGTTAGTGACAAATATATCAAATTGATGTCACACATAGCTTATAACAAAAACTTTAAATCAAGAAGAATGTTATCTTTAAAAATTAATCAACATATACAGTGATATCACAAAATACTCAACAAAAGATTAGTCTCTCAAAGATTAGTCTCTCAAAGATAGTGTCTTCTTACAGATATCAGTAATCTTGAAACCTGTTTTGGGAAAAGGAAATTGCAAGATGAAGATCCAAAAAAGTCCAAAGCTATTCTACCAAAGACTAAAAAAAGTCATCGTTTACGGGGTTCGAACATTCACACCACAGCTTAAGGTCCAGAAATGAATACAAGATATAAACTAAGATGGTTCTATTGACACCATATTTTTACTGTGGCATCACAATCACTTCCGGCACTTAAAAAATTAATTCGAGCACTACGATTATTTTTGTGCAACTAACATCAGTGGTAACGTTACTGGCACTGACATTAGTTTTCAATAATAACGTCAGAGGCACTAACGTTATGGTCATAAAAGTGTCACGGGTGCGTAACGTCGACCCATTGACGTCTCTTATTTGAAGATGGAACACTTCTCACAAATTAAGGAGGAATTTGGAATATTTCTTAAAATGGGATGCAGGGTATTTTCTTACAAAAGCATTGGCAGATCTACCAGAAGGACCTCATGGCTTTCTTTTTACAGGTTCTCAATCAAGGGGCTGATTTTGCTGCAATTAATGACACCTACATCAGTTTGGTACCTAAGTCTCAGAATGCGTCCTCCTTAAAAGACTTCAGGCCTATTAGTCGGAACGTCGGTGGCACTGACTTTCAAAGTGGTGCCGGGAAGTAAAAAAAAATACAAAGTGTGGTGCCGGAAGTAAAAACATAATCAAGAAAAGGGTGTCGAAAGCAAAAGTGTGGTGTCAATTGTATTTTCATGTCATTACAGAGTGTGTTACAGTTCAATTATTTACTATCACAAAATCAAGTGTTTGCATTTAACATTAATTATTTGTAGTACCAACAAAAACACATCAGGCACAGAGATGCCATATGATGTAAGTATTATAACTTTAGTGACAAATATATTAAATTGATGTCACACATAGCTTATAACAAAAACTTTAAATCAAGAAGAATGTTATCTTTAAAAATTAATCGGCCGGCGGACCTTATATCCTCCGGTCTTTCCCTTCCCGGAAAACCCCTAGACGTCAACACCTTAAATCGCAGCAGATAGTGGCTAATTTCTCTTTTCTAATAAAAATTGTTTATTTTCAAAAAAAAAAAAGATAGTGTCCTTCGACACTTTATGAGATTGAGACTGTGGGAAGAATCTCTTATGCATCTGCAGTTAGCAGTCTTATATATGCCGTCCATGTTGTGTGAAATTAAGGTTGTAAGTGAACCGGACTACTTGTGAGCTACTCGTATTTGACTCCCAAAGGAGTTTGACTCTATTTTCTTATCGAGATTGAGCTCGAGTCGAACTACTTGAATAATTGACCGAGCCGATCTCGATCTTCAACATATACTAGTCGAATACCTCGCGAGTTAATCAAACTATATTAAACATATTTTTATATAAAATGATATAATAAAATATATTTTATTAAAATCTTCTTAAAACCTATGCATGACATTACCAAGTTTGTGTAGGATCAACTAATTGGTAGCCTTATCTGGACGCACCCTTCACTTCTATGAAGGGTGCAAACCATGGCTAACTTCCCCTTACGAAGGGCCACCCATTCAAGTCGATTGTAGCATAGCTTTGGCTGCCCGCATGCAATACTTAATGAGGGCTTTATGGCTAAAATCATGTTTAGATATGCTGGAAGCACCCTTCAACCTTTTGAAGTGTGTAAATCAGGTGTTACACTTCCCTTCGCTCAATTCTTATTATCTATTCTACTGGATGATAGCTATGCTTCATTTCACTGCTGGAGCTGGAGCCTGGAGGTTTGCGAGGGATTAACAAAGCTGGACATTTACTGCCTAATGTGTTGGATTTTCCCACATTAGGTCCGTTATGCATAGATTTTAAGGAGACATAGCTATGTTTTGTCAACATCTTTTGGTATAACGAGAGGATCCAAATATGACAATTAAACGAACGTTTACAATTTTTTAATAAAGGTTTCATTTGTTAAATAAATTTATAGAAGTAATTACTCAATAGTCGAGTATTAGACGCGTTGATCTCTAGCCAATTTTTTATTTATAAATTAAATGAATTATGGAAAAATAATTGAGCCATCAAGTTATATAGAGTAACAAAGGAGTTGAGTTCAAATCTCCTCTTTTAATGACTAGATTGACCCGATTTAAGTTTTGAACCTAAGTTTGTTCAATTGAGTCAAACTCAATCCCTAGAGAATATCGACTCAACTCCATTCAATTACTCTCCCATGCTAGGTAAGTGTTTGAATCTGTAACAACAATAAATGATGTTAACTTTCCACTCAAATATAAAGTAACAGCATTCTTTGCCTGACCGACCTAACATTGATTGGCTCTCGCTGTGACCCGGGTAGTCAACTTCACAAGTTCTTCTTCACAACTCCGTTGGCCAAGACGATGAACACCACTCTAATTTCCACAAATAGCTCCATGTGGAACTGTCAGATAAGAACCTCCTCCTACTACGCTCGCTCCAATATTTCAAAATGTCCCCTATAAAACACGAGTCTGCAGATTCTCACTATAAAAAGCCCAGATAAAAAGAGTATGGCAGCCTGCATATGGTGAGAGAAGAGGGAAAGAATAACAATAGTGAAGAGGAGACGATAATCAAAAGGAGTAGTAGACAAATTGCTTGGTATGATCAGAGTTCACTTGGAATCTAACGAGTTTTCCTCTTGTCTCTCTCTGCATATTAATGGAATCTTGATTTAACATCGTTGTAAGTTACAGACGGGAATTAGAAATTAACAGGGACAGTGTGTGGAATCTACACAGTCTAGAATCGACTTTGAAAATACTGACCGTGTGTTGTGTCACAATAAGTTCGGTGTGCCGTCACTAACAATTACTTGTATTTAAAGATTCCATGATATGATGTGAATAGTAGACAGACATGTGTAAAACATAAAACCAAGATCACAATTCAGTTTTAAAAAAAAACATTACTTACAAAAATAATTACCCTCTTTTTCCTACAGAAAATGACTGGCCATCAGAAGTTGGGGCTCCTCATCATTTTCCTCAATTTCAGTTAAGGACTCTTCTCTAATTTCTTGAACCCTTTGATCCCAAATCCCATCAATTAACTTCCATGTCTCATCACTCACAATTTGGGTCTGCTTATACCATACATAAGAAACAAAAAAAAATAATGGATCAAACTAAACATTTTGGTATTCAAATCAAAAGCAGAAGAAACGTGGTAGGGATCTTAAACAAACCTCCATGGGACGGGGCGCACCAAACGTTGCAAACCCCACATTTCCTGGTGCAAAAGTTGTTCTCCCTGGAAGTGAAACACCATGAATGCCCCATCTTCCGGCATATATGAGGGCCCCATATTCATCTACCGGACTAACCTTGGGCTGAAATGAGAAAACCTTAATGCAATCATATGACATTATTAAAACACAAAGGCAGGGCAGGTAGTTTCAACAATAACTACCTGATCTATTCGGTGAGAATTGTTGTATATGCTCCAAATCTCATCTGCTTTAATCTCCCCCTTTTCTAGTAAAATATCTACTTGACCAAAAAGATATTTATTTTTACAACAGTATCAACTGAATATTATCACCAAGAAAATTTAACAGCCATGAGTTAAAGTAAAATCGACTTTATTCTTGACAATAAATGAACGAGCTGGGCGTGATGAAAAGACCTGTTATTCTTTCGACAGCAGTTAGGTGTTCTCTTAGTATTGATGAGCATTTGGCCACAGCAAATCGCAAGTACTCATCCCTGAGGGCTTCAATTTTTGCAGCAAGCTGAAAAAGATGCTTGTATATAAGTAATCCATTTATAACCAAACAGGCAGTACATGTCATGGAAGATAGAATTGCACAGCAAAACACTTGTAAAGAATCTAGCTAAGAGAACTCAAATTGAATCCTTACGTTGGGCACAACATCATGCTCGTATCTATAGTAAGTCTTCCCGAGAGCAGTCATTCCACTCTGGAGAATCAGCATTTCTGCAAGTCGTGAAGCTTCTAAGGTCGCTTTTGCCGAGATCCAGCACAAATTGTCAACTCCGAACATCTCCTCCTCAACAACCCTGGCTGAATGTGTGTGGCATCAGTACAGCACAAAAATATTTACCATAGAAGTCAAAGACTATATTTATCTAAACATTTAGATTATCAATGAGATCAGAAATGATTTTCCAAGTCTTCACCAAGATTCAAATGACCCTGAATGAACTATGTTACAAAGCATTATTTTTTATTGTAAGGGCCGTATTGTAATTATAAGAACTAGAGCAATGAGAGTAAAGTATTCTCTTATATTAAGAATAGAAAGCTCATTACAAACTAAAGACCATCACACATCTATTTATAGAGTGGATGTCCAACGGCTATAAAGGGAAAAGTAGGAAACATTGTTCCAACGACTAGTTGGACAGTGTTCCTGTTCCTAAAAGCAGCAGAAAAATGGGGGGATTAGCCACTAATTTATACAAGTATTAGGGCTAATTTAAGACAATAAAAAGGCTAATAAAAACTATAATAATGGCATGATAAAAGACTTACTAAGAACCCTATATTTAACACTCCCCCTCTAGCTGGTGAATGTGTATCAATCATTCCCAACTTGCTAGGTAGGCCTTTGGTCAAAACATCTGCCACTTGATTCTGAGAGTTGATGAACTTGAGCTTGATCAGTCCACTGTCTAACTTCTCTTTGATGAAGTGTCGATCCACCTCAACATGCTTTGTTCTATCATGTTGAACTGGATTATGAGAGATGTCAATAGAAGACTGATTATCACAGTGTAGGATCATAGGAGCCATTCTCTGAATCTTCAGATCATCCAAAATGATATTAAGCCATAGGAGTTCACATATACCAACTGCTAGGGCTCTCTAAATTCAGCTTGAGCACTTGATCTTGACACCACCACTTGCTTCTTACTTTCCAAACAACTGGCAAATAGAAGAACACAATGACCAGAGGTAGATCTTCTATCATCAATACAACCAGCAGAATCAGTATAAGCCTCTAAAAGCCTTTGATCACCCTTTTGAACAGCACTCATTTTCCTGGACAGCTTTTTGCGTAGTACACAATTCTTTCAGCAGCATTTTGATGACACCTTTAGGGTTGTGCATATATCTGCTCACAATATGGACAACAAAGGCTATGTCACGTCTTGTGTGAGACAGATAAATAAGTCTCCCTACCAGGCTTTGATAAGCATTCTTGTCCAGTTCTTCATCTTGGGGGGCAAGGTTGATCCCATGGGTAAACTCTATGGGAGTCTTCATAGGTTTACACTCAGTTTTACTACAATTTGCACAAATAATCTTTCAACCTTGCATTTCCTTCTATATCATCCCCAGTGATGATTATGTCATCAATATAAAAAGATAAACTAGAAGGGTAGATCTCTTTCCCTACAAACTCATTATTACAAACATAGTATGATCCCCTTGGCTCTGTTTATAGCCAAGACTGATCATTGCATTGGTGAATCTTCCAAACCAAGCTCTAGGGGATTGTTTTAGGCCATAGATAGCCTTTTTCAATCTACACACCTTTTTTCAACTTGGAAGCCTGGAGGTATATCCATAAAGATGGTTTCCCCCAAGTCTCCTTGAAGAGAAGCATTTTTAACATCATATTGATTTAATCTCTAGCCAAAATTGGCAGCTAAGGACAGTAGGATTTTGACAGTATTTCATCTTTGCCACAGGGGCAAAGGTGTCAAAATAATCAATGCCATGAGTTTGGGTAAACCCCTTAGCAACTAACCTTGCCTTATATCTTTCAATAGTTCCATCAGATTTGTACTTGATGGTAAAAATCCATCTACAACCCACAGTTTTAGCCCCATTAGGAAGATCAACAAGATCCCAAGTCTTTTTTCTTTCCAGGGCTTCCATTACATCTTTCATTGCCTTAACCCATCTTTCATCAGCCAAGGCATCGGATAGGCCTTTTAGAGTAGGCAACAGATATTTCATTAATTTTTTCTCTTTTTGAGAGATTCTGTGGTTGGATAGAAAGTTTTTCATAGGATAAAGAGGATGTAACATGCAAGCACTAACACTCTTTCTCGTAGCAATAGGCAAATCCTTAGGCCCTGTTTAGTTTCGGGTTAGGTTGGATCTTTATTCACTCCACTATCTTATTTACCATTATTTTATTAATTCTATTATTTTCTTATAATTTCTCTCACCAACCATTTCACCATCAAAAAGTAAAATAATATTGAACAATTCACTTTATTCAATCACTACATTATTTAACCATTACTTTATCAATATAATACTTCATTAAAATTTCTCTCACCAAAATTTCTTCATCTACACAAATTTTAAAACAAAATTCAACTTTATAATCATTATTTTATTTTATTAAAAGTTCACCCACCAATCATTTCTTCATCTACACAATTTCAATACAAGATTTCAACTTTATAATCATTATTTCACTTTCTCTCTTCTGAATCCGTTGAACTCCCGAACTTTCAGCTTCAGCCCCCTTTGGGGAATACTTTTGTGGTGAGTGTGTTTTAAGGTGAAGTGACGGATGAAACGATCAGAACCACATAGTTTAAATACATAATGAAACTGTGTGGTTCATATTAAACCACACGGTATCTCCACAACACACAGTGTCTCCACACGTGTGGAGACACCACAAAAATATTTCCCCTGTTTGGAGCTTCTTGAACTTTCTGCCAAAAGCAAACTTTGCATTGAAAGAGATCGGGGAGGGACACCCAGCAGATTCCCATGCTTTCCTGACAGCTTTCATTTCCAGCAATGCTTTATTGATTTTTTTTCCGGCATCAAACCTTGCTTCAACGAATTTTTGCCAGCATCAAACCATGGTTCATTGAGTTTTCGCCAACTTTTTTCCCAGCAAAATGCAGGTCTAGCACACCCCTACCATACCCCTAGCAGTAGTGAAGCCAACCCCATTTGCCTTGCACAACATTAACGACATTGTCTAATCTCCTTACACATCTCCTTATGAATGGCCTGACCAAAAAAATCTGATATTTGGTCAGCCCATTCATAGGGAGATGTGCAAGGAGATGAGACAAATGGCGTTAATGTTGTGCAAGGAAAATGGCCTAAATGGTTGGCTTCACTACTGCTAGGGGTATGGTAGGGGTGTGCTAGACCTGCATTTTGCTGGGAAAAAAGTTGGCGAAAACTCAATGAACCATGGTTTGATGCCGGCAAAAATTCGTTGAAGCAAGGTTTGATGCTAGCAAAAAATTCGATAAATCACTGCTGGAAATTAAAGCAGCCAAGAAAGCATGGGAATCTGCTGGATGTCCCTCTCCGATCTCTCAATGCAAAAGGTTTGCTTTTGACAACCAAGGTGAAAAGTTCATGAAGATCCAAAGGAGTTGAAGCTGAAAGTTCACGAGTTGAATGGATTCAGGAGAGAGAAATTAAAATAAGTGAAATAATGATTATAAAGTTAAAATCTTGTATTGAAATTTATTTAGATGAATACATGATTGGTAGGAGAATTTTTACTGAAACAAATAAAGTGAATTAATGATTATAAAGTTGATCTTGTATTGAAATTTATGTAGATGAAGAATAATAGGTGAGAGAAATTTTAATTAAGTATTATATTGATAAAGTAATGGTTAAATAGTGTAGTGAGTGAATAAAGTGAATTGTTTTATTTGTTGATGGTGAAGTGATTGGGGAGAGATATTATAATAAAATAATAGAGTTAATAAAATAATGGTAAATAAGATAGTGGAGTAAATAAAGATCCAACTGGATCCAACCTAACCCGAAACCAAACAGAATCTTACGACTTGAATTGCTAGTTTATGTTTCTGAATTACTGGGGACAAACTGTTCTTCTATGTTGAGAATAGTTTCTGTTGTTTCTTCCATATTGGAAGTTGAGTCAGAATCCCTATTCTCATCAATAGGATGTTTCTTCCATATTGGAAGTTGATTCAGAATCCCTATTCTCATCAATAGGAACAATGTCCAGCGGTCTTTTCCAGTTTTTTTCGGTGTAAATGATAGGTGTCTTTTCTGTAGGAGTATCCTTTTGTACATCCTTTGCAGATTCTTGTATGTCAGAGGTAGTAGCAGGATTCTCATCTCCTAAAGACAAAGGAGATAGATCAAGAAGGTACATTTCTTTCTCACTGTCTGTAGTAGGCTTCTCCCCTGAATTGAGGATTTATCAGTATAAAAGGGACTCATCTCATCGAAGGTTACTTCTTTAAAGGTGATATACTTCTTGGTAGGAGGGTGATAGCACTTCTACCCTTTTTAGTATTGGAATACCCGATGAAAATACACCTTAGAGCCCTGGGATCAAGCTTTCCTTTATTAGGAAAGTGAACAAGAGTAAACACTTCACACCCAAAGACTTTAGGTGAGACACCTTCAGATGTTAAAAAGGAGGGATAGACCCCAATTAGAGTCTAAATAAGACTCTTCTTGTCCAGAACCTTTGTTTGAAGTCTATTGATAAGATGAGCAACAGTAAGAACTGCCTCACCCTTATAGAACTTTTTTTGAGGGACCCTAATAGAATTTAGGAACATTCATTTGAAACAGAACTGGTGCCCTGGCAGATTCAAGTAAATGTCTATTTTACCTTTCAGCCACCCCATTCTGTTTAGGTGTATGAATACAAGAGGATTCATGAATAATTCCCTTCTCCTCAATAAAAGGATTGAGAAATCTGTTAAAGTAATTCCGGCATTATCAGATCTTAACCTCTTGATCTTGGTATCAAATTGTGTTAAGATCATGTTGTAAAAACAGGAAACATATCTGACTTGTGTTTCAGCAGATAAACCCAAGTAGTTCTGGTGCAATCATCAATGAAAGTCACAAACCATTGAGCACCATTCACATTAGGCACAGTAGAGGGACCCCAGATATCACTATGGATTAGATCAAAAGGATTAAAAGATAAATGAGACAAAGCAGGATAAGGAACTCTTTTGTGTTTGGCAAATTCACATTCATTGCATTTAAATTTTTCAACATTTGAACCCTTACACAAACTAGGAAACAAATGCTTCAAAATTTGAAAAGATTGATGCCCTAATCTTCTATGATACAAAAGAATTATGTCATCATCAACCTTAGAAAGCAGAGAAACTTTCTCAAAAACTTCTTTATCTTCCTTTTGATCCTTAACAAAGTAAAGCCCCTCCTTAACTCTTGGTAGACCAATCCTCTTCATTGTTGTTAACTCCTGGATCACACAAAAATTAGTAGAGAACAACACATAGTAGTTGAATATGTGGTCAACCTTCTTATGGCCACCAAATTAGCAGACAAATATGGAACATGTAAGACATTTTTAAGGACTAAGGAGTCATTCAAGGTTACATTCCCAGTACCAGCGACTTTGATAGGGTTGCCATTAGCAATTGTAATATGTTTGTTGGTATCACAAGGAATATAATCAGAGAATAGCTCAATAGAAGGAGTCATATGATCAGTACCTCCAGAGTCAACCACCCAGCCCTTAGTAACTTTTTGATTTAAGAGATCACGGGAGGCTATACCTGAGAAAACCATTGAAGAAGGGTCTTCCAAGGTATCAAGGAACTTTCTTAATTTCTCAATCTCAGATTGACCAAGGTTAGGGTTTTGACAAGAAGGAGTCTGATTTGCCCCTTGAGAGCTGCCTTATGTTTTGCTGGAGTATACACCATGTGCCAGGCATTATTCTTGCATGGTCTCCCATGTAACTTCCAGCAAAATTCCTTATTATGTCTTCTCTTTTTGCAGTGAATGCAGAAAAGATTGCCCCTATCACCAGATTTAGGATTATGTCTCTGGTTAGAGGGTTTTCTGTCCAAAATATCCTTGGACTCATTAGTCTTAGAATATCCAGACTTGTTTTGTCCAGCAAAAAAGGCTGAACTTTCAGTGTTTGTGATGTCAAGCATGACACCTTTCCTACCCTCTTCTGCTCTTACCATAGAGATGGCTTTATTAAGGGTAGGGAGGTCTAATCTTCCCAAAATCTGCACCCTCACAAGGTCAAATTCTTGATTCAAACCAGTTATGAAAGAGAAGATCCTTTACTTCTCAACCATTCTTCTAAGGGTGGCAGCATCATCACTATCCTTCATTTGGATACACTGATCTAATTCCTGCAACAACCCTTGAAGAAGGCTAGAGTATTCAGTGATGCACTTGCTCCCTTGCTTAGTGTTTCGAATTCTTACCCTTATTTCATAGATTTGGGATGCATCATTGACCTTGGAGTAGGTCTGTTGTACAGTGTCCCAAATCTCCTTGGCAGAAGGCAGAAACATGCAGGTATCACTGATTTTTGGGATCATGAAGTTCCACAACCAAGACACCACCATTGAATCATTTTCATCCCAGCTAGCAAACTTTGGATCAGTTGCAGAAGGACCAGTTCCTAGCAGATGGCTCAGTTTACCTCTTCCTTTCAAGAAGGTTCTGACGCACTGAGACCATTTAAGGTAGTTTTTTCCATTCAGTTTGTAAGCAGCTTGAATGTTTTGAAGTTCCCCTGAGATTATGGGATTCTCGGTGGTAGAAAGCACTAGTGGCAGTAGATTCATCCATTGATCAGAAAACAGAGATTTGAATTTTTGAAAGAAATCCCAAAAAAGAGGCCTAAGTCTCTGATACCATGTAAGAACTAAAGCAATGAGAGTTAAGTATTCTCTTGTATTAAGAATAGAAAGCTCATTACAAACTAAAGACCATCACACATCTATTCATAGAGTGGATGTCCAACGGCAATAAAGGGAAAAGCAGGAAACACTGTTCCACCGCTAGTTGAACAGTGTTCCTGTTCCTAAAAGCAGCAGAAAAAGGAGGGGAATTAGCCATTAATTTATATAAGTAATAGGGCTAATTTATGACTAATTGACAATCAAAAGGCTAATAAAAACTATAATAATGGCATAATAAAAGACTTGTTAAGAACACTATACTTAACAGTGATTAGTCATAATTAGTCTTCCTAGGTTATTAGATGTCTGCTAGCAGCTTCGGAGTTATAGTTACTTTGTGTGTTGGACAAGTTAGCGGTAGCGGTGTCTACTAGGACTCCTGTAACCAACCTCTATACATTCGGAATGACAGAAAGGGTGAATGATCACGTCTTTGAAGTACATGCATCACATCAGTTAATCCAATACACAACCTAACACTTATCTAGAGAGTCACTCGAGAGCCTGCTCTTATCTCAATATTGTATTTTCAATGTTCTCTTCTGTCATGGGCCAGGATGACCATGTGTAGGATCAGCAAGGAGAATTACTGAATTATATCAAAGTTGAAAATGATCTCTTTTTCAACTGTAGCTTCGTTTTCTGGTCTTCTTTCTGAAAGCCAGATTGAACGTCAGACATATACGAGTCAAGTGCCATAAAACTGAGTCAAGTGCCACCCGAGATGAACGATTGGTTATAGTGGCAAGTAGACAAAGTATACATTTGGAGTACGATCCAAAACAATTCTCGGGAAAAAAAAAATTTCCACATCGATTTATGGAGAAGGTGAAAAACGTAATGGATTGATGTTTCCCTTTTATTCTCTTTTTTTTCGTGAATTGATGATGTTTCTCAACAACTTGCTCAAACAGTTGTCAAATAAAATATGTCTGGGGCGCTAGAAAAAAAGAAGGCAATGCAGTCAATTCCCAGGGCAAGATTATGGGATCAGAAAAAAATAAATGAACAAACAAATCAGAGCAAACTGGTAAAATTCTTTATCTAAAAGGACCTTGACTGTAAAAGTGAGATAAAAAGCTAACTGAAGGCAGGCTCCAGCCTACAAAATAGGAGAGAGATTCTCAAAACTTAAAAATATTTTTTAAGGTGCGTAATATGAAAAACGTGATGACATTAACATCAGTGGCAAATTTAACATAAAATTATTACAGGAATGGCCTCCATAGAGCTTGTCCAAACAAAGGTTCAAATTATTATGCTTTCATTTAGACAGTTGGATCAAGCTCGCACTACGTTGATACCTGAGTGCTCATGAACTTGGGCCGCAGTGCCACAAATGCATAGAGATATACCAAAGCCAAAAAAAATGAAAATGAAAATAGTTTGTCTGAAGATTTGCACAAAATGAATCTAAATATGAAGAATTTGCTTTTCTAGTTGAACACAGTTGGGCTCATTTATTAATCCTGATCATGTTAGATCTAACCTAGTATCCGAAACAAGTCAAAACACAGGAGGGAATTTCAAGGACAGGAAATATCCATGCAATACCGTTATATGACATGCACAATTAGCTTTTACAACTCGAACACAAAATGGAGATCCACCCATGAACAAGAAGCACATGGCAAGACTAAAACACCACAGCCATATGATACCCAAACTTACGCACCTCTTTCAAACAAACAATTTTCATACACTAGATTTCTAGAAATACTACAAAATTCTCTACAGGAAACTCAGGAAAGCATATCTGAAAAGTGGGAAGCAATTTTGGCAAGGGAAATTTGTTCTCAAATGGCTGCTGGATAGTCATCAACAGCTTTCCTGTGCTGGATGTGAAATGGAATATCTAAAAGATATTTGGATTGCATGAGCTAGATTTGACAGGAACCAGCACTACTCTTTCTTTAAACCCAAGAAATCATACATGGAAAAGTGTTGGCAATGCAAGGACTAACAGTGAATAGAAATTTTGTTTCTTGTGTAACTTAAAAAAAACGCCTTCCCGGCCATTAATATCTTGCAGCAATTGTTGCGTCTCTCGTAAAGGCATACATGCAAGAAAATCTCAACATCAGTGATCATAAGCAAGAAAATTTTGTTAACTTACGGGCACAGGCACGTACAATTGAGTCTACATAATCTTTTTTCCTTCTGAAAACTCTTCCACTGGTTTCTGCATAACGCATATTAGGTTGACTACGGACAGAATCTATATTTGTCTGCAGAATATTCCAAAAGAAGAAAAAAATCATCAGCTTGCAGAGGGAATTGCTGCTAAGTTTACAATGTATCTTCCGGACCTCAGTAAACGGACGGTAGGGATCGGGGAAGTAGCAAGCAAGAACAGCAACAGCAGCTTCTCTATATGCCAATCTAAGTCTTAATTCCTCAGGGACTTCTGAGCTGTCTTCCTGGCCAGTTTCAAACGTTCCCTTTTGCTGCAATAGGCATAAACATCATCTCCACCAGTTATTTATCAGAGATTACAAAACAAAACAGAGCTGGGTTTCGTGTATGTCAACACTCACCCTTTTCACAGCTTCAAGAAGTTCTTCTCGTCCTATATAGTCTAAATCTCTTCTAGCAGTCAAAATTCCAGCTTCATTTCTGCCAAGTACAAAAGAATCAGTATTTTCAACACCATGATAAACTAGGACAAAAGTGCAGGTCACAGAACATACAGAATATTTTGCAGTTCAGCTCCAGTGAAGTCATCAGTGAGATCTGCTACTTCCCTTAAAAGAGTTTCCTTCTCTTCTTCAGAGCGGAAGAACTTATTTCGTGCATGCACCTGTGGATAAGTAATAAAAATTAAAGCACGAGAGTCTTGAATTACTATCTCATCCAAGAACTTAGCTTTTTAGGGAGATATGTAATAAATATGCAACTACTTAAAGGCTTGCCTCACTTTGGCCAATCACTTGGTTGGTTCGACACGTGCACAACATGCGACCCATTCACTTGGCTCGCTCAAGACATAAATAACACTTTAATTATTTTTCTAGGTTGATAAATTATTCCACGCAAAATCTTATGTCCTTAGTGAGATATATAATACTCCATCTATTCCTATTTAATTGAGGCAGTTGCCAAAAATATTTGTTCCAATTTAACTGATCCAAAACATTTTCCAAAGCAACATTAATTGTTCATCCCCTTACTTTACCCTTAATTATTACTAAGTAGGATGTTAAAAGTAAGAGTGCATTAATGATATCCAAGGGTTTCTCCGTCATTTCATTGTTAAAGACATATCATTAATTCTCTTTCTTAATATGTGTGCTCAACTGCATCAATTAATTAGGAATGGAGGGAGTATATTGTTTAACCACTTAAACAAAACGGAATAGGCTTCCCCGGTAATTAATTGGCTAACATTTAATATTCTACAAAGCTTTTCAGAATGAAAAACAGTGTCAGATGAAGTAACAAATCATACCTTCAATATTGCCAACCTACCATCTTTTGACGGTAACCCAACTCTTATGATTTTATCGAAACGGCCCTTTCTAAGGAGAGCAGGGTCGAGAATATCCAATCTGTTTGTTGCACCAATTACTAGAACCTGCCAACAGCAATATTTCAATACAATTATGGAGGATTCCCGCATGACTGGCCACATATTTACAAGCAAGACCATTTCTAATCCCATATGCCATACACTTGCCAAACCATAGGTGAGATAATTGTCAAAACAATAGCATGCATTATTTGCATTCTATAAATCCCGGTAAAAGGGAAGTACAGACCTGAGAAGTCGATACTTTAAAGCCATCCATCTCAGTAAGAATCTGAAGAAGCCCTTGCTCTCTCTCAGCACCACCCTGAAAAAAAGTGTTGGAACAGTCTTATATCATCACAAATTCCTACACGAAGTAGGCAAAGCAAAACATCTTACCCCACCAATATCAGGCCCACCGCGTTTGCTCCCAATAGCATCTATCTCATCAACAAATATGATGGAGGGAGCAAAGGATCTGGCACTAGCAAAAAGATCTTTCACACGTGATGCAGCTACACCAACAAACATCTGCACAATTTAATCTCAAAATAAAAACGTTCTAGTGTTTCTGCCTCATCATTTCCACGTATCAAATTTCTCCTAAGCGTTAAATGATACAAAGGCAAAAAAAGACAAAGAAACTTATGTACAGAAACTCTCATAAACCAACATTTGCTGATGCTCAAATTATTACCATGCGCCACTAGGCGCCAGAAGAATATGATAAGAGAGAAAATAAAGTAACACTCAATACAGGTGTGACATTCAGTTCTGCAAACGAACCATCAACCATGACCTGACCTATAATCATGACCATAATCTTGTTGAATTTGAAAAAAATAAATAAATAAATAATCCTCCAGAACATTCATCGTACACCAAATACATCATAGAAAAGAACTCTGCCATACGACTCATTGCACGAACTGATTCAACATTCACATGCAGCGAAATTAACTTGCCTTACACTATACTTTCCAAAATCTTGCCTTATAACAAGAATGTTGTGCACATAAATACTAGCAAAGAAAGAATACATTCCCCAATTCTTTAAAGATTAAAAACATTACCGGGATTAAGTAAATTATTCTGCAATTGATAACTTTAATTCTCTAACTGCAGCATGGTTCATTAGAAATCTTGCGGATAGTGTGCAGCTTTCGGAAAAATTATGTGCAATGTTTATGTTGAGAAAAAGGGCAGTTTGGTCTTTTTACTGTTTAAAATGAGTGCAGTAGGGTTTGTTAGGACTAGTAGCCACTGTTTCCTTTATTAGAATATTCTGTCTTGATTTTATATTATTGTGATTGTAACAGCCAATCTTAATTGATTCCTAAAATCAAGGAATTCAATTCATTGAAGGCTCTAGGTCCTTTACCTATTTAAATCAAGTCTCCTATCATTGTAAAATACTTTTTCTAAGAAATAATAAAATAATTTCCTTCCTTCTACTTTCATAACATGGTAGCAGAGCCTAGGTTCAATCAAGAATCTTAGATCAAAATGTATCTCCGAGCCGTAATGACCAGCGAACTGAGTTCCGGCTCTTCAAATCAGTCATCTGGAGTCACAACTCCAGGAGGAGTAGGAGATGATGAAAATTCCACCAATATCTCACCTACGATTCTTGTATCTCGAAGGTTAAATGAAGCATCAGCTTTAGTTGCAGCCACAGGAAATGACCAGAAAGGCAGGAAGCAAAAGATGTGGTGTGATCATTGTAAAAAACAAGGTCACACAAGGGAAATATGTTGGGGAATACATGGAAAACCCCCAAACTGGAAACCAGGGAATCAGTACAATGGTGGAAGAGACAACAGCAGGGCAAATCAGGTGTCATCAGAACCAAGTGAAAACGTCTCTGGACAGCTGTCTCTCACAAAGGAGCAATTAGACCATCTAAGCCAACAATACAACCTCACTGAATCTGGTAATGTCTTTGCCCTTTCCATTCATAAATCTCACCCTGATACACACTGGATCATTGATTCAAGTGCAACAGATCACATGACACATGCCTCTGAAAAATTTGACTCCTATTTTCCATGTGGGGAAATCGAAGGGTTAAGATAGCAGATGGATCCTATGCTGTCATTGCAGGCAAGGGATCCATTACTATCTCACCAACTTTAACCCTACATAATGTGCTTCATATCCCTAAATTATCCTGCAATTTGATTTTTGTAAATAAATTGGTCTCAGAGACCAATTGTAGAGTGATGTTTTCTGCCATTGACTGTAAGTTGCATGATGTGACTTTGGGGAAGGAGATTGGCAGTGCTGAAGTCCAGAATGGTCTCTACATTTTGGAGGAAAAAAGATCATACCAGAAATAAGAAAGAACTAAGGAGTGCTTGTTACCACTCATTCATTGTGTCCAATAATGAAATCATGATGTGGCATGCTAGATTAGGACACCCTAGCTTTAGTTATATGAAAAAAACAGTTTCCTAACCTTTTTTTAAATAAAAGGATTTCTAAATTTCATTGTGAAATATGTGAATTATCTAAGCATAAAAGGAGTGTCTATGTTTCTCAACCATACAAACCAACCAAACCCTTCACACTCATACACAGTGATGTTTGGGGTCCATCCAAGCAGTCCACTGTGAATGGTAAGAGGTGGTTTGTGTCTTTTATTGATGATCATACTCATGTATCCTGGGTTTATTTGTTAAAAGAAAAATCTGAGGTTGAACAGGCTTTTAAAATCTTTTATAACATGGTTAACACTCAGTTCCACACTGTTGAATATTATGTGATTTATGTTATGTTTAATTATGTTCAATAATAAGAGGGGTAAAAGTGTAATAGTCTCGCTTATAATAAGAACGACCGCACTCGCCTTGGGTTTAGAATAATCCTAGGGTTAGAAAGTCGGCTCCTATGATTTAGGAGTTTGCTTGTGAAAGGGTTCTAGTATTTTTCAGTGTATTTAAGTGTGAGAGGACACACAGTTGTAATCATCCTTTTAATATCAAATAAAAAGGTTCTCTCTTTTTCTTATTTTCTTACATGGTATCGGAGCATGGTTGCATGATTCTGCGGCAATCATGAATTACCGGGCAGCCTTAAACACTGCCACTTCGTGCAACTCTTCCAAAGACAACAACTGGATCAACCATGGCAAACGCTGATCAGTCCATCGGAGGAGATCACAACTCAAATTCTTCTGCAGTCCTGCTCACCGTACAAAGGTTGAACGGCAAAAATTATCTAGAATGGTTTCAAACAATCAAATTGGCCATTGATGGAAGGGGAAAGCTAGGGTACATCACCGGAGAAGCTACAAAGCCAGCCGAGGGTGACCCCAAATCTGCAACATGAAGATCGGAAAACTCCATGGTAAGGGTCTGGCTCATCAACTCAATGGAGCTAGCGATTGCCAAGCCTCACATGTTCTTACCTACAGCCAAAGACATGTGGCAGGCAGTGGAGGAGATGTACTCTGATTTGGAAACCACATGTCAGATCTATGAGCTTAAAACCAAATTGTGGTCCTATAAACAGGAAAATCAAGATGTTACCTCTTACTATAACACCATGGTTGGTCTATGGCAGGAGCTAGACATGTCCTACAATATTTCTTGGGATTGTCCGGGTGATGGCGTCAAGTTCCAAAAAAAGGAAGAGAACGATAGGGTCTATATTTTCCTAGCAGGATTGAATCAGGAATTGGATGAAGTAAGGGGAAGGATTCTGGGGAAGGATTCTTTGCCTACACTTCGGGAAGTCTTCTCCGAGGTGAGAAGGGAGGAGCTAAGGAGGAAAGTAATGAATAAGGGAGTTGCTACTCCTATTATAGAAAATTCAGCCCTTGTAGTTACAAAAGGAGAGGCTGATAAGAAGGCGGGAAAACGGAAAATCTGGTGTGATCACTGCAAAAAACAGGGGCACACCAGAGAAACTTGCTGGGGTATTCATAGGAAGCCTGCAAATTGTAAGCCAAGGGGTGCTGGAAATTCGGACGGACGACAAGCAAATCGGTGTCAACCGATCAAGGGCGAAACTCGCAGCGGGAGGGCGCCACTCACTCGGGAACAATTAGAACGGATCAGTAAGCTTGTTCTTGCCCAAACATCCAAACCAGCCCCTCCAACAGGTGAGATCTCATGCTCACTAGCAGAAAAAGGTAATTCTCCATCTCTTTCTTTTCTAAGAGTTCACCAAAGAGCCTCTTGGGTCATTGACTCAGGGGCAACTGATCATATGTCTAGTTTTTCCCACATTTTCTCCTCCTACTTTCCATGTGCTGGGCACCAAAAGGTAAAAATTGCTGATGGTTCCTTTTCTACTATAGCTGGAACAAGAACAGTAGTTATTTCCCCAAATTTGGTCCTTAAAAACGTGCTGCATGTTCCAAATTTATCCTATAATCTTTTATCTGTCAACAAACTTATTTCTGATTCTCAGTATACCGTTGTTTTCTCTGTGGATGGGTGTCTTTCAGGATACTCACACGGGGAAGGAGACTGGCAGTGCTAAGTTGAAAGGAGGACTGTTAAACGTGTGTGGTCATCTATAAGTGTGATGAACCACCTTTTTCCATTAAAGGTGCTTACCCTAGATGGACCCCACACATCACTATGAATCATAGTGAATGGTTTTGAGGGGACATAGGGTTGAGCAGGGTATGGTTGTCTGGTCTGTTTTGCAAGAATACAAACTTCACACCGAAAATTAAAATCTTTATTGCCGACAAAATGTTCGGAAACAACTTTTTCATGTAATTAAAACTAGGGTGTCCTAATCTCTTATGCATGACTAGGATCTTATTCTCGGTGTGATTGGACAATTGTGTGGTAACCTCCTCTCATAAGGCTCTTCTTCGTGGTTCGGTTCCGGATTCCAAAGACATATAGGCCACCGGTGAGCTTACACTTGCCAATCATCTTCCCCAATACCTTGTCCCGAAATAGACAACCATCCTTAGAAAACATAGCCTCACGTTTTGATCGGCGAGTTAGTTTCCCTATTGACAATAAATTACATGCTAGTTTAGGAACATGAAGGACATTTTTTAGGATTATGTCTTTTGATATATAGATGGATCCCCTTCCAAAGAATAGTGGAAAAAGAGCCATCGACCGGTCGATTTTATGGTTTCCTGGACACGGGTTATAGTTTAAAAATAGTTCAGAGGATCCAGTCATGTGGTCAGTTGCCCCAGAGTCAACTATCCACTCAGGTTTGTGACTGATTCCTAACAAAGAAAGGGAGAAATGGTTACCTGACTCAGCAAGGGAGCAGTTTGGTTTTGCTGTCATGGAGAGTTGTGAATTTAGAAGCTTACTCAATTGTTCTAGCTGGTCCTGAGTGAATGGGAGGAGCCCTGCAGATTGTGGCACAGAATCAGAAGACACCTGGTTAGCCTTTCCTCCTCATCATTCCCAGTGAAGATGATATCATCCACATATACAATCGAGCAGTCAGCCTGCCCTTTCCAGCCCTCTTTATGAACAAAGTATGGTCTGACCTCCCTTGTACAAACCCTATCCTTTTCATGAACTTCATAAATCTGTCAAACCATGCTCTTGGGCTTTGCTTGAGTCCATATAAAGACTTGGTGAGTTTGCACACCTTGTTTCCAAATTCTTTCTTGAATCCCGGGGAGGATCCATATATACTTCTTCCTTCAATTCTCCATGAAGGAAGGCATTCTTTACATCCGGTTGCATGAGTGGCCAGTCTAGGTTTACTGCCACAGATAACAAAATCCTGATTGTGTTGAGCTTAGCAACAGGAGAGAAAGTCTCTGAGTAGTCGATCCCATGAGTTTGAGAGTATCCCTTGGCCACCAACCTGGCTTTGTGTCTCTCAATGCTGCCATCAGCGTTATATTTCACTACAAACACCCATTTGCACCCCACTGTTTTCCTACCTTCTGGCAAGGATACAGTTTCCCAGGTCCCATTCTTCCTCAGTGCCCTCATTTCTTCAAGAACTGCTTCCCTCCACTCAGGTACCATAAGAGCTTCATTAACATCTTTGGGTATGGTGGTGGATGACACACTGGTAGTGAAGGCTTTGAAGGATGGTGATAGACTGGCATAGGACAAGTATTTGGAGATGGGGTGTTTTGTACAGGCTCTGGTTGGTTTTCTAATGGCTATGGGAACATCAAGGAGCATTTTTTCTGCTTTTGTTCTGGGAGAGTCAGGTTTTGTTGTAGGAATTTGTGAGGTTGATTCGTTTCACCGTCGATGCAACCTCTCGTGTGTTCCGATCCTTCCTCGGGATGGTTGTCCATATCGGTGACGGGATCGGGAGCCGATAATTGTGTGTACTCATTGTTGGACTTATCTCGCCTTTGTAGGATACTTCCTCACATAAGTTTTGCCTTGGAATGGTCTTTCCTTGAGAGGTTCTATGGGATCAATGTTTCGATCTCATTTTGATGGCGCTTTTCCCACAATTGTCCATTTGTTCACCGAATCGGGTTCTAGGTTATGCCCCGCACTCTTAATTTCTAAAAAGTCATAGGATTCTTCGAAGATGTCATCGACACGGACACACTCTTATCGGACACACTTGTATTCCTAGTCTCCCCCCGAAATTGAACCTTGTCAAAAAACATGTTTTCTTCAACAAAAGTGACATCCATGGTGACTATAAACTTTCCATGGGGGTCAAGACACTTGTAACCTTTTTGTGTGGGTGAATATCCCGTAAAACAACACTTTTTTGACCTAGGTTCTAATTTCCCTTGGTTATAAGTGTGGACATATACTTGTGCATCCAAAAATCTTTAAAGGTAGTTTGCCTACTAGCTTTGTTTCGGAAAAACACTTTGAAACGCATTGATAGGTGTTTGAAAACTCAAAACCCTAGATGGAAGTCTCGTTGATAAGGTATGTGGCAGTTAGGACACTCTCTCCCCAGAATGTCTTTGGGCATTTTGAGGTAAACAAGAGTGCTCTGGCCACTTCCAACAAGTGTCTGTTTTTCCTTTCTGCAACTCCATTTTGTTGTGGAGTTTTGACACATGAACTTTGGTGTATTATACCTTTTTCAATCAGAAATCCATCTAAGTACTGGTTGAAATACTCTGTTCCATTATCACTCCTTACAATCTGAATTTGTGTATGGAATTGAGTTTTTACCATTTCAAAGAATCTTTTAAAAATCATTTCTACTTCTGATTTAATGAAAAACAAATCATAACAATTAATGACATCCTGGCAGAAGATCTTTTCTCAACACTCCCCCTCAAGTTGGGGAAAAGATATCTATCAGACCCAACTTGCTCACAAAGTATTCAAACCGTCTTCTTGCCGGTGCTTTAGTTAGGCCATCGCAATTTGCGTGTAGATGGAAGAAAGGGCACACACGAACAATCCACTCTCCAACTTTTCCTTAATAAAGTGCCTATCTATTTCCACATGCTTGGTCCCGTCATGTTGCACGGATCATTAGCAATGTCAATGGCCGACTTGTTGTCACAATATAGTCTCATAGGGCCGGATATCTCTCGCTCCAATGTCCTCCATAACTGTTTGATCCACGAGCCTTCACACATTCCCAATGCCATGGCCCCGAACTCGCTTCGGCGATACTTCTTGCTACAACGGTTTGCTTTTTGCTTCTCCAAGTAACTAGATTCCCCCATACATAGGTACAATACCCTGTTATGGACCTCCTTTCCTTGCTCAGAATTGGTCCCCTTGCTTTTCCAGTTTGGCTTTCCATGTATGCCCCAACATATGTCCTTAGTGTGTCCAGTCTTCTTGCAATGTTCACACTTAAGTTTCTGCCTTTCCATTCTCCTTGTTGAATCTGATCTACTTGCCACCATTGCAGATCCTTCCATTTCAGTTTGTGGAGGCCTGTACATCACCTTCCTTCTTGATTCTTCCCTCCTAACTTCAGAGAAGGTTTCTCTAAGGGATGGTAGGGGGTTCCTTCCAAGTATTCTGCCTCTGACTTCATCCAGATCAGAGTTCAAACCTGCCGCCAGGAATGAGTATACCCTTTCATTCTCTTCTCTTTTGTGAAATTTCACACTCGTCACCGTACACTCCCATTTATCCTCGTGGCATAGATCCGAGTTCTTGCCGGAGGACACAATGTCATTATAGTATGATGTAACATTCCCGTCCCCCTGCTTGAGGCTCCACGAGTTTGGTTTTGATCTCATATATTTGAGATGAATTCTCCAAATCCGAGTACATTTCTTTCACGCATCCCGGATATCCTTGGTCGATTTCAAGAACATGTGTGGTTTGGCAATGGTCAACTCCATACAGGTTTATAAGCCAGGCCCTTACCATTGAGTCCTCGCATTTCCAAGTCTTGAACTTTGGATCGGTTTCGGTGGTTTGACCTCATCTCCAACAAATATCCCAATTTTCCCTTTCCATCAATGGTGAGTGTGACGATCTGTGCCCACTCGAGGTAATTCTTGCCATCTAGTTTTCTGGCAGGAAGTAGGATTGGACCCGAATTTTTTGAATGGTCATCGCTGGAGAGGAGTTGTGTCTCTGTTCCAGTCGATGATCCATCGGAGATGGTGCCCCCAGAGCTAGAGGTCCTTTCTCCGGTGAAAGCTGCCCGATAGTTCATCGGAATTATGTGCGGAAAAACGTTTTTGTGTGGGATGGCTCCGATACCATGTTAAAAAGGAAGAAACCTTTTTAATTAAGGCTTCGATATTTTATTCATAGACTGGAATGAGGTATTTATACAATTAGACTTAGGAGTCTTGACAAGTTAGGTCTCTAGGTATGAATGAGATCCTAACAGAATCAGAAAATAAATATAAAAGTAAATGCCTCATATTACGGCTACAATCAAAAATAATAAACAATAAAATCTCCACAAATCATGGCAACAAATCATAACAATTAATGACATCCTGGCAGAAGATCTTTTCTCAACAAGGACTATATCTACTTGAAGAAAAGGAAGACTTCCAGAATAAGGACATCCTTAGGAACAGAGATATCTACTTATTATGATAGGACTAATGTTCTAAGGTGGCACCTACGATTAGGGCACCCTAGTTTTTTGTATTTGAAAAGGCTTATGCCAGAACTATTTTCTAATAAGAATGTTGAAAGTTTCAATGCGAGATATGTGAATTAGCTAAGCACTGTAGATCTACCTTCCCTGCCCAACCTTACAAGCCAACCAAACCCTTCACTATGATTCACAGTGATATTTGGGGGCCTGCAAGGGTGAGTACATTGTCTGGAAAAAAATGGTTCATATCTTTCATCGATGACCACACTAGGTTAACTTGGGTTTATCTCCATAAACACAAAAGTGATGCCAAACAGATCTTTCAAGACTTTTATAACATGATTTTCACACAATTTCATTCAAAAGTTGAGATTTTTAGAAGTGATAATGGTACTGAATATTTTAACTCCATCCTTAGTACTTTTTTTCAAGAAACGGGTATAGTTCACCAGAGTTCTTGCCCAGACACACCTCAACAAAATGGGGTGGCTGAGAGGAAGAACAGACACATCATGGAAGTAGTAAGATCTTTAATGATCACTTCCAGAAGCCCTAAATACCTTTGGGGGGAAGCTGTCCTAACAACTGTCTACCTCATAAATAGGCTCCCCTCTAGAGTCCTCAATTTTCAGAGTCCTTTGAGTCAACTAAAGGGTTTTTATCCCACATCTAGACTGATCCAGGACATACCCCTTAGAGTGTTTGGGTGTACGGCCTTTATCCACATACACAATGCAGGGAAGTTAGATCCTAAGTCTAGAAAGTGCGTCTTCCTAGGGTATTCTCCAACTCAGAAGGGATACAAGTGCTTTGATCCCTTGAACCAAAAAATGTATATCTCTAGTGATGTCACCTTTTTTGAAGACAAAATGTTTTTTGAGACTCATATTCAGGGGGGGTATTCCAACGAACATGAGTCCTCGTCCTTCATGCATTCTCCCTTGCATTTTTTACTTGACACAGAGGTGCCACAGTCTAGTGTGCTTGACCCTAAGGAACATATACATCATAGTAAGGAAGCTAGGGACCATATCACTGAACTACCATCTCCTGCAAAGGATAATCAAAAAGGTAGTTCAGAGATCAGTCCTATGACCAGAATACTAAAATTCCCAGGGAAAACTTACTCTAGAAGAGGAATTGCTCTCAAGGATAATGTACTCCACAACAGCACTAGCCAGGATCCTGCCTCAAGTGAAGATGCTGAAAGTGACTCAGAAACAGGTACCCTCCTTGACAACTCTGACAACTCTAAAACGTCTGAGAAAATTGATTCTCATGCCACCTCTGACAAAATAGATCCTAATGACCCTACACTACAAGTTCCCATAGCCCTCAGAAAACCAGTCAAAGAATGCACAAAACATCCCCTATACCCTCTCTCCAAATATGTGTCATATGACAAACTGTCACCCCAGTATCAGGCTTTCATATCCAATCTGTCCAGTGTAAAAATTCCAAAGAATATCCAAGAAGCTCTAACCGAACCCGAGTGGAGGCGGTACCGTCCATGAAGAGATGAAGGCTCTTGAAAAGAATGACACTTGGGATGTTGTAAGTCTGCCAGAAGGAAAAGTCCCAGTTGGGTGCAGATGGGTGTTTACTGTGAAGTACAACTCTAATGGAACTCTGCAAAGGTATAAGGCCAGGCTTGTAGCAAAGGGTTATACCCAAACGTATGGTTTGGATTATTCTGAGACCTTCTCTCCTGTGGCAAAAGCTAAATACTGTCAGAATTCTGTTTTCTGTGGCTGTGAACAGAGAATGGCCTCTGGAACAACTGGATGTAAAGAATGTCTTTCTCCATGGTAACCTAAAGGAGGAGGTTTACATGGACATTCCCCCAGGCTTTGCTGATGGTTCGGGCAAAAAAGTGTGCAAATTGAAGAAATCACTCTATGGACTCAAACAAAGTCCTAGAGCATGGTTTGAGAGGTTTATGAAGTTCATGAAGAGCGAAGGGTTCAAGCAGGGGCATTCAGACCACACACTCTTTGTGAAAAAGTCAGGCAGTGGAAAATTGACAGTTCTGGTTGTCTATGTGGATGACATCGTCCTAACTGGGGATGACCAAGTGGGAATGGCCCAGATCAAGAACAGATTGGCCAAGGAGTTTGAGATCAAAGAATTGGGCAGTTTGAGGTACTTTCTAGGAATAGAGTTTGCAAGGTCAGATAAGGGCCTGGTGGTATCTCAGAGAAAATATATCCTGGACCTATTGGAGGAAACAGGCATGACAGAGTGTAAACCAGCTGCAACTCCTATGGAACCGAACCTGAAGCTCTGGGAGAAAATTGAGGGCGTGCCAGTTGATAAGGGCAGGTATCAGAGGTTGGTGGGCAAGCTAATATATCTAGCCCACACTAGGCCAGACGTCTCATTTGCTGTGGGAGTGGTGAGCCAATTCATGCATGACCCTTGTGAACATCATCTTGAAGCGGTGATGAGGATATTGAGGTATTTGAAGAGTACTTTGGGAGAAGGTTTGTGGTTCAAAAAGAGCACTTCCAGAGCAATTGAAGTGTATACTGATGCTGACTGGGTAGGCTCCAAAGAGAGGAGATCAACATCTGGATATTGTAGTTATGTTTGGGGCAATTTGGTCACTTGGAGGAGTAAGAAGCAAGGAGTAATGGCAAGAAGCACAGCAGAGGCAGAGTTTAGAGCCATGGCTCAGGGTGTGTGTGAAGAGTTATGGATCAAGAGGGTCCTAGAAGACCTTCAGGTTCAACCTAGTCTTCCTATGAGGTCGTTCGTGATAATAAAGTCGCTATTGACATTGCAAATGATCCACCCAACAAGACCGAACCAAGCACATTGAGATAGATAGACACTTCATCGGGGAGAAGCTTGACAATGGGCCGATCTGCATTCCCTTTTACCTTCGTCTCAACAGGTGGCCGATGGGTTGACCAAGCCTCTAGTGAAGCTGGGATTCGATCAGTTTGTAAGCAAGTTAGGCATGATAAATATCCATGCTCAACTTGAGGGAGGGTGTTGAATATTATGTGATTTATGTTATGTTTAATTATGTTCAATAATAAGAGGGGTAAAAGTGTAATAGTCTGCTTATAATAAGAACAGCCGCAATGCCTAGGGTTTAGAATAATCCTAGGGTTAGAAAGTCGGCTCCTATGATTTAGGGTTTGCTTGTGAAAGCCTTCTGGTATTTTTCAGTGTATTTAAGTGTGAGAGGACACACAGTTGTAATCATCCTTTTAATATCAAATAAAAAGGTTCTCTCTTTTTCTTATTTTCTTACACACACTAAAATAGAGATCCTCAGGACAGACAATGGAACAGAGTACTATAATAAAGTTTTAAAAGAGTTTTTTTCAGAAAAGGGAATTATCCATCAAAGCTCATGTGTCAATAGACTCAATACACCACAACAAAATGGTGTATCAGAAAGGAAAAATAGACACTTGCTTGAGGTGGTTAGATCCCTTCTTCTTGCTTCAAGGTGCCCTAAGTACCTTTGGGGAGAAGCACTTGCTCACGGCGGTGTATCGATCAACGTACTCCCTCGAGGAGCATTGGTTTTGAAAAGCCATTGGAAAAGCTGAAAAAGAGCTTTCCTGAAACTAGACTGATCCAAGAACTTCCTTTAAAAAAATTTGGCTGCATTACTTTTGCTCACACATACAGTCAAGGTAAACTTGACCCAAGGTCCACAAAATGTATGTTTGTAGGATATTCCTCTAACAAGAAGGGATATAGGGTCTTTGATTTCCAAAAACAAAAGGTTATTGAAACAATGGATGTCACCTTTTTTGAAAATAAAATGTATTGCAATCAGCATCATCTTCAGGGGGAGTATTTAATGAACCAAGAAGATAGTGCTGATTTTCAATACAACCAATTTGGGGTTGACTTACCTAGTATATTTAATGGATAAACACAATGATGAGGGCAGTACCGGGCAACCTAGGGACAACTCAACCCCAAGGACACCCGATCAGGCAACAAAATTCCAAGGTCTCACTTACTTCAGGAGGTATCCTAAGTCCAAAATGGGGAGAGATACTGAAGTTCAGACTGCTCAAGATCTAGAACCAGAACTACCATTTGAGCAAATGGACAGCAGTGGCAGGAATACAACACTTGACTCACCTTCACCACCTTCCACACAAAGAAAACAGAAAAACTCCCAAACTGGTTCTGAATCCATAATCCAACACACCAGTACCAACCCAAATCCAGACACTACTCTACAAAACCAAAATGAAGAACTCATGCTTGATGTCACAATAGCCATCAGAAAACCAACTAGGGAATGTACTAAACACCCTAGGTACGCTATCCAAAACTACCTAACCTACAAAAATCTCTCTCCCACACATAAAGCCTTTATCTCTAGCATTTCAGAACACAAAATTCCTTCCAACATACATGAGGCTCTAGAAGTTCCCGAGTGGAGGACGTTTGTGCATGAAGAACTTAAAGCATTGGTGAAAAATGACACCTGGGAATTGGTGGGGAAACCAGCAGGAAAAAACCAGTGGGTTGTAGATGGATATTTACCATCAAGCACAAGGCTAATGGTGAGATTGAAAGATACAAGGCTAGGTTGGTGGCCAAGGGATACAAATCGGACTTATGGAATTGACTACTCGAGACATTCTCTCCAAAGTGGCTAAGCTAAATACTGTAAGAATTGTCTTCTCTGTGGCAGTAAATTTGGATTGGCCCTTGTACCAGTTGGATGTGAAGAATGCCTTCCTCCATAGGAATCTGAAGGAGGAAGTGTACATGGACTTGCCCCCAGGGTTTGATCTTAAAAATCCTGGGAAGGTGTGCAAACTGAGAAAATCACTGTATGGTTTGAAACAAAGTCCCGAGCCTGGTTTGATAGATTCAGGGCGGCCTTCCTAAAGGTGGGATTCAAACAGGGACATTCTGATCACACCTTATTTGTAAAGAAAGGAGCAGGGAACAAGGTGACTGTGCTTGTGGTGTATGTGGATGACATTATACTCACGGGGGATGATGGAGCTGGGATTGAACAAGTGAAGAAGGAGATGAAAGAAGAATTTGAAATCAAAGACCTAGGAAGACTGAAGTACTTCTTAGGAATGGAGGTGGCTAGATCAGAACAGGGAATGGTGGTATCTCAAAGAAAGTATGTTTTGGACTTACTAACGAAACAGGATTGCCGGGATGTAAACCTGCTAGTACACCTATGGAGGCTAATCTGAAACTTACAAAAAGGACGGATAATGAGAAAGAAGTGGACAGAGAACAATTCCAGAGGCTTGTGGGAAAGCTGATATATCTAGCTCACACTAGGCCTGACATATCATATGTTGTGAGGGTGGTCATCCAGTTTATGCATTCCCCTAGTCAGTCTTATTATCAGGCAGTCATCAAAATTATCAGGTATCTGAAAGGGACTGTTGGAAAGGGGCTAATGTTCAAAAAAGCCAAAAAAAAGAGGGGTAAGTGTTTACTGATTCTGTTGAAATTAGTGTGCTAATTAATTAGTGATCTAATTATGTTAATTAGTGTACTTATTTATTTTTGGGACCTTTGTTTAGGCCCTTAATAGTTGCGCTCATGATCTCTACTCCAAGAGGGACAACACTTCAGCAATATATGAGCTCAAATCCCAACTTAAGGATCTGAAACAAGCAGATTCTACTGTCACACACTACTTCAATCTTCTCAGTAGAATCTGGCAGCAACTTGATCTTTTCAATGAACATAAATGGAATTGTTCTGAAGATCATAAGAACCATAAACTGTTCATTGAAAAGGACAGAGTTTTTTCCTTCCTTATGGGTCTCAACCCTGACTTGGATGATGTTAGGGGAAGAGTCCTTGGCAAATCCCCTCTTCCAACTTTGAAAGCTGCATTTGCTGAGGTTAAGCATGAAGAAAGCAGGAGGAAACTCATGTTGGGCAGCACTCAGGCTGCTGTTATACCTCAAAATTCTCAGCAAAATACTTCAGCTCTTGCATCTCAATATATACCTCAAATCTCTCAACAGAACACTTCTGCTCTTGCATCTCAATCTCTTCAATACAACAAAGGAAAGAAGGAAAGGCCTTGGTGTGATCATTGTAGAAAGCCAGGGCATATCAAAGATACCCGCCGGAGACTTCATGGAAAACCAAATAGATTGGAAACCTAGTGGGTCGGGAATGGAAGGGAGCCTCAAGCAAATCTGTCTGTTCGTAAAGAAGTCTTCTCTCAAGAACGGATAGAAGCATTAAAAGGCTCTTCCACCCGATTCCACTACGGAAATCGATCCGTTGTATCCTCTCGCCTCTCGTAGCACGCACGGTATCATTTCCCAAGCATTTGAATCTCATGTTCAACACCAATGGATCATTGATTCTGGTGCTTCTGAGCATATGACTGGTGACAGGACACTTTTTTCCTTTCTTCATCCTTGTACACAAGGGAGATATGTCAGAATTGCTGATGGTTCCACCTCTAAGGTAGAGGGTATGGGAACTATCAACATAAAGGGCATATGTCTCAAAGATGTACTCTTTGTTCCAAAGCTGTCGTGCAATCTGATTTCTGTCAACAGATTGGCACAACAGCACAATATAGTGCTTAATTTTTCCTCCACATCCTGTGATTTTCAGGACTCCAAAACTGGGAGGATGATTGGCAGTGCTAAGACCAGTTCTGGTCTTTATCTTATGTCTGGAAATGATTGCTCTAAACAGGAAGCATCTGGCTGTCTTGGTTCTAGTACCAATAGTGAAAATGTAATGCTATGGCACTATAGGCTTGGACATCCAAATTTTGTGTATTTGAAAAAATTACTCCTCGCTTCCGTTTATCAATAAAAAGCCCTCGATTTTGTGTGTGAAGTTTGTTGTCTTGCAAAGCGATCCCGAACTAACTTTCCTCGTAAAGTTATCAACCATCTAAGCCTTTTAATTGGTACACAAGTGATATTTGGGGACCTTCAAAGGCTAAAAATATCATCGGTACTAGGTGGTTCATCACTTTTATTGATGACCACACTAGGCTTACATGGGTTTTTCGATGAAAGATAAGTCCGAAGCCGGTATGATATTTAGAAATTTCTATCACATGGTTCATACACAATTTGAAACTCGAAATCAAGGTCTTAAAGTCCGACAACGGGTCGAATACTTTGAAACAACCCTTGGGACATTCATGAGAGAGAAAGGCATTGTTCATATAAGTTCCTGTGTTGATACCCCTCAGCAAAATGGTATTGCTGAGAGGAAAAACAGGCATTTACTTGACACTCGCTGAGCTCTTATGTTTGCTATGAATGTTCCTAAGTTTCTATGGGGAGAAGTCGTCTTAACGTACCACTTACCTCATTAACGAAATGCCTTCAAGAGTTCTTCGCTTCAAAACTCCTATTGGTGTGTTTAAGGATATATATCCTAACTGTCAGTTCACTCAAAATCTTAATCCTAAGATTTTTGGATGCACTGTGTTTATTCACAACCACCACAGAAACAAACTTGATCCAAAGGCTATCAAGTGTATCCTGATTGGGTACTCTCCTAGACAAAGAGGGTATAAGTGTTATTGTCCTTCTACAAGGAAGTTCTATAACACAATGGATGTAACTTTCCTTGAATCTAAGCCCTATTATGATTCTCTTACAAATTCTGAAGTTGACTATGTGACTTCCTCTCAAGGGTGGAATGTACAATTACCTCTTGATCCTCATAGAGAAACAGAGTCTCATGAAGACAATGAATCTCAGAATCCTATTACTGAGGATCTAAGTACATCTGATATAAGGATCACTAGTTATCCTTTTGGACCTGAGCAAGGATCTCAATGTGACGACCTCCCGTGGAACCGGTTTATACCAGGAAGCACGGGGATCGCAAGGTCTCCTTCTCCTAATGGAACCGAAATAGAACTTCCCGATCCCCGAAAATCATGAAATGACATGTGATGATCCTCCCGATGATAGGCCCATTGCCTTGAGGAAAGGATCAAGGGCTTGTACTAAAGTCCCCTTGTATAATCTTTACCGAGGCATATCAATCCCTCATGAATAACCTTAACATCGGTTAGTGCCTTGTACCATTCAGAAGCACTTGAAAAGCCCGAATGGAAACAAGTCGTTGATGATGAAATTGGGGCCCTAATGAAAAACAACACTGGGATCTCACCTATCTTCCTAAAGGAAAAAAGGTGGTCGGATGTAGTGGCTTTTCACTAATAAATACAACTCGATGGGTCTATTAGCAGACATAAGGCAAGGTTAGTTGCCAGAGGTTATACACAAACCTATGGCATTGACTACCAAGAGACTTTTGCACCTGTTGCTAAACTTAATACCATCAGGGTACTTTTGTCCATTGCTGTGAATCTTGATTGGCCTCTTTTCCAATTAGATGTCAAGAATGCTTTTCTAAATGGAGAACTTGAAGAGGAAGTGTACATGAAGATTCCTCCTGGGTATGAGACCCCAGGAAAAGAAAATTTGGTGTGTAAACTTAAAAAGGCCCTATATGGACTCAAACAAATCCCCAGGGCATGGTTTGGCGATTTACTAGATCCGTAAAGGCTTATGGCTATCACCAATGCCATTCGGATCATACTATGTTCACCAAACTCACTAATAATGGCAAAAGAGTGATACTAATTGTCTATGTTGATGATATAATCATCACTGGTGATGATTTGGATGAAATTCAAATTCTTAAACAATCCCTTGCTAGGGATTTTGAGGTCAAAGATCTGGGGCAGTTGAAATACTTCCTTGGCATGGAAATATCTAGGACTGCTGCTGGTATTCATATCTCTCAAAGAAGATATATCTTGGATCTTCTTGAAGAAACTGGGATGGCAAATTGTAAACCTGCCTCTTCTCCCATAGAGTCTAACCTGAAGTTCACAAAAGAAGGCTCTAAGAATTATGTTGATGTTGGGAGATATCAAAGATTAGTGGGGAAACTCATCTATCTTTCCCACACAAGACCTGACATCCGCTTTACTTGTCGCCTTGTAAGTCGCTCATGCATAAACCTTGTGAAGAACATCTTCAAGTTGTGGATAGAACCCCGAGGTACCTAAAGGGGACTCCCGATCAAGGACTTCTATTCACTAAAAATGAGAACGAGGACCGCATATATACACCGATGCGTATTGGGCCGATTCTATAGAGATAGAAGATCTACTACCGGGTATTGTTCATATATTTGGGGCAATCTAACTACTTGGAGAAGCAAGAAGCGGTCGTTGTAGCTAGAAGCGATGCGTGCAGGCCGAACTTAGAGCTCTATCTTTTGGGATCCGTGAAGGCATGTGGTTAAGGAAGATTCTAACCGAAATTCAAGCTCCAACAAAATTCCCTACTCAACTCGTTCGTGACAACAAATCCGCCATCAACATGTCGAAAACCCCATTCATCATGACAAATCCAAACATGTTGATATTGACAGGCATTTCATCAAGGAAAAGGTTGAGAACAAAGAAATACGGATCTCCTTTGTTCCTTCTCATGATCAAATGGCCGATATCTTCACCAAAGGGACATCTATTGCTCGCTTTACGCATATTAATGGCAAGCTTGGTCGTTCATCTCTATACACAACCAACCCAGCTATTCCCGGACTAGTGGGCTGGAGCAAAGGACACTATATCGGAGTCCCTTAATTTCTTTCTTTATCTAATTGTAAACTACCAAGTACAATTTAAGTCTTTTTTCTCCTCAATTCTTGTCATTCTTAACTTCGGGAGAAGCAAAAATTACGAGCACATTTGTTGTTGCAAGAAGTACAAGAAGTACAGCAGAAGCAGAGTTTAGAGCCATGGCACATGGAATCTGTGAAGAACTATGGGTAAAAAGGGTGTTAGAAGACTTGAACTTCAATCCAGAACTACCTCTAAAATTGTACTTTGTGATAATAAAGCTGCAATTGACATTGCAAATGATCCGGTTCAACATGATAGAACCAAACATGTTGAGGTGGACAGACATTTCATAAATGAAAAGCTGGAAAATGGTGTTATATGCATTCCCTTCATGCCATCAGTTCAACAAACAGCAGATGGACTGACTAAGGCCCTAATGAAGCAGAACTTCTAAGAGTTTATGAGCAAGTTGAGCATTATCAACATCTATGCTCAACTTGAGGGGGAGTGTTGAGAAAAAGGGCAGTTTGGTCAAACTACTGTTTAAAATGAGTGCAGTAGGGTTTGTTAGGACTAGTAGCCGTTGTTTCCTTTATTAGAATATTCTGTCTTGATTTTATATTATTGTGATTGTAACAGCCAATCTTAATTGATTCCTAAAATCAAGGAATTCAATTCAGTGAAGGCTCTAGGTCCTTCACCTATTTAAATCAAGTCTCCTATCATTGTAAAATACTTTTTCTAAGAAATAATAAAATAATTTCCTTCCTTCTACTTTCATAACAGTTTCTCATTCCTCTCCTTACAATTTTTTAAGGTTGGATATTTACTTGCAATCAGTGTTTACAGCATGTACCAGAAAATACAGCCACTCCCCACCTACTGGTGAATGTAGACCAACTTCTGTATGAATGTAGGGACAAATGGGATGTCACAGATATCCGGTTTACGTTTGGTTCAACTATGTATGTATATTTCTTTCAAATTTCTAAACAGTAAGATAAAGAGCTGTCAGGTGAGTTAGCCAGTTGGCTAAAAAGATAATGATGTGGACTACGCAGATTTTGATAATATAAACCCTTAACCATTTACGCCTTATATGTTTCTGTTATAATCAAATGCAATTAATAACTTCATTTAACTTATACTCCCATATAAAATTCTTGATTTCATTGGCAAAACAAAAATGTGATCGTAAAAACCATAAGCAAGTAGCAGCATCATATAATTTTTGCCTTTGAAATTTTATATAAGAACCTAACGCATCCCTGCCCTGACTGAGTTTTTGATGCAATGATGCAGGAATTACTCCACTATTAAGATATAATTTCAAGTACCTCCACAAAATCGGTACCATTAGCGGCAAAGAATGGAAGGCCTGCTTCACCAGCTATAGCTTTTGCCAGAAGTGTTTTTCCAGTACCAGGAGGGCCATGGAGAAGTACACCTTTTGGACAATATATGCCTTTCTCTTGAAACTCTTCTTCATTTTTTAGTATACTGACAATCTCTTGTAGTTCCCTCTTAATGTAATCTTGCCCAGCAAAATCTTCAAATGTAATACCAGTTTTTTCCTCTGCTGATATAAATTTTGCCCTGACAGGATGAGCATCAGAGAAATATCCCACCCAATCAAATCGCAATTTTTTTCGCAATCAAATTTGGACAAAATTCCCATTCCTTTCACAATAATTCCATGTAAGCAAATAAGAAGAGTGAAAAAAGTGTACATAATGTGTAGAAAAAGATAGGAGGAAAGAAGTATTTTATTGATAGTTTCCTTGTAGAGACAACAAGGAGAAGATTACAATAAATAGGCAAAACCCCCAACGGCTAGAATACACTGTTCCAACGGCTATGAACAGTGTATTCTGGGCCAAAAACAGAAAAACAATAGAAAGAGTCCTAATAACAATTTAGGACCCTTAAGACACTAAATAACAACATAAAGGATGGCTCTAAGGGCCCTAATAACACCTATATTTTAACACCCCTCCTCAAGCTTGGTTGTGTAGAGAATAACAGCCTAGCTTGCATCTCATTCTGGTGAATATAGGTAGAGCAGAACCCTTAGTAAAAATATCAGCCACCTGATCTTGAGAGGGTATGAATTCAATGCTGATATCTTGATCTTCAATTTTTTCTTTGATAAAGTGTCTGTCAATGTCTATATGCTTGGATCTATCATGATGAATGGGATTTTCAGACATATTGATAGCAGACACATTATCACAAGAGAGAAGTATAGGATGCTCTTTCTTGATCTTTAGGTCAACTAGGATCTTTCTGAGCCATAATCCTTCACAAATACCAAGGGCCAAGGCCCTCAATTCAAATTCGGCCTTCAAGATCGCTTCTAAAACCACTTTGGTTGTTTCTTACTCTTCCAAGTAGTGAGATTTCCCCAAAAATAGGAGCAATAGCCAGTAGTAGATCTTCTATCAACCACAGACCCTGTCCAATCAGCATCAGTGAAGACATGGATCTTTCTATCTTTAGATTTCTTGAAGATAAGACCTTGACCAGCAGTCCCCTTTAAATACCTCAAGATCCTATGAACAATATCAAGATGTTCTTGACAAGGATGATGCATAAACCGGGCGACCGTACTTACAAAGATAGCATATGTCCGGTCCGTATGAGCCAAGTAGATCAATTTTCCCACCGCCTTTGATATCTACCAACATCCACTGGTGCAGTTTTGCTGTCCTTTTCCAATTTTATCCCAGGATCAACAGGAGTGGAGGCAGGTTTGCACTCAAGCATCCCTGTTTCAGAAAGAAGGTCTAGAATGTACTTCCTTTGGGATATGAAGATCCCCTCCTTGGACCTAGCCACTTCCATTCCAAGGAAGTACTTCATCTGTCCAAGGTCTTTAACCTCAAACTCCTTTGCAAGACAATGCTTTAGAGATTCAATCTCATGAGCATCATCTCCAGTAATAATAATGTCATCCACATATACAATGAGGATGACTCTTTTTCCAAAAGGAGACACCTTGGTGAACATAGTGTGGTCGGCTTGACCCCGTATGAATCCAAGGTTCTTAACAACTTTGGTAAAACGACCAAACCAAGCTCTGGGGACCGCTTTAGTCCATAAAGAGCTTTGTGTAATCTACACACCTTGTTTTCGGCTCCCGGATAGTCAATTCCGGAGGCAACTTTAAGTATACTTCCTCTTTTAGGTCACCATTTAGGAAAGCATTTTTCACATCTAGTTGGTGTAAGGGCCAATCAAGATTCACAAAGAATAGATAGGAGCACCCCGATGGTGTTTAATTTTGCCACTTGGGGCAAAAGTCTCCTGATAATCTATGCCATGAGTCTGAGTGTAACCCCTAGCAACCAACCTAGCCTTATGCCTGTTAATGGTGCCATCAGAGTTGTATTTCAAAGTGAAAATCCATTTGCAACCCACTGTTTTCTTTCCCTTAGGAAGAGAAGTCAGTGTCCAGGTGTGATTATTGTTTAGAGCATTTAATTCCTCATTTACAGCTTGTTTCCACTCAGGAATCCCCAAGGCTTCATGGATGGATTGAGGAATTCTGTTTTTATCCAAGTTTTGTATGAAAACTTGATAGGAAGTGGAAATATTGTCTATTGCTAGGAGATTATATAGAGGATATTGGGTGCAAGCCCTTGTTCCTTTTCTCAAAGCAATAGGTCTATCATCATAATTGACCGTGCTAATAGATCTTTCAGGTGATTCTGAGGTAGTACCTTCCTCAGACTGATCCTGATAAGTGCCATGAGGTTCTAAAGAATCCTCATTCTCAGAATGAAGTGGATGTTCTTGATTCTCAAGTTCATTCCTGTTTCTTCTAGTATAGACCCTCTGAATAGGAGGCCTAAGGTTTAAAGATTCCATTTCTGGAAAGAGGTTAGAAGGACTTTGAGTATTATCAGGGGTAGTAACTTCCCCTTGATTTATACTTCCTTTATCCAGAGAGTGCAAAGTTTCAGGACTCATATCCCATCCTTGAGAGGATGAGACATAGTCTAGTGATTCCCCTTCTGGATGGTAGAAGGCTTTTCCTTCAAAGAAGGTTACATCCATAGAATTAAAGAATTTTCTAGTTTGAGGGCAATAACATTTGTAACCCCTCTGTCTTGGTGAATAGCCAAGAAAAATGCACTTGGATGCCTTTGGTTCAAGTTTGGTTCTCGTGGTGGTTGTGAACATATGCAATGCACCCAAACACCTTAGGAGGCGAGTTTGAATTAAGTGAGAGGAAGTAATACATTCTCGTTAGGAGATCGCCACGGGGGTTTTGAATTTCAAAACCCTAGATGGCATTCTCGTTAATTAGATATGTGGCGCTTAGGACGACCTTCACCCCAAAAATGTTTAGGCACTTTCATAGCAAACATAAGTGCCCTTGCAAAGTGTCAAGGAGGTGCCTCGTTTTTCCTTTCGCAACCCCATTTTGTTGGGGAGTATCAACACAAGATGTTAGGTGAATAATCCCTTTCTCTTTGAAGAATTTTCCCAGATGGTTCTCAAGATATTCAGACCCATTGTCTGATTTGAGGATTTTAATATCAGTTTCAAACTGAGTCTTAATCATGAGGAAAAAATTCATGAAGATTGCCCCTGCTTCTGCCTTCTCCTTCATCAAGAACACCCAGCACAATCTGGTGTGATCATCAATGAAGGTGATGAACTATCTTGCACCAGTGATATTCTTGGCCCTAGAGGGTCCCCAAATATCACTATGTATAAGATGGAAAGGCTTGGAGGAGCATAAGACTTGGTATGAAACACAAATTCCTACTTTGTTTAGCCATACAAAGAAATTTCACACCGAAAATCGACACATTTTTATTGATAAATAACGAGGCATAAGCCTTTTCGGATACACAAAATTGGGATGTCCCAACCTATAGTGCCATAACATAATAGGATCACTATTACAATCAACGAAATCAATGACTAAAGCGAGTTTTTGGTATCCAAAGAACCAAAGATCGTAGGTAGCATGTATAGGCCGGAGGAAACACTAGCATTGCCAATCATCTTCCCGTAGTCGTTCTCCCGTAAGATACACTTATTCTCATGAAACATGATCGATAAGTTTTGTCTCTTTACCGCTTGTTCACCGATAAGAGATTGCAAGACGATTTGGTACATACGAACTCCGATCAAGGATCGATCCTTGGAAAAATTGATAGATCCAATTCCTTGCACTTTGGAAGTGGATCCATCTGCAATTCTCACAAATCTTTCATGTTTACAGGGAATTAAGGAGTGAAACAACCCCTTATTCCCTGTCATATGTTCTGAGGCCCCTGAATCAACAATCCAGAGTTGTTTTTCAAGCTCAGATATAATGTAGGAATGAGCATGATTACCTGAGTGTGCCACAGAAGCAGTGGAGGTATTTGAATGGGTGACAGAACCAGGAGCAGGGTGTAGAAGCCTTTTCAGAACTTCCATCTGTTCCTGAGAGAAAACAGAAGGTTCCCTAGGTGTCTCTTCACCCAATTGAGTTGAAAAATTGCCTTGGTATTCCCTTCCAGTCCCAGTTCTTGGCTTCCAATCAGTAGGCTTTCCATGGAGTCTCCAGCAGGTCTCCTTGGAATGTCCAACCTTCTTGCAGTGATCACAGAAAAGCCTCTCTTTCTTGCCCTTTTGGTGTTGACTACCCTTTGATAGGAGAGCAGATGCAGAGCTTTCTGGTTGAGTAGGAATAGAGGAGGTTGAGTTCCCAGCATGACCTTCCTCCTGCTTTCTTCATGTTTGACCTCAGAAAAAACAGACTTGAGGCTAGGAAGAGGGGATTTGCCAAGAATTCTACCCCTTACATCATCCAAACACGGATTTAATCCCATTAGGAAAGAGAAGACCCTGTCATTTTCAGTGTTGCTCTTGTGGATCTTAGCATCAGCAGGGCACTTCCACTTGTGATCATTGAAAAGATCAAGTTGCTGCCAAATCTTGGTCAGTTGACTGTAGTATTGAGTGACATTTAAATCACCTTGTCTCAGGTCCTTCAGCTTGGGATTTGAGATCATAGATTTCGAGGTGTTGTCTTTCTTTGAGTAAAGATCATGGACACAGCCCAAATCTCAAGCGAGCAGTTGTTGTAAAACATAAAGTTTTCACTTTGATCCTTGGTCATGGATCCAATCGACCAGACATGATAACATTGTTTTCGACCTTCCATTGCCCGAGCCGTGGATCATTTGCCGGTGGTTCGGTGATTTCACCGGTCGGTATCCCTCTCTGCTTTTCCCAGCAATAAACATGAGAAGAGATCTAGACCAAAGGTGATAATTGTTCCCATCAAACTTATGGTTTGTGAGAAGATGAGAGTTATCATTGCTACCTCCCTGATTGAGAATAACTCCACTTGAAGATGGAGTAGAATCAGTGGAATCAGCAGTAGAAGCCATTTTTGTGGTTTTTGAAAAACTCAGAAAAATGGGATTGAGGAAGAAGATGAAGATATTAAGAACCTTGCTCTGCTACCATGTTAAAGATCAAGCGCTTACCAGTTCTCCTAAAAGCTATAGCTTTTAAGGAAGGCGCTACTATATTTCTTATATCACTTTAACACTCCCCCTCAAGTGTGGGCCTATAACAAGGCTAAGCCAACTAGGCAGCCGGAGCAAACTAGGCTCCAATAACAAAGAGGCCCAACACATGCATCACGTGCACAATATAAATGGGGGAAATAATAATGTTTATAGCCAGGTTCGAACTCGAGACCTCTGTCTCTGATACCATGTAGAAAAAGATAGGAGGAAAGAAGTATTTTATTGATAGTTTCCTTGTAGAGACAACAAGGAGAAGATTACAATAAATAGGCAAAACCCCCAACGGCTAGAATACACTTGTTCCAACGGCTATAAACAAGTGTATTCTGGGCCAAAAACAGAAAAACAATAGAAAGAGTCCTAATAACAATTTAGGACCCTTAAGACACTAAATAACAACATAAAGGATGGCTCTAAGGGCCCTAATAACACCTATATTTTAACATAATGTCCTTAAACTATAAGCTAGTAATACAGAATGCTCAGATTACTCCTAGACATTCACAGAAAATATAGCCTTTATAGTGCACATCAAAAGAGTTTACGCCCGGGGGTGCTGAAATGATATGCTGTTGGATAAAATAGCCAAGCAACATACTTTTGTTTCAAGAAAAATATGGCACCAAACCCAGGCCTAACGAATATTGGATGTGGTGTAGGCTTCTTGCAACCCTAAATCAAAACTATTCTTGGAGATGCTAAGGATACAAGTTTTTGGTTCGATTGTTGGCTCGGGGTGTACTATGGGATGCTCTTTCTGATCCTGCAAAAGGAAAACTAGGCTTAAACCAGGTTATTACTGTGGCTCGCTTCAGTGGCGAAGAGGGGTGAATTTGGCCTGAGGGCGAAGAATGCAGGAGATCAGAAACTTTATTGCTAACACTCCAGCATCTCTTCTTTCAAGGAGACACGCCTTTGACAAATTCATTTGGACCTTAAACCAGTCCAACGTTTTCTCTGGTGTGAAAAGTTCTATCAGATCGCAACAGAGAGCAAGCAAGACACCAAGTGGTGGAGACTAGTTTGGCACGATATGCCTTCATCACTTGGCTTGTTTGCAAGCATGGACTACCCACTTTGGACCGCCTTACTGACTGGGTAGTTACTCAGTCCAACATTTGTGCCCTCCACATGCACAAGGTTGAGTCCCATGATCACCTGTTTTTCTCCTACCCTTTTTTCAAATCCATCTAGCTACGTCTCCACAATTCCCTGGAGATTAAGCCGTGTTTTACCGATTAGGACACCGTATAATCATGGTTCTGTAGCCCTAGATTCCCTAACAGATTTCAGTTGGACATCTTAAGGTTGGTTGTGTCAGAGGCTATTTATATGATTTGGGAGCAGCGCAACAGAAGCAATTTTCAGCAAAAGCCGAACCGGGTTTTGCCATTACTGCATACGTCCGGAATACTACTAGGCTTCTGTTTCCAGGTGCAAAGGAATTGCCAAGTCCAAACTTAGCTAGAAAACTGCAGTAAACTTTTGTATACATCATGGGATTTTCAGAACCTAATTTTGTATCGCTTTTGGCTTCAGTTGCCTTCATTATTGGGGTCCTTATGTGTTAGAATTAATCATGACGTCATGCTGTCATCATGTCAGATTTATTCTAATATTCTTTCCTATATTTATTCTAAGATTCTTTCCTATGTCCTTTATTGACTTTGTTAACTAGTTAATGGGTTGATTAGTCTTGGATATATTCTCAACTAGCCGTTGGGATATTATCGACCAAGTTGCCAACGGCTAGTTTTTGTCCTGTTACTTTTTTCGATTGCTGTGTTGTAGTATATAAACAACACAGCCTCTCTTGTAATAATTTAAGCTTTACCTTAATGAAATAAACAGCTAGTTATTTCTATCTTCTTATTAAGATTCCGCTCTTACATGGTATCGGAGCCTTTGGTTCAAAAATTCAAATTTTCTGGGAAATTTTAAATCATCATGGCTGCTGAATCTACTGCTACTAGTAACACTACTTTGCAAACTACTCCTCTTTCGATCATCTTTCCACCAATAATGGTGATCTTCAAAACATCCACTTCGCTCTTAAACTCAATGGAAAGAATTACTTGAAGTGGTCCCGCTTGTTCGAACCTTTTTGAAAGGAAGGAGCAAGCTCGGTCATCTTAATGGGACAGACCGGCTCAAGAAGATCCTAAGTTTACGGTATGGGATGAGCAAGACTCCATGGTGATGTCTTGGCTATGGAACTCCATGATCCCTGAAATCAGTGATACATGTATGTTCATGGCCAATGCAAAGGAAATCTGGGATCATGTGAAGGAGACTTATTCTAAAGTCAATGATGCAGCCCAAATCTATGAGGTAAAACAAAGATTTCAAATACAAAGCAGGGTAATAGATCTATCACTGAATATTCTGGTCTGATGCAAGGCCTGTGGCAAGAATTAGACCACTACCAATGCATCAAGATGCACAACAGTGAGGATGCTAATATCCTGAAAAGGATATTTGAAAAGGATAGGATCTATGCCTTTTTGGCCGGTCTTAACATGGAATATGACTCTGTGAGAGTTCAGATTCTGGGAAAGGGAGATCTCCCTAGTTTAAATGCAACAATTGCTCTTATTAGAGCTGAGGAAAGTAGGAGAAGTGTCATGATTGATACACCTCCTGTTGAAAGTTCTGCTTTGATTATTCAAGGCAGCAAGAATACCAATGATAAGAACCCTACCTTTCAAAGGAATGGGAACACTTATCAAAAGAATAACAACAAAATTGGAGAAAAAGACTCTTTTCTGTTCTTTCTGTAAGAAGAGCAGGCACACCAGGGAAAATTGTTGGAAACTCCATGGGAAACCAGGGAGTGAAAACACCAACAGAAGGACTGCAAACACTGCTAGTGGCAGTGAAGAACAACAAAAGCACAGTGAGAATATCCAGAAGTCTGTGAATCAGAATCAAAACACTACTCTTGGACCTTCAGAAATTGAAAAACTGAGGAAGTTCATTGAGTCTCTTGAAGGCTCATCAACCTCCTTAGCTTTTTCAGGTATGACTGGCATTAATAAACAGTTTGAAGGTCTGATAGAGTGGGTTATTGACTCTGGTGCCACAGACCATATGGTCTTCTCTTGTAAAAATCTGACAAATTACACATTGTGTGACAAAAACAGAACCATTTCTCGTTGTTGATGGTTCTCCTATCCATGTCACTGGGATAGGAGACTATTTGTTATGTAATAAACTTATCTTAAAAGATGTTCTACATGTTCCTAAATTATCTACTAATCTGATATCTATCCAAAAATTAACCAAAGACTCAAACTGCTTGGTTGCCTTCTCCTCTAACCTTTGCTTGATACAGGATCTTGTAAAGAATGAGAGGATTGGGGTTGCTAAAGCTAGAGAGGGGCTGTATTTTTGGGAAGATCAGAAGAATGTTAGAGAAAAAGGCCAAGTTGCTAGTTTTTTGTCTAAGTCTAACACTGATAAACTATGGTTATATCATTATAGACTAGGTCATCCACCTTTTACAGTTATTAAACACATGTTTCCTACTTTGTTTAACAACTGTGATTTAGATAGGATGCATTGTAATGTTTGTGAAATGGCCAAACATAAAAGGGCCTCTTATCCTATTCAAACTGTCAGATGCTCTGAACCTTTTACTATTATTCATAGTGATATATGGGGTCCTTCTCCCAATTCTAATATTAATGGCTGTGTTTGGTTTGTTACTTTCATTGATGACTATTCCAGGGCTACATGGACATATCTTATGAAAAACAAATCTGATCTCTTGGAGATCTTTCCCAAATTTTACAATCATGTCCTCACTCAATTTGATACAAAAATCAAGAGGTTGAGGACTGATAATGCAAGGGAATACTTCAACAATCTGTTAAATCCTTTTCTGGATGAAAAGGGGATAGTACATGAATCCTCATGTACCTATACCCCTCAACAGAATGGATTAGCAGAGAGGAAAAACAGACACTTGATGGAAGTGTCCAGGGCAATCATGTTCCAAATGCTTTGGTCCCTAAGAACTATTGGGGAGAAGCTGTCTTGACAGCAACTCATTTGATTAACAGACTACCTACAAAGGTGTTGAATAACAAAACACCTATTGGATGTCCGAGGAATCGTATCCTACTATGTCTAAATCTGAAGGACTAGGACCAAAAACCTTTGGTTGTGTTGCATTTGTTCACATACATGCACATAACAGAGGAAAGTTGGATCCTAGGGCCCTAAGATGTGTGTTTATTGGATACTCCAATACCCAAAAAGGGTATAAGTGCTATCATCCTCCTACAAGAAAAGTTATCATCTCTAGGGATGTTACCTTTCATGAAGATGTATCTTATTTTACAAATAAAGGAGGGATTCCTACTGGTCAGAAAGAAGATTATCTTGACTTCTTTCAAGGGGACAGGGGAATCCCTACTCCCAGTACGGAACATGAATATGAACATACTAGCCCCACTATGAGTGATATTCCTATCGGAACTCCTTTTCCTACTACAGAACGGAGATGCTAACACAAAAGAGAAAACCCCCATTGTTTACGCTAGAAAAAAGAAGACACCAAAGCTGTCTAAAGTCAGCTCTCCTCATGGGATTGACAACCCTAATGAGGACTCTAGAAACACCAACAACCCTCAGAAAAGTTATGATTCTGAGGGTATTAGTGATGATACCAAGAGTATCAGTATTGCTTCAGATTCACACTCTGAATCTGAATCTGAAAACTATGAATCTGAAAGTTCTGAGGACACATTTGATGATCTTCCTATAGCACTAAGAAAAAGGAAGAGGGAATGCACTAAACATCCCATTAGAACCTTCCTATCTTATAAGAAGTGCTCTCAGAATCACAAAAGGTTCATAATGAATCTGCATAAACATGATACTCCAAAGAGTGTGAAAGAAGCAATATCTGATGGAAAATGGTCTAAAGCCATGCAGGAAGAACTGCAGGCTTTGGAAAAGAACAAAACTTGGGATCTTGTTCATTTACCTAAGGGTGAAAAGACTGTTGGTTGTAAATGGGTGTTTACCACCAAGTATAAGTCCGATGGGACTATAGAAAGACATAAGGCCAGACTTGTGGCCAAAGGGTACACCCAAACTCATGGGGTGGACTACTTTGAAACATTTGCCCCTGTTGCTAAAATGAATACAGTCAGGATCCTTATCTCCCTGGCTGTAAATCTGGTGTGGAATATGCAACAATATGATGTCAAGAATGCCTTTCTACAAGGCAACTTGAATGAAATTATTTACATGGTTGTTCCCCTAGGCTTTGAAAATTCAGATGGGAAAGTGTGTAGACTGAATAAAGCTCTTTATGGGTTAAAACAGTCTCCTAGGGCATGGTTTGGCAGATTTGCTAAATTTATGTTTGACCAAGGTTATAAGCCAAGTCAGGGTGAGCACACCATGTTTGTAAAACATGGAAAAGGTGGGAAGAGATCTATACTGTTAGTGTATGTGGATGACATCATTGTCACAGGGGATGATCAAGAAACCAATCAAAATCTACAAGAAGGAATGGCAAGGGAATTTGACATCAAAAACCTGGGAAGACTCAAGTATTTCCTGGGGATTGAATTTGCCTACTCTACTCAAGGTATCTTCATATCTCAACAGAAGTACATCCTAGATCTCCTTACAGAAACTGGGAAACTTGGATGCAAGCCTGCTTCAACTCCTATTGAGTACAATCATGTCTTGAGTGACTCTCCTGAAGATGAAGATGTTGACAAGTATTCCTATCAAAGGTTAGTGGGCAAGCTCATATATCTGGCACACACTAGACCAGATATTGCTTTTGCTGTCAATGTGGTCAGTAGATTCATGCAAAACCCTAAGGTGTGTCATCAAAGAGCAGCTGACAGAATACTTGAATACCGAAGGGATGTCCTAGCAAGGGGATTCTTTACACAAAGGGGGATAAGTTGGATATAAAGGGTTATACCGATTCGATTATCTTTGGAGCTATTGAAGACAGGAGATCAACTTCGTGTCACCGCATATTCTAGGAGGAAATCTTGTGGTTTGGAGAAGCAAAAAACAAACCGTGGTTGCAAGATCAAGTGCGAGGGCTTGAATTCGGATCCATGGCTATTGGGATATGTGAATTATTGTGGCTGAAAATTATTCTCAATGATTTAAAAATAACATGGCAGTCACCTATGATTCTGAGAAGTGACAACAAATCTACTATAGAAATTGCTCATAATCCTGTGCAAATGATAGAACTAAACACATTGAAGTTGATAGGCACTTTATCAAAGAGAAACTGGAAAGTGGGCTGATTACTACAAAATTTGTGACCTCTAAAGATCAAGTGGCAGATTTGTTCACTAAAGGGCTACCTGGAAAGATGTTTCATGAAGATGTTAGCAAGCTGGGAATGTTTGATATACATCTACCAGCTTGAGGGGGAGTGTTAGAATTAATCATGACGTCATGCTGTCATCATGTCAGATTTATTCTAATATTCTTTCCTATATTTATTCTAAGATTCTTTCCTATGTCCTTTATTGACTTTGTTAACTAGTTAATGGGTTGATTAGTCTTGGATATATTCTCAACTAGCCGTTGGGATATTATCGACCAAGTTGCCAACGGCTAGTTTTTGTCCTGTTACTTTTTTTGATTGCTGTGTTGTAGTATATAAACAACACAGCCTCTCTTGTAATAATTTAAGCTTTACCTTAATGAAATAAACAGCTAGTTATTTCTATCTTCTTATTAAGATTCCGCTCTTACATTATGCCTTTTTTATTTTTTTTTCCTGAGTTCGTGGAACTATCTGCGCCTTGTAAATCTGTTGCTCTATATATATAAAATCAGCTCTTGTTTACAAAAGAAAAATGCAAAGTCTACCAAGTCATGAGAATCGTCTAAAAAGCAACCAAAAAAAAAAAAAAAACCCTCAATATTGACAGGAAAAAGAAAGAGTTAGAGATTTTGGTGGTTTATCAATGCTCATAATCAATAGAAAATCCTAAATCGCGACCAATGACAATGGTCACGGGGAACAAAATCAGCATTGGATCAAAATTATCCTGCTTCAAAAGTAAACGCATATGCGTTTAAAAAGCCATTTAATTCCAGCTATCATACCCATAATAGCTGATGAACATGGAGAGACTGTCACTAAGAAGGAGCTAGACCTTCTAACCCACTTAAAACATAGTATTAGTAGTAATTAAGCAAATTGATGATACTTGTACTGTGCTCTAAATAAGTAGGTTAGGTAATGATAAAACCATACAGATTTTAGGATGATACAAGAACCTAGAAGGCTAGAACCTAAGAGTACTATCCAGATCTCTCCTATATAGTCTACAAGGATTAATTGGCGAAGGAAAAAAAAAAAAAAAATGTAGCACCAAAGAAACAAAAAGGCGTGACATAAAATCGAAAGACTTTTCAGCAATTGACAAATTTGAAAATGAACGGAAAACAATCATCCACCTACCGGCTCTTGCCTAGTGATCCAAGGGCACGGCTTTGAAGCGGCTGTCTTATCCTCTTGGGTGGGCTTCCCAGATCACAAGGGATAAGCTTAGCATAAATAGGCCTCATAATACTATCGATCCACAAGTATAATACAACAGCCAGACTAAGACGCATAGACCATACAACAGCAGTAGCAATGGTGGAATAAACATCTGCAGAGACTGTGTTTGCGTTAATCACATCCACATGCACAATCTGTTGATGTAATTTCCGCCACACATCATTCCAGCAGTCAATAGGCATACGATCGACCGCATGGCGTCTGAAAACAATATTATTCCTTGTATCACGTCCAGGTTGGCCTAATTTCTCATCTTTGTAGTAAGGCAAAATCACTGTAAGCAATCCCAAAAAGAAACAGTAAGCATATCAAATTCTTTAAAGAAACACAGAAGGAACACAAGAAACAGGAATAGCCCTTAAAATATGTAATCTGCTAATATTGGTCAGTTCAAAGTATATTTGCTTTTGCTCCATCCAAAGAAATTACAAAAAGTGAAGTGGTTCATATTCTACCATTTAAATGGAGATCTAAATCTCTACTGAGCTCGATGTAAAATAAACGAAGTTGCAGTAACAGACTGTAGTGGATCTAACGATGTCATAGTACTTATTCTCGAGGAGCTTATATCACCACTATCCTTATACATGTAAAACAATTTAAAAATATAATTGAACTAAAATGAAGAAGAAAGGCAATTCCAGACATAAGCTTAACTCACCAATATCCTTATACATATAAATAAAATTCAAAAATCAAAATGAATTAAAATGAAGAAGAAAGGCAATACAGAATATCCTTCCAGACATAAAAGATGGATGATGGATAACCAATATTTCCAAAACCTTTTAGGTGATTCAAGTATTCCACATATTTATGACAAATGCTTAACATAGCAAGTCAGGTGTTTATGCTTATCCTAGAGAATAACACCGAAACCAAAAATAAGCTTAAATTTGACAATTCATATCTATAGCCTTCTGTTTTATCAATAAAATTATCTGATTTACAAGAACAGAAAGAAAAAAACAAGAGAAAAACAAATAAATATATATATATATATATCCATTATCCAATCATGCAACAAAGCAACTGATGCACTCTCTTCAGGAATTTCTGGCTGAAAGAGCATACTGAATTAATCCAGTTTTCAATATCTCTCACATTGACAAAGGAGAACCATTATATACAACAGAGTGTCTTTTTTGCTTAGAAAATCAGCGTTGCCTTATGTCAATTGCTAAAGTCGCAACATGTTCAACCAAGGTGTCCCTCAACTGAAAGAAGTAAAGAATATCCACTTCAGACTACCAGTACAAAGGGCCTGGGAACTTGCTGCTATTTACCACACTAAATATCAAATTGTTAACTCTGTGTTCACGAGGAACATTCAAAGTGTGTGCTCCTACAAATTTGCAAACTAGGAAACAAAAATGGGCAGTGGTTGAAGCAGGTATCCAACTATCCATTCACACTGAGATATGAACAAAAGACTTTAAACACGATACCACATGTGATACAGGCTATTCGATGGCAGAACAAACCAAATACTTTCTGTCTTGAAAACAAGGATATGGTCAACCACAAATGATTCAAGGCAAAACTACAGATTATGCAGCAAATCGATAACCGCTACAAGATTTTCTAATAACCGACTCAAGGTGTCCCCGGTTTCGTATTTTCCTGTAATGACTCCTGATAACAAGACTAAACAGCCAATAGGGGTTGACTCAGCTAATAAGGTTTGTACCCTTTCCCTAAGGGAAGTTTAGCTTGTCATCCGGGTACCAGCAAGCCCCATTGGTAAGTGATGTGTAAGTAACCTTATAAACCTCTTTTTGATCTGGTTGCCAGGATTAGTGATGCAGGGTCAGTTTAGTAATGAGCCTCGTAGGCTTGGTAAATAGGTGACACGTAATGATTAGTAGTTCAACCACTAAGGTGCACGTGTCTGGTTGAGATATCCTTATCTGTTTTGTTGTTTTGACTTTTAGTAATAGTTGCCAAGTATAAGTTGCTCATTTAGGGACTGATGCAAGGAGTTTACCATCATTACAATATCTTCTGAGTGCCTTATTTGCTCTAAGTTGTCTTCCAAATATAGTGGGACTTCAACGCCAAATTGCCTTGAACTGAGATAATCTATCCTGTCCCTAACTATTAGGAGTTTGAACATACACACATGCACACAAGCAGGACAGAGCTGTAGAAATTGTTTGGTGTAATGTAACCAAAAAGCAGCTACCAGTTGAAATGTATATACGTAGGCTAAATAGGTCACTAGTTTCAAAAGATTCAGTTTTAGTACTCACCGAATTTCTAAATTCACAAAAAAAAAAATGATTATGAAGATCATTGGACAACAAATTTAGTTCAAAACTCTAAATCAGCAGCCAGTCTGTATGCTCAAAAGGAGCCGTCAATGACCAATTGCTCTCTTTTTGTTTTTGGTTTTCAAATTAACAGCTATAATTACAGATTATAACTAAAATTTATGAAGCTACACATAGTCACGACTGAAAAATAAGCAAATTGCAAACTAAGTATACCAATTACCAAAGGTACACTCCAGTCAAATAGGAACAAAAAAATTATGCTGATTCGAACCTGCAACCGTCTGACCATAGTTTGAGTACTCCATAAACTGAACATTCTTCGAATCCAAAAGCTTCTGAAATTCACTATAGTCTATTTTGTGTGAATTTTCTGGATCCAACTCCGTTCCCTTGAGCTTTCCCTTTAATGTAAGCAATGCTTTGCTCCAGTCAGATGCCATCACAAGCTGCCTCTCCAGCTGAATATTCGCCTTTCTATCGAGCTCCTCCAATTCGCTTATCCTCTCTTTCTCTGCCTTTTTCAACTTCTGGTATCCGTTAATTCAATCCACAACAATATGAGCAACAAAACATCACAATGTTACTTCCTTGGAAAATTCAAAAAAGAAAAATACTTCCAGATCAAAAAAAACTACCATTTAACTTCCATTAATTTACCGAGGCATTCTACAGCCCCATTTTCTAGAAACCGGTTTTAATCACCAATATAAAGCTTGTAACTTTTATTTTTCTCCATATATGTTCAAAAACAGGCTGAATTAACAATTGAATCACCTCAAAAAGCTGCTGTGATAATACAGCATCCGAATCATTGGAACTGGAACTTTGAATTGATGATTCTTTAGAGGCCTTAGGTATGAAACGCTTGGTGCCGATGCAAACACATTTGAAGCGCGAATTCGAAACGAAGACAACATTTTTCGCAGGAAATGAAAGGCTGGACTTATGAGATGTTGGGAAAAACCAGAGGGGTTTTGGAGAATGGGTTTTGGAAGGTATTGTTATCATCTTTTGCTTACGGTGGATTGACATTCACCTTTTTGTTCATTTATATGCACTTCGACTTGGTTAAAAATGTCAAAAGAACGTATTACAAATGTTTCTTTAAACGAAAATTAATTTTGTTACCGGGAGTTTTATTAAATAATGTGTAATGAATGGTTTTTTTTTTTTTGGTAGCTCGGTGTGCGGAAATTCCTTTAATGACAATTTTTGGAAACGAATTTGGGCTATGTCTTTGCCACCAAAAAATTAATATTTCTTATGGAAGCTTTTTAGGCATGTTTTACCTACCTCAGAGGCCCTGCATAAGCGTTTTGGCTTTGACAATCTCCTGTGTTCGGCCTGTGGTGATAGCTCGGAGACCATCGATCACCTTTTCATCTCTTGTCCGTTTGCCCAAACGGTTTGGAAACTTGCGGGTATTTCTTGGATGGATTTTTCGAGGCCGAATGCCTCGATCAGTCATTGGTGGGATAATTTATCAGTCGTGCACCCAAGTGGGGTGTTAAATGATCGAATGGTTTTGTCTTGTTTCATTTTGTGGTTTATTTGGAAAGCTCATTGTAACAGATTTTTCAAGTCTAGATGTTGGTCCCCAGATGAGACTGCTAAATTTGCTAGTCAGGCATGGTTAGACTATGAGCAGGCAAATTATGATGAGAGGGTAAGTGCTAATTTGATTTCCTCCTCTCCTGTCTTGCAGCGATCAGACCCGGCGCCGGATGCTGTTAGGGCCTACGTCGATGCAGCCAGCTGGAAGCCTGATTCCTGCTTGGCTGGCTTTGGAGCGGCTCCTTTTCGGGAAGATGATACGGTTTTGGAAGCTTGGGCGTCCCCTAGAACGGTCGCTAGTTCTGTCTTTGCGGCAGAGGCTCAAGCTTTGCGTTGGTGTCTGAGTAGATGCCTTGCCATGGGTTTATCAAAGCTAGTTTGTTATTCAGATAATCTTTCCTTAGCTTTATGTTGTGAACTTGACCACCCACCCCCCCCCCCCCACCCCAATGGACTCTTTGACTGTAATTGACGATATTAAACTTTTAGCTTCCCGGTTTGACTCATGCCGGTTTTTGTTTTGTGTTCATTTGGTGTTATACCAATTATTTTATAACACGTTATAAACACGAGATTTTATCCTACTGATAATTAGTTTCAACGTACTATGCTGATAAATATTTCATACAGCTGCATGTGATAGACTATAAAATGACAAAAATAACCCGAAATATTTCATATACTTGTTGTGGCATTAATGTTTTAGCCATGTATATACCAGCATCCTTACATTTGGACTCACAAGTGGCTGGATTTGTCGATGATCGTCATGGCACAGAGAGATGAGTGATTTATGATATCGATTTCTTTCATTTGTTTGATGAGAAAAGAGCACCGAACAAAAAAAATTCGAAAGGCGAGTGGGGGCATCAATAGTGTTTTTACATTTTTTACCTATAAAAACATGTCGATTTTCGGATCTCAATAGGGGCCATGCACCCCCCTTTCTTAACTGGGTCCGTCCCTGGCTTAAACGTTATATTTTTTTAAATATGCATCAGCAATCATGAAATTTTTCATTTCTTTTTTTTGAATACACAAGTTTGATTATTTATCTTATTGTAATAATGGTTTGGTGCTCTAGCAATCATTTACAACAAATTGCATATTTCTCTAAAGTATGAATGACATTCTTATATATCGTTTTTCGTAATTGAATCTCGTTGATAGAAATGAATAACACTTAGGAAGAAGTAAATAGAAAAGATATTCTCTCTTTGTCCCCACATTTATCTTTGATAAATGTTACAATTGTTTGTGATGACTTGAAAGACGCATGTTATTGAATACTTTTGTTGAATGTACTTTCGTTGCTTGTACATGAATCAAAACAATCCTGTGTTTTTTTAAATATTAAGAGAAGATTTATAAATATTTACTTGGTTGCAAATCGTTATTTTTCAATCGTACAAGCAACGTTCACATGTCAGAGATAACGTCTATATTATCTAGTGCAGCAACAAAAATATTTCAAATACACTTGAAGATCTACAACGGTCAAATTGTCAGCTCAACAGACTTGAAGATTCAGACTTGAGGAATCAATTTAATCAGAATTGAATCAATATATTTCCTACGTATAAATACAGAACTTAAACCTTTTGAAGGGATGACAAATTTTCGGAAGAACTGATCACAACTTTGAAAAGCTACCCAATAAGAAATAAAGGAGAATATACTAAGATATCATTTAGCTTAAAAACTATATCCAGAGAGGTTCAAAAAGTTGCTAACTCTTAAGCAACAAAGCCAAATATAGCTGCAACTCTTAAATCAAGTTGAGGACATACCGAAGCTACATCAACAAATCTAGAAAAGTCTCAAACTCTTTGAATCAACCGTGTTTATCCACCATCTACTCGGATCATTCAACAAGGAGCTAACGTGTAAAGTTGTGCAAGCAGTGAAGGACAATAGGTTCAATGAAGCATTTATAGGGTGTTAAGGCCTGAGGCAGTTGAAGCGGTGAAATCAGTCAGAGGAGTTGTGTTTGTGGTGGAGCTGTTGAAGAAGCAATCCTACCTTCCAAGTTACAATAGATTAGGTGTTGAAATAGTGTCCTAAACCCAATCGGGTTGGACCGGATCCGACCGGGTCGGATCATTTCTACTATTTCTTTATGTTTATACATATGTTAAATGGCTTTTATGTTGTCATATGTATGTTCTTCTAAAGAACCAATTATGAATTGTTATATGATAACGTCCTTAGTATTAAACTGTGATAGAGAAACCATGATAGGCGATTATGGTTGATGAGATCTCTAATCACTTTAATAAGTTTGATACTTAAATGTCTCTAGGCTGATGTACTATTAAACAGGGCATTGATAGTATGAACGGGCTAGCACGTATTAGATGTCTTATGTCTTTAAGGGCGGGGATAGATCTCGTCTATCAAAGTGTTGAGACACTTGGACCGTACGTGGACGTGTATTAGAGAATGCGTACGTTAGGCGACCCACTTACACGGATAAGTGTCACACTATGTGACAGTTGTGTAATTATCCTTTTGACCGGAGTCTTCATGGCATCACGGTGTGGATTGTCATGCTTTGACACTATTGAGGTTTCCCCTAGCCACGGGGCGATCATGCGGTAGTGATTGGGTATGATACTGAAGCATGCGGAGTATACATGATTGGTCGTCCGGGAATCGCGTATCCTATGATTAGGATCGAATATCCGAAATGGCCTTCTTATAAGGAATGTCTTACTCTCGTGAATCTTTGCAAAGTGGGAGTAAATGTGTTACTTCGAGAGAGTTTGATATCCAGTTATAAGATACGGTCGTTGATGTTTTGACACTCGACTAACGACCGTATGGATATTATTACGGCGATAGGATTGTAAGTTACACGGTAATCTGTTTCACATGAAAGGTAGTAGTCATTGCATTTGACTCTTCCGATGATTGGGGGTCACGGTGTGTTGCTAGACGCTATCCCGTGATCGTTAGGCATGAAGGGCATTTTCGTAATTTGCACTTTGTGTCTACGGCCAACATATTCGGAAGCCTATCGGGTCACACACATAAGAACATCTAGCCGGATTAAAATGTGGTTATAGTTGATAACCAAATAAGAAAAGTTTATCTCGTACTATAAAGGTTATAGTGGTAAATTAATATGGTGGTATTTATTTATTATGAATAAATTAAATACAAGATATTAATAATATTTTATTAATTAAAGAATATTCCGGATGCCAATTTATTGGCATATGGGGCGCATATATCATTGTGTATAAGATACACTTGGATTGTGCAATTTAATTAATAAGATTACCATATATTAATATAAGATATTAATATATAAATATATATGGTTACATGCGTGTGCTGTACATGTATATAAGATATACATGTGCACATTTGTGATAGCTAGATATTTATATATAGATTTATGTGTTTGTAATATATATAAGTGATATATATACACATGTGTAAATTGATTTATGGTAATAAAATAAAGATAGTCAATATTAGATATTGACAATATCTTGGAAATATTCAATATAAGATATTGACAATATCCTAGATTTATTTGATATGAGATATTATAATAAATGAGATAAATCAATCAATTATATTTTCCTTATTTTATTGGGAAAATGTTTTCTTCTCCTCCACACCTAGATGGGGCGCCCCTCTACTATAAATAAGAGGTGAGTGTCAAGCTCTTTTGTACATCACAATTCCAAGAACTAATAGTTCTTGTGTAAAATAGAGAGCATCCTATAGAGAGTTGGAGAGAGGGGAAAAAGGCCGGTCTAGCAACCGGAGTTTTCCAATAGCAATCCATGATGGGATTCCGGCGGGCTGTTCGTGTGGACTAGCGGTAGAGGCCGAACACTTGGGCGGCTCTATGCAGAACTACTCTCCTTAGACGGTCAAAGCGTCGATCTTTTAGATCAACCAAGGTAACCACCGTCTATTACTTATTTGTTTATTGCTTAAACGAAGTCGATCTTGGGTCGATAGGAAATAAAATTTTAAATTCCGCTGCGTTCCCGCGTAGATTTCCTAACAGTGGTATCAGAGAGAGCTTCGAGCTTAAGCAATAAGCATGTTATTTTGCGTAGTTAATTTTATCGTTTAAATCACGTAATTAAAAGATGAAAGATTTTTGATTTACAAAAGGGATACACGAAAAAAAAAAAAAAAGATAGGGTGGTGCTCGGCCGACTGGCGGCGGCTGGGCGGCGGCGGCGGGGCAACCTGCTGCCGGCAGTCGGTTGACCGGTCAATGCTGGCGGATCTCCAAATTTTTGTTTTGTGTATTTTGTGATTCAATATGGTTCATAGTTGTGATTAATAATTCTCCTTTTGTTTAGTTGTGTCATGTGGCTAACCAATGGTTCAAATAGTTTGGGCGTTGGGATGCCACATGGCATTAAAATAATAATGGCATTTCCAAACTTTGTTTGGAATAGGCCTAGCCCTTTCCAAATATTTGATTTGGGAAAAGGCCTAGCCTAGGCCAAAGCCACTTCCAAAATTTTGATTTTGGAAAGTGGCGAAGCCTAAACCAAAATTATTTGGCCTTTCCAAATATTTGATTTGGAATAGGCCAGGCCCTTTTTCAAATATTTGATTTGTAAAAAGCTGCAGGCTAGCCACTTCCAAAATTTTGATTTTGGAAAGTGACGAGCCTAAGCCAAATTTGGTTTAGAAAACCAAATGCGTATCCCTTTTGATTACGAATCAAAAGGAAAGAAACAAAAGAGAAATAATTTTAATTTTGATTTATTTTGGAATAGTTCTAATTAATTAAAATTAAAATTAAAATCGTTTATTAATCGTTAATTTTATTTCGATTAAAATCATTTAATTAATTAAATGTTAATTAGTTAATTGATTGGATAAAATTATTTAATAGATTAAATGTTAATTGATTAATTAAGACGCAAGTAGTTAAATTTTAATTTTATCTTTTTCATAAGATTTTATTGTATGGATTAGATATAGTAGATATAATATGATTATATGGACCCCGATTGATCATGGACTCGACCGATAGGATAGATGTGAATGATTTAATTTTTCTGTTGGTTTAAAAATTGTCCTAGGCCGTTATGAAGAACGTGACCTAGTTTATTTTCTGCATTTATCCCATTCCCGTTGACTCCCCCCGTGTGCGGCGGGTGTATTTATTTTATTAGATAGAATTAAATGTAACAAGAATGGAGCAGAAGATGAAGACCAAAGAAAGACGAAAATAAAGATCCCATTGGAGAATGGAGCATTAAAGATCCTATTGGCGGTTGCAGCTATCCTTAGATTGTGACCCGCGGTTTCGTCGGTTGTATTCGAAACCGCACATAGGAAAAGTCCATGATCATACCGGTTACTTTACGCATTTATTTATTTTGTGCTTGTATTTATTTTATATGATACGATAGATGCATGACTAGGCACGATCTAGATAAATGTGTAGGATGTATGTCTATAGAGATAGATATATTTGATGAGACCGTAATTAAAATTAATTAAGTGAATTAATTTACGTAAATACTTCCACAACAAAAATCAAGTCGAAAATTGTCTCCCAATATTATATCGACGGTGAAGAGCCTTTGTTCGGATCCAACGATCGGCCCTCGTCGGGAGTTGACCTACCACGGGTATATCGTCGTTATTGAGATATGATCGTATGAGATCTCGCGAATATTGGGTTATGACTTGACTAGAGTATTGCGGTGATTGGCCTCGTCGGGACCGTCTTATTCTAGAGGCAAGGGGTTGACTACCACATAAAGATGTGAATTGTCAAAGAGTTGACTAGTCAACCACCAAGAGTCACATAGAAATGTGATTGGTAAGAGTTACATACCTTTCGAATTATTCCGGTTGATCGGCCCTCGTCGGGAATCGGGGTAACCGGAGTGGGATCTTGGCCACTAAAGAATTTTGAAAGATTCTTGAAAGTCAATTGGGAGTAGTTGACTAGTGGGAGCAAAATCATAAATCAAAAGACCATTTTTGATTTTGCGTGTATAAACAACAACACTCTTTTATTTTCATTTTTATGTTGTAGTTTTAGCAAACTTTATATTTATGTTTTATTCTCGATTAGTAAAACCAAATTATGATTTGTTAATTTTGAGAAACGTTCTCAAATATGGTTAAGTAATTTTAATCCTTTTAAAATAAGCAATGACATGAGCCATCCCGTTATAGTAGTTAGAGACAAGGAGATTACATAATTGATGCGGTGCTCGAGACTTTAATTATTAATGAAAGCGGAAGCTCATGATATGATTAAATCATTTGAAATAAGTTTCAACGAATTAGTCATATATTGGATACGATCCAAGATGATCATTCGATCATACGATGACAATTAATTCAAACGTTGGATAAGAATGACCACATCTAATTTTGGAAAGGTTGTTTTCAAAATTGTAAGATTTAAGTATCGACTTAATTCTATCATTGCTTAAAGGTTAATTAAATAGTCAATGTTTTGAATACGATTCAAAAGGTTAAATAAACTATTTAATAAACTTTAGATTTTCTTTATAAAAGGAAATTGAAGACATAGCTCTTGTGATCTTTCTTAAGTCTTATGAAGACTACACTAAGAAACATTTACAAGTGCTTGAAGGATTAAAATGGAAAGTTAGGGCATGTGCTTAAATAGAGAACTTATTGAAGTTTCTATTCTAGGCAAGTGAGTTGAGATAAATCTGTCTAAGTTCAAAGTCAACTCTAAGATATATGATATCTTACGAGTGTGATTAAATTAGAAAGGTTAATACAGATATGGAAGGTGAAGCAAACGTTGTAACACTTACAACATTCTGGATCTAGTAAACTGATAAGGGAACTAAATAAATGTTATTATGTTCCGGTTCTTATGAAGAACATACTTTCAGTTATTTGTTAGGATTTAGTAGACATATTCAATTGTAAAGAATAAATGTTATTCCGATAAAGTTGGAAGGTCACCGAATCTAACATACTAGATTGATGTCACTATATAGTTGATATATGTGATGGATCTCAACTAAATATTTGTATGGTTATTATCCTTGATTTGTGGTTGTTCTAGACATAGTCTCTCTCGGAAGGAAAGCGTGTAATTAAACGTCATTCGATGATGTTGAACCATATGATTATGAATCACGTGGGTAATACGTATCTTATCTAAAGATGACTAAAATACCCTTTTATGAAAAGGGTATAAAAAATCTAGAAAATTGCTAAAGCCTAAACATACCGATGTTTGTTGGCTTATGACAATTAATGCCACAAATAATTGTTTGTTAATCTCTATGACTATTTTTAGAAATAGTCAAGTGTACTCATGAAGTGCATAATTCGGAAAGCCCGAAAAGTTCGAGCCAGTACGAATATGAGATTGATGAGCTACTTAGGAATTAATCTTCAATTGGATTGAAGTAATTAATACTGAAGGGTGTTTCAGAAGTCGTCTGAAAGGAATAAGATTCTCCCTTGAAGGATACCATCTTTGAGATACGCAATTAGATTGTGTTCCCAAAATGGAAACAACACTTTATATGATAAAGGTGTGACGCATGCCATGCGAAGTATCCCTTACCCGTTTCGGGATAGTGCCCCTATACTTAACCTAGTTCCAAAGATAAAGGTTGAATAAATTCCATATTAGATATGGAAGAGGATAATGTCAAATCTGTCTTAACCGATGATTTGAAGTTGTCGTAGGCAGAGTCCGAAAGTCTTGGAGCCTAGTACGACATATGCAACTTTGTGGAATGTCTTAGCTAGTATGCTGGATATTATTTACTTGTCCGCGGAGCAAAATGTTTGTCTCCAAACATGCGTCTTCTTGGAGGAAGTGTTTCTTCCAAAAGAAACAGTGGGAGTAGATTTAGATCTCAAATGTAGTTTGAGAACCACAAAGATATATTCAACCATAGGAACGTGAGCAGACGCCGCATAGCGATGAGGTGTAGATCACTGCTCAGTGCACACAAAAGTTTTGTAAGTCTGTAGATAATCTCAAGCCTGAAAGGGCTGCAGGTACGTTCATCTTGAAGAATGAATATCTCACGACTTATGAAGGAATGTTTGAAAGGCAAGATTGAGAGATATGGCCAGGAGCCATGATATCTGGATTAGATTCCATCAGTGACAACCAGGTTGTGAACCTAGTCTGTCTCACCTAGAGGGAATGTCCCTGTAAGGCTGAGCCCAGTTCTATTCAGATGATGCTTGTTAGAACTTGATATCATGGCTATATGATAGTGTTGAAGACGTTGGGCGGAAAGCTCGATGTTCATAGACGATGACATGATATGTGAGCCCACGAGATCCATTTATGGACTCAAACAAGTTTCTCTAGATGAATTCTTTGTTTGGTAATCAAAGTAGTTTGATTTAGTCAAAAGAAGGATATGCCCAATGTGCAAGATGGATAGTGGGAGTGTGTTACGATTTTTGAGTAAGGTATTGGATATCTCTCTCATTAATCATCTCCCCATGTCACAGTCAATTAATGTTTGGTAGATCAAGGTCTTTACGAGAGCACTTGGATTGGCAGTTCTTATTTCAGAAATAAGAATCTATAGTGATAGATTTAACTGCTATTAGATTATTGTTTACCTATATAGATGTGATGCTAAAAGAAGTTTAGCATAGATCGCAAGATCTATCTGTGTTAGGACGTTGGTCCTAAAGATGAGGTGAAAGATGATGCTTATGGAAGGTTTCCTTCGCTACTGTGATAGGAACCATCATAAAAGTAATGCTGGATGTTCATAGTCCATGAATAGTCATGAGCAAGTATGAAAGTGAATCTGGTGAATGTCGAGAATAACCTTAAACAAGTTAAGGAAGAATTCCTAGTTTATTGAAACTTGGAAATAAATAAACGTAGATATACAGACGTGTATCCTGAGTCTTATGAAGGCGAGTGGGAGCTACGATCTGGGTTTGCAATCACTTTGATTAAGTGATACAGTGAGTGGAAATGTTCTAGCCTATGGGTCACTTGTAAACTCTACAACTTAGCCAAAACACAGTAGTGCCTTAGAGGCGCAGCGGGAGCAGTACATGGATCTTGAAGGTTCATTCCTGAACCTTGCACGGTTATTCCACCTTTTCTATATAGTTGATTTAGTAGGTGGATTCATTGCTTGAAGCAAGGACCAGGGTCTCGTCAGAGATTCGTGTGTGTGTTGAGGCGGTTCCTTTGACTTGGTCATTTGGAACGTGATATGAAGATAGTCTGAGTCCCCACGGATAGCGATCCGTTTATGGCTAGGGCTAGTTGCGAGTATTGCATAAGATTCTTGTGTTTCAACTTGGTCTTGTGTGTGCGAGTGATTGGTTTTAGGCCAAGTGGGAGATTGTTGAAATAGTGTCCTAAACCCAATCGGGTTGGACCGGATCCGACCGGGTCGGATCATTTCTACTATTTCTTTATGTTTATACGTATGTTAAATGGCTTTTATGTTGTCATATGTATGTTCTTCTAAAGAACCAATTATGAATTGTTATATGTTAACGTCCTTAGTATTAAACTGTGATAGAGAAACCATGATAGGCGATTGTGGTTGATGAGATCTCTAATCACTTTAATAAGTTTGATACTTAAATGTCTCTAGGCTGATGTACTATTAAACAGGGCATCGATAGTATGAACAGGCTAGAACGTATTAGATGTCTTCTGTCTTTAAGGGCAGGGATAGATCTCGTCTACCAAAGTGTTGAGACACTTGGACTGTACGTGGACGGGTATTAGAGAATGTGTACGTTAGACTGACCCACTTACACGGATAAGTGTCACACTATGTGGCGGTTGTGTAATTATCCTTAAGACCGGAGTCTTCATGGCATCACGGTGTGGATTGTCATGCTTTGACACTATTGAGGTTTCCCCTAGCCACGGGGCGATCATGCGGTAGTGATTGGGTATGATATTGAAGCATGCGGAGTATACATGATTAGTCGTCTGGGAATCGCGTATCCTATGATTAGGATTGAATATCCGAAATGACCTTCTTATAAGGAATGTGATGTGATCCATGATGATATTCCGGACCCGTTAGCTCCTATGAAGACCGTTGACCCGCTTGTGATTCGAGATGGGCCGATGACGAGGCTCCAAAAGAAGAAAGTTAGAGAGGCCTTGAATACTTTGGCCTTAGAAGCCCATTTAGAGCAAGAACCACACGGGAAGGCCGAAGATCAGCCCACTAAGTGCACCATTTATGCTATTGGACTTGACGAAGGCATTATTGGGCCTAGATGCGAGTATGACCCATCATAAAAGTTGTCTATATCTTTAGTATATTGAGTCGAGTGTTTGTTTTTTTAGAAAATAAAGGCCATTTGGGCTTATTAGGGTCAAGTTATGTCCACTAGAAAATAAAGTGGCGAAAATTACAATGTAATTTATCCCACATTGGTTAGCTACATTAGTTTCATGAATATTGTAGCCTATATAAGCGCACCTGTGCGTTATTCTTTTACGTACGAGTTTAATTTTGAGTGAAAATTTGATTAAGTCTATTGACTTGTTTATCACTTGCGAGTGAGGATCTCTTCGTTGTAGAGTTCCCACCCCTGTAGAACTTATCGCCTCGAAGCAAGTGTTGTGGCGTTCTTGCCAACGTTCTTAGATTGGATTATCTAAGATCGTTGTTTCGAGCTCTCCATTGATTCCTTTAGAAGGTCCTAGGGCAAATCCCGTTCTTGAATCATATCATTTGGTATCAAAACCTTCGGTTGACTAAAGGTAATCAAATATCCATTTTCGTCTTGATTTGTTTTTTTTTCTCGTTCTTGCATATTCTTCGTGCATAAAAAAAATTTCCAGCCTCGTTGTTATTTGTCTTTCTGCGTATTGTTAATCATCTTTGATATACAACCAAAAAAACAAAAAAAAAATCTCGTTCTTCCTGTGTCGTCCATAATTGCCAAAAAAAAAAAAAGCATTCCATCGGTCATATCTTGATCTTTCTTGACTATTATTTTTTGATCTTTCTGGCATAATTGTTGCTAAGGTTTTCTTGTTTACAATTGCCGTATAAGACAACGAGAAAACAAGTTGACCTAATTTCTTAGTGCTGAATTGTTTTGTTTTGTTTTATTTAATAAAGTTCAGCCCCCAGTAAAAAAAAATATAAATAAAAAAAAAAGACTCATAAATTACGAAGGAATCACACCCTAGTGTGATATTTTTCACACCCGTGAAAATTCTGCAGTCAAAAAAAAAAAAAAAAAATAATCCCTTTTGTGGACGACTGTTTCACACCCTGGTGTGAAAATTTTTCACACCCGTGAAATTTTGCTGTCAACCAATCTCCTTACTTTTTCCTTTTTCCTCCTTTCTTGCTTGTAGTTCTTGCATCTTTTACCTCGTTACACATTTTTCAACACACTTCCCTACCTTTTTACCCAATCCCTAAACCTACCTCTTAGTTGTCTAGTCTAGATTGTTGGTTGCGATTGTTACACTTTGCTCGATTCTCTGATTTGTTTGAAAAAGGGGTTACTTTACAACTTAGAGAGAGTGTGAGTGCAAATACGAGAGTGGTGAGGTTCGAGTGACCAAACAGGCCTTGGTAGCATTTAACATTGGTAAACTTGATGACGAGGTTCTTTGCGATGTAGTACCGATGCATGTTAGTCATATCTTACTTGGGAGACCGTGGCAATTTGATAGACGGGTGACGTATGATGGTTATTTAAATAGGTACACGCTGCTCCATAAAGGGAAGAAGATTACACTCCTTTCGTTATCACCCGAGGAGGCTCACAACGACCAGCTCCAACTCTCAAAATCTCGTGAGGAAAATGCAAAAAAAGAGGGAGCTAAGTCGAAAACTGAAAAAGCCAAAATTGTGACGGGAGAGAAAAAGAAAGAGGGTGTGCGAACTCGAGATGAGGGTAAAATAAAAGTTGAAAATGAAATGGTAAGGGAGGGCGACATAGTACCATTCGAGGGAGGAACTAAAGTAGAAAAGTCAAAGGTAAGGGAGGGTGCCATTACTAGTGAGGGAGAAAAAAAGATGGTGAAGAAAAAGGGAGAAAGAGTGTTAGGAACTTTCTACGCTAAGGTCAGTGAGGTTATTAATGCCATTGAAGATGGCACTACACCCCTCCTCTTTCTCTATAAAGAGGCCGACCCCTCCCCTCCCCACCCCTCCCCCTGTTTTATGCTTATTTCGACGTAACAGATTCTCTTCCTAGTGTTGTGGTGTCTTTATTGCAGGACTTTGCTTGATGTTTTTCCCGAGGAGGAGCCAAGCGGGTTGCCACCATTACGCGGCGTGGAGCATCAAATTGACTTTATTCCGGGCTTCACATTGCCAAACCGACCACCTATCGTGCAAATCCGGAGGAGACTAAGGAGATTCGAGAGGCAAGTAGAAGAATTGATTGCAAAGGGGAAGGTGCAAGAATCCATGAGTCCATGCGCGGTGCCGGTAATTGTGGTTCCGAAGAAAGATGGCGGATGGAGGATGTGCGTGGATTGCAGGGCCATCAACCAAATTACTATACGGTATCGTTATCCTATTCCACGCTTAGATGATATGATAGATGAATTATGTGGTGCTAAAATCTTTTCTAAAATTGATCTTAAAAGCGGCTATCATCAAGTGAGGATGCGAGAGGGTGATGAATGGAAAACTGCATTTAAAACTAAATTTGGTTTATATGAGTGGCTTGTTATGCCTTTTGGTCTCACCAATGCACCTAGCACTTTTATGCGTTTGATGAATGAGGTTCTTAGGGACTTTATTAATAAATTTGTGGTTGTCTACTTTGATGATATCTTAATTTACAGCCATGATTTAGAGTCACACCTTAGTCACTTACGCGTCGTTTGTTTTGGAGACACTTAGAGATGCTAAGTTATATGCCAACCTCAAAAAGTGTACCTTTTGCATGGATAGAGTCGTGTTTCTTGGTTTTGTTGTGAGTGCACAGGGTGTGGAGGTTGATAAAGAGAAGGTCAAAGCTGTGGCGGAATGGCCCGAACCAACAAATGCGGCGGAAGTTCGTAGTTTCCACGGCCTTGCGAGCTTTTATAGGCGTTTTGTGAGGGATTTCAGCAGCATAGCCGCACCCCTCAACGAGTTGGTGAAGAAGAATGCCCCTTTCCATTGGGGACCAAAGCAAAGGGAGTCCTTTGAAACTCTTAAGGCTCGTTTAATTTCTGCACCCATACTTGCTTTACCTAATTTTGATAAAACTTTTGAGCTTGAATGTGATGCTTCGGGTGTGGGAATTGGTGGTGTGTTAATTCAAGAGGGTAAACCCATTGCATATTTTAGTGAGAAATTGAAAGGTGCCCAATTGAATTATGCTACGTATGATAAGGAACTTTATGCCTTAATTAGATCGCTTCAAACTTGGCAGCATTACTTGAGACCTAGGGAATTTGTTATTCACACTGATCATGAGTCCCTAAAGTACTTAAAAGGCCAAGGTAAATTGAGTAAGAGGCATGTTCGTTGGTTAGAGTTCATAGAATCTTTTCCTTATGTTATCTAATATAAAAAGGGTAAGGAGAACGTTGTAGCTGATGCGTTATCTCGTCGGTATACTTTAATCACTACTATGCAATGTAGACTCCTTGGATTTGAATTTATTAAGGAATTGTATGCTATGGATGTTGATTTTGCTGAACCTTATGCGGCTACTGAACACTCAGGTCAAGGGAAATATTATAGGCACGAGGGATTCTTATTTCGTGAGGCTATTTTGTGTATTCCTCGTTGTTCTATGCGCGAATTGCTTGTTCGTGAAGCACATGGTGGGGGTCTTATGGGTCATTTTGGGATCACGAAAACTTTGGACATGCTTAAATCACATTTTTATTGGCCTAAAATGAAAATTGATGTTTCTCGTGTATGTGATGCTTGTCTTGTGTGCAAATCTGCTAAGTCCAAGTCTGCCCCCCATGGTTTGTATACACCGTTGCCTATCCCTACATCCCCTTGGACTGATTTATCTATGGATTTTGTGTTGGGATTACCTCGTTCTAGGAATGGAAATGATTCTGTGTTCGTCGTAGTTGATCGTTTTTCTAAAATGGCACACTTCCTACCTTGTAATAAAACGAATGATGCTTCTCATATTCTTTGATCCGTTCTTTAAAGAAATTGTTCGTTTACATGGAGTGCCTAGAACTATTGTGAGTGACCGTGATGTTAAGTTTATTAGCCACTTTTGGCGTGTGTTGTGGATGCGTTTGGGAACTAAACTTTTGTACTCTACTGCGTATCACCCCCAAACTGACGGTCAAACTGAAGTGGTTAATCGAGTTTTGGGTCAATTGTTGCGTTGTGTTATTGACAAGAATTTGAAAATTTGGGAAACTTGCTTGCCTTTTGTAGAGTTTGCTTATAACCGTTGTAAACATTCTGCTACTCGCTATACTCCTTTCGAGTTGGTGTACGGGTTCAACCCGGATACGCCTTTTTCTTTGGTTCCTTTGCCTGCAGGTGCTCAATCTAGCTTGGATGGAGAGCAAAAGGCCGAGTTGGTGAAAGAATTGCATGCTAAGGCCAGGCAACATGTGGAGAAGGCGACAGAGAGATATGTGAAGCAAGCAAACAAGGGCCGTAAAGAAGTCATTTTCCGACCAGAGATTGGGTATGGCCGCATTTCCGCAAAGATCGGTTTCCAAAGCAACGCAAGTCCAAGTTACATCCGCGAGGTGATGGTCCATTTGAAGTTTTGGAGCGGGTCAACAATAACGCTTACAAAATTGATATTCCTGACGACTGGGCGTGTCACCTACCGTCAATGTTGCTGATTTGATGCCCTTCGACAACCCCTTTGATCTGAGGACAGATCCTTCCCAACTGGGAGGGAATGATGTGATCCATGATGATATTCCGGACCCGTTAGCTCCTATGAAGACCGTTGACCCGCTTGTGATTCGAGATGGGCCGATGACGAGGCTCCAAAAGAAGAAAGTTAGAGAGGCCTTGAATACTTTGGCCTTAGAAGCCCATTTAGAGCAAGAACCACACGAGAAAGCCGAAGATCAGCCCACTAAGTGCACCATTTATGCTATTGGACTTGACGAAGGCATTATTGGGCCTAGATGCGAGTATGACCCATCATAAAAGTTGTCTATATGCTAGTATATTGAGTCAAGTGTTTGTTTTTTAGAAAATAAAGGCCATTTGGGCTTATTAGGGTCAAGTTATGTCCACTAGAAAATAAAGTGGCGAAAATTACAATGTAATTTATCCCACATTGGTTAGCTACATTAGTTTCATGAATATTGTAGCCTATATAAGGCACCTAGGTTATTCTTTTACGGACGAGTTTAATTTTGAGTGAAAATTTGATTAAGTCTATTGACTTGTTTATCACTTGCGAGTGAGGATCTCTTCGTTGTAGAGTTCCACCCCTTAGAGAACTTATCAGCGCCTTGAGCAAGCGTTGTGGCGTTCTTGCCAACGTTCTTAGATTGGATTATCTAAGATCGTTGTTTCGAGCTCTCCATTGATTCCTTTAGAAGGTCCTAGGGCAAATCCCGTTCTTGAATCATATCAGAATGTCTAGCTCTCGTGAATCTTTGCAAAGTGGGAGTAAATGTGTTACTTCGAGAGAGTTTGATATCCGGATTACAAGATACGGTCGTTGATGTTTTGACACTCGATTAACGACCGTATGGATATTATTACAGCGATAGGATTGTAAGTTACACGGTAACTGTTTCACATGAAAAGTAGTAGTCATTGCATTTGACTATTCCGATGATTGGGGGTCACGGTGTGTTGCTAGACGCTATCCCGTGATCGTTAGGCATGAAGGGCATTTTCGTAATTTGCACTTTGTGTCTACGGCCAACATATTCGGAAGCCTATCGGGTCACACACATAAGAACATCTAGCCGGATTAAAATGTGGTTATAGTTGATAACCAAATAAGAAAAGTTTATCTCGTACTATAAAGGTTATAGTGGTAAATTAATATGGTGGTATTTATTTATTATGAATAAATTAAATACAAGATATTAATAATATTTTATTAATTAAAGAATATTCCGGATGCCAATTTATTGGCATATGGGGCGCATATATCAGTGTGTATAAGATACACTTGGATTGTGCAATTTAATTAATAAGATTACCATATATTAATATAAGATATTAATATATAAATATATATGGTTACATGCGTGTGTTGTGCATGTATATAAGATATACATGTGCACAATTGTGATAGCTATATATTTATATATAGATTTATGTGTTTGTAATATATATATAAGTGATATATATACACATGTGTAAATTGATTTATGGTAATAAAATAAAGATAGTCAATATTAGATATTGACAATATCTTGGAAATATTCAATATAAGATATTGACAATATCCTAGATTTATTTGATACGAGATATTATAATAAATGAGATAAATCAATCAATTATATTTTCCTTATTTTATTGGGAAAATGTTTTCTTCTCCTCCACACCTAGATGGGGCGCCCCTCCTACTATAAATAAGAAGTGAGTGTCAAGCTCTTTTGTACATCACAATTCCAAGAACTAATAGTTCTTGTGTAAAATAGAGAGCATCCTATGAGAGTTGGAGAGAGGGGAAAAGGCCGGTCTAGCAACCGGAGTTTTCCAATAGCAATCCATGATGGGATTCCGGCGGGCTCGTTCGTGTGGACTAGCGGTAGAGGCCGAACACTTGGGCGGCTCTATGCAGAACTACTCTCCTTAGACGGTCAAAGCATCGATCTCTTAGATCAACCAAGGTAACCACCGTCTACTAACTCGTTTGTTTATTGCTTAAACGAAGTCGATCCTGGTTAAAAGGGAATAAAATTTTAAATTCCGCTGCGTTCCCGCGTAGATTTCCTAACAAGACTGACCCACTTACACGGATAAGTGTCACACTATGTGGCGGTTGTGTAATTATCCTTAAGACCGGAGTCTTCATGGCATCACGGTGTGGATTGTCATGCTTTGATACTATTGAGGTTTCCCCTAGCCACGGGGCGATCATGCGGTAGTGATTGGGTATGATACTGAAGCATGTACATGATTGGTCGTCCGGGAATCGCGTATCCTATGATTGGGATCGAATATCCGAAATGGCCTTCTTATAAGGAATGTCTTACTCTCGTGAATCTTTGCAAAGTGGGAGTAAATGAGTTACTTCGAGAGAGCATGATATCCAGATTATAAGATACGGTCGTTGATGTTTTGACACTCGACTAACGACCGTATGGATATTATTACAAAGCAATAGGATTGTAAGTTATACGGTAAGCTCGTTTCACATGAAAGGTAGTAGTCATTTCATTTGACTCTTCCGATGATTGGGGGTCACGGTGTGTTGCTAGACGCTATCCCGTGATCGTTAAGCATAAAGGGCATTTTCGTAATTTGCACTTTGTGTCTACGGCCAACATATTCGGAAGCCTATCAGGTCACACACATAAGAACATCTAGCCGGATTAAAATGTGGTTATAGATGATAACCAAATAAGGAAAGTTTATCTCGAGACTATAAGGGTTATAGTGGTAAATTAATATGGTGGTATTTATTTATTGTGAATAAATTAAATACAAGATATTAATAACATTATATTAATTGAAGAATATTCCAGATGCCAATTTATTGGCTAAGGTGGCGCAATTTGTGTGTGTATAAGATACACTTGGATTGTGCAATTTAATTAATGGTATTACCATATATTAATATTAGATATTAATATATATACATGTATTTGTGTACATGAGTGTACCATGCATATATGTGATATGCATGTGCACTTGTGTAATAACTATATTTGTATATAGATTTATTTGTGTATTATATATGTGATATATACACACGTGTAAATTGATTTATGGTAATATAATAAATATAGTCAATATTAGATTTTGACAATATCTTGGAAATATTCAATATGAGATATTGACAATATCCTAGATTTATTTAATATAAGATATTGTAATAAATGAGATAAATCAATCAATTATATTTTCCTTATTTTATTGGAAAAATGTTTTCTTCTCCTCCACACTCTATTGGGGCGCCACCTTCTACTATAAATAAGAGGTGGGTGTCAAGCTCTTTTGTACATCACAATTGCAAGAGCTCATAGTCCTTGTGTAAAATAGAGAGCAATTTTTGGAGAGTTGGAGAGAGAGGGAAAAGGGCCGGTCTAGCAACGTAGTTTTCCAATAGCAATCCATGATGGGATTCCGGCGGGCTGTTCGTGTGGACTAGCGGTAGAGGTCGAACACTTGGGCGGCTCTATGCAGAACTACTCTCCTTAGACGGTCAAAGCGTCGATCTTATAGATCAACCAAGGTAACCATGTCTACTACTTGTTTGTTTATTGCTTAAACGAAGTCGATTTTGGGTCGATAGGAAATAAATTTTTGAATTCCGCTGCGTTCACGCGTAGATTTCCTAACAGTGGTATCAGAGAGAGCTTAGAGCTTAAGCAATAAGCATGTTAATTTGCGTAGTTAATTTTATTGTTTAAATCGCGTAATTAAAAGATGAAAGATTTTTTACTTGCAAAATTGATACATTAAAGAAAAAAGAAAAAAAAAACGAGATAGGGTGGTGCTCGGCCGACTGGCGGCGGCACCATCACCGGCGGCGGCTGGGCGGCGGCGGCGGCGCAGGGCAGCCTACCGCCGGCAGTCGGTTGACCGATCTTTGGCCGACGGATCTCCAGATTTTGGTTTTGTGTATTTTGTGATTCAATATGGTTCATAGTTGTGATTATTAATTTCGCTTTGTTTAGTTGTGTCATGTGGCTAACCAATGGTTCAAATAGTTTGGGCGTTAGGATGCCACATAGGCATTAAAATAATAATGGTCTTTCCAAACTTTGTTTGGAATAGGCTAGGCCCTTTCCAAAAATTTGATTTGGGAAAAGACCTGGCTGGCCACTTCAAAATTTTGATTTTGGAAAGTGGCCGAAGCCTAAACCAAAATTATTTAGCCTTTCCAAATATTTGATTTGGAATAGGCAGCTTTCTTTCCAAATATTTGATTTGTAAAAAGCGCTAGCTTTAGCGCACTTCCAAAATTTTGATTTTGGAAAGTGGCCAGGCCTAAGCCAAATTTGGTTTAGGAAACCAAAGACATCCCTTTTGATTACGAATCAAAAGGAAAGAAACTAAAGAGACATAATTTTAATTTTGATTTATTTTTGGAATAGTTCTAATTTATTAAAATTAAAATTAAAATCGTTTAAAATTAATCGTTAATTTTATTTCGATTAAAATCATTTAATTAATTAAATGTTAATTAGTTAATTGATTCGATAAAATTATTTAATAGATTAAATGTTAATTGATTAATTAAGACGCAAGTAGTTAAATTTTAATTTTATCTCTTTCATAAGATTGTATTGTATGGATTAGATATAGTAGATATAATATGATTATATGGACCCCGATTGATCATGGACTCGACCGATATGATAGATGTGAATGATTTAATTTTTATGTTGGTTTAAAAATTGTCCTAGGCCGTTATGAAAAACGTGACCTAGTTTATTTTCTGCATTTATCCCATTCCCGTTAGCTCCCTCCCGTGTGCGACGGGTGTATTTATTTTATTCCATAGAATTAAATGTAACAAGAATGGAGCAGAAGATGGAGACCAAAGAAAGACGAAAATAAAGATCCCATTGGAGAATGGAGCATTAAAGATCCTATTGGCGGTTGCGGTATCCTTAGATTGTGACCCGCGGTTTCGTCGGTTGTATTCGAAACCGCACCTTTAGGAAAAGTCCATGATCATACCGGTTACTTTACGCATTTATTTATTTTGTGCTTGTATTTATTTTATATGATACGATAGATGCATGACTAGGCACGATCTAGATAAATGTGTAGGATGTATGTTTATAGAGATAGACATATTTTTGATGAGACCATAATTAAAATTAATTAAGTGAATTAATTTACATAAATACTTCCACCTCGAGAATCAAGTTGAAATTGCCTCCCCATATTATAATGACGGTGAAGAGCCCTTGTTCGGATCCAACTCATCACCAAAGCGGGGGTTGACCTACCTCGGGTATATCGTTATTATCGAGATATGATCGTATGAGATCTCACGAATATTGGGGTTATGACTTGACTAAGGATTCTCTCGGCCACCAGCCAAAGCGGGGTCGTTTGGATTTTAGAGGCAAGGGTTTGACTATTTCATAAGATGAAAATTTGTCAAAGAGTTGACTAGTCAAACAATAAGAGTCGTATAGGATACGATTGACAAAGGGATGTTGTCTACCTATTATGCTATTTTCGGCCCACCAGCCAAAGCGGGGGTCGGGGTAGTTTAGTGGGATCTTGTCCACTAAAGAAATTAATAATTCTTGAAAGTCAATTGGAAGTAGTTGACTAGTGGGAGCAAAATCATAAATCAAAAGACCATTTTTGATTTTGCGTGTATAAACAACAACACTCATTTATTTTCATTTTTATGTTGTAGTTTTAGCAGACTTTATATTTATGTTTAATTCTCGATTAGTAAAACCAAATTATGACTGTTAATTTTGAGAAACGTTCTCAAATATGGTTAAGTAATTTTAATCCTTTTAAAATAAGCAATGGCATGAGCAATCCCGTTATAGTAGTTAGAGACAAGGAGATTACATAATTGATGCGGTGCTCCGAGACTTTAATTATTAATGAAAGCGGAAGCTCATGATATGATTAAATCATTTGAAATAAGTTTCAATGAATTAGTCATAAATTGGATACGATCCAAGATGATCATTCAGTCATACGATGACAATTAATTCAAACGTTGGATAAGAATGACCACGTCGAATTTTGGAAAGGTTGTTTTCAAAATTGTAATATTTAAGTATCGACTTAATTCTATCATTGCTTAAAGGTTAATTAAATAGTCAATGTTTTGAATACGATTCAAAAGGATGAATAAACTATTTAATAAACTTTAGATTTTCTTTATGAAAGGAAATTGAAAACATAGCTCTTGTGATCTTTCTTAAGTCTTATGAAGACTACAATAAGAAACATTTCTCAAGTGCTTAAAGGATTAAAAGAGAAAGTTAGGGCATGTGCTTAAATAGAGAACTTATTGAAGTTTCTATTCTAGGCAAGTAGGTTGAGATAAATCTATCTAAGTTCAAGTCAACTCTTAGATATATGATATCTTGCGAGTGTGACTAAATTAGAAAGATTAAATGCAAATATGGAAGGTGGAGCAAACGTTGTGACACTTACCATATTCTGGATCTAGTAAACTGATAAGGGAACTAAATAAATGTTATTATGTTCCGGTTCTTATGAAGAACGTACTTTCAGTTATCCGTCAGGATTTAAGAGACATATTCAATTGTAAAGAATAAATGTTATTCCGATAAAGTTGGAAGGTCACTGAATCTAACATACTAGATTGATGTCACTATATAGTTGATATATGTGATAAGATCTCAACTAAATATCTGTGTGGTTGTTATCCTTAATATTTGTGGTTGTTCTAGACATAGTCTCTCTGGAAGGGAAGCGTGTAATTAAACGTCATTCTGATGATGTTGAACCATATGATTATGAATCATGTGGGTTATACGTATCTTATCCAAAGTGGACTAAAATATCCTTTTATGAAAAGGTTATAAAATCTAGAAAGTTGTCCAAAGCCTAAACATACCGATGTTTGTTGGCTTATGACAATTAATGCTACAAATAATTGTTTGTTAATATCTATGACTATTTTTAGAAATAGTTGAATGTACTTATTGAAGTACGACAATTCGGAAAGCCCGAAAAGTTCGAGCTAGTACGAATATGAGATTGACGAGCTACTTAGGAATTAATCTTCAATTGGATTGAAGTAATTAATACCTGAAGGGTGTTTCAGAAGTCGTCTGAAAAGGAATAAGATTCTCCCTTGAAGGATACCATCTTTGGGATACGCAATTAGAAATGGAAATAACACTTTATATGATAAAGGTGTGACGCAAGCCATGCGATGTATCCCTTACCCATTTCGGGATAGTGCCCTTATACTTAACCGAGTTCCAAAGAATAAAGGTTGAATAAATTCCATATTAGATATGGAAGAGGATAATGTCGAATCTATCTTAACCGATGATTTGAAGTTATCATAGGCAAAGTCAGAAAGGCTTGGAGCCTAGTACGACATATGCAACTTTGTGGAATATCTTAGCAAGTACGCTAGATATTATTTACTTGTCCGTGGAGCAAAATGTTTGTCTCCAAACATGCTGTCTTCTAGAGGAAGTGTTTCTTCCAAAAGAAATAGTGGGAGTAGATTTAGATCTCAAAGGTAGTTTGAGAACCACAGGGAGTTATTCAACCATAGGAACGTGAGCGGACGCCACATAGCGATGAGGTGTAGATCACTTTGCTCGGTGCACACAAAAGTTCTCAAAATGCGTGGATAACCTCAAGCCTGAAAAGGTTGTTGGTATGTTCATCTTGAAGAATGAATATCTCACGACTTATGAAAGAATGTTTGAAAGGCAAGATGGAGAGATATGGCTAGGAGCCATAATATCTGAATTAGATTCCATCAGTGACAACCAGGTTGTGAACCTAGTCTGTCTTACCTAAGGGGAGTGTCCCTGAAAGGCTGACACGGATAGTAATATGATTACCATAAGGCTATAGTGACGGCTAAAGGGTATGAGGTGTAAACCTTGTAATTACCTTTATCTTTGCCGCACCGAGCCCGATTTATTCGAGATGATACTTGTTATAACTTCGTATCATGGCTATATGATAGTGTTGATGACATTGAGCAGAAAGCTCAATGTTGATAGACGATAACATGATATGTAAGCCCACGAGGTCCATTTATGGACTTAAACAAGTTTCTCTAGACATTTCTTTGTTTGATAATCAAAAGAGTTTGATTTAGTCAAAAGAAGGATATGCCTATGTGCAAGTTGGATAGTGAGAGTGTGTTACGATTTTTGAGTAAGGTATTAAATATCTCTCTCGAGAATTATCACCCCATGTCACAGTCAATTAATGTTTGGTAGTTCAAGGTCTTTACGAAAGCACTTGGATTAGCAATTCTTATTTTAGAAATGAGAATCTATAGTGATAGATTTAACTGCTGTTAGATTATTGTTTACCTATATAGATGTGATGCTAAAAGAAGTTTAGCATAGATCGCAAGATCTATCTGTGTTAGGACGTTGGTCCTAAAGATGAGGTGAAAGATGATGATGATTATGGAAGGTTTCCTTCGCTACTGTGATAGGAACCATCTTTTAGGTAATGCCGGATGTTCATAGTCCATGAATAGTCATGAGCAGGAATGAAAGTAAATCTGGTGAATGTTGAGAATATCCTTAAACAAGTTAAGGATGGTTTCCTAGTTTATTGAAACTTCGAATTAAATAAACGTAGATATACAGACGTATATCCTGAGTCTTATGAAGGCGAGTGGGAGCTACAGTCTGGGTTTGTAGTCACTTTGATTAAGTGATACAGTGAGCTGGAAATGTTCTAGCCTATGGGTCGCTGTAAATTCTACAACTTAGGCCAAAACACAGTAGTGCCTTAGAGGCGCGGCGGGAGCAGTACATGGATCTAGAAGGTTCATTCTTGAACCTTGTGTGGTTCTTCCACCTTTTCTATATAGCTGATATAGTAAGTGGATTAATTGCTTGAAGCAAGGACCAGGGTCTCGTCGGAGATTCGTGTGTGTGTTGAGGCGGTTCTTTTGACTTGGTCATTTGGAGCATGGTATGAAGATAGTCTGAGTCCCCACGGATAGCGATCCGTTTAAGGCTAGGGCTGTTTGCGAGTATTGCATGAGATTCTTGTGTTTCAACTTGGTCTTGTGTGTGCGAGTGATTGGTTTTAGGCCAAGTGGGAGATTGTTGGAATAGTGTCCTAAACCCAATCGGGTTGGACCGGATCCGACCGGGTCGGATCATTTCTACTATTTCTTTGTGTTTATACATATATAAAATGACTTTTCTGTTGTCATATATATATGTTCTTTTAAAGAACCAATTATGAATTGTTATATGATAACGTCCTTAGTATTAAACTGTGATAGAGAAACCATGATAGGCGATTATGGTTGATGAGATCTCTAATCACTTTAATAAGTTTGATACTTAAATGTCTCTAGGCTGATGTACTATTAAATAGGGCATTGATAGTATGAACAAGCTAGCACGTATTAGATGTCTTCTGTCTTTAGGGCAGGGATAGATCTCGTCTATCGAAGTGTAGAGACACTTGGACTGTACGTGGACGTGTATTAGAGAATGCGTACGTTAGGCGACCCACTTACACGGATAAGTGTCACACTATGTGGCGGTTGTGTAATTATCCTTAAGACCGGAGTCTTCGTGGCATCACGGTGTGGATTGTCATGCTTTGACACTATTGAGGTTTCCACAGCCACGGGGCGATCATGCGGTAGTGATTGGGTATGATGCGAAGCGTGCGGAGTATACATGATTGGTCGTCCGGGAATCGCGTATCCTATGATTGGGATCGAATATCCGAAATGGCCTTCTTATAAGGAATGTCTTTCTCTCGTGAATCTTTGCAAAGTGGGAGTAAATGAGTTACTTCGAGAGAGCATGATATCCAGATTATAAGATACGGTCGTTGATGTTTTGACACTCGACTAACGACCGTATGGATATTATTACAGCGATAGGATTGTAAGTTACACGATCGCTGTTTCACATGAAAGGTAGTAGTCATTGCATTTGACTCTTCCGATGATTGGGGGTCACGGTGTGTTGCTAGACGCTATCCCGTGATCGTTAGGCATGAAGGGCATTTTTGTAATTTGCACTTTGTGTCTACGGCCAACATATTCGGAAGCCTATCGGGTCACACACATAAGAACATCTAGCCGGATTAAAATGTGGTTATAGATGATAACCAAATAAGGAAAATTTATCTCGAGACTATAAGGGTTATATTGGTAAATTAATATGGTGGTATTTATTTATTGTGAATAAATTAAATACAAGATATTAATAATATTATATTAATTGAAGAATATTCCGGATGCCAATTTATTGGCTAAGGTGGCGCAATTTGTGTGTGCATAAGATACACTTGGATTGTGTAATTTAATTAATGATATTACCATATATTAATATTAGATATTAATATATATACATGTATTTGTGTACATGCGTGTACCATGCATATATGTGATATGCATGTGCACTTGTGTAATAACTATATTTGTATATAGATTTATTTGTGTATTATATATGTGATATATACACATGTGTAAATTGATTTATGGTAATATAATAAATATAGTCAATATTAGATTTTGACAATATCTTGAAAATATTCAATATGAGATATTGACAATATCCTAGATTTATTTAATATAAGATATTGTAATAAATGAGATAAATCAATCAATTATATTTTCCTTATTTTATTGGGAAAATGTTTTCTTCTCCTCCACACTCTATTGGGGCGCCACCTTCTACTATAAATAAGAGGTGGGTGTCAAGCTCTTTTGTACATCACAATTGCAAGAGCTCATAGTCCTTGTGTAAAATAGAGAGCAATTTTTGGAGAGTTGGAGATAGAGGGAAAAGGGCCGGTCTAGCAACCGGAGTTTTCCAATAGCAATCCATGATGGGATTCCGGCGGGCTGTTCGTGTGGACTAGCGGTAGAGGCCGAACACTTGGGTGGCTATATGCAGAACTACTCTCTTTAGACGGTCAAAGCGTCGATCTTATAGATCAACCAAGGTAACCACCGTCTACTACTCGTTTGTTTATTGCTTAAACGAAGTCGATCTTGGGTCGATAGGAAATAAATTTTTGAATTCCGCCGCGTTCCCTCGTAGATTTCCTAACAGAGTAGTCGTGCGCCCAAGCCATCCACGTGTCCGGCCTCTATCAATCCACACGAGCACCTTGCCGGAATCTTTCTTGGATAGCTACTAGAAAATTCAGTTGCTAGACTAGTCTTTTCTTGCTCTAAGTACCCTCTTTAAGAATCTCTCTATTTTTCACAAGAATTATGAACCATTGGAATTGTGATGTACAAAAAAGCTCGTCACTTATTTCTTATATAGGGTGACCCGCGCCCCCACTGTGTCCCATTCCCAATGGGAAAAGTTTCTTGTGTGGAGTAAAGAAAAAGAAAACATTTTACTAGTAAATAAGGAAAATAGATATTCTAGATTTATCTTATTTAATTTAATATCTCATATTAAATAAATCCAATATATTGTCAATATCCAATATTGACTATCTTTATTATATTACCATAAATCAATTTATTCATGTATATATATCACTTATGTATAGATTGCACATATAAATCTAGGGGGATGAGGGAGAATGACACAAACAAAGTAGAAGGACAGCATTTGAAACTTTTGCATAACGGATAAAACTATTTTTATTTTTATTTTTTTACATCAGGCGCCTATTTTTAGAAAAAAATAACCAATACACTTTCTCTCTCATCCATTTTTTTTAAACATCCATATCTCTTAATCTACAACTTCAAATTTAAAATTTCTTTCACCAAATTTTTTATTTTCTCATGCTCTTTATTTTGATACCACATTCAACATATTTCGACGTGATTTCAAAAAATCCGCTGTCGAAATTCACTATTGTTCGAAATTCACTGACGAAATTCATTGCTTTTTGGGATTCACTGGGCATATTGAGTGAATTTCGATTATGAATCTCACGAAAAACAATGTAATGATATCGAACCAAGTCTCAAAACGAAGAACATGGAAAAATAAAAAATTCAGTAAAATTTTCATCGCATTTGAAGATCTAGATCAAAAGATATGATTGTTTGAAAATGGAGTAGCAAAGAGAAAAATAAATGAAAAACTGGAGCAAGTACGCATACAAGCGACAGTAGCAGCGCATTTTTTATTTTTTATTTTTTGTTTTGTCCTTTAGAGTATAAAAATTATAAAAGTTGCTTTCTCTATAAAAAAAAAAATTAGATTATCCTATTACTTAAAAATATTTCAAAAGGTGTCCTTATTCCTAATTCTCTTATAAATCTATAATAACATAATACTATAATTGATTAATTAATTTGCAAAATCCATGTGTATCTTATACACATATGATGCGCCCCATATAGCCACTAATTGGCTTCCGGAATATTCTTTAATTAATCAACATAATTAATATTTTGTATTTAATTTATTCATAATAAATATATACCACCATATTAATTTATCACTATAACACTTTATAGTCGAGATAAAACTTTCTTTATTTGGTTATCACTGTAACCGCATTTTAATCCACTAGATGTTCTTATGTGTGTGTGACCCGATAGGCTTCCGAATATGTTGACCGTAGGCATAAAGTGCATTTACTAAAATACCCTTCATACCTAACGATCACGAAATACCCTTCAAAGCATGACAATCCACACCGTGATGCCATGAAGACTCTGGTATTATGATAATTACACAACTGCCACATACTGCGACACTTACTGTAAGTGGATCAGTCTAACATACGCATTCTCTAATACACGTCCACGTACGGTTCAAGTGTCTATACACTTCGATAAACGAGATCTATCACTATCTTCAATAAGATAGAAGACATCCAATACGTGCTAGTCTAACCATACTATCAATGTCCTGTTTGGAAGTACATACGACTAGAGACATTTAAGTATCAAACTTATCAAAGTGATTAGAGATCTCATCAATCATAATAACTATCATGGTTTCTCTACCACAATAACATAATTGGTTCATAAAGATAAACTAAATATATAATAACAAAAAGTGTCTTTTATTAATCATAATAAATTTATTACATGAACTAAATAGACTGTAAATAACCCGACCCGTTCGGATCCGGGCCAACCCGATTGGGTTTAGGACACCATTTCAACAATTCTGTGTCATTTAGTTTATGCATTTTACATACAGCCTTTACTTTCTACAAATTTTATTCATTTACTTCCACTATTCACTTTGCATAAGATTTGAAACGAGCGTTTAAAAGGCTTTACTTCTGCATTGCTATAAATTAATAAGTGTTTCACACTTGATGAATTTTTTTAAATAACAAGTTCATTCATTCTCCTCTAAACTTGTTCGAGCCTTTACCTTGGGACCAACAACCCATCTCCCCTTTTGTAGATAGATGAGGCGCATACAACATCTTAGGGAGCTAGCAAACTAAAAGAATGTGAAGTAACAAATAAATAATTATGACATTACTTATTTAGGTGTTGTTAATGGCACCACGCCATATCTATCACCGGCACCCCACCAAATAAAAAAATGACAGTTTACTCGGGCGCCACACTAATTATTTTTATGGATAAGATGTCTACTTCGGGCACCACATGTATTATACCACACAATACTTTTTCAAGACAAAAAATACTTTATACAGATTTATTTTATTACAAACTAACCCTTGATTTTTCAAAGATTCCAAAAGAACGGTGCACTTTTCGACTTTGTGGAGGTTGAAATGTGCAATTTCGACTCTTGGACGGTCGAAATTACTATTGTCGACTCTCTAAGGGTTGAATCTTGTCTGGTCACGTTGTTATTGCCCAACTCACTCTGTTTGCAATCCAACACATATTTAAACAATATTTACCAAACTTATGAAAGGGGGAAAGGATCTTGATATGTGTTTTACACTTATTTACATTGAAATACACATTTCAACTAAGTAAAAATTGAAAATAAAAGTCAGTAAGAACAATGCACTTTTCGACTTTCTGGAGGTTGAAATGTGCAATTTCAACTCTTGGGAGATCGAAATTACCATGTTCAACTCTCTAAGAGTTGAATCTTGTCTGGTCATGTTGTTTTGGCCCAACTCACTTTGTTTTCAATCCAACACATGTTTAAACAATATTTACCTAATTTATGAAAGGGTAAAGGATATTGGTATGTGTTTTACACTTATTTACATTGTAATACACATTTCAACTAAGTAAAAATTGAAATCGAAAGTTAGTAAGAACAATGCATTTTTCGATTTTGTGGATGTTGAAATGTGCAATTTCGACTCTTCGGGGGCCGAAATTAACATTTTCAACTCTGTAAGGGTCGAATATTGTCTGGTCATGTTGTTTTGGACCAACTCATTGTGTTTTCAATCCAATGGTAATAAATGAGAACTAAAAGCACAAAATGACCCCCAAAATAAAAAGTAACCATCAACATTCGAATTCAACACCAAATGTAAAACAACCACCAAAATACATATTCACCACTAACATACAAAGTATCCACCAAAATACAAAATGATGACACAAGTACAATGATTTGTTTTCACAATTCCAGTATCAACTTTGTTTGGTATTGTTTCTTCGATTTCAACATGGGGACCACTATCTATAATATGAAGCATGTTTTCTTTCTTCTCGGTCTTCTTCTCTTCTTGAATACACATATCTTCCTTGATTAATTCATGAACACTTGGCAAGACATATTCTCCATCAACAGTTCGGGCTTCTTGACCATTAACCTACACTATTTAACCGCAATTCTATAATCTAACCATACAAAAAAACAAAGTATATAACAGTGAAAGAAAATTGTTAGGTATATTCACACGCATGTACGTCTTTTTTTACACCTTCACTTATTTCGTCTAGATGAGGAATTCGAGATGAAGTATCAGATTGGGTTACTTGCTCATCTACCTATAGTGCATAAACAAGGTTTTAGGACAAACACATGAACATATGCTTTCAAAGAAGTCAAATGTAGTATGTAAAAATCGACCGTCCAAGGGTAGTATCCATATTCGACTATGTTCTAGATGAACAATGTTGAGTTGTTCGATTGTGTATCAAAGGAAGTAAATTTCAACTCTTCAACTGTCGAATAAGAATGCAATTTTAGACTATTAAACTGTTGAAACAATTTTCGACTGCAACTGTTGAAATGCACGAATTCGACCTCCGCAGAGTCAAATCCGTGTATGAGATTCTTTAAAAACGTTTTTTTATTCATATTTTGCATATTTATGCTAGCACACTACAACATATCAACTAATACACATGATTATGCTTTCAAAGAACAATAAATTCTAAGCATTAAATGCTCATTACTTCATTTCCTCTTCTTCTTCCCATATCAGTATCACTTCATGGGATGTCTCCATTAACAAAACTTCATTGGATGACTCCATAATTGTTAAGAAACTCCTTTTCAACCTTCCAAACCCACAAAAGTTTGCTTTACATTAACCCTATATATGGGTTTTTTCATAAACTTGATCAATAATCCTTTTGTTTGGAATATATGAAAAATAAAAAAGAAGAGCTACATTAAAATTGTTGGATGATGAAGAAAATGAAGGAAGATGAAAGTTTTAGTGGTGAAGGTTTGATAAAAAAAAGAAATGAAGTAGATGAACAAAGTAGGATGAAGGAGATGAATGAAAAAGATGATATGTATGAAGATAATGAAATTTGAGGAATGTAGAAGAAGAAGGGTTTTGGAGGGAAAATTGGTTGGTGCCTTAGGTAATGTTACAATTATGTATTTTCAATAGTTCATGGACCATTGTGTAATTATTTTTAGAAGATTAGAAATAAGTAAAACATGTGATGCCATAGGTAGGTATGACATTTCCGTAATTATATGTGTGGTACTGCTAAAGGTTTTGAAAAATAGCATTACAATGTGTGATGCCGAAGTAGATTTTATTTGGATGGTATAATGCCACTTAATTTGTGGCGCCCAGGTAGATATGGCGTGGTGCGATTTAACAACGCCCTACTCATTTAATCTTATTAAGAAAAATAATTTCCTAGAAAATCCTTTTTCCTTGGTGGCCAAAGAAAAGAATATTATTCCACTATAACTCTTTGTACTAGCATTATTATTTTAATCCATTTTTATTTATCGAAATCACATTTTAATTCTAGTTTTTTATTTATTTATGTGTGACCCATTATGCTCCCGATATGTTTGCAATAAATATGATAAAATTCTATAAATAGAATTAGATAGATTAAACTAATTGATTTATCATTAATAACTCTTTGTTGATTAATCAATACTTAACGATTGTAACTATAATCTCGCAATGAGTCACGATCCCGAACTATTCCAAACAACCTTTAACATGAAGCTGTTACCACATAAACATCTTTTGTCATAATCAATATCAACTTTTCATAATCAATATATATCAACATTAGTGCTATTAAACAAACAGAGCCGCTCGTGAACAAGCTCGTGTTCGGCTCGTTAGTGTTCGTGATCGTTTGTTCATTTAGCTTAACGAGCCGAGCTTGAACATGACTGTAGGCTCATTTGCTTAACGAGCCGAGCTCGAGCTTGGTTCGCGAACGTTCGATTATGTTCGCGAACGTGCTTATATAATGTTCGCGAACATGTTTGCGAACATGCTTATATAATGTTCACGAACATGCTTATATAAATACATCAATTTACAGTAACCCTGACTCAAAAGAGGATAATTCATTCATCTAATAGATATTATAGATTTGATTTATATAATATTTAGATATTTTTATAGTAATTTTAGTTGTGTAATATATGTAATTTTAATGTCTAACATATTATTTTTACATTTGTACTTTATGTTTTATATTTTAAAGAACCGAACTCGAGCCGAATTCGAGCCAAAAGGAAAAAAATATGTCTAACGAGCCGAGCTCGAACGAGCACGAACATTTCATCTTTTAAACGAGCCGAGCTCGAACAGAATTTTTTGTTCGTTTATCAAACGAACGAGCTCATGAGCTAAACGAGCTCGAGTTCGAACCACCAATACTCGGCTCGGCTCGGCTCGTTAACAGCTCTAATCAACATAGTCGTTATTTGAGTGTCAAACATCACCGACTATTTCTTATATCCTAAAACATATATTCTCGAAGTAAAATACTTCACTTCCACTTTGAAAAGATTCCGAGAACAAAACATTCCTTTAAAAGATGACCATTTCAAGATGTTCATCCTTACCACGGTGAAGAACGAATCCCGGAAGATCGACAATTATCCTACACATGCCATACGTGAGGAAACCCAAATAGTGTCAAAACATGAGAATCCACACCGTGATATTATGACGACGCACAATCTAAGGACTATTATACAATCGCCATATAATCAAGACACTTATCAAATAAGTGGGTCACCCAACGTATGCGTTCTTAATACACACGTCCAAATAAATATCTAAGTGCGGACACACTTTATTGGATGAGATCCACAAGTATCTTCGTAAGACAGTAGACATCTAATGTGCTCTTGTTCATCTGTATTAGTAATGTCCCATTTTATTAATACTTCAAGTAAGGATATTTAATTATCAAATCGTTTAATTTATATTCTGATCATCAATCAGAATCACACATTATGATTTTTCTATTACGATTTAATAAATGAACCGATAAATATAATAAATGAAATGTCGTTTAATATATGCATAAACATAAAAATGTAGTAATAATGATACGACCCAGTCCAAACCGGTTTGACTTGATTGGGTTTACGACACTACACTAACAATATGACCATAGAGAATATGCAGGATGCGTTATGCGTGGGGATACACGTATCAAGATTATTCTCTCTTGTCACACTCACATTGATGCATCAACATTCCCGACCTAACACTGGTTGTGTTATTTATACATCATGTTCATGATATTTTTTACTATACAAACTTCTATTTCATCAATTGTCATGGTATGCTCAGTTAACTTGTAAACTAGGACAACTTGATCCCTCCAAAAGGTATGTAGATGCTGGATATACAGAAACCCATATCCGGATCCGATTCATAATTGGATCGTCAGATCTGATTCACAGCACCGATCGAGACGCTCGATCTAGCACAGCAGAAGCTACGAATTAAATTCGCATGCGATTTTACCACGATTTTAATTCACATAATTAATTAACAACTACAAGAAGGTTAGTAGATTTACCTTATTAAAGAAGAACAGTAAATCGACAGATGGAGAAGCCACAATCTTCCGGATTGTATCTCCTAGCGACCACTGGTGGACGTCGATCCTCGCCATAGAACCTCATCGAATATGCACAAGAAAAACCTAGGTTTTTCTCCTCTTAATGACTAAAGCAAGAATCTAATTTTTCTTCCTTTTATTTGATGTGTGTGGCGCCAATTACTAAGTGTGTATTGTGTTAGGAGGAACTCTCTTTATATAGAAAAATACCTAGTCAAGAGACTTATCCTTTTCACACCACAATTACCTATTCTCATAAGGAAAAGATATTTTTTTGCCACAAAATAAGAGATAATTCCCAAAAAATCAATCTCTTAATTTTTTAATTAATTATTCAATAAATACATAATTAATTAATTACACACGTGGCATAATCTAGAAAAATTTCTTTTTCTAATTTATATAAAATGGCGCCAATACAGTCATTAAATTTAATAGAAAATGTCATTTCTATTTTACATATAATTTACCAAATAAATAATATTCGCATATTCATTAAATAGACCAACTATTTAATTTATTCTCGAGCTTCCATAAAACGAGAAAACACTCGCGTGTTAGGAGCCAACCCAGGGACCATGGACCTATAACCAGTAACTACAATAAATTGAATAAAATATTCATCGAACTGAATATTTCTACTCAACTTATTAATTCCGGAATTACGCCACCATAAATCCGAAACTGAACTCTATCGATTATAGATATAACTTATTCTCAAAACTTCGAGTCGAGTCGATAAGTGTCCATTGATATAATCATTACATATAAACTAACCCTCCATAGACTACCCGTAATGAATAGGATTAATTATTTCCGTAAACCTTCTTCAATACATCTTATCCTTATTTACCATTAACCCACTAGTGATTAATTAGTTCATAACCAATACGAACTCCGCGGATCGATCAGTTTCTAGGATTAACAAATAAGGAGATTGTCTTTCTACTTCCCGCAGGAAGTAATGGATTCCATATCTGTGAGACACACACTTCTCACTCATTCCAGAATAGTGCCAACGTGAAAGTGATTTGGACCGCGCCTCTTAGCGATCCTTAACGAACACATCAAACCCTATCCTGAAACAAATAGGAGTCTGCAATCACTTCAGGATTAAGGTCAATCCATATATGATCATCTTGTGATTTAATAAGATTTCTCAATCACGAAATTATATGAGAAACACATATTAAATCGGTACAATCCTATATGATTCCCATCATATATAAATGCCCCACTTAGACAACCAATGTCGACGGTCCGGATAAGACGGTCACACCATAAAGTGTTATAGGCGCATTAATGGTGGTTTAATCAATAGACCCCATTCTTTGATTAACTTCACCACGGACTAATAGTTCAAGTGTATCATCATAAACTTAATCCTCATGTGTGACACACACTAAGTTATATGGCTACATATGATACGACTTGGGGTTTTCAGTAGTGTATTTCTTATAAGCACGAAGCAAATAATAAGATGAGAATAAATCCGTTATTTATTAATTATAAAAACAATTACATAAATTGTCTTTCGGGCGCTACTTCCAACAGTAGACAGCCACAAGGGTGGTGCATCTATTTTATTTACCTCTCCCTCATTTTAACTAACTTATATGAGACTCAAGAGCTCTGCTCCATCGTGGTAGGGCTCAAACTCCATAAGAAGGAACCTTAACTCGGTTCAGATAATCATTATTTGTTTTTCCGTCAATATCGTTACATATGTTTGTAGGACAAAAACACAAATATTGTTGCACCCTGCTTTCAGATGCTCCAATGCCAGTCACGTTTTTTTCCATTCGAGTCAAACTTTTTCGTTACTTCTTTATTTGTTGATTGACCGAATTAATTTCACGATTAGACGCTCCTGTATTAATTTCTTTTCAGTTATGGATGGTTGGAGAGGTGACGGTTTCTCTAATAATCACCCATGTCCATCTCCCCAACAATCATCCTCCTAAATCCTCTAATTTAATCACCTTAATAATTTCACTCATAATTTAACCCCATGACTATTTCATAATGTCATAGGTAACCCTATAAGTATGTCATTATCTCATAGGAAATTGGGTTTTGTGGTGTCACACCCAAAAACAAATATACGAGCTACTTGAATTGTAACACCCCAGAACTTTGATTTGACGATGTTTCTTAAGGTATAATAAATCTAGTAATTAGAAAGGCCGATCGTCATCACATGACCTAAAATGATTAATCCAAATTACAAATCTATTATTTCTGAATCTTATATCTTAATAATTTTTTCCTCAAATGTTTAATGTGAGATATGACAACTAAATGTAGTTTTATGTAGTATTCAAATAGAGAGAGTTACTAGTATAGACAATTTTCATTTTTGGAAATTATTAATAAGAATGTAATGTAGTAGCCTAACATAAAAGGGCCTTAAAAAGAAAAGGAAGAAAAAAAAACATAAAAGGAAACATTGGCCACGGCTCTAAAATGGGCCCAGTGAGTAAACTGGACAGAGGAAGACTTTCTTATAACATACGCCTTGGCCTTGCGACTATAAAAGGGTTGTCGTCTCTCGTTATTTTTCTTGTACTAAGTCATAAACCCCCGGGTTCCGTAAGGCGTTTTTAGCGTTTGGAAGCCGCGGGACTTGCTGTCACTGCTCTGATTATACACTCCGACGAATCTCCGATCATATCATTCATCGGAAAACGCCCTAAAGTGAGTCTCTTTTTTCCCGGTTATCTCTTCTCTTTGGTTACTCTCCCTGTTTAGGAATACTTTTATCACATTAGTCGCTTTACTGCCTTCACGCGTTTTCTCCTATCCAAGAATTAGGACTAATTTTTTTTTTTTATCACTAGGTTTTTATTAATTTTTTTTATGTCTTTTTTCAAAGGTTTAGGTTTGTTTTTCGGAGAATATGTATTGTTTTGGCCTGTGAATGGATTCTTGTATTTCACATTTTGTAATGAGTACTGAGGCGGATGATATAATGTTAGTAGGCGCCTTTAGTGAATTCGTTGTTGTCTCTGTCGGCTATTTTCTTTCGGGCCTATTTATTTTTTTTTTTCATTGCAAATTGGCCTTAATTTTGATTTCAACGTGTTAGAATGGTTAATAAGGTTTGGCTTGTTCTATTTGACTACTAATTTAGATGTTACAGCTTTTTGTGAGGTTTTAGTATCAGTTAGACATGATTTTGTGGCTTTTCTGGGGTTTTTGATATTTTCATCTATGAAGTTAGTATGGCTTTTATTGTCTGATTTAATCTGGTGCTATTGATTGATGCAAATTCTCCTTGAGTTGTTGATTCTTTATTTAACACAATGATATTCTGTCTGAACAATGTTGTTATAATAATGTAGGCTTGTGCGTTGCACCAGATGTCTTTTGTTTCTAGCGGAAAGAATCTGTGCGTTGTTTGGGGAACCTTTTATTTCATGAACTGTGCCACATCATCTTGCTCTTGGAAGATCTTGTTTCGCCATTGGACTTGACTCTGTAATTCGTTTCGAAGGTGTGGTGTTTTATTTTAGAGGGGTTTAAGGCGTTCAAACTTCAAAACATTTGTTTTATAGTTTTCTAGCTTCATTTATTTCAGCATTTGCTTTAGAGACGCAGAATATTGTAGACTGGTGTTGCTTTACAGGAAACTCAAAAGAAAAAATTGTTGGTGATAGTAAAAACCTGAATTTGGGACGTCACTTGTCATATCACATGGCGATATCGTCCCTTCCTGCTGGATTTCGATTTCATCCTACTGATATTGAGTTGGTCATGTATTATCTGAAACGAAAAGTGATGGGAAAGAAGTTTCATGTTGAAGCCATATCTGAGCTTAACATTTACCAGTTCTCTCCTTGGGATCTACCAGGTACTCTTTCCTACAAGAAGTTACTTGAGTACTTTCAGACTATTAACAGTTGATAGCATTCTTTTGCATCTTTTAGATTATCAATTGTGGTCTTGTCTGATACTTCTCATTGTAATAATACATGAATTAATTTTCTTTTTCTCTGCCTCTTGGTTTTTGTCCTTGCTATTGTAAATCCCTTTAGACAGCTGGTATCCTTTTCTGATTCACTTATTCTTTGTTTTAGATAAATCTTGCTTGAAATCCAAGGATCGTGAGTGGTATTTCTTTTGCCCGAGAGAGAAGAAGTATGCAAGTGGTCCTAGAATGAACCGAGCAACTGAAACTGGATTCTGGAAAACTACAGGCAAGGACAGAATCGTTTCCTACAATGATAGAGTTGTTGGAAGGGTTAAGACCTTAATTTTCCATGAAGGCAATGCACCACATGGGAATAGAACTGATTGGGTTTTACATGAGTATAGGCTTGAGGACAAAAGTTTGGTGGATAGCGGGGTTGTTCAGGTGATTAATATATGAACTCAAACTCATTCATACCTGACATATGTTGCTTTTCCCCTAGAGTTGGGCTCTTGTGGAAGTGTTCTTCTTTATTGTTTGTTTACATTTTCCATTTTTCTCTTGTTGAATTTATCACGCAGACCAGTTTATGAATATCATATGTGATCATATTTCTTTAATTTGCTTATATTTAAGATGAACACCATAGTTTAATAAATAAGTGTCACTCATTGTCGGTTTGGTCTTCAGGACTCTTTCGTTCTTTGCAAAGTCTTCCAGAAAAGCGGACCGGGACCAAAGAATGGTGCTCAGTATGGTGCTCCTTTTCAAGAAGAAGAGTGGGATGATGATGTTGATTTTATCCCTACTTTGCCATGTGGTACCACCTCGCCAATACCTGAAATGAATAATATCTCTCTTGCCACTGGCTTGGCCCCTTCTGGAAGTGGTCACACACCATTGATAGTTGAGACTCCGCAGTCACAGGTTCAGTCTTCTAGCAACAATAGGCATCATAATTGCCAGAAGTACACTTTGGCTGTAGACACGGTTGATCCTTGGAGTGCATCTGGTTTGTCTTTGGCTGATGTTGGTGTAGAGGCTGCTGGACCCTTTGTAAATGATCAATTCATAGACGAGGCTGATGATATTGCTCATTTGTTGTCTGCATTCGCTGATGACGATGTTTTACCTCCCAGTGAAAATCGTAGTATTCAGGTATGTGTTCAGTCATTTATATGGTTGTATGATAGTGTGATGAGGATGCAGTTCTTTAAATTTTATTTTCGTAGGTAGTTTCGTTCTAATTGATTGAGCAGGATAGTTTGAACAATTAGAGGTTATACCGCCTTTTACCTTAGGCCACCTCTTCCCCGTAATGAAATAAATTCCACTCACCACTTCCATAATGAAAATTTGTTAAGTATTAGGTATGTCATGACATTTTATTATATTCCAACTGAAATGTGTTTATTTCCCCATCCCTTGTGCCTATCCCCTTTTTATTAGCCGTTGAATGGTCCTGTAAATCTGTTCTTATTCAAATTATCAATGCCCTTTTCACCCATAGTCTTTGTTCGACCTTGCCTATTTTCAGACAAAAGTTTCTGCTGCTTATTACACTTTGTGATTCCTTAGATGATTCCTTAAAACACTTTTGCAAGTAATGCATTTTCAGCTTATTATAACATTAGCTATAGTGCAGATTCCCACCTTAATAAGTTGGAAAATACAGGCATCACCAACCATATAAATTGGTACTTTGATATATTCTTGATGGCTAATAATAAATGTATATGCTGGATAAAAGGGCTTGATGGTCAAATGACATTATTAATGTAGCCTTAAAACAAATTCAATTATTTATAACTGGGTGAAGGTCATGAATTATTATTTGGCTACACGAGTTTTTGATCCAAACAAGGAAAGGATGAATAAGCTTGCTTGCTTTGTTAATTTGGCACTTTTTATTCTAGTTTAGTCATTTGAAATGAATGTCATGGTTTCTATTAGTATACTTGGCCATCTATATCCTTATTTGGTGTTTATTAATGTAATGTTTGTAAAGCAATGATATTCTGGCATCATTTTCATACAATATTTGGTTTTGAGTAGCTTATTGTGGCTTCATTTTTTCTGTTATTTAAGCATCAATCTTATATGTGTTATGTTTCATGTTTCTAAAGAATCTTGGCAGTGGAAACAATGAACCTCCTGCCCCTCAACTTATTGGACGTGATTCATTCAATGGTTTACAGTACCTCCATAATTTGGGCCATGGAATTGACGCCCCAGCTAATCATTTTCGCTTTGATCAAAGTAACTTAATTCAGGAAAACGTTGTGCCATTTCTCGAAATTGCTGATATTGATGCTTCATTTGTTTCCACTGTAGAATTCAGTGGACCAGAACCATCTTCTGGTGGCTTATATGAGCCTTACAGGCCCTTTGGACCAGAACATAATATGCTGTTTACTGGCTTGTCAAATGCAGACAACACATCTACTCATCAAATTGGACAGCCCTTTGGCTATGGCACTTCCTTTGGTCCCCAGCCAAGTTATCATCCTATCTTGAATGAGCTTCCTGCTCTGCCTAATCTGTTCGATGGTCTAGTTCCGCAGACTGTAAGGCTTCATTCCATGACCCCCTCCCCTTTTTTCCTGTATATGTGTGTGTATACGAATATATAACTAAGATTTTGAAATAAACAGCTAGACTAATGTTAATGTATACTGATTACAGGCGATTGGCTACAACAACGACTTCCCCCAGGGAGTCGGTAGCGCAGAACAACAGCTTTATCCTGCATCAAACAGCCGAATAAGGAATATTGGAGGTGATGAGGAGATTCAGAAAAGTGGCAGTTCCCGTTTTCTCTGATAACAATTCTGGATTGAAGCAAACTTTGAAACCTGTTTGTTGTTTGAAGGGGAAGTCAACTTGTACCCTGCATTGAGACGGCGGACGGGTTGGCAGTTGCCCTAGCTGGAGATTTTTATCCATATCAATTGAATTAATGGTTTAGAAGCTTCTGTCATGTATTAAGTTGTTGGTTTTTCTTTGTGAGGAAGTTGGGAGATGAAACTGTCTTTTTTTTTTTGCTTGTTTCCTGCATTATGTTTTTCGGTATTTATCATGGCACATGTGCCAAACGTTGCTTTAACATTTTATTATTATGAGACTAATGCTGTTGTGTGGGTACTTTTCTTTCATTCTTTGTTAACTGGTAGCATGTCCTTAAGTAAGTTATTGTTCTTTCGCTATGTTTCTCCACAGGTGTTTGTTTTGTTTTTTTTAATCAAGGTGTCGGAGCTTCTATCTTGAGCTCTTCTGATTTTCTTGTTTTTTGATCGAAATAGGGCAGTAGCACAAACCCGGCTGAGGTTTCTAGTGCTTTGGTTCGTCATCCATGTGAAAACCCCCTCATTAGTTCTGGTTCAACCTCCCTTGGATGGAGAAAACTATCGCAAGCGGCGGAGATCAATGCTCGTGGCGTTTCTCTTCGAATGATGAACAAGGTTCTATAGATTGAACAGTTCTTGCTCCTGTGCACAAGAAGACAAAAACTATTTTTTTTATGGTGTCAATTCTGAAAATCTCGTCAAAACGAACAAGGTTCTATCGATTATAGTTGTTGGAAGTCATGAACCGCATTGTTATACGTGCATGATGCATCTATGTTATATCTCTATACTATGCCCATAATATGTTTGATTATTTTAAAATGTAGGTACTTGACATATCATATAAACGATTGTTCATGATCACACGTCATTATGTGAAAGAGAGTTAAAATGAATGGGTCTAAAGTATGCCATTTGGTATAACCTTCCTACAACCGTTGCACCATAAAATCACTCCTTGACATATCATATAAACGATTGTTCATGATCACACGTCATTATACTTATTACAACTTGGCATTATTTGTGATTTGATTTATATAGTCTTGTACATGATACATTTGTATGATGCATATGTGATACACTTGTCGTTGAAGTCTTTTAAGACTTGCAATCTAGGCACAATTGCAATGTTAAATATCCAGGTAGATTCAATAGAAGACTTACATTTGATGGTGATCAAGATACAAGAGCAATGTACTACACAAATACATCATTTAACATATTCTACATCAAAGGATACTCTTCAACATGTGTTATATCACTTTGGTTCAAATGGTCAAGTCTTGCAACGACTCTTTCATGCATTAACCATCTTCTGCACAGTTCTTACCGTTTTGATATAGCTGTTTGTTTAGCTGAATTGAGCTTGTTCAAGCTGCAATTAGTTGATGTAGAGCTTAAAGGAACAATCAAAGATCGTTGAGCAAGCTTGAAGTCATTGAATAAGTGCAGATCAAACTCACAACAAAGCATGTTGCTCAAAGAGGGAAGTCTTGTAGTAGATTCCGAGTAGGAACTTGTTCTTTAAGAAGCTGATCATTGCATTCTTGTGATCTAAATTTGTCTTGCTGCTGAGTTGTAACACTATTGTAATAGAAGCAAGGTCGGTCTTGGAAATTTTTGGACCTTCGGCGAAGTCGCCGAATTAGGAATTTTAGTTTTTATTTTTATTTTTAAATTTTTTGTGTGTATTTTTTTTGGAAAACATACTTACTGATATGCCAAGCCCGTAGAGGAGCCTGTAAATTTATGTTGGGCCTCCAAGCAGGTCCAACGATGAATAGGGTACCTGGCCCTATCAGTTCGCAGCCAAATAAGACGAGCCCGCCAGATACCATTATGATATTTAATCATTGGACTGATGACGGGAATCAGAAACAAAGCCTTCATACGCCATCTTTTAGGTGAGACGAAGCACTAGAGACCATATCGATTGCCCCTCAGCTCGAAGCCCGCTAACCTAGGCAGCAAAGTCAAGCTTACCTGTGCAGATTCTGCAGTAGTTGAGATGATCGTCAGCCTGCATCATCTGAATTCGAGCTGCGTTATTGTGTATTTATATATTGTACATATTCCTTGTAATCGCCACGTAAGCACTGACTATGTAAGCCCTATAAATAACGACATCTTATACCCTAAAAAGGAGAGGCATAATAGAAAATACAGGCCAAACCCTGTTATTTTGTCTACAATTATTGTGTTCTTGAGCTAAATACAACAAAACACCACACTCCATCCAGATATCCACAATTTACCCCCCGTTGTTATTGTTTGTGATATTTCTGACAATATCAGTTGGTTCTGTTACGGGGAACCTACGCATCCTAGCATCTTTCTTCAGTTAAAGATGAGTTTCATAGCCGCCGTCCCTAGCTCCGACTCCCAAAAGTCGTACTATTCTACTTTTCCGGCGCTCAAAAGCTATACTTCTTGATCTTTCCGGTTGAATATTCATCAGAATCTTCATCCAGTTCATCCGGAACCCCAGGAAGAGCTTTGGAGCCGTTCCTGGCCTTCGAATCTCCGACCAGTTCAGTGTTTCTTCCTCAAAGGATACCTCCGACGCTAACGGATACTCATTTCCGGCATAAGCATGTCAAAAACACGGCCAGCTGGTGGTGCACTGCACGAGGGCCTACCTCCAACCACCAAAAGGACAAACAAGAACTCTGTACAAGTTACAAACGGCGCGACAATGGGTCAGGGCATTGTACAACCTTACCCCGAGGTACATCTGACACTTGGTCCTTAAGGCGTGGACGTACATCTGACACCTGGTCCCCAATCGGGTTGAACCGGATCCGACCGGGTTGGACCATTTCTTCTATTTTTTTATGTTTATACATATATTAAATGGCTTTTCTGTTGTCATATATTTGTTCTTTTAAAGAACCAATTATGAATTGTTATATGATAACGTCATTAGTATTAAACTGTGATAGAGAAACCATGATAGACGATTATGGTTGATGAGATCTCTAATCACTTTAATAAGTTTGATACTTAATGGTCTCTAGGCTTATGTATTATTAAACAGGGCATTGATAGTATGAACAGGCTAGCACGTATTAGATGTCTTCTGTTTTTAAGGGCATGCATAGACCTAGTCTATCGAAGTGTAGAGACACTTGGACTGTACGTGGACGTGTATTAGAGAATGCGTACGTTAGACTGACCCACTTACACTGTTAAGTGACACACTATGTGGCAGTTGTGTAATTATCCTTAGGACCGGAGTCTACATGGCATCACGGTGTGGATTGTCATGATTTGACACTATTGAGGTTTCCCCTAGCCACGGGGCGATCATGCGGTAGTGATTGGGTGTGATACTGAAGCATGCAGAGTATACGTGTTTGGTCGTCCGGAAATCGCGTACCCTAATAGTCTCGTGAATCTTTGCAAAGTGGGAGTAAATGAGTTACTTCGAGAGAGCATGATATCCAGATTATAAGATACGGTCGTTGATGTTTGACACTCAACGTACGACCGTATGGATATTATTACAGCGATAGGATTCTATTTACACGGTAACTATTTCACATGAAAGGTACTAGTAATTGTATTTGACTCTTCCAATGATTGGGGGTCACGGTGTGTTGCTAGACGCTATCCTGTGATCGTTAGGTATGAAGGGCATTTTTCTAATTTGCATTTTGTGCCTACGGCCAACATATTCGGAAGCCTATCGGGTCACACATATAAGAACATCTAGCCGGATTAAAATGCGGTTATAGTGATAACCAAATAAGGAAAGAATTTATCTCATACTATAAATGTTATATTGGTAAATTAATATGGTGGTATTTATTTATTATGAATAAATATAATACAAGATATTAATTATGTTGATTAATTAAATATACATATATTAGATATGTAAGTCGAAAAATATGTATATATGATATACATGTATTTTGTAAATTAATTAATCATAACATTATATTAATTAAAGAATATTCCGGATGCCAATTATGGCATGTAAGGGACGCAGATTTGAAGTGTATTAGATACACTTGGATTGTGCAATTTAATTAATAAGATTACCATAATATTAATATTGGATTTTAATTGATTTTTGGAAAAAAATTTATGGTAATAAGACAAAGATATATTCAATATAAGATATTGTCAATATATATCTTGGAAATATATTTAATATAAGATATTGAATATTAAATGAGATAAATCAATCAAAGGTATTTTCCTTATTTTATTAGGAAAATATTTTCTTTCTCCCCAATCTAATAGGAAGCTTCTCCCAATCAGATTATGATTACATAGGGGCGCATGTCACCTTATAAAAGGGAGGCTTGGCTAGCTCTTTTGTACATCAAAATTCCAAGAGACTAATAGTTTTTGTGAAAAATAGAGAGTTTTTAGAGAGAGATTTGTGAGAGAGAAAAGGTGGGTCTAGCAACCGAGTTTTTTGGTAGCAATCCATGATGGGATTCCGGCGAGGTGTTCGTGTGGATCACCGGTAGAGGCCGAACGTTTGGGCGGCTTCGTGCAGAAACTACAACCGTATAGACAAAGCGTCGATTCAATTGGATCAACCAATGTATTCTTTTACCTACTTCTTTTATGCTTGTTGCTTAAAGGAAGTCGATCTTGGGAAAAAGGAAATCAAAATTTTGAATTCCGCTGCGTTCCCGCATAGATTTCCTAACAGTGGTATCAGAGAGAGCTTCGAGTTTAAGCAATAAGCATGTTAATTAGCGTAGTTAATTTTATCGTTTAAATCACTTAATTAAAAGATGAAAGATTTTAGATTCGCAAAATGATACCCGAAAAGAAAAAAAGGGAGATCGGGTGGTGCTCGGCCGACTGGCAGCGGCATCACACCGTCCGGCGGCGGCGGCAGCCTCATGGCTGTCAACTGGTGGCTGCTCGGCGAGTCTCTTCCTTTTGTTTTGTGTATTTTGTGATTCAATATGGTTCATAGTTGTGATTGATATCTCTTAGTTTAGTTGATGTCATGTAGTTAATTAATGGTTCAAATAGTTTGGACCATTGGGATGCCACATGGCGTTATTTGTTAAATATGATTTGCCTTTAAATAATCTAGGCCATTCCAAATTTTGCTTGGAATAGGCTTAGGCACTTTTCAAATATTTGATTTGGAAAAATGCTAAGGCCCTAGGCCTTTTTCAAAATTTTGATTTTGGAAAGGGCAAAGGTTGGTTCGTTTGGTTTAGGAAACCAAATGCATCCATTTGATTAGGAATCAAAAGGAAAGAAACAAAAGAGATTTAATTTTAATTTTGATTTATTTTGGAATAGTTCTAATTGATTAAAATTAAAATTGAAATCGTTTAAAATTAACCGTTAATTTTATTTCGATTAAAATCAATTAATTAATTAAATGGTAATTAGTTAATTGATTAGATAAAATTATTTAATAGATTAAACGTTAATCGATTAATTAAGACGCAAGTTGTTAGTTTTCAATTTTATCTTTTTCATATGATGTTATTGTATGGATTAGATAATGTGTAGATATAATATGATTATATGGACCCTGATTGATCATGGACTCGACCAATATGATAGATGTGAATGATTTATTTTTCGTTGTTTTAAAAATTGTCCTAGGCCGTTATGAAGAATGTGACCTAGTTTATTTTCTGCATTATCACATTCTTGTTAGCTCCCCCCGTGTGCGGCGTGTGTATTTATTTTATTAGATAAAAATTTATGTAACAAGAATGGAGCGGAAGATGAAGACAAAAAAAAGACGAAAATAAAGATCCCACTGAAGAATGGAGCATTAAAGATCCTATTGGCGGTTGCAGCTACCTTTAGATTGTGACCCGCGGTTTCGTCAGTTTGTATTCGAAACCGCACCTAGGAAAAGTCCATGATCATACCGGTTACTTTACGCATTTCTTTATTTTGTGCTTGTATTTATATGATACGATAGATGCATAACTAGACACGATCTAGATGAATGTGTAGAATGTATGTCTATAGAGATAGATATACATGATGAGACCACAATTAAATTAAGTAAGAGAATTAATTCGAAATTAATTAAGTGAATTAATTTAAAATTACTCCCACAACAAAAATCGAGTTATATTTGTCTCTCAATATTATAATGACGGTGAAGAGCCCTTGTTTGGATCCAATTGATCGGCCCTCGTCGGGAGTTGACCTACCTTGGGTATATCGTTATTATCGAGATATGATCGTTTTGAGATCTCATGAATATTTGGGTTTCGACTCGACTAAGAATCTTGCGGTGATTGGCCCTCGTTAGGACCGTCTGATTTTAGAGACAAGGGATTGACTATCACATAAGATGTTAATTGTCAAAGAGTTGATTAGTCAACCACCAAGAGTCACATAGAGATGTGATTGGTAAAGTGTTACCTACCTTTCGAATTATTCCGGTTGATCGGCCCTCGTCGGGAATCGGGGTAACTATATGAGATCTTGGCACTAAAGAATATTTGAAAGATTCTTGAAAGTCAATTGGGAGTAGTTGACTAGTGGGAGCAAAATCATAAATCAAAAGACCATTTTTTGATTTTGCATGTATAAACAACAACACTCTTTTATCTTTATTTTATGTAGTTTTTAGCAAACTTTTATATTTATGTTTTTAATTCTCGATTAGTAAAACCAAATTGTGACTGTTACCTTTTGAGAAACGTTCTCAAGTAATTTTAATCCTTTTAAAATAAGCAATGACGCGAGCAACCCCGTTATAGTAGTTAGAGACAAGGAGACTACATATTTGATGCAGTGCTCCAAGACTTTAATTATTAATGAAAAACGGAAGCTCATGATATGATTAAATCACTTGAAATAAGTTTCAACGAATTAATCATATATTGGATACGATCCAATATGATCATTCAGTCATAAGACAATTAATTCAAACGTTGGATAAGAATGACCACATCGAATTTTGGAAAGGTTGTTTTCAAAATCGTAAGATTTAAGTATCGACTTATTTCTTTAATCATTGCTTAAAGGTTAATTAAATAGTTAATGTTTTAAATATGATTCAAAAGGTTAAATAAACTATTTAATAAACTTTGAGTTTTCTTTATGAATGGAAATTAAAGACATATCTCTTATGATTTTTCTTAAGTCTTCTGAAGACTACACTAAAAAATATTTACAAGTGCTTAAAGGATTAAAATAGAAGTTAGGGCATGTGTTTGAAATAAGAGATCTTATCGAAGTCTCTATTCTAAGCAAGTATGTTGAGATAAATCTATCTAAGTTCAAGTCAACTCTTAGATATATGATATCTTGTGAGTGTGATTAAATTAATATACGGAATACACCAAGATACGAAAACTGAAGCGAACGTTGCGACATTTTCGGTTTCGTATTCTAGTCTAGTAAACTGATAAAGGAACTAAATAAATGTTATCATGTTCCGGTTCTTATGAAGAACATATTTTCAGTTAGATGTTAGGATTTAATGGACAAATTCAATTGTAAGGAATAAATGTTATCCCGATAAAGTTGAACGGTCAATGAATCTGACATACTAGATTAGTGTCACTATATAGTTGATATATGTGATGAAATCTCAACTAAATGTTTATATGGCTATTATCCTTGATATTTTGTGGTTGTTCTTGACATAGTCTTTGTGGAAGAGAATCGTATAATCAAATGTCATTCTGATGATGTCTGAACCGCGTGATTTTGAATCATGTGGGTGATGAGTAATTTATCTAAAGATGACTAAAATACCCTTTTATGAAAAGGTTATAAAATCTAAAAAGTTGTCTAAAGCCTAAACATACCGATGTTTGTTGGCTTATGATAATTAATGCCACAAATAATTGTTTATTAATCTCTATGACTAATTTTAGAAATAGTTGAATGTACTTGGTGAAGTACAACACTTCGGAAAGCCCGAAAAGTTTGAACTACTACGGATGTGAGATTGATGAGCTACATAGGAATTAATCTCCAATTGGATTGAAGCAATTAATACCTGGAGGGTGTTTCAGAAGTTGTCTGAAATAGAATCAGATTCTCTCTTGAAGGATACCATCTTTGGGATACGCAATTTGATTGTGTTCCTAAAATGGAAACAACACTTTATATGATAAAGGTGTGACGTAAGCCATGCGAAGTATCCCTTACCCGTTTTGGGATAGTGCCCTTATACGAAGAATATACTTAACCGAGTTCCAAAGAATAAAGGTTGAATAAATTCCATGTTAGATATGGAAGACGATAACATTAAATCTATCTTAACCGATGATTTAGAGTTGTCGTGCTTCTAGCAAACATGCAATGTCTGAAAGGCTTGGAGCTTAGTATGACATGTGCAACTTTGTGGAATGTCTTAGCAAGTACGCTGATATATATTATTTACTTGTCCGTGGAGCAAAAGGTGTTTCTCTCCAAACATGCTATCTTCTAGAGGAAGCGTTTCTTCCAAAAGAGACAATGGGAGTAAATTAGATCTCAAAAGAGTTTGGGAACCATAAAAAAATATTCAACCGCTGGAACATGAGCAGACGCCATATAGTAATGAGGTGTAGAACACTGCTCAGTGCACACAAATGTTCTATAAGTCTGTGGATAACCTCAAGCCTGAAAAGGCTGCTGGTATGTTCATCTTGAAGAATGAATATCTCACGACTTATGAAAGAATGTTTGAAAGGCAAGATTGAGAGATATGGCCAGGAGTCATAATATCTGAATTAGATTCCATTAGTGACAACCAGGTTGTGAACCTAGTCTGTCTTACCTAGAGGGAATGTCATGACGGCTGAGGGGTACGGGGTGTAAACCTTGTAATTATCTTTATGCTGCCAGCTGAAACCATTTCTATTCAGACTATTTTTGTTATAACTTCATATCATGGTTATATGATAGTGTTGAAGACGTTGGGCAAACAACTCGATGTTCATAGACGATAACATGATATGTGAGCCCATGAGATCCATTTATGGACTCAAACAAGTTTCTCTAGACAATTTCTTTGTTTGATAATCAAAGGAGTTTGATTTAGTCAAAAGAAGGGATATGCCCAATGTGCAAGAGGGATATTGTGAGTGTGTTATGATTTTTGAGTAAGGTATTGGATCTCTCTCTCGGGAATTATCACCCCATGTCACAGTCAATTAATGTTTGGTAGTTCAAGGTCTTTACGAAAGCACTTGGATTAGCAGTTCTTATTTTTGGAAATAAGAATCTATAATGATAGATTTAAATACTGTTAGTTTATAGTTTACCTATATAGATTTGATGCTAAATGAGTTTAACATAGATCACAATATGAGATACTGCTAGCCGGTGTTCCCAAGATCTATCTGTGTTAGGACGTTAGTCCTAAAGATAAGGTGAAAGATGATGCTTATGGAGGTTTCCTTTGCTACAGCTATAGGAACCATCATAAAAGAAATGCCAGATGTTCATGGTCCATGAAGAGTCATGAGCAAGTGTTGGTCCCTTAGAAAGGCTAACACAAGTTTAGAGAGGGGGGGGGGGGGGGTGAATAAACTTGTAACCAGAACCTAGATTAATTAACAATTAAGGTTCAGTTTTAACTTGTGCGGAGTTGAGCTGACAAAGCTGAGTTTAAGTCAAACTGACTTATACAAAACTGAGTCAACCGGCAGCGGATTTTAATTTTAGACTTTATCCGGATCTTGTTGATTCTATAAGAAAATGTTGAGTATGCTAAACAGAATTCTGGTGAATGTCAGTTTGTGAACTGTGTAGGCTTATAACAATAAGTTTCAGTATGTTGTATAAACAAATATAAATGCTGTAAATATAAGTAAATGCGTAAAGGAAGTAGAGTAAGAATTATAGTGGTTCCAGGTGGTGTAATCATGTCAGTCCACTCTTCACCTGTGATGTAGGAGGAAAATTCCACTAGAACTCCTTGAGGTACGCTGTTACAAAAAGTCCTATATGATAGTCCTTAACTAATCCCTAGCTAGTGTCACTATCTAAACAACTAAAGAACATGTTGGATTGCTGCTCTTCAACTGCTTGAGCCACTGGTCCTTAGAGGGTTGTATTGCCTCTCCACCAGCTACCACCATAAACACAGTCTACCCGACTGCAAATGTCACAACTGTCCTTGGCAACTCCTTGACCGGATTGCTTCACAGTCTAAACCTTTGATTGAGAATCAAAGTTGGGCTGAGAATCAATAAATTGATTCTTTCTTGTGGTTCTTCAAATTATAGAAATCTGGATATGATCGATGTAGCTTGAACACTTGAAGAATTCTAGATATGATCTTGTTGAGCGCATAGAATGATAGCAATTCGAATGAACTAGACTTGTGCACAATAAAATGCTTGTAATCTTGTTAATTCGGTGTTTGATCCTTGGTGCAAAGTCCTCTATTTATAGTGTGAGGTCCAACATTCATCTTGCTTGAATTCGAATTGTATTAACGTCTATATTGTAACGGCTATATTTAGTGACCGTTCTGACTTGTCAGTATTTCATCCAATAGAGTTGCTTTCTTTACAACGTTCGAATGTACTATCAGTTTGTTGGATGGCTGACTATAAAACTGAGTTTCTGATCAGTTTTATACTGCGTATGTCACTTTTCAGTTTACTAACTGACTCAGAGCATTAACTGAGTTTTTACTCTTTTTCAAAAACTTCGGTACTCTATTTATCTGATTATATGTGACTGAATCATATTACACCATTTCTTATAAAGATCATCTAAGATATCATTGTCCTTATGATACTTAGGTCTTCTACAAGATCCATAAAGTCAGTTCAGGCCATCACAGATTTACATGAATTCTAACTTTACAGTCTCGGTTTAAAATCTTCATAACTGAGTTTGAACCCTCAGTTCTTCAATCTTCCTTAACTGAGTCTATGTCCCTTAGTTCTTCAAATACTGAGTTTGTTCCCTCAGCCTTCAGTTATAGATAAGCCAACCGAGTCTGTGTCCCTCAGCGAACTTACCTTCTTCAGGTCTGAGTGAACTATCAGTTCTAGGTGTATATCTTTAGTCTTAAGTTAAGTTCCAGTTTTCTAGATGATTTCCAATTTTCAATTTTATGACACTTCTATCTATTACAGTGCTTGTCTGATATAACCTATACAATTATTAGACTCTAGTAAAACTTATACATTCAGTTCTAGACATCTTTTAGCTTTCCACTATAACCGTTAGCTTCAACACTTCATCAATGGGGTGTTATCAAACATGTTCTTGAATAATATGAATCATCATCAAAACTAAATTTTATTCCCAACAGCAAGAATGAAAGTAAATCTGGTGAATGTCGAGAATATCTTTAAACAAGTTAAGGATGGTTTCCTAGTTTATCGAAACTTGAAATCAGATAACTATAGATATACAGACGTGTGCCCTGAGCCTTATGAAGGCGAGTGGGAGCTACAGTCTGGGTTTGCAGTCACTTTGATTAAGTGATACAGTGACCTGGAATGTTCTTAGCAAGAGATCATTGTGAATCTACAACTGAGACAAAACACAGTATTTCCTTGGAAGCACAGCGGGAGCAATGCATGGATCTAGAAGGTTCATTCATGAACCTTGTACGGTTCTTCCACATTTTCTATATAGCTGATATAGTAAGTGGATTCATTGCTTGAAGCAAGGACCAAGGTCTCGTCAGAGATTCATGTGTGTGTTGAGGTGGTTCCTTTGACTTGGTCATTTGGAGCATTATGAAGATAGTTTGAGTCCCCACAGATAGCGATCCGTTCATGGCTAGGGCTGGTTGCGAGTATTGCATGAGATTCTTGTGTTTCAACTTGGTCTTGTGTGTACGAGTGATTGGTTTTAAGCCAAGTGGGAGAATGTTGAAATAGTGTTCTAAACCCAAGCGGGTTGGACCGGATACGACTGGGTCGGACCATTCCTACTATTTTTTTTATGTTTATACATATATTAAATGACTTTTTTGTTGTCATATATTTGTTCTTTAAAGAACCAGTTATGAATTGTTATATGATAACGTCCTTTGTATTAAACTGTGATAGAGAAACATTGATAAGCGATTATGGTTGATGAGATCTCAAATCACTTTAATAAGTTTGATACTTAAATGTCTTTAGGCTTATGTATTATTAAACAGTGCATTGATAGTACGAACATGCTTGCACATATTAGATGTCTTCTGTCTTTAAGGGCAGGGATAGATCTCGTCTATCGAAGTGTAGAGACACTTGGACTGTACGTGGACGTGTATTAGAGAATGCGTACGTTAGACCGACCCACTTACACTGTTAAGTGTCATACTATGTGGCGGTTGTGTAATTATCCTTAGGACCGGAATCTACATGGCATCACGGTGTGGATTGTCATGCTTTGACTCTATTGAGGTTTCCCCTAGCCACGGGGCGATCATACGGTAGTGATTGAGTGTGATACTGAAGCATGCGGAGTATACGTGTTTGGTCGTCCGGAAATCGCGTACCTTAATAGTAGGGGTGAATATCCGAAAGGGCCTTCTTATGGTAATGTCTTACTCTTGTGAATCTTTGCAAAGTGGGAGTAAATGAGTTACTTCGAGAGAGCATGATATCCAGATTATAAGATACGGTTGTTGATGTTTGACACTCGACGTACGACCGTATGGATATTATTACAACGATAGGATTCTACTTACACGGTAACTGTTTCACATGAAAGGTAGTAGTCATTGCATTTGACTGTTCCGATGATTGGGGGTCATGGTGTGTTGCTAGACGCTATCCCGTGATCTTTAGGTATGAAGGGCAATTTTCTAATTTGCACTTTGTGCCTACGGCCAACATATTCGGAAGCCTATCGGGTCACACACATAAGAACATCTAGCCGGATTAAAATGCGGTTATAGTGATAACCAAATAAGGAAAGAATTTATCTCATACTATAAAGGTTATAGTGGTAAATTAATATGGTGGTATTATTTATTATTGATATTGCTGTGAATACCAGATTTGCGGTAACAGTTATGTAAGTGGATATATGGCTGTATATGAATGATTCCTCCGGAGAGAAGTTGGTGGCTGTCAAGAACAAGGCTGCCGGACTAATGCTTATGAGAGAAACACGAGTGAGTTGACAAATTGACAGAGTAGCTCTGTGTATATTAGTTCTTGGATGCTTTCTTATTACATTATGATCCCATATATATAGGCTAGGACTATGATCGACCTTTTCTAAGTGTTCAATCTCACCGGCAGTGTACCGGGTCAACTGTAGCCTAGAATTTGTGAGTCAAGGTCGTATCCCACAGGGAATCTGGTCGAGTACCAAAGTCAGTCTCCTCCCTAGTTTAGGTCAACACAATAATTGAACGTGGTGATTTGTCAGATCACCGGTTCTAACAACTAAATAAACATAAGAGAAAAGATTTTAAACTATGAAAAACAAGATAGCCGAGCTATGATCCAACCAATTACTCTCTAACCCTAACTCGTTTCCGGAAGTGTTTCGACAAACTCTAATGTTCTCGGCATCGTTGAAGGGTGTCGTCTCCTATTTCCGAAAATAGACATTAACTCAATATTCTACCCTTTTATGTTAGGTTCAACAGTCCGCCTCGTTGTCACTCAAAGGGTGTCGTTTCCTAATTCTGAGTATAGACATTAATTCAATAATCTACCCTCCTATGTCAGGTTCAACAGTCCGTTGACCGGATTTAACTGACCCGACATGGTCTACGATCTATGAGACGCTCATTAACAATGATATAAACCTCACACACGAAACCGAATCTGAACAACTCGGTCGGTTTTACAGGGTGATCCTAGAACCCCTTTTCCTGTATCCTCTCGCAAAATACATATGTAAAGAAGACACGTGAAATACGATTATCGAGTAATTAATTCGACAAAAGTCAATTAGAATAAGTTCTAGAACGATAACAACACCGAGAATCTAACAATCATAACATCAAAACACTTCAATCGACAAGCTAAGGTTCGATTTCGAAGGCTATCACATATCTCGGCTAAAAACGGATTAGCTACTCATTATACTACTAAGCAAAAGAAGATAAATCAACAATCAAAGCTAACATAAAACAAGATTGAAAACAAGAACAATATGTTAATTAAAATTACAGGGTAGAAAATTGGTTTCCGGAAGAAATCCCGTCAATAACGCGTCAAGCTATCCCCGAGATCCTCCGGATTACACCGATCTACGACTAAACTAAGCTAATCTACCTACAACTAATCTAAGCTAAGAAAAGATGAAGAAAAACGCAGAAAAATCGATCTAAAAAGGGAGAGGTTCGATCTAGATCAAAATGAGGGGGTATTTAAAGTGTTTTGCAGATTTGGACTGCTAGGCGGGCGCCTGTACTGGCAAGCGGCCACCTGTCAGATTTTCCCTTCACAAAACCCATCAGCAGCTTTCTAAGCCAAAAACCACATTTTAGGCGGGCGCCTACGGTGACACACCTTAGAAAAACGGTCATAACTTTGTGTGTAGATCTCCAAATTGAGTGATTCAAAATCCGTTGGAAAATTAATGAAATTTTCTACAACTTTGTTGAAGATTTACAGCCAAGAAAATGCTTCTAAGATAGACCAAAATGCAGATCAATAGAAGGTATGGTTGTAGTACCACCGCGTTTTGATCCGTTTGAACGTTTAAGCTTTGGGCACACGTTCCAATCCTCGTAACTCGCCTTCCGGACATCTCAAACACCTAAGTCCTGTACAAAATCACAACAAATACCACACATAATCCCTACAGGACACTAGGGTGACCGAGAGTATAGTAAATTACATCGAAAAAGACTGAGAATCCCGGACTTTACGTCCTAGGTCCCGAAATGATAACCAATGTGTAAATACATCAAAATATAACCGAATGTCTCAGAAAACATATAAAACGAGGTATAAACGGGGTATAATTACATAGAAAATGATAGCCAATTTGACTCTCATCAGACTAAGTCGGTTGACTATTCATGTCAAGACAATTAAAAGGATATAATTAGAGATAATCATACTAATAATATAAGTGGACCGGCCAGCGGCCTGGATAAGTATGCCGGATAGCGGACTCATTTGTAGGTCGGACTCATTTCTTCCTTGTCTTGATATCAGCCTGATATAAAGGGAGGTCCACTGTGTCCGAGGCTTCGGAGTGGAAAGGGGTCCGGCTTATGCGCGGCGGACATGATCCTGCTTATGAATTACGGACTGAACCCAGCTTACGAACGGCGGGCAGGATCCGGCTTACGAATTGAATAATAAATGAGATAAATCAATCAAAGGTTTTTTTCCTTATTTTATTAGGAAATTGTTTTCTTTCTCCCCAATCTACTAGGAAGCTTATCCCAATCAGATTGGGATTACATAGGGGCGTAGGTCACCTTATAAAAGGGAGGCTTGGCAAACTCTTTTGTACATCACAATTCCAAAAGACTAATAGTTGCTTGTGAAAAATAGAGATCTTCTTAGAGAGAGAAAATGTCGGTCTAGAAACCGAGTTTTTCTGATATCAATCTATGATGGGATTCCGGTGAGGTGTTCATGTGGAACACCGGTAGAGGCCGAACGCTTGGGCGGTTCGTGCAGAAACTACAACCGTAGACAAAGCGTCGATTCAATTGGATCAACCAAGGTATTCTTTTGTCTACTTCTTTTATGCTTGTTGCTTAAACGAAGTCGATCTTAGGAAAAAGGAAATCAAAATTTTGAATTCCGCTGCGTTCCCGCATAGATTTCCTAACACTCAGTATGATGCATGAGCTTTTCTCGACAGCAGAGCATGATCAAAGGAAGCTCTTTGCCAGCTCGCTCCAGTTAACGGGCAAAACAAAGACAAAAAATATGGGTGAAGCATCTCGGCCATCCCGTTCTCATCAACTGTCTCCCCGCGAGGAGATTGAGGCATATGACAAACTCAATGCGAAATCATTATTTGCTTGTGCCGTCTATGCATTAAGGATTCATCAGACTAACAAAGAGCTTATTCGGTGAAATCAACCAACTCTCCCATCACCGAGTTTGTTCCTCTACCGAGATCCCCTGCACTGGATAGATACATCGACGTCCCAGATCATTCAAGGGGGCCATCTGTTCATCATACTGAAAGGGAGATAAGTGTTCACTCCTCAGCCGGACGACACCAGGGTTGCAGGTCCGTTCAGAGTCGTTTGGGTCCCATCAATGGAAAACGGGATGAACCAGTGAGGAAAGAATGAAGCGATGAGGTGCAATCAACCTGAAAAAATGTTAAGTCATGACTGGGCTCAGCCGCGAGAAGCCAGTCATCGGCTGAAAGTTCTATCTTTGTAAGCCCAAGGGCCGATCTGAAACCTAGGTGGGAGATCAACCTGGCTCGCTTCTCAGACCACCGCATGTCGGTCAGGTTGCAACGGAGTTGGGCCAGTGCATTTCGGGTCAATACGGCCTAGGGGGCTCAACACAGGTCGGCCAGAGCTTCCCTTATCCGATAAAATAGCCCACTTGTTTATAATAAACGATAATTATGGTAAGATCCTAAAGATCCTTCTCTCATTATGACTTTGATCCTATTATTCAAAATACCAAGATTATCTCCTAAAATCAAGGGGATTAAAGCGTGTATTTCCTTGAGGGGTACGAAATAGAGTCCACAATGGACACAGCACAAGCATGCCTAGAACGAAACGTCCTCTATATAAATGATCCTAAGAACTACGAAGAGACTTGATTCCTGATTCATATACAGGATACGTAGGCAACTTGGGTCTCAATATCTCAGGCTCAGTATGAAAATATTCCTAAAATCTCCTTTGCTTTTAGGTTTTGTTCTTGAATTAATCATCACTAGGGTAATTTTGGCATGGATTATATAACAACAATATCCAACATCGTCAAAGAACAATAGTGAATGCCTCCAAGATCACAAGAGATTAGTGGACTAAGGGATTACACCACCCTAAACCACTATAAACCTTTGTGTTTTTATTTTCTACACTTTACTTTCTACAATTTAATTTCAGTCAAGTAGTTTACCTCACACTCAGCACCTGAACACATAATCACCCATCATGTTTTGAGCACCATTTTTAAGGCTTTAATTATCTGTTGCATAAAACTTAGCTGAGTCCTGACTAGTCAGCTAACCTAATTTTAGCGATGGTTTGAAACTCTAAGTTTAACAAGTTTATTCACCCCCTCTCATCTAAATGTGTTTCAAGCCTTTCCAAGGGACGAACAGGACATACGATCCAAGACATATAATGTATTACACTTTAGAAAGCACAAAATGGCATTCAGACGGGTCAGGCGCACGCCTGGTAAGGGCACGTGTGTTGAAATAGTGTCCTAAATCCAATCGGGTTGGACCGGATCCGACCGGGTCGGATCATTTCTACTATTTCTTTATGATTATACATATATAATAAATAGCTTTTATGTTGTCCTATATTTGTTTTTTTAAAGAACCAATTATGAATTTTTATGTGATAATGTCCTTAGTATTAAACTGTGATTGAGAAACCATGATAGGCGATGAGATCTCTAATCAGTTTAATAAGTTTGATACTTAAATGTCTCTAGGCTTATGTGCTATTAAACATGACATTGATAGTACAAACATGCTAGCACGTATTAGATGTCTTATGTCTTATTGAAGATAGGGATAGATCTCGTCTATCGAAGTATACAGACACTTGGACTATATGTGAAACGCTCTAAGAATAGACATTATGACAATAATCTACCCTCATATGTTAGGTTCAACAGTCCGCTGACCGGATTAGACTGACCTCACACGGTCTACGATCAATGAAACGCTCGACAAGTCGATACAAGCCTCACACACGAAACTGAATCTAAGCAACTCAGTCGGTTTTACAAGGTGATCCTAGAACCCCGGTTCCCGTATCCTCTCGCAAAATACATATGTAAAGACGATACGTGTGATACGATTATCAAATGGCCAATTTAACAAACGTGATAAGAATAAGTTCTAGAACTATGGTAACATCGAGAATCAACAATCAAACATCAAGAACACCACATGAACAAGCTAGGATTCGATTTCATAGACTATCACATAACTCGACTATCGGGCAATTAGCTACTCATTATAATAAGAAAAACAAGAAATCAACACCAAAGCTAACATAAAACAAGATCGAAAGCAAGAGCAATAAAAGAAAACGAATTCCCGTCAATAACGCGTCAAGCTATCAAACGAGATCCTCCGGAAAACAACAATTTACAACTAAACTAAGCTAATCTACCTAAAAATATAATCTAAGCTAAGAAAAGTGATGAAAAACTAAAGAAAAATGCAGGAAATTGATCTATATATGTATATATATATATATATCTATATGGATGAAGATGGGGGTTTTTATAGAGTTTTGGCAGATCTGACTGTTAGGCGTGCGCCTAGGGTTTGTCAGGCGCACGCCTAACATGAAAAAAGTAGAAAGACGGACTGAAACTTTGGACAAATCAACCCGTAGGCATGCGCCTAACATTTCTCAGGCGCGCGCCTAGCTTACACACTTTCAGTAAATCGGCCATAAATTTGTGTGTAGACCTCCAAATCATGTGATTCAAAATGCGTTGGAAAGCTAATGAAATTGTAGACAACGTTCATGAAGATGTCCAGCCCATAAAATGCCTCTAAGGGGGATCAAAATCCAGATCAATGGAAGGTATGGTTGTAGTACCAACGAGTTTTGATCCGTTTGAACGTTAAGCTTTGGGCACACGCTCCTATCTTCATGACTCGCATTCCGGCCTTCTTGAACACCTAATACCTATACAAGATCACAACAAATACCACACGTAACCCCTACAGGACACTAGGGTGACCGAGAGTATAGTAAATACACCGAAAAAGACCGAGAATCCCGGACTTTACGTCCTAGGTCTCGAAATATAAACCATGGTGTAACTACATCAAAATACAACAAAATGTCTCCGAAAACATATAGGTCTAAACATGGTATAATCACATAGTAAATGATAGCCAATTAGACTCTCATCAACTACCCCCTACTTAGCGTTTGCTCGCCCTCGAGCAAAGATAAGCGATTCAAAAATAATGATGGAGTCAACATTGAAATCATACATCTAGTCTATAAGAATTGAAATGGTAAAACACAAGTAATTGACACTAATGCATTGGATTTAGGTTCTACCTTGCATTGAGAAAAGAATGTGTGTGTGTGTGTATAGCTTCTCCAACATTTATCACCAACGACCTGTTTAGATTATAGACGTATAATGTACCGAGGTTACACCATAGGCTTATACTTCATAAACATCTCCACTAATCGAGGTCAATCGAAGTCTAGTAGGGTCAAGCAGGACTTGAAGGGTTATAATGTTAAGCTAGGGTCTGGGCTACAAAAGGATATTTACAATAAAAAAGAAAAAGATGGTGCAAAAGAGCTTTAACCGAGATATAAATACAAAACTCGGCTATCACTTCGTCTTCAATCTTTCCGACTATTCACATTTCCGAGACCAACACTAACCCTAACTTCAACTTCATAATAAACAATACTACACAACACTTTAGTCCACTTTTTGGACTTATAACAAACTAAAAATATGTACATTGACTACTTCTGTTTCTTTTCATTTTCCTTTTTTTTTCTTTTTTTTTCCCTCTTATATACACCAAAATTCCGAACAAAACTAGAACCTACACATTGCTACACTCCTCGTTCCGAATAACTCGTAAATCACGACTCCATACATTTACTTACGTCTCAACAATACCTCGCAACATCGTAAAAATGTGCGGAACGAACAAGCTCAATTGCAAGGTAGTCAAGGGTACATAGGCTGAAATAAAGTTAGGGACATCGATTTCACGGGTTAGTAACATGAAAGGCTAGTTCGGGTGGCAGTCTAACCACCCTACAAAAGGCTTAGATGGGTAACAGTGGATTAATCGTTTAGGTTGGCCTTTGGCTCTGATCGGGTCAAAAAAAATGCCAAAACCGTCATCCCGTACCTAACAATGATGACCTTTCTATTTCGCCTCGAAGAAACTAATATAATTTCTAGGTAACCGGGTCATTAAGAACTAGCATAATCGTTCACTAGTCAAGGTGATTCATGAGGTCAAAGATAACGTGATAGAACTATTCAATTCTCAATACAAGATCCCAACTCAAATGAAATGCATTCGTATACTCATTTTACACTAAAGGGATACTAAGTATAACTTGTTCCACATGAAGACAAAGCATTGAAGCTAAACCAACCACCCCTACTTTAAAACAAAACACGAATGATAAGGGTAGAAAACTTAGCTTACAACCGGAAAAAGGCGTGAGTACGATCATGTGGCATCCGTAAAAGTCCTCCCAGGGTACCTGTGCTATTATCAACAAGCAACACCAAATCCAAGAATACAGAGGTATGGGATATCGAAATGAAACTAGACGGATCACCACAGCTCATCAAAACCAAAAAAAAAACACACTAGCCCCCCAAAAACACACTTCTTTGGGTTATAAAACAACAAAACTTACTTTGGGGGGGGGGGGGGGGGGGGAAGAAAAGCAATAAAATCACATTCCGAGTTTGAAGTCCTCAACTCAACTTTCTACCCCGAACTATGTCAATGATAGCTATACCAAAGGAGAGCAAACCGTTGCTTCTCCCTAGCAAAATAGAAGGAATTGAGCACCCTCGGAAAATGAAACAATAGAAATATGGGGCTCAATCCCCACCACCACGATTTGTTCTATGAGTCCATTGCACAGAACAACGAACCCACTTTCCCCGAACTAAAGCATATACCAATCAATAACGACTCTAGCACCAAGTGATAACAAATAGACTCAATATCAACAACAAACTCAATAGGGTGCACCCCCGTAGGTATAACAATAGGGCTAAACGAAGATGGAATAGATGATTCAATGGATACAAGATTCATACCATCCTCATAGCATTCCTCCAGGGTGACTTCTACCAAAGTTCCATGTTCTCTCCTCTCAACCTCCTCTAACAGTTGTTGCACTTGAAGCTCCAAGTTCCGTATGGCTGTTTGTATCATAGTCATGTCATTTCGAACCATTTGAAACTCTCTATGGTTGTCATAAACTACATTACTTAATTGTTCAAGTGCCACCTGTTCATCCGTTAAGGTCTCTGATTCTGGAAGTGGAGGAGTATCGAGTTGTTGATCAAAGTAACTTGGGGCATTATCCCACTCATTTCCGTAAGATACAGTGTATGGGTTGAACTGATAAAATGGTTGTGTTTGGTAACCCATAGCACCGTAATTGTAATATCCGAATGGGTAAGGATAGGAGCCGTAGTTGTAGTATGGGTTCATTATCTGCAAACCAGGGAAACAACACGAACACAATCAAGGTAACTAGTCATTACCATTACCGAAGTAGATGGTGTGACACTTCAACCACAACAAAATAAAACAAACTATACATAAAAAAACAAATAAGGAAAACGACCTAATCCGAAAAACTCAACTAACTTACAAGATATCAACCCGATTCCCCGGCAACGGCGCCGGAAAGCTTAATTGGCCTATTCTAAGTGTCCAATCTTTCCGGCAGTGTACCGGGTCAATTGTAGCCTAGAATTGGTGAGTCAAGGTCGTATCCCACAGGGAATCTGGTTGAGTACCAAAGTTGGTCTCGTCCCTAGTTCAGGTCAACACAACTACTGAACGTGGTGATTTGTCAGATCACCGGTTCTACAAACTAAAAATATACACAAAAGAAAGATTTAAAACTATATAAAAGAGATAGCCGAGCTATGATCCAATCTAATACTCACAAACCCTAGCTAAGTCCTGAGGTATTCTTGATTCACTTAAACGTTCTCGATGTCACGTAAGATGTCATTTCCTGGCTCTGAGAATAGACATTATTTTAATAATCTACCCTCATATGTCAGGTTCAACAGTCCGCTGACTGGATTTAACTAACTTCACATGGTCTAAGATCAATGAAACACTCAACAAGTCGATACAAACCTCACACACGAAACCGAATCTGAACAACTCAGTCGGTTTTACAGGGTGATCCTAGAACCTCGGTTCCCATATCCTCTCGCAAAATACATATGTAAAGACGATACGTGTGATACAATTATCAAATGGCCAAGTTAAAAAACATGATAAGAATAAGTTCTAGAACTATGGTAACATCGAGAATCAACAATCAAACATCAAGAACACCACATGAACAAGCTAGGATTCGATTTCATAGACTATCTCATAACTCGACTATCGGGCAATTAACTACTCATTATAATAAGAAAAACAAAAAATCAACACCAAAGCTAACATAAAACAAGATCGAAAGCAAGAGAAATAAAAGAAAAGGAAATACCAAATATATATAGTTGTAGAAAATCGAATTTCCGAGCGAAATCCCGTCAATAACGCGTCAAGCTATCACCGAGATCCTCCGGGTTACAACAATTTACAACTAAACTAAGCTAATCTACCTACAAATCTAATCTAAGCTAAGAAAAGTGATGAAAAACTAAAGAAAAACGCAGAAAATTGATCTATATATATATATATATATATATATATATATATATCTATATGGATGAAGATGGGGTTTTTATAGTGTTTTGGCACACGCCTAGGGTTTGTTAGGCGCACGCCTAACATGCCAAAAAGTAGAAATACGGACTGAAACTTTGGACAAAATCAACCTGTAGGCGTGCTCCTAGCATTTCTCAGGCGCGCGCCTAGCTGACACACCTTTAGTAAATCGGCCATAACTTTGTGTGTAAACCTCCAAATCAAGTGATTCAAAATGCATTGGAAAGATAATGAAATTGTATACAACTTTCATGAAGATGTCTAGCCCAAAAAATGTTAGATATAGTGTGCCGAAAGACAATTGTTGCTTGTCCTTACGGGCAAGTGGGAGATTGTTGGAAGTAGCGCCCGAAAGACAATTTATGTAATTGTTTTTAGAATTATAAATGACAGATTTATTCTTATCTTATTGTTTGCTTCATGCTTATAAGTAATACACTGCGAACCTCCTGTCGTATCATATGTAGCCATATAACTTAATGTGTGTCACACATGATGATTAAGTTTATGGTGATACACTTGAAATGTTAGTCTGTGGTGAAGTTAATCAAAGTATGGGGTCTATTGATTAAACACCATTAATGCGCCCAGAACACTTTATGGTGTGACCGTCCTAGCCGGACCGTCGACATTGGTTGTCTAAGTGAGGCATTTATATATGCTGAGAGTCATATAAGACTGGACCGATTTAATCTACGTTTCTTATATAATTCCGTGATTGAGAAATCTTATTAAATCACAAGAATGATCATATATGGATTAACCTTAATCCTGAAGTGATTACAGACTCCTACTTGTTTCAGGATAGGGTTTGATGTGTTCGTTAAGGATCGCTAAGAGGCGCGGTCCGAATCACTTTCACGTTGGCACTATTCTGGAATGAGTGAGAAGTGTGTGTCTCACAGATATGAAATCCATTCCTTCCTGCAGAAGTAGAAAGACAACCCCTTTATTTGTTAATCCTAGAAAATTATCGATCCGCGGAGTTCGTATTGGTTATGAACTAATTGATTACTAGTGGGTTAATGGTAAATAAGGATAAGATGTATTGAAGAAGGTTTACGGATATAATCCCGCTTCATTACGGATAGTCTATGGAGGTTAGTCTGTATGTAATGATTATATCAATGGACACTTATCGACTCGACGTTTTGAGAATAAGTTATATCTATAATCGATAGAGTTCAGTTTCGGATTTTTGTGTGGCGTAATTCCGGAATTAATGAGTTGAGTAGAAATATTCTGTTCGATGAATATTTTATTCAATTTATCGTAGCTACTGGTTATAGGTCCATGGTCCCTGGGTTGACACCTAACACGCGAGTGTTTTCTCGTTTTATGGAACCTCGATAATAAATTAAATAGTTGGTCTATTTAATGAATATGCAATATTATTTATTTGGTAAATAATATGTAAAAAAGAAAAGACATTTTCTATTAAATAATGATGAAAGTGGCGCCTCACATGTAGATAAATTAGGAGAAGAAAATTTCCTAGATTATGTCACGTGTGTAATTAATTAATTATCTATTGGATAATTAATGGAAAAATAGGAGTATGATTTTTTGGGAATTATCTCTTATCTTTTGGCAAAAATATCTTTTCCTTATGGGAATAGGTAATTGTGGTGTGAAAATGATAACTCTCTTGACTAGTTATTTCTTATATAAAAAGAGTTCCTCCTAACACAATGACATTCAAAATCTGCGCCACTTATTAAATAAAAGTAAGAAAAATTAGTTTCTTGCCTTAGTCATTAAGAGAATATTCGAGGAGGTTCTACGGCGAGGATCGACGTCCATCATTCGTCGCTAGGAGATACAATCCGGAAGACTACGGCTTCTCCCTTGATCGATTATTTCTCATCTCTCCCCGGTTTGGGTAAATCTACTAACTTTCTTGTAGTTATTAATTAATCATGTGAATCGAATCGTGGTAACATCGCATGTGAATTTAATCATAGCTTCCGCTGTGCAAGATCGAGTGTCTCGATCGGTGCTGTGAATCAGATCTGGCGATCCAATTATGGATCGGATCCGGATTCGGGTTTCTGTATATCCAGCATGTGGTATCGGAGCCAGGTTAAAGCGATTTTGCGATCTTGATTGCATAATTAATTAATAAGGAGTGAAATAGAATAAAAATTGCATCTTTAATTTATTTATGCAATTTAATGTTTCTGGTTGATGAGATGGATTGAGGTTGGTACCTGTTTACCGTTAGATCTATTGTAAACCCGTTTTTTGGGTATAGGACATCATGTAATTTAATTTTGCAATTTAATTTTCTGTTTTTTTTTAATTTCGGCCGAGTGGCCTTTTAATTAAATTCGGATGAAGATATGCAGAGAAAAAGTTGCAGCATAGTGGTAAAGACACAAGTTCAATTGTCTGCATACCCGAGTTTGAATCCCCCTGGGCGTATAATATTCACACAAAAAAATTTCTATTTTTTCTGTTCGTTTTTTATTTTTATTTTTTTATACGAATAAAAAAAAACGAATTAAAAAAATTACGAATCAAAAAATAAAAGGGAAAAAGGGAATCGAACTCGGGTGGTGATTAAGCAAGAAGGAGCTTCAACCAACTCAGCAAGAAGTTTTTTTTATTGAAGATCTGAAGCAGAAAATTCTTATACCCGTCGGCGGCTGCACAATAAATTAGGGTTTATTTCTTCATTTATAGATTAGATACGGGTACCAACGATCCATCTCAGTGGTTTACTTTTACGCATTTATTTTCATGTTTGATTATTTATGTCATATAACCATGCCATGACATGCATCATATTCATGAATTCCACTCCTAGCATATGCATACATGTAGATAATTAATCGTGATATTAATTAGCCATGTATGAGACGTAATTAATTTATATTAATTAAGGTAATAAATTAAATTAATTAAAACGAACGGAATTTTATCGGGATATAAAATTCACATGATAAAATAAAATTTACTCGGTAAATTTAATTTTGGGATCTAAAAATCATTCGTGGATTTTTATTATGTAGTGACTACATAAAAAGAATTTTAATAATTGAAAATTCAGAAAAGTTGGACACCAACTGAGCAAAAGGTTCGAAAATTGGTTCGGGCGGTCAACAGGTCTTCGGCTCGACTCGACTCGACTTGTCCGTCCAAGTGCGGGGTTAGCCACGGGGGTCCGGCAAGGTCAAGCTATCCGGCGAGCTGAGGCTCAATGGGGCAACCTTAATTAGCCCGATTTTCAACCCAGCACCCGAACACGTGCGACGTTTGCGTCAGGGGTCCGGCAAGGTCAAGCTATCCGGTGAGTTTCGGCTCAATGAGGCAGCCTTAGCCCGATTCATCCAGCAGTCGTTTATGAACCAACGAAGAGGACATGTCGGCTTAGCCAATCCCGACACCGTTCGGTGAACCGATAAGTTGGTGATTGTCATTGTAATCAACAGAGACAAAATTTTTTGATATATATTATATTTGAAGCTTTTAAGCTTTGGTGAGTTTTCTCACGTTGGTTTTGGTGGATTCCAAACCGTTGTTTGGTGGATTCCAAACGGAACTTATCAAGGTTCTGAGCAGACCTTGTGGCGTTCGTATACCAAGGTTCTTAGATACGGGTTATCTAAGGGTTGAGGTCATACCAAGGTTCTTAGTTACGAGTTAGATAAGGGTCGCGGTGCTCGTTTTATTGGTGCCTTCAGTCGGTCCTTCGGCAATTTCGGATTTGATTCGGCTACGGATCACATCAATTGGTATCAGAGCTAGTCACTGACGGTATCCAAATATCCCTTTTCTTTTATTTATTTTTTTTTCCTTTCCTACTATGTTCCTGCGTTTTTCATTCTCAAGTGGAAAAAAATATATATATACATATTTGATTCCAGCCTTCGTTTCTTGCATCTGTTATAAAAAGAAAAAAAAAATCCTGCGATTATTGATCCCTTTGCCGCCGACTTGGAGCACTTTTTTTCCCTAGCTATTTGATTCATTTGTTGATTGGTCTAAAAAAAAAAAAACCTTATGCAATTTGCAGCAGCCGCCTTTCTTGACCTACTTTTAATTAATTAATTTATTTTTATGTTAGTCGGCCATAGTTAAAAAAAAAAAAAAAAAAAATCAGCCTACCTTTTGGACGAGACTTTCACATTTTAGATGTGATTTTTATCACACCCTTGATTCTCGTACGCCTCTCAAAAAGAAAATTCCAAAAAAAAAAAAATCTTACGAATAATTTTGATTGGACATTCTGGATACTTGTCACGTGCTACTTCTTGGTAAATTTCCATCGTGAAAATGTCAAAGGAGTGTCCTATTGATGCCTATTTTAGGAATTTGAATGATTTGATGAATCGGAATTTGGAAATTGAGCGATGTTTTGATGATATGATGGAGGATATGAAGCCTCAACTTCATAACATGTTAAAAGAAAGACGTAGTAGTCAAGGTAACAACTTATTTTACACATCATGTTTTATTGGAGATTATGAATATGAGCTGTGCATTGATCACGATGAAGAGGAAAATTTAATTAGTAAAGATGTGGTTAAGGATTTAAACTTGCGGACGGAAAGACTTTATCAGCCCTACTACATTGTTGTGGAAAACCATCGGGTTAAAGTTACACGGTATGCACGGGTTCCAGTGTCCATTGGAAGTTATAAAGCTGTTGTCTCATGTGATGTGGTGCCACTGAGTGATGTACATTTGATATTTGGGAGATCATGGCTGTCTTTGCATAATGTACGTCATAATGCGTCCCGGACTCGCTATTCTTTTTCTTTTGGTGGCAAGAAGCATGTATTGGAATCCCTACCCCCTATGAAACAATGTGATTATCAAATAGGGGATTCTAAGGCCATGGAAATAGATAGGGGTGCGATTCCTGATGTGAACTTGGTGGAAGCAGAAAATATTGAGCCCGAATTGAAAAACGGCGAGAGTGGAGGTGTGGTGGAGCTAGAGAATGAAATGGAGTGTGATGTTGTGACGCAGAACGAGGATATCACATTAGTGGTGGAGAAAATCGAGGCAGATGAGACAGATGGTCCTACTTCACCGACCACTTGTTCGAGTTCTATTTCGTCTTCGTTGCAGGTACATGAAGATCATCTGCATGAGGAGCCAACTGGGCCATCTGATATACCCAATCCAACCAATATATTGCCTATGGATGTTCTTGTCCCAATTGACGTTGATGGAAAACCGAAGCACACTTTCATTGATCCTTTTGTGGTGTATTGTGCTGTTATTCCGGCTTCTAATCCCTATGATTATGTTGCTGCTCCAGAGAAAATAATTTGCATTGAGCACTCACGACATTCCTATGCATTGGTTTCCTTGGTGAGGTATTCGTCATCAGCTTGAGGTTCTAGTTCTTTGAAGCCGTATTTACGCCTTGTATTTGATCCGGGCATATCATTGGTGTTCGTTGCTGGTTCGTCCCGTTGTGTACTTGTTGTTTGCTTTTTACGACATCCTTTTGATTCGAGGACGAATCCTTTCTAACCGGGAGGGAATGATGTGATCGCAGATGAAACGTTTTCGGCATGGAGTCCATTTGTCCCACATCGTTTCCATGGAAGATTTTATTATATTTTTATTATTATTTATTATTAGGTTTTTTATTTTTATTTTTTTTTATTATTTAATTTTGTCCCACATCGGTTAGAAGTTGTTTTATTTCTTTCATTGTAGCCTATAAAAAGGCTTTAGTAGTACTCCTTGTAATAAGGGCAAATGATGTGATTCCCATGAGAAGAAACTTGTCAAATTTATTTGGAGTCTTTTATTTATTTTTAGTTATCTTTTATTATCCCACATTGGTTAGATAGTATTCTATTTTTGTTATTAATTTTAATTATGGTTATTTTGTCCCACATTGCTAACTTAGCAATTTGTCATGGAGTCAGTAGCTATATAAAGGCATTAAGAGTCACCGGATCCGAAATGCCCGAGGACTTGACTGAAGGCACCAATAAAATGATCACCGCGACCCTTAGCTAACTCATAACTAAGAACCATGGTATGACCTCAACCCTTAGATAACTCGTATCTAAGAACCTTGGTATACGAACGCCACAAGGTCTGCTCAGAACCTTGATAAGTTCCGTTTGGAATCCACCAAACAACGGTGTTGGAATCCACCAAACACCAACGTGAGAAAACTCACCAAAGCTTAAAGCTTCAAATAAAATATATATCTCAAAATTTGTCTGATGATTACAATGACTCTTAATGCCTTTATATAGGCTACAAACTCCAAGACTAATTGCTAATCTAGCAATGTGGGACAAAATAACTATAAATAAAAACAATAACAAAAATAAAATACTATCTAACCAATGTGGGATAATAAAAGTTAACTAAAAATAAATAAAAGACTCCAAATAAATTTGACAAGTTTCTTCTCGATGGGAATCACATCATTCCCTCCCGGTTCCAAAAGGATTCGTCCTCGAATCAAAAGGATGTCGTAAAATGCACCATCAAGGACAAAACATGTCGAACCAACAACGAACATCAATGATATGCCCGGATCAAATACAAGGCGGACATGCCACTTCAAATCAATAAATCTTCGAGATGTTGATGCATACATCACCAAGGAAACCAATGAGTAGTAATCTTGCAGGTGCTCAATGCAAATAATGCTCTCCGGAGCAGCAACATAGGCATAGGGATTAGAAGCCGGAATAACTGCACAATACACCGCAAAAGGATCATTGAAGGTGTGCTTCGGTTTGTCATCAATGTCAACTCGGACAAGAACATCCATAGGAAATATATTGGTTTGATTGGTTATAGCAGATAGCCCAGTTTGCTCCTCAAGCGGATGATCTTCATGTACCTGCAAAGAAGACGAAGTAGAACTCGAACAAGTGGGCGGTGAAGTAGGACCAACAGTCGCATATGCCTCAATTTTATCCACCACTAATGCAATATCCTCATCTACTTTTGCAACATGTATCTCCACCACTTCTTTATTCTCCTCGGTGATTGCCTCTTCCACAATCGACTCTTGGACTACATCCACCAATTTTGCTTCAACAACCTCTTCCAAATTCTCCATAAAATTCGGATTATTATCCTCTACCATTCTCTCATAATCATTGCCTTCCAACTCATCTTCTTGAGTATTAGCAATCTCAACGGTGGTCTCTACAATCTTCTCTGGAATATTAACATTCACCTGGTCATCCTTAGGTGAGGTCCCCCGTAAACTACCTATTTTCTGCCATAGATTAGGGCAATCATAATAGTGATGATCACCGCAATAAACAGAAAACAACTATGTAGAAGTGTGCTTAACCACATTAGTACCACCCCGGTTACCTCTACCACCACGATTATCTCTACCACAAATGGGTATCTCTACCACCACGGTAAGATTGCTCGCTTACTCCCTTTAACATATTCCTCATCTTATCCATCATATCATCAAAACGTCGTTCTATTTCTAAGTGTCGATCCATCACATTATTAAAATTCCGAAAATAAGCATCCATAGGACTCTCCATTACTCAAGATCGAAAATCACCAATAGGTAGCACACGACAAGTATCCAGAATCTCCAAACAAGAATATTCGGTAAAGATTTTTTTTTTTTTTTATTTTTTACGGGTGTGATTAAAATTACCCCAAAGGTGTGAAACTCTAGGGAACGGTGTACTGCTAATAAATTTTTTTTTTTTTGAACGAACGGGAACGTAATTCAAAATCATTTTTTTTTATGTTGAAAGGAAAAATATATGCACTCCAATGAAAAAGAAAACAAAAGAAAAAAAAAGGGATATTTGGATACCGTCGATACTTCAATACCAAATGATGTGATCCGTGACCAATCGGATCCGAAATTGCCCGAGGACTTGACCGAAGGCACCAATAAAACGAGCACCGCGACCCTTAGCTAACTCGTAACTAAGAACTTTGGTATGACCTCAACCCTTAGATAACCCGTATCTAAGAACCTTGGTATACGAACGCCACAAGGTCCGCTCGTAACCTTGATAAGTTCCGTTTGGAATCCACCAAACAACGGTGTTGGAATCCACCAAAACCAACGTGAGAAAACTCACCAAAGCTTAAAAGCTTCAAATATAATATATATCAAAATTTGTCGATGATTACAATGACTCTTAATGCCTTTATATAGGCTACAACTCCAAGACTAATTGCTAATCTAGCAATGTGGGACAAAATAACTATAAATAAAAACAATAACAAAAATAAAATACTATCTAACCAATGTGGGATAATAAAAGTTAACTAAAAATAAATAAAAGACTCCAAATAAATTTGACAAGTTTCTTCTCGATGGGAATCACATCATATATTTTTCCTTTCAACATAAAAAAAATCCAGTTCTTGAATTACGTTCCTGTTCAAAAAAATAAAAAACCTAATAATAAATAATAATAATAATATAATAAAATCTTCCATGGAAACGATGTGGGACAAATGGACTCCATGCCGAAAACGTTTCATCTGCGATCACATCAGATTGCCTTTCAAGATTTATTGTTTTTCAATTATTGAGATAAAATTCTACGATCCTAAAATTTTATCATGACTAATTAGGACTTTAAAATTCTTTTGTGAATTTTAGTTGTGTAGTGTCTACACAAGAAATTTCTAAATATTCGAAAAATTGGAAAATCATGAACCTAGTGTCATTAGTTAGACGGTATTTGGAACCGATAAACTAGTGGGAGCTTTAAGTTTTATTATTTATTGATTTTTGAATTATTTGAAAATTCATAAAGTCCTAATATATTAGGATCATAAAATTCTTGATGAATTTTAATTGTGTAGCGTCTACACAAGAAATTTTAATAAATCCATAAAATTGAAAATTCGTGAATATAGTGACACTAGTTAGACGGTATTTGAAACCGATGAACTAGTGGGAGGATTAATTTAAATATTCTTGATTTATGGTTTTTGGATTGTGAAGGAATTCTGAAAATCCTAATAAGACTACCTATTTTTCAAAATAACGAGTGGGAGCGAAGAAGGTGACAACCGACCCCTCGGCCTCTACTGTTGACACAAGCAACGTGAGAGAATGGTGACGCCTCGTGCCGTTTTGATTTCGGCCCCCTTCAGATGGCCTTCACCACTATCAAAATTCAATGCTTGGTTTCTGAAAGGATAGGATTTTGAGTACTTGTCGGGTCACTGACCTACCCTTCGGCGGCATACTCGGGGTCTACTTAAAAATCTGAAACAGTAGGTCACACTCATACTTGTTTCAGGACAGGGTTTGATGTGTTCGTTAAGGATCGCTAAGAGGCACGGTCCGAATCACTTTCACGTTGGCACTATTCTGGAATGAGTTAGAAGGTGTGTCTCACAGATATGGAATCCATTCCTTCCTACGGGAAGTAGAAAGACAATCACCTTATTTGTAATCCTAGAAACTGATCGATCCGCGGAGTTCATTGATTACTAGTGGGTTAATGGTAAATAATAAAGTTGTATTGAAGAAGGTTTACGGATATAATCCCGCTTAATTACGGATAGTCTGTGGAGGGTTAGTCTGTATGTAATGATTATATCAATGGACACTTATCGACTCGACGTTTTGAGAATAAGTTATATCTATAATCGATAGAGTTCAATTTCGAATTTATGGTGGCGTAATTCCGGAATTAACGAGTTGAGTAGAAATATTCTGTTCGATGAATATTTTATTCAATTTATTGTAGCTACTGGTTATAGGTCCATGGTCCCCGGGTTGGCTCCTAACACGCGAGTGTTTTCTCGTTTTATGGATCCTCGATAATAAATTAAATAGTTGGTCTATTTAATGAATATGCAATATTATTTATTTGGTAAATAATATGTAAAATAGAAAAGACATTTTCTATTAAATAATGATGAAAGTGGCGCCTCACATGTAGATATATTAGGAGAAGAAATTTTCCTAGATGATGTCACGTGTGTAATTAATTAATTAATTAATTATCTATTTATTTGATAATTAATGCAAAAATAAGAGATTGATTTTTTGGGAATTATCTCTTATCTTTTGGGAAAAATATCTTTTCCTTACGGGAATAGGTAATTATGGTGTGAAAATGATAACTCTCTTGACTAGTTATTTTCCTATATAAAGAGAGTTATCATAACACAATGACATTCATAATCTGCGCCACTTATTAAATAAAAGGAAGAAAAATTAGTTTCTTGCCTTAGTCATTAAGAGAAGAAAAACCTAAGGTTTTTCTTGTGCATATTTGAGGAGGTTCTATGGCGAGGATCGACGTCCACCAGTCGTCGCTAGGAGATACAATCCGGAAGACTACGGCTTCTCCCTTGGTTGATTATTTATCATCTCTCTCCGGTTTGGTTAAATCTACTAACTTTCTTGTAGTTATTAATTAATCATGCGAATCGAATTGAGGTAAAATCGCATGCGATTTATTCGTAGCTTCCGTTGTGCAAAGTCGAGTGTCTCGATCGGTGCTGTGAATCAAATCTGACGATCCAATTATGGATCGGATCCAGATTCTGGTTTCTGTATATCCAGCAAAAAATGCCTCTAATGTGGATCAAAATTCAGATCAATGGAATGTATGGTTGTAGTAGCAACGAGTTTTGATCCGTTTGAACGTTTATACTTTGGGCACACGCTCCTATCTTTATAACTCGCATTCCGGCCTTCTCGAACACCTAATACATGTACAAGATCACAACAAATACAACACGTAACCCCTACAGGACACTAGGGTGACCGAGAGTATAGTAAATACACCGAAAAAGACCGAGAATCCCAGACTTTACGTCCTAGGTCTCGAAATACAAACCATTGTGTAACTACATCAAAATACAACCAAATGTCTCCAAAAACATATAAAACGAGGTCTAAACAGGGTATAATCACATAGTAAATGATAGCCAATTTGACTCTCAACATCATGCGGTAGAGATTGGGTGTGATGTTGAAGCATGTGGAGTATACATGTTTGGTCGTCCGGAAATCGTGTGTATGGGTGAGTATCCGAAAGGGCCTTCTTATAAGGAATGTCTTACTCTCGTGAATCTTTGCAAAGTGGAAGTAAATGAGTTACTGTGAGAGAGTATGATATCCATATTATAAGATACGGTCGTTAATGTTTTGACACTCGACGTACGACCGTATGGATATTATTACAGCAATAGGATTCTATTTACACGAATCTATTTACACGCTAACCGAGCACATGAAAGGTAGTAGTCATTGCGTATTGACTATTCCAATGATTGGGGGTCATGGACGCGATGCTAGATGCTATCCGTGATCGTTAGATGTGAAGGTCATTTTCATAATTGCCCCTTAAGTCTACGTGATCACGTGTGCAATTCACTAATACACACGACGTACTAGCAAGAGTACTAGGCCAATCGTAGTATAGCAAGGGCAAGTCAAGGTCGATCCCACAGATACTATTATTTAATTACGTTAAACACAACCACAATTCATAGGTCAACCAGATAGGGTGGTCGTTGACCAACATAAAGAACAAGTAAATAACATAGATGCAAATAAACCAATCATGAATCATATATCGAAAATTTACTAACCATACTATTCCTAACTAATCTCCCCTTAATCCGTGTTCGACTCATGTGCGTAATTTAGCTATAGGTACAATTCCTAACCATATCTACTCTGACCTTGGTAGTAGATAATATATACGCCAGCTACCCTCCTTAATTGGTCCATAATAGCCCATACGCACGAGGAACTAGAATTGCCAGTATTGAGCGATAACCCATACCGCTAACCCGCCTAAGCATCTATCGACACTGATTAGCACGTCATCAAGACAATGTCCAAACTAACACTTCATTAACAGTTCTTCATGTTAATTTATGAATTACGAATACTATATTGGCCAGACCTATTACTAGTTTTAATTATTCTTGTCGATCAACGTAGCTGACGTCGAACCACAGAATTAGGATTTACTAGGTATTCAGATCTAGCGATAAAGACCGTCGCAGATCTGAAGAACGCAACCCATACTTCCGCGTTTCATATTAACGAATCGAATAATAAATATTAAGGTTCGTTTAATTAATTCATAGATGATTAGATGCAAGCATAATCTAGATCTAACACAAGAACAATCATGAATCTAAGAAAAGAAATAAAACATTGGAATAGATCTTACCCATAACGAAGAACATATCTACTCTTTTATTCTCTCTCCCTCCGGTGACTCAAGACGATCCATGAAGATCGTAAACCAAGCACAATCCAATAATGAAAGACTCATGACTTATTTGCAAGAAAGAAAAGAAGAATTTATAACCAAAAGACTACGTTGTATCTAATTTATGAATAGATCTATGAATGAATGAGAGAATACAAATTCGCAGCTCTGAATGGCCTTATATAAGTGTATAAACCGACTTAGGGGTAAACCTTAAACTTGGAGGACAAGAAAATGCATTTCTGGATGATTCTGGGGCTCGGTAAATCGAGGGTAACTCCCGATTTACCGAAGGTATTTTCGTCTTTTTCTTTCTGCCGACTTAACTTGGAATACCCTAGGCCCAGCTTCAGTATTTGGACTATAACATGGCCTACGCAACTCCGATTTGGGTGATTCAAAGTGTGATGGAATCCTTGTTTCAAGACCTACAACTTTCATGTAGTAGTCCAAGCCCAATTCGTCTTGTAAAGCTTCGGAAACTATGTTACAAGATCACCAATCAGAATCTCGGGTCCAATCTCCGCTCAAAACACTTCAACCCTCAGCTCTGTTCATTTCTTTATCGATTGACTCTCATATTCAGCCCAAATGATGCTTTGAACACTCTTCCATCTGTCAATAAAACCATACCACACATAGTAGTTTCTATTTCTAGCAAATAACGCATAAAATACACGGTTAATACGCATAATACCAATTTAGTCACCCCGGACGTGGCTTAATCGCATTTAGCTAATTAACTCATGATTTCATACATATTATCACCATTGAGAACACAAATCCGGGGTAGATTGATGGTAAAATATGATACCAAGTTGACCGTCATCACTACGGCCAATATATTCGGAAGCCTATCGGGTCACACACATATGAACATCAAGTCGGATTAAAATGTGGTTATAGTTGATAACCAAATAAGGAAAGAATTTTCTCATACTGTAAATGTTATATTGGTAAATTAATATGGTGGTATTTATTTATTATGAATAAATATAATACAAGATATTAATTATGTTGATTAATTAAATATGTATATAGATACATATATTTCGAATTATATATGTATGTATGATATACATGTATTTTGCAAATTAACTAATCATAGCATTATATTAATTAAATAATATTCCGGAAGCCAATTAATGGCTAAAGGGGGCGCATGTTTTAGTGTATAAAGATACGCTTGGATTGTGCAATTTAATTAATAAGATTACCATAAATTAATATTGGATATTAATTGATTTTTGGAAAATAATAAGATAAAGGTATATTCAATATAAGATATTGTCAATATATATCTTGAAAATATATTTAATATAAGATATTTAATATTAAATAAGATAAATCAATCAAATATATTTTCTTTATTTTATTAGGAAAATGTTTTCTTTCTCATCAATCTACTAGAAGCTAATCCCAATTAGCTGGGGAGACAAGAGGGGCGCAGATCACCCTATATAAAGGGAGGCTTGGCTAGCTCTTTGGTACACCATAATTCCAAGAGCTAATTGTTCTTGTGAAAAAATAAGAGAGATTACAGAGAGAGAAAATGACGACCTAGCAGTCGAGTTTTTCTAGTAGCGATCCTTGGCGGGATTCCGGCGAGGTGCTCGTGTGGATTACTGGTAGAGGCCGGACACGTGGACGGCTCACGCACATCTACTCCAACCAGACGGTCAAAGCGTCGATCTTTTAGATCAACCAAGGTAGTATTACCTTCCCCTCTCTTATATGTTTATGGTTTGAACGAAGTCGATCCTGGATTGGGAAATCAATTTTTGAAATTCCGCTGCGCTACTCGATTGATTTCTTTATAGTGGTATCAGAGTGGTCTTCGAGCTTAAACAATAATCATCTTTTATTCGCGTAGTAAATTAGATCCAATAGATAAAAATTATGTATGATATTGATTCATGATCAATGCACAAAAATATTTTTTTTTATAAAGGCGCCGGTCTTCGGGCTGTCGGCTGACGCTGGCTGATGTGGCCCCCTCCCTCTTTATTTTGTTTTGTGTATTGTTATTTTTCAATATGGTCCATGGTTTGCAATTTCTCTTTTGTTTAGTTGATGCCATAGGACTAACCAATGGCTCCAATAGTTTGGCTATTGGGAAGCCATGTGGCATCACCCAATTTGTCGGGAAGAAATAAGTTTTGGTTATGAACCAAATATGGGCCATTTTCAAATTTTTGGAATAGGCACATACCTCTTCTGAAATATTTGATTTTGGGAAAGGCCTAAGGGCTTAGGTCTTTTCCAAAAATATTTGATTTTTGGAAAGGCCCCAGGATGCCTTTAAATTTGGTTTGGACCAAATCAAATGCATCCTTTTGATTAAGAATCAAAAGGAAAGAAACAAAAAGACCCACTCGATTTTAATTATATTTAAAATAGTTTTAAATTAGAAAATTAAAATTAAAAATTGATTTATTATTAATGGTCAATATTATTTCGATTAAAGCAATAATTAATTAATCGATAATTAATTAATTGATTGGATGCTATAAAACGCAAGTAGTTAATATGATTATATGGACCCCGATTGATCATGAGCTCGACCAATAGGATAGATGTGAATGCTTTATATTCTGTTGGTTTTTATTGTTGTCCTAGGCCGTTATGAAAGCCGTGATCTAGTTTTATTTCTACATTATCCCACTCCCGTTAGCTCCCCCGTGTGCGGCGGGTGTAAAATTTATTATATAGATTTTCTTATAGAATAAATTGAAGACGAAGATGGAGACCAAAGAAAGAAGAATAAAGATTCCATTGGAGAATGACGCATTAAAGATCCATTGGTGATTACAGCTAGCCTTAGTTTGTGACCCGCGGTTTCGTTAGTTTGTATTCGAAACCGCACTTAGGAAAAGTCCATGATCGTACCGGTTAATTTTGTGCGCGGAATGTTGTGTATGTTTTACTTTATACGATATTGTAGAAATATGCACGTAAGAGATGAGACCATAATTAAAATTAATTAAGTGAATTAATTTACATAAATACTTCCACAACAAAAATCAAGTCGAAATATTGTCTCCCAATATTATAGCGACGGTGAAGAGCCCTTGTTCGGATCCAACTGATCGGCCCTCGTCAGGAGTAGACCTACCTCGGGTATATCGTCGTTATTGATATATGATCGTATAAGATCTTGCGAATATTGGGTTATGACTTAACTAGAGTATTGCGGTGATTGACCCTCGTCAGGACCGTATTATTCTAGAGGCAAGGGGTTGACTACCACATAGAGTTGTGTAGTGTCAAAGAGTTGACTAGTCAACCACCAAAAGTCACATAGAGATATGACTGGTAAAGTGTTACCTACCTTTAGAGTTATTCCTGTTGATCGGCCCTCATCGGGAACCGTGGTAACTAGATGGGATCTTGGACACTAAAGAATTTTTAAAAAAATCTTGAAAGTCAATTGGGAGTAGTTGACTAGTGGGAGAAAAATCATAAACCATAAGACCATTTTTTATTTTGCATGTATAAACAACAACACTCTTTTATCTTTATTTTATGTTGTATTTTTTAGCAAACTTTTATATTTATGTTTTAATTCTCGATTAGTAAAACCAAATTATGACTGCTACCTTTTGAGAAACGTTCTCAAGTTGGTTAAGTAATTTTAATCCTTTTAAATTAAGCAATGACACGAGCAATCCCGTTTTCGTAGTTGATGACAATGAGGCCACATATTTTATGGAGTCCTCTAAGACTTTAATTATTAACGGAAGCTCACATATTGGACATAACGATATCCAATGGGTCACTCCATCATACGATGATGATTATTCAAACATTAGATGGATTGGATAAGGATGACCACATAGAATTTTGGAAATGTTGTTTTCAAAATTGTAAGATTTAAGTATCGACTTAATTCTTTAATCATTGCTTGAAAGTAAATTAAATAGTTCATGTTTTGAATATGATTCAAAAATGTTAAATAGACTATTTAACAAGCGTTGGATTTTCTTTATGAAAGAAAATTGAATACACAATTCTTGTGATTTTTCTTAATTTCTTATGAAGACTAAATTAAGAAATATTTACAAGAGCTTGAAGGATTAAAATGAAAAGTTAGGCCATGTGCTTAAATAAGAGAACTTATTGAAGTCTCTATTTCAGGAAAGCATGTTGAGATAAATCTATCTAACTCAAGTCAACTCTCGGATATATGATATCCTACGAGTGTGATTAAATTAGAAAGATTAAATACAGATTTGGAAGGTGAAGCAAACGTTGTAACACTTATCACTGAATCTAACATGCTAGATTATTGTCACCATATAGTTGATGCGAGTGATGAAATCTCAACTAAACATTTATATGCCTGTTAGCCTTGATTTTGTGGTTGTTCTAGACATAGTCTCTATGGAAGGGAAGCGTGTAATAAAATGAAATTTTGATGATGCTGAACCGTATGATTATGAATCATGTGGGTTATACGTATCTTATCCAAAGAGGACTAAATACCCTTTTATGAAAATAGTTATAAAATCTAGAAATATGGACTTGATCCTAAACATATTGATGTTTGTTGGCTTATGACTATTTATACCATAAATAATTGTTTATCTCTCTCTTGGACTATTTTTGGAATAGTTGAATGTACTTACTGAAGTACGACAATTCTGAAAGCCCGAAAAGTTTGAGCTAGTACGAATATGAGATAAATGAAACTTAGGAATTAATCTTCAATTGGATTGAAGCAATTAATAACTAGAGGGTGTTTCAGAAGTCGTCTGAAAAGGAATCAGATTCCTTCTAAAAGGATATCATTTTGAGAAGCGCGATCGGATTGCGGTTCCGAAATGTAAGCGACACTTTATACGATAAAGTTGTGATGTAAGACATGCAAAGAATCTCTTACCCGTTTTGGGATAGTGCCCTTATACGTGAAATGTACTTAACCGAGTTCTGAAAATGAGGTTCAATGAATTCCATAACGGATATGGAGGACGATGACATCAAATCCATCTTAACTGATGATTTAGGGTTGTCATACTTCTAGCAAGCAGACAAAGTCTGAAAGGCTTGGAGCTTAGTAAGACATATACAACTTTGTGGAATGTCTTGGCAAGTACGCTAGATACTGTCTACTTTCCCGCGGAACAAAATGTTTGCCTCCAAACATGTTGTCTTCTAAAGGAGGTATTTCTTCCAAAAGAGATAGTGGGAGTAAGAAGAGATTCAACCATAGGAACGTGAGCAGACACCACATAATGATGAGGTGTAGAACATTGGTCAATGCACATGAATGTTCTATAAGCCTGTGGATAACCTCAAGCCTGAAAACGCTGCTAGTATGTTCATCTTGAAGAATGAATATCTCGCGACTTATGAAGGAATGTTTAAAAGGAAAGATTGAGAGATATGGCCAGGAGCCATAATATATGAATTAGAATCCATCAGTGACAACCAGGTTGTGAACCTAGTCTGTCTTACCTAGAAGGAATGTCCGTGAAAGGCTGACATGGATAGTAATTGGATTACTATAAGGCTATAGTGACGGTTGAAGGGCACGGGATGTAAACCTTGTAATTATCATTATGCGGCCAGCTGAGCCCAGTTCTATTCAGACTATGCTTGTTATAACTTCGTATCATGGCTTTATGATAGTGTTGAAGACATTGGGCAAACAGCTCGATGTTCATAGACGATAACATGATATATGAGCCCACGAGATCCATTTATAGACTCAAACAAGTTTCTCTAGACAATTTCGTTGTTTGATAATCAAATGAGTTTGATTTAGTCAAAAGAAGGGATATGCCCAATGTGCAAGAGGGAAAGTGGGAGTGTGTTATGATTTTTGAGTAAGGTATTGGATATCTCTCTCGGGAATTATCACCCTATGTCACAGTCATTTAATGTTTGATAGTTCAAGGTCTTTACGAAAGCACTTGGATTAGCAGTACTTATTTTTAGAAATAAGAATCTATAATGATAGATTTAACTGCTGTTAGTTTATAGTTTACCTATATAGATGTGATGCTAAAAGAGTTTAGCATAGGTCGCGACAGGAGATACTGCTAGCCGGTGTTCTCAAGATTTATCTATGTTAGGACGTTAGTCCTAAAGATAAGGTGAAAGATGATGCTTATGTTGAGTTATGAGCCCCAGTTGCATGAAAGTTTGATTAATTTACCAAAATACCTTTAATATGTGTCGTTACTAAAATACCCCAGTCACTAACCGCCATGAAGTTAAAACTTACATCATATGGCAAAACTTTTGTGTTTAATTCTTTCCTTGCAAGATTTAAAAAAAAAGTGTAATTAACTATTTAAATTGGTTGATTAAATTTATAAAATTAAGTTAAGTAATTCTTATATGTTTGATTAATCAAATTCAACTTTTGTGTATAGCTGCTGGGCCAGATTTTTGCTGAAATCTTTTTGTTTGGCCAACCTTTGTCTTATCCGGCCCAATTACTCTCTAGTCTGTTTGGCCCCATTTCTTTAACCCGTCCTTGTGATCGGGGTCGATCAGGTTATAAAATACTCGACCACCATAAACCAATACTAGCAAGAGGACTAGGCCCATCGTAGTATAGCTATAGTGAATCAAGGTCGATCCCACAGGGAACCAATTGTGGATCATTTCATATATAAGCAATTAATTAAACATGTCAAGGACATAGAGGCGGTCTACGACCAACATAAGACGAAAGGTAAAGACACGACTCGACACAACGTAATTAACCTCCCCAATTATAATCTTTATCGTTTGGACCTAGATAATTTATATAATAAACCGAACTTATTAACTCGTCAATCCGTTTGTATCTATCTTAGATTGGCTACGGGAGTCATCCTCTTTAACTTGACTTAGCACCGGTAAGTCACTAAATCACTGTGATATTGTTACGTGACTTCGCCTTTTAGTGCCTCCATCTCATATAACTCACACGCTTACGACTCTAAGGATGCCGATATTAATCGTACACCTCGTCTAGGCAACATTCCTATGGTTAGGCGTACTTCCTAAACGATCGCATCAGTCTCAGTCCTATTAACAATTACCTGCACGGTTTCATGTTAATCTACGATTTACGTATAACTAGGTGAGCTCAATTCCCAAATACAAAACCTACCTAGATCTCGCCGAAAGTCCCGGAAGATCATTCATGAGCCAACTTTAGGAGCCCTATATTGGTATTTCCTAATCATACGCTAATTAAAACAGACGAGCAACGTAGCCGTAGCCATACCTACTGAGATGATAAATTCTATTAAGTTAACCTAACCATAAAGACGTGGCTATTTAACGGATAAAACAGGGCTCGGTCGACCGAATAGGTGGGCTCGGTCGACCGAGTGAACTCATTCGGTCACCCGAATCAATTTCGTTCCCATATTACATCCCCGAACATATCTCTCGGCGTTTCATCATACGGGCGATTAAACAGTAACTCGTAAAGCATTCATATAAACTAACATAGATACGCATTAATTAAATCAAGTAGATTCATGAATAAATACTAAGTGTATGACGTAGGTTGTGGGATCCCCATAGACAAGGAGTCGCCACATCCCTAACGTCATAGCCCAGATCTACATCATCTAGCTATGATTAACAAACTCAAACGATAAAGCATAATTGGGGGGGATTAATTACTTAAAAGAAAGAAACAGAAAATAAAGGCTTACATATTGCAGCCCTTAAATTGCTGGAAACCCTCAAATTATTCTACATTGTATCAAAGCTAAGAAAGAATGAAGGGATTGTATGTATGTCTAAGGTGTGTTTTACAAATTTCGTAGCTGCTGCTTATATAGAGGCTGTAACCGACCTAGGGAGGATCTAGAAGATATACACGCGAAAATCCCGTAAGTGACCGAGCCGACACTCTCGGTCGACCGAATGGATAGGCTCGGTCGACCGAGCCATTTTTACACGTGTTAAACGCGTCCCTTTGTCTGACTTGTTCCCCACTGCACGCTTGCGTGTTGATCTGATTAATCTTTCATTTAATGCTCCGATTTTCTTCCTCTATTATCTTGAGACCATTGATTGAATGACATTAATCATCTCGATTTGTCGTGATCTACAAAATCAACATTTATCGCACAATAAATCGATCTTTTAATAATAAAAACAGCTAAATACCAAATATCATATTAATAATCACTTAACATTAAATAATAAATATAAATGAGTGATTTAATATGAAATATACATTATTAATCTCGATTTAAGGATAATGTTGATGATATTTATGGGTATAATTTGACCGTCATCAACTACCCCCCACTTAGACTTTGATCGTCCCGAACAAAGCATTAATAAGTCATTCCCCAAGACAACATTTTCTATGGTCAAATCATACTTACACAAGAAACTCAAGTCAACTCATACTAGTCATGCTCATAAGATATCCATTATTCACTACTCACTATGAATCGAAGTGATGTGTGCATGTGCATTTATTTCTATATATTCGTGGCAAGATTAGAGTTTATGCAGACTTCGTAATCTCAACCCACCAACTTCAGTATTCATACTTCTTATGCCTTTTATTTTTTGAAGCACTAGAGCAATAAGCAAGAGCGTATCTATAGGGTTTTTGGACTTGGAGACCGAGTACTACTCAAAGCCTCTTAAAGAGTTGAATATTCTTTTCATATCTTCATATTTTTCAAATACTATCAATCTCAAGGAAGAAAACTTTTTAGAGTATCCCCCTATCTTAGATCATGTATAGCATCGAATATTACCACAAGCGCGGGGCTACTTTGGTAATGTTACTACAAGCCCAAATGTCTAACATTTTGCTAAAACACGGGTAGGTCTCAAGCTTATTACTCCGCTTTTGTTGGCAAGAATATCGAATACATCGGCGGATAGATATTGATACTAAGTTCACATAACCAATCATTTATGCAATGTACACATAATTTCCTCGAGTTATTATGATTTGCGCGGTATACTCGATTCACGATTGAGTAATTGAATAATAAATAACTACTTGCAAAAACGAGCACGAATATCCTTAAATTTACTTAACATAAGTATAAAATGATCACGTACTCATGAAACTTGGTTCCTTTCCTATCAATTCTTAGCTAGGAACTCACAATTCTAAGGGTACGAGATACATAATATGGTATTTATTCAATTTTTTCAATCATGTGCCGTTTCATTCAATTTTCAATTATAACATAACATGGCTAAGTCTCCTACCCCCCCACTTAAACATGGCATTGTCCTCAATGACAAAAATAAATGGAATTTAAGAAAAAGACTTAGCTCTGGAAACGGCTCTCAAGTAAAGGAAAAAGATCGGAGTAAATTTCATCACGTTGTGGAGAAGCAAGTGAAAACCTGTACAAGCAGACAAACTCCACGAAACCGTTAATAACACCATGTCTATGGAAGTTATAAAATAATGTGGCAGTAATGAGGTATAAATACCTAAAAACAGTTTAAGCCACTTTATTTTATACAACCAATGACAAGGGAAACCAAAAGGAAAATTACTAAATAGAAAGAAAAATAAACAAGCAACTAAAGATGGTGGTCTTCATCTACAACCTCCACCGCCTAAATATTCTTAAAACCGGGTGGAGAAGACAAAGATCAAAAAGCATAACCCGACGTGGGAAAACACGAGGGTGACTCGATCGAAAAGGTATTCAATCCAGGAAAAGAGAAACTTGGGAAGGTATAACAGATTCAATGCGACCTATAGACTAAAGAGAAAATTGAATACTTAGCGCAGAAACTTCTCGCTTGCATTGGATATCAACAACTTAGGGAGATGTAGCTACTCCTCGAAATTACTAATAACCCAATGTATCACGTAAAATTCATAACCGTCATCAACAAGGTCGGATCAGTATGATAATGTAGAACAAAACTTATCATCTAGAAATGCCGGAATAGACGGAAAAGTGGGAAATTTAAAACTTCCGGTAGAAAGATAAGGTGTATTTTGATCGAACCAAAAACCTTTAAAATCTAGCTAGGGTCAGAGCTACACTTCCCCGAACTAGGGTCATGAAAATCAAAATGATAAAAAATAATCATTAAAGCTTAGCAATATTTCAAATTCCGCAACACAAAGTTATTTTGTAACCAAAATGGAGGTTGAGAGTATGATGGGTTTAGAAAAAGATACATAAGGTTGGGAAGAAAAGATAAAGGGTGGGTAATAAATTGTGTTTTTGGGTGAGTTGAAAATGGTTAAGGCATTGAGATTGGGTGGGAGAGTGAAACAGATGGAAAGAAAGAGAGGCGATGAAAGAATGGTTAGAAATGTGAACTGTTGGGGCAGATTGGTGAGAGGATCGAAAAGGTTGAAGGGTGAAAAGGTATAAATGAAAGGATAAGGGTAGTTGCAGAATGAATTGCGCACCACTTTGAATTTTCACTTGGATCACCATTCTAAAAGATTTTGGAAGTTGACCAAAATTGTTCTTGTTCGCACCAATCATTCTCTTGTTACATTTTCAGTAATTCTCAAGCTCTCTTAATGCTTCCATCTTAAGGTGGATTGCTAAATTTCTTTTTCTTTAGCAATTTCTCGACTCTCCTACGGAACTCTATTTCACGTGGCCTATATTGAGTAAAAAGGTTTTGCACATCCTTAGCCCAATGGCCATCGGAACACGGCAAAATAAAAAACCTCAACATATTTCACGTTACTCTTATTTGACTCAAAGAAAACAAAACCTATAATCCTAAAAAGAAATCCTAAGGGTTTTAAAGAAGTAGTTCTGAGTTTAAAGTCCTCAGCTCGACTTTCCAAAGATTATCCTTGTCAGTTATCATTCTTGGATCACGAGATATTGACCCTTCTGAGCACTATAAGAGGTGGGCCCATCGCTGTTGCGGATTAATACCCTTCCCTTGGTTGTGAGACCTAGGAAACGACATTTATCCATACTATTTATCCAAAGCTCTTACCTCGGCTCTCGTTTTAGGAATTAGTGAATTCTAAGAAACTCGGCTAAAATTATGGTTTTGGCCTTGACAATAAGAAACAATGAATCTAAGTACTCCGAATAAGGTCGGTTATGTAGGCAAGCCTACGCCGTCTTATTCGTTGGAACATATGTGACGAGTTCGAGGCCAATCCGTCAAGATAAGCCCCGTTTAGCCCGAAGGCTTATCAGCTATGCTAAGTCTTGTTGAACTGCTGTAACGTACATCACACGTGGAGGGGAGTCAATTGAGCCGAAGCTCGTTTGAACTCGCCCAGCCATGGTTAGACCATTTCCGAACCCATGTACTACGATTCTGCGATTTCTAAATTGTCACCCAAAGCGTAATCTCGTTTCTGTTTAAGGTGGGTTCACCGAGAAGCCATCACCATAAAACTCAACGAAAGCGAAGATTGTGTTCTCTCAAAACTCAACGTCTTCTTTAGATTTTGAATGCTTAAACTACACAATTTGTTGCTCCCATGGCGAGTAGAAGCAATCTCATGCATAGGACAATGAGATTTTGACAGAACTACGAGGAACTCTTTATTCACTGCTTCCTTTCAACGACTACATGTTTCCCTACACCCTCTAGATGAGATAGATTTGGGGCAAAACCTTCCACACTAATAATATTAATCTTATGAACCAACCCCGGGCTAAGATTCTCATTCAGGTTCATGTAAAGACTAACTTATGTTCAAAAAACCAAAAGATAGTAAAACATAAGCAAAAAAGGTAGTACCTTGCCTTCAACATTGTACCACGAATAATTCGAAACTTTTAATATTTATTTTCTCGGAGCCATCTTGTTGCTTTAAAGGTGTTGCTTCCATTTATTTTCCCATCTTAGATTCATAGCTCCACATGTCGCTGGGTTATTTTCTCAGCGCCCGTGAAAAATTATTGACTTGGATTATTGCTTCCCTGGTTTCTGCAAACAGAAGAAAAACAAAACAGACCGTAGACTGATTTTAACATGGTTTCCCATGCTGCTATCGGACCTACGGATTAAACATACGGGGATAAACGGACACGCGAAATTCCGGACTCGAAAAACACAAATCGAAACCGTGTAAATAGAACAAAACAAGAACAAAACAAAACACAAACAAAAAAAAATATATATATATATATATATAAATTCTCGGTCGACCGAATGAGGTCTCTCGGTCGACCGAATGAGGTCTCTCGGTCGACCGAATAAAATTCTTTATTTTTATTTTTATTTTAAGAATCTGGAATTTTCAGACAGAGCAGACAACCAGAGGGACTCAAAACGTAAAAACAGACTCTAAAACAGAAAACTCGACATGAATAAAAAATTATTTATATATAAAATTGACCATTGGTTCCCCGGCAACGGCGCCAAAAACTTGATCGGGGTCGATCAGGTTATAAAATACTCGACCACCATAAACCAATACTAGCAAGAGGACTAGGCCCATCGTAGTATAGCTATAGTGAATCAAGGTCGATCCCACAGGGAACCAATTGTGGATCATTTCATATATAAGCAATTAATTAAACATGTCAAGGACATAGAGGCGGTCTACGACCAACATAAGACGAAAGGTAAAGACACGACTCGACACAACGTAATTAACCTCCCCAATTATAATCTTTATCGTTTGGACCTAGATAATTTATATAATAAACCGAACTTATTAACATCAATCCGTTTGTATCTATCTTAGATTGGCTACGGGAGTCATCCTCTTTAACTTGACTTAGCACCGGTAAGTCACTAAATCACTGTGATATTGTTACGTGACTTCGCCTTTTAGTGCCTCCATCTCATATAACTCACACGCTTACGACTCTAAGGATGCCGATATTAATCGTACACCTCGTCTAGGCAACATTCCTATGGTTAGGCGTACTTCCTAAACGATCGCATCAGTCTATGTCCTATTAACAATTACCTGCACGGTTTCATGTTAATCTACGATTTACGTATAACTAGGTGAGCTCAATTCCCAAATACAAAACCTACCTAGATCTCGCTGAAAGTCCCGGAAGATCATTCATGAGCCAACCTAGGAGCCCTATATTGGTATTTCCTAATCATACGCTAATTAAAACAGACGAGCAACGTAGCCGTAGCCATACCTACTGAGATGATAAATTCTATTAAGTTAACCTAACCATAAAGACGTGGCTATTTAACGGATAAAACAGGGCTCGGTCGACCGAATAGGTGGGCTCGGTCGACCAAGTGAACTCATTCGGTCACCCGAATCAATTTCGTTCCCATATTACATCCCTGAACATATCTCTCAGCGTTTCATCATACAGAACTGATTAAACAGTAACTCGTAAAGCATTCATATAAACTAACATAGATACGCATTAATTAAATCAAGTAGATTCATGAATAAATACTAAGTGTATGACGTAGGTTGTGGGATCCCCATAGACAAGGAGTCGCCACATCCCTAACGTCATAGCCCAGATCTACATCATCTAGCTATGATTAACAAACTCAAACGATAAAGCATAATTGGGGGGATTAATTACTTAAAAGAAAGAAACAGAAAATAAAGGCTTACATATTGCAGCCCTTAAATTGCTGGAAACCCTCAAATTATTCTACATTGTATCAAAGCTAAGAAAGAATGAAGGGATTGTATGTATGTCTAAGGTGTGTTTTACAAATTTCGTAGGCTCTTTGCTTATATAGAGGCGTAACCGACCTAGGGAGGATCTAGAAGATATACACGCGAAAATCCCGTAAGTGACCGAGCCGACACTCTCGGTCGACCGAATGGATAGGCTCGGTCGACCGAGCCATTTTTACACGTGTTAAACGCGTCCCTTTGTCTGACTTGTTCCCCACTGCACGCTTGCGTGTTGATCTGATTAATCTTTCATTTAATGCTCCGATTTTCTTCCTCTATTATCTTGAGACCATTGATTGAATGACATTAATCATCTCGATTTGTCGTGATCTACAAAATCAACATTTATCGCACAATAAATCGATCTTTTAATAATAAAAACAACTAAATACCAAATATCATATTAATAATCACTTAACATTAAATAATAAATATAAATGAGTGATTTAATATGAAATATACATTATTAATCTCGATTTAAGGATAATGTTGATGATATTTATGGGTATAATTTGACCGTCATCACCTTGCCTCAAATAACAACCAACCCTAATCCCCTCTTCATTCCAGCCGTCTCCTCTTTGCTTCCAGAATCCTCTCTGTCAATCATCTCATTCAATGAAACCCGATCCCTCATATCATTTCTATTGAATGCCACCCCAAATTTCTGTGAACCCATTTCTCTTCCCTATCTCTCCTCTTTTCCAAAAGGCATGTGATTTGAATGATCTCCGGCAACGATTTCCGGTTGAAACAAGCCACCATGTTACCAAAATCATTTCAAGAAGGTTTGACTCCGGAAATCTCTTCCTTAGAAGCAACCACGTGACGATTTTCTGTTTAGGAAGGCTTCAAGGTGAAAGCTTGCACCTTTATTGCAAACGCTGGATGATTCGAAGCATTTACTGCACCGATTTTCAAAGATTTTCTCAAAGAAACGTAGAAACCTTGGTTGTGACATCTTTGAAATCGTAAAGGTTGTAACTTTCCTTATTAAGTTAATATTGTGCTTTTATTATACTGATTTGATTGATATCTGTCTGATCTCTTGCCCTTTTGTGTCGATTTGCAGTCCATATGAAGCAGAAACACGTGTTAAACGTGTTGGATGGTTTCATAGTTGTTAAAGGTCGTACATTTCTCATTATTGAGTTAATATCCTCTGATGTTTTTTCTGATTTGAACTCTACTCTGCCTTGACTTGCCTTTTTGGTGTCGTTTTACAGCTTATTTGGTCCAAAGACACGTGTCACACGTGATGGCTGGTCCTGTAATTGTTAAGGGTTGAACCTGATGCCAAAAACCATCCGGATTCTTGAAGGATTGAGTGTTGCCGTCCAAACAACTGGTGGTTCTCTCCTTCAGTGGTCCAACCAGCCCCGGTTTGGTGAATCTCAACTCAAACCGCTCAGGTAAATTGGATTAAACCCCTTCTGTGGGCAAAATAGTTGACCTAGGGTGTATTCACCCGATGATGATACGGTTTGAGTCAAAATGTTGAGGGCCTCGGTCCAGTGATGCCCAAAACTTGTCCTACCCAACCTGGTCTGGTCTTAACCGAGTCAACTTTTGTCTAAGTCAGTTTTTTTTAATAAAAAAAAATGCAGATTGTGTTTAAAAGTTTTTTTTTTCTTCGAATCCTATATATAGGCCTCATATCTCCTAGTTTTAAATATCAGTTTTTCACAAAAGAGCAATTACCACATACTTTCACTTAAAAAGGTTTTCAACGTTTTTAAAATGTAGAGGTCTGTGGCTGAAATCTTTTATCACTTGCCTGAAGTGTTAAAGATTTGGGTTGGAATCTTGCTAGGAGTGTGTATAGATTGAGGACTAGCAAAGCTATACACAGGACTCAGGATCAACCTTCGTAATAGTCTGAATTTGGTGTTCTTCTGTGAAGGTACTCAAATTCAAATATTTTTTTATTGCTCTTTGTTAACTGTGTAATTGCTGTCTGTGTAATATTTTGCTTAGTGGATCTCTGTCTAAGATCATTTGTACAGAAAAGATCATCCCTGTATTTCTTAAGTGAGGATTTGGTATACAGGGTGACTTTCTGTTGACTCTTGATCTTGTGTCAATCAGAGACACTGATCAAGACTATTTCCTGCCTGTTGTGTGTCCCCCACTGCTTGTTTGAACATTCTGAGATTGGTATTGCTGAGGAGCAGAAAGGACCTGACCTGCTGTTGAGCAATTTGGTTGATTGCCAAAGTTGTTGCCTTGTGGAAATAGGCACAGCAAATTAGACTTTCTGATAACCTGCAATCTTCTATTTCGGAAGTGCTCATCCCCATTTGTGTTGTATCCTCTGTTTTAGTTCAGTATCTTGTCTGCATAGAATCAAAGAATCAGGATCTGCCTCTAATGTGACATGTTGATAACTCCGCACACGCCACATTGATAAGGCAAAGCAGACTGATTCCCTGATCCCTTGCAAACCTGTACTGGTACAAAAACATTGGTGTTTGTTTTTCTACATCCCCTTCAAAACTGTTGGGAAATTTAGTAGTTGTCCTTGTGACAAATCCACCGACTTTCTGCCCCTTTGTTGTGTCTACCTTCTGCTTTGTTTTTAGTGGATCCCTGCCATAATCTGCTGCAAATTTCTATCATCTGTGCTGCCCAAAAAAAAATCTTTTGAGAAATCTGAGTTTTCAATTAAACACCTTGTAATAGGGCTTTAATCCAATTTTTTTATTTTTGGCCACAACTTGGACCTGCTGATCATTTGTGATCAGTTACAATACTGACCTTGACAGTCGGATCGGAGTTATAACTCGGATCCGACCTTCGGTCGATGATGAAACTGATTGATCAGTCTAGTATGGTCCTTTCTTGTTGTGCTCACTGAAACCTCTGTAATCAGACTGCATTTAGGTGCTGATAAACTTCAAAGTTAATTGTGTTTATCATCACTAAAATACATCTGATATTTTTCAGTCTGAGCAGTACCCTTGACTGATCTAAGAATCAATTTTCATCAGTTTTGTATCCTATTTAAATTTATTATATCTGTTCCAATTGTAACTTCTCTTTATCCTTACTCTTAATTCTGCTTTGTAAACCTTTAAAACTTGTTTGATAGTTTATATATGTATATTTAAGATTTTATTTGACTACTTGTGTTATCCTTCAATTGAATTTGTTGAGCTGTGAAATAAATTTGCTAGACTATTGAAATCAACTCAACCTGTCTACTTTCGAATTAGTACATAAGTATTCATACAACATATTGGTCACTTAGGTAATACACAATCGAATAATTTTGTTAAATAGCTTCCGGTTTAACAAATTAGTAATTGTGTAGTAAAATTGCTCCAACTTGCTTATTTGACATAAAATCGAAAAAGTGGTATAAATTACCAACACTCTATTCAACCCCCCATTCTAGAGTGTTTTACGCGCATTATCGATCCAACAGCTTATGGAAGGCTTCCTTTGCTACTGTGATAGGAACAATCATAAAAGTAATGCCAGATGTTCATAGTCTATGAGGATTCATGAGCAAGTATGAAAGTAGATCTAGTGAATGTCGAGAATATCCTTAAGCAAGTTAAGGATGGTTTCCTAGTTTATCAAAACTTGGAATAAGATAAATATAGATATACAGACGTATATCCTGAGTCATATGTCTGGGTTTGCAGTCACTTTGATTAAGTGATACGGTGGGCTGGAAATATTCTTAGCAAGAGATCATTGTGAATTCTACAACTGAGCCAAAACACAGTATTGCCTTGAAGGCACAACGGGAGTAGTGCATAGATCTAGAAGGTTCATTCCTGAACCTTGTACGGTTCTTTCACATTTTCTATATAGCTGATATAGTAGTGGATTCATTGCTTGAAGCAAGGACCAGGGTCTCTCTGGATATTCATGTGTGTTGAGGCAGTTCCTTTTGACTTGGTCATTTGGAGCGTGGTATGAAGATAGTCTGAGTCCCCACGGATAGCGATCCATTCACGGCTAGGGCTGGTTGTAAGTATTGCATGAGATTCTTGTGTTTCAACTTGGTCTTGTGTGTGCGAGTGATTGGTTTTAGGCCAAGTTAGAGATTGTTGAAATATTGTCCTAAACCCAATCGGGTTGGACCGGATCCGACCGGGTCGGATCATTTCTACTATTTCTTTATGATTATACATGTATAATAAATGGCTTTTCTGTTGTCATATATTTGTTCTTTTAAAGAACCAATTATGAATTGTTATATGATAATGTCCTTAGTATTAAATTGTGACTGAGAAACCATGATAGGCGATTATGGTTGATGAGATCTCTAATACTTTAATAAGTTTGATACTTAAATGTCTCTAGGCTTATGTGCTATTAAACAGGGCATTGAGAGTACCAACAGACTAGCACATATTAGATGCCTTCTGTCTTACTGAAGATAGGGATAGATCTCGTCTATCGAAGTGTAAAGACACTTGGACTGTACGTGGACGTGTATTAGAGAATACGTACATTAGACTGACTCACTTACACTATTAAGTGTCACACTATGTGACGGTTGTGTAATTATCCTTAGGACCGGAGTCTACATGGCGTCACGGTGTGGATTGTCATGCTTTGACACTATTGAGGTTTCCCCTAGCCATGGGGCGATCATGCAGTAGTGATTGGGTGTGATGTTAAAGGATGTGGAGTATACATGTTTGGTCGTCCGGAAATTGCGTACCCTAATAGTAAGGGTGAATATCCGAAAGGGCCTTCTTATAAGGAATGTCTTACTTTCGTGAATCTTTGCAAAGTTGAAGTAAATGAGTTACTTCGAGAGAGCATGATATCCAAATTATAAGATACGGTCGTTAATGTATTGACACTCGACGTACGATTGTATGGATATTATTACAGCGATAGGATTCTATTTAGATGCTAACCGAGGACATGAAAGGTAGTAGTCATTGCGTATTGACTCTTCCGATGATTGGGGGTCATGAACGTGTTGCTAGACACTATCCGTGATCGTTAGATGTGAAGGGCATTTTCATAATTGTGCATTATGTCTACGGCCAACATATTCGGAAGCCTATCGGGTCACACACATATGAACATCAAGTCGGATTAAAATGTGGTTATAGTTGATAACCAAATAATGAAAGAATTTATCTCATACTATAAAGGCTATAGTGATAAATTAATATGGTGATATTTATTTATTATGAATAAATATATTACAAGATATTAATTATTTTGATTAATTAAATATGTATATAGATACATATATTTCGAATTATATATGTATATATGATATACATGTATTTTACAAATTAATTAATCATATCATTATATTAATTAAAGAATATTTCGGAAGCCAATTAATGGCTAAAGGAGGTGCAGGTTTTAGTGTATAAAGATATACTTGGATTGTGCAATTTAATTAATAATATTACCATAATATTAATATTGGATATTAATTGATTTTTGGAAAATAGAATTATGGTAATAAGATAAATGTATATTCAATATAATATATAGTCAATATATATCTTGGAAATATATTTAATATAAGATATTGAATATTAAATGAGATAAATCAATCAAATATATTTTTCTTATTTTATTAGAAAAATATTTTCTTTCTCATCAATCTTCTACAAGCTAATCTCAATCAGTTGGGGAGACTAGAGGGGCGCAGATCACCCTATATAAAGGGAGGCTTGGCCAGTTCTTTGGTACACAATAATTCCAAGAGCTAATTATTCTTGTGAAAAATAAGAGAGCTTCTTAGAGAGAGATTACAGAGAGAAAAAGGGTCGACCTAGCTGTCGAGTGTTTCTATTAGCAATCCTTGGCGGGATTCCGGCGAGGTGCTCGTGTGGATTACTAGTAGAGGCCGGACACGTGGACGGCTCGCGCACACCTATTCCTACCGGACGGTCAAAGTGTCGATATTTTAGATCAACCAAAGTAGTATTACCGTCCCCGTTCATTTGTAAAAAAACGTGTGAATGAGGGTAATTAAGGGTGGGGTTATCTTTTATGGAATAATTTACTATAATTACTCATTAATCCCAATAGTTTCCCTTAAATACCATTTGGGTGAAAATAAAAAAAATGTATTTATATGCTTAATAAATAAATATCATTTACATACAAGGTACATTATCTTAGTGGTTTCCACCAGGGTCTAACCTGGATACTCAGTGGGAAGACCAGGTTTCGAACCCCTCGGGTGTGTGTGTCTTTCGTCTCTGCAAAAAAAATCATTTACTCTTTTACCCTTACTTAGTAATCAGGGGTATTATGATATATCACTATCTCCGATTGATATGACCTCTCTGATACTATCATAAACCATCTTTTACTCTTTTACCCTTACTTAGTAATCAGGGGTATTACGATATATCTCTATCTCCGATTGATATGACCTCTCTGATACTATCATAAACCCTAAAAAACCGACAGAAGAAACTGCAGTCACTCATTAGGTTTTCTAATCTATGATTTTTTTTGAATGTCGTTAATTGATGGTATCACAAAATTTTACAGGCTTGATCAATAACCCAAGTGCAATTTTATATAATGATCAAGATATGATTCACACCCATAAAAAAATCAAGTTTTTTACTAACATAAACAAATCAATCAATTATTATGCTAACTGCGCACTGATTAGTAAGCGAAAACAATATCGTGATATAGGGTTCTAAAAATTTCTAATTGATGTGGGTATGACCCGAGTCATACATGTGGCGCCCAATAACACAATTCATATCTTTTAAGTATAACGGGTTTAACAAGCTCAATGGTATATCAGACCTCAGATATGGTCCAACCTTAGCAAGGCGGTCGTTAAAGCTCCTAACCCATTGATACGGCACATGTCGTTCCTTAAAATCCTAAGTCAATTCGGTACAAAATTACTATCAGCTCGTACCACCGACATGGTGCATGCTCAACTTGGTCTAGGTAACCACAACTCGGTATGATTCTTGATGAATTTAGACGGCGGTTATACAGTCAGGGCTGGCCCACAACTAAGGCGATGAAGCCGGTTGTCTTAGGCCCAACGGTGCCGGGGCCCAACGTTACATGTTTCGATAATATACATCATATTGAACAATTATAGATTATATACATTTTATGTCTTATAGAACAAAGTTTTGTTGTAGCTGAAATGGTAAGATGCATGTCCCTTTATTGTGCAAACTTGTGTCTAATCCCACTTGCCTCATTTTTTTCTTTTATCTTATTTGCTTTTCGATTTCCTTTTTATCCTTTTCTTTTAATACATATTAATCATAACTATTCTTTTACTTATTCCTTTTCTACAAACTATACAACACTATCTTTTTTTTAATCTTATTTGCTTTTCAATTTCCTTTTTATCAATTTCTTTTAATATTAATCATAACTATTCCTTTACTTATTCATTTTGTACAAACTATACAACATCTTTAATAATACAAGTCTATGTTTAACAAGTATAATCATAGTCATCATATTAATCTTTAGTCCTTACTTATTTTCTTAATCTTTTTTTGTTGTGTAATTGTATAACACTTATTTAGCATTTTTTAATAATACAAATCTAGGTTTAACAAGTATAATCATAGCCCTCCTATTAATCTTTAGCATTTATTAAAAAAAATTACTCGAATCGATAAAGGCCAATTTTTTTTTTACTTAGCCTAATTTGAATCGATAGGTATGAATGTTCAAACTAAAATGCCTAATTCGACAACTTCCTATGCCCAAAAAATACGAGGGCCGGCCCTGTATACAGTCAACTGGATTTAAACCCACGACCCTATAATGGTTCCACGATCTATATTCTATGCATACATGGCCATCATTACACCATGACCGTCCCCATAACTGCCTCCCACTATTGCACATGTCTTCAATGGCTGCACAATCAACTCCCCCACGAGAGAGCCTTATAAAATGATATCTCCTCCAATCTCCAGAACTACGTTACAATAGCTTGATCTCTTGCGGTATAAGTGTACGTAATACTATTAAACATTTTTAAAGTAATGTCTCAAATGAAAAAAATTCTATTAGACGACTTCCTCAATCCTCTTTCCTGTTTCTCCGTATTATTTTTCACCATCCAACTGGATCTTTAGCTTTAAGTGCTTCTAATAAAGATTCTTTTCTGCTAAAAATAAAAGGGCCATGTAAAAACAAACCTATTTATTTGTTGCTGGACAAGATAACAATAGCTTTTACTAAATTGAACGTTCGATATTATATACATCAAATATGTTTATACATTGGCAAAAACTAAGTCTTTCAGGGTTATATTTATTGGCCGTCTCCCCAACTTTATGCAAAGAATATGGATAATCACTTTCGTTGCCGATTGCCGAACAAACTAGAATCATCTGTTACAACTGACTGGAAGTATCCATTAGTTATGAAATTCAAAGGATGAATTTTCTTCTTTTGTAATTAAGAAATTTTTTATTAGATTTTTTTCACATATCAAACTGCGTGTGTAACTTTACAGAGTAGTTATAAGGGACTTCATATATATGTTCAATATCAATTACAATAATTTCATTATATCTGAAAACTAATATGGAGGCATACACAATTATTCTTTATCAGAAAGTTGCATATCAAAGGGTTAAGCAGGCCCATCCCTGGGCATAGACCAACTAGGCCGTGTTTTAAGACCCTCGGAAAATGATCAAAATTTAAAAGCCCAGATTTTCTTTTGATCCAATAAATTTATTAGTCTAAAATGTGAAATATCTTAAAAAATGTTCATTGAAGTTTTTTTGAGAGTTTTTTTTTATATCATTTCATCAATCATTTCTTACAATTCTCTCACCTATCACTTTTTCAACTATAAATAAAAAAATATTAAATTATCTCTCAGCATTTCACTTTATCTACTTTATTACTTTTTTTATCATTATTTTATTCATTATACTATTTTATTTCAATTTCTCTCACCAATAATTTCATTATCTACACAAATTTTAAAAAAAAAACATTTTAACTTTCTAATCATTACTTCAATCATTTTTACTACATTTTATTATCCACTAGTATATAAAACAACCCAAAAGAAACTCCAATCCAAAACAAACGGAGCCATAAAAACTCATTGACGGCCATGAGGTTTAGATACACTTATTATGATCGGGCCAGGCTGGTGTGTGTTTGGTTACGGTCTTGAATGGTAGTTAGGCCCGATAAAGAAAAGGAAGCCTGACAGATTTCATAAAATGGATAAATTATTTGGACTGGATCAAACCAAACAGATCAGGGCTGTAACACAGATTAAATCCAAATAATAATTAACTTAAAACCTTATTACTGTAATATAATGGGTTACACATTTAAATTACATACATCGTATACTATACAAGTTGCATTAAAAATGCCTTTTGGTATAACATAGGTGTATAATCTCAATGTGTCATCACACATAATACACACAAGGACTTAATTTATCATTAAGATGTACCTGTAGCACAGTAAACAATTGATAATGACCACTTAATGTAAACAGTAGCTTCATGACCGGTTAGTGACATAGTGTAGGATATAAATACCAATATTGATGCATTAAAAGCTTTAAACACAGCCGGCTCAAGACCGAGAACCTCCTTAAGCAGCTACCGAAGAGACTTTTGAAAATTAATCAACACTAAAATCATACCATAAAATACTTAACATCATTAAATACCAAGACAGAATGTATATAGGGACAACAAAGGAGTTGAGATCATCCATCTTACACCAGCTCTAACAATCTCCAGTGGGTGGTCATTTTGGCGTACATGCTTTTCTAAAGAGAGTATCCTATGTTTTCTATTAGCCAAGTATGAAAAGGATATTGAGAAGATGATTAAGGAGTGTTTGACCTGTCAGCAATGCAAAGACAATCACCATCATCCTACTGGTTTGCTACAGCCCTTTCTTATACCAAACCATACTTGGGAGAGTATAGGGATGGATTTGTAGAGGGTCTGCCCAACTCAAATGAGAAGGAGGTCATTATGGTTGTTGTGGACAGATTCACCAAATTTGCACACTTCATACCATTGGTGGAGGTTTATTATACAGAATTAGTAGCAGTAGAATTCATGATGCGTGTGTATAAGTTGCATGGTTTGCCCAAAACCATCATTTCTGACAGGGATAAGGTTTTCACAACTGAGTTTTGTCTAAATTGATGGAGAATGTATGGGTTACACTCAATCTGAGTTCTGCCTATCACCCTGAATCTGATGAACAGACTAAGAGGGTGAACCAATGTCTGGTGACGATACGATATATGATCTCTCCACGTGGGATTGTTTGAGTGGTCCAGCTGGAATAGAGGGAGAATCCAGGTGGATTATACAAGTCGAGTCGATTGTGAGTTATCCCGACAGCTCTGGCAGCCCTCAGATCTTATTATCTGGGCAAAGGGTTCTACCTCGAGGTTCTCCTGTCGATTCGAGATTAGTTGACGCGCTGGTCCGATACCCGAAGAATAACTTGGGCCGGAAGCAAAGGTTATATTTGTCAATAGACCAAACCGCCCTTAATTTAGGGCAGAAGGAAGGCTTGTGCCTATAAATACCACTATCCAGGAACTACGTAAGGCTTGATTCCTGGACATTACACAGGATACATAGGCAATCCAAGATACATTCTTGGACTCAGCCATAAAACACCCAAAAACACCACATTTCCACCAAGTTACAGCCATTCGATCCTTTTACAGCTCACCCTTAGATTACACATGGCCCTATTATTCCGGAGGTGCATCATTTAGCATCATCATTTGGCGCTAGAAGGAGGGCCTTCTACCGGTGAGTTGGTAAAGAAATCGCAATGGTACCACCAACAAGGAAGAAACCGACGAGCAGTAAGAACGTGCAGATCGAAGAGCACACGGATATAGATCCAGCAGGGGCTCCATCCCAGATTCAAGAAGTCCCCACTGGATCCAGACCCGCGGTTGCAGATCCACCCAGGCCTCAGATTCCTCCCCAGCTGCAAGATATGGCAGATCACTTAGCGTCTTTAGATGAAGACGCCCTGAAAAAGGTGGTGGCTTCGGCATTCATAGGAAAGGGAATCTGTAATCCCCCTGAGGAACACCTGCTAGACCCACAGGGTCGTAAGGAGATTGAGAATGCCGGGGGAAGAGGCCTGTCGATCCTCAAGAGGAGTATGAAGGAGACGCGATTGAAATCAGCGTGACTAACGCCCACAAATGTCCTGAGCAAGAAAAGTATCAGCGGCAGGTCGAGGATAGCATTCGAAATGAGTTCAATCGCATTGTTGGAAAAGAGCAGGTCACAGAATGGCTCGAATCGCCATTTAGTCCAGAGATAGAGATATACACGATGCCTGAATCGTTCAAGCCACCCAAGATGGAACCCTATGACGGTACCACGGACCCAGAGGACCATCTGTATCGATATATATCGTTGATGAGGTTGAGGAACGCAAATGATGCCATGAAGTGCCGTGCCTTCGACACGCTGCTCACAGGTCGAGCTCGAGAGTGGTTTCACAAGCTACGTCCCGGGTCGATTTCGAGTTTTTTACAGTTGGGACAAAAATTCCGAGATGCCTTCATTGGGAATAAGAAGTTCCACCTTAGTGCTACACACCTCATGAATATCAAGCAAGAGAAAGGGGAGTCGACTATTGACTTCATGAGACGCTTTAATCTTGAGGCCATGAAAGTGCATAACGCTAGTGACGCACTGCAGGTTAATGCTTTTGTTGGAGGTTTGCGCAATATGAAGCTGTATGACAAATTGTCTAAGAAGATGCCGAATGATATGGACGAATGTGAGAACATAGTCCATAAGTTTTGCCAAGGTGAAGAGGCAGTGCGTTTGCACACCATTTCACTTGGCCTCAATTCGAGGAACGACTCCCGAAGCCAGACCAAGGGTCAGCCTAGGGGTCGGAACGAGGAAAGCAAGACCAACGTTTTTGATCGATTGACGGCTCCGATCTCAGATCGACTTGGAAAGAAAGGGAATCTAAAAGAGCGAGATTTTATACCCCCCAATCGATCTCGAGGGGAGGTGTTGGCAATTATGATCAAGAAGAATATTGCACGAACATCTAAGCCGATGTCCAAGGACCCAGAGAAAAGAAAAAATACTCACAAGTATTGCGACTATCACAGAGATGTGGGGCACGACACGGAGGAATGTTTCGATTTGAAGAGAGATATCGACGCCTGTATTCAAGAGGGTCGATTGGATGAGGTGATTGACAGGTCAAAAAAGGACGAGCCAAGGGGCCGTCGAGAGTACAAGAGGAAAACTTATAATGGAAAGAAGGACCGATCTCCACATCGTGACAATCGGAATCGTCGAGACAGGTCATCCGAGCCAACATACAGGGGCAATCCTCAGGATAACCATCGAGAAGATCAGAACCGAGACCCTCATCGGGATAATCGCGTCGGATACGTCGTTAACACAATCGTTGCAGAGCACGAGTCGGATCGACCTCGATCTAGTCGGCAATCATCGGACAGATCGAGGGAGTAAAAAAAGATTAGGTTTACGACGGAGGTGGGTTATGGACCCAAGGATGACGTTCCGAGTTCCCACAGTCATAGCGAAGGATTAGTAATCGAGGCGGTGATAAGCCGGGGTCGAATAAAAAGAGTTTGTGTCGACAGTGGGAGCACCGTTAACATCCTCTACTACTCAGCCTTCAAAGCAATGAGGTTGAAAGATGGAGATATTGTTCCTTTATCTACCCCTTTATTTGGGTTTACAGGGCAGGCCATTCACCCTGTCGGGTCGATCAATTTGTTGACTACGGTTGGAGACGGAGATAAGGGTCGAACAATGGAAATGACCTATGTCGTAGTTAAGGCCCCTTCAGGGTACAATGCGATATTAGGTCGACCAGCTTTATATGATCTCAGAGCCATCATCTCGACATTCCACAACAGCATGAAGTTCCCCACCTGGTACGGGACCCATGAAGTCAAAGGAGACGTCGAGGTAGCCAGGAACTGTAGCCTGGTTACGATTAAAGGAAAAGGAGTGGGACAGGTTCTGGTTGAAGAATTGATGCCTGAGGAAGAGGAGGATCGGAGCTGGGTGTCCGCCGACCCAACAGAGGAGGTTCGAGTGTGGAAGGAGGAAGAAGGCCAAGGGGTCCAGATCGGGAAGTGGATGCCACACCCCGACATGAAAGCCTTGGTCGACCTCCTAGATGAGTACCGAGACGTTTTTGCATGGAAGGCAGATGACATGCCTGGCCTGTCGGCGGACATAGCAGTACATCGACTCAACGTCGACCCAAAAAAGAAGCCGATAAGGCAAAAGAAGAGAAACCTTGCCCCAGAGAGGAAGGAAGCGGTAAAGAAGGAAGTTGACAAGTTGTTAACCGCTGGAATAGTGAAAGAGGTATTCTATACGGATTGGTTAGCCAATCCAATGTTGGTTAGGAAACCAGATCAGAGCTGGCGAATGTGCGTCGACTTTACGGATCTCAACAAAGCATGCCCTAAAGATTCATATCCACTTCCAAAAATTGATCAACTAGTCGATTCGACACTGGGCTTCGAAGTGTTTGGTTTTCTCGATGCGTACAGGGGGTATTATCAGATCTTCATGGACCCCGAGGACTCGGAAAAGACCGCTTTTATCACAGAATTTGGTACGTTTTGCTTTATAATAATGCCGTTTGGCCTAAAGAACGCAGGCGCCACCTATCAGAGAGCCGTCATAAGATCTTTGAGGAGCAGATAGGTCGAAATATGGAAGTTTATGTTGATGATTTATTGATCAAGAGCAAGTCAATGGGACAGTTTCTTGTCGATGTCAGAGAGGTCTTCGGGGTGCTGCGAGCTGCGAACATGAAGCTCAACCCAAAGAAATGCACGTTTGGAGTCCGATCGGGGAAGTTTCTAGGGTATATGATATCGAGAGACGGAATTAGAGCTAATCCGGATAAGATCGAGGCCCTGAGGAACATGCCCATGCCTCGTAACGTAAAGGAAGTACAACGGTTGACAGGTCGGATGGCGGCCCTCAATCGTTTCCTGTCGATATCAGCATAAAGGGCCCTACCATTCTTCAAGATATTAAAGAAAGCGAGTCCATTCCAGTGGGACGAGAAGTGTCAAAAAGCATTCGATGATTTGAAGGAGTATCTATCTGATTTACCCACACTGTCCTCACCTCGAGAAGGGGAGAAACTCCTTGTTTATCTAGCAATCTGTGAAGAGGCAGTGAGTGCCGTATTGGTTCGAGATGGAGACCAGGGACAGATCCCAGTGTACTTCGTAAGCAAGGCATTGCATGGACCATAGATCAGATACACGCCGGCTGAAAAATTGGCATTAAGTCTAGTTCATGCATCGAGGAAATTGAAACCCTACTTTCAAGCACACCCCATCTCTGTGGTCACCGACCAGCCCCTAAAGCAGATTTTGACAAAGCCCGAGACATCGGGTCGATTGGCCAAATGGGTTGTCGAGCTAGCTGAATATGACATTGAGTTTCTACCTCGCACAGCCATTAAGGGTCAAGCTCTAGCAGACTTCATAGCAGAAGGATTGTCAATTCAGTTGGAACAGGATAAGCAGTCATCAGATGAGCAGTGGACCATCCATGTTGATGGTGCCTCGAGTAGAGAAGGAGCTGGGGCTGGTTTGTTATTGGTCAGTCCTAAGAGGGAAGAGTTCCCTTATGCGCTACGATTCGAATTCAAGGCAACAAACAACGAAGCCGAGTATGAGGCAATGATCACGGGTTTAAAGCTGGCATTGAAATTGGGGGTCGAGAACCTCCTAGTATACAGTGACTCTCAGCTAGTAGTGAATCACATACGAGGCGAGTATGAGGCCAAGGAAGAATCTATGAAGAGCTATTTGAGAGTGGTTCAGGGATTGATGTCGAAGTTCAAGACGGTTCGTGTCGAGCAGGTACCCCGAAGTGAGAATAAACGGGCCGATGCGTTGTCTAAACTCGCATCGAATTTCAAGTCGAAAATGAAAGTTCTGGTAGAAATGTTAGTGGAGCGAAGCTATAACGAGGTAGATGTGCAACCAGTGGTTCAGGGATCGACGTGGATGGATCCGATAGCGTTATTCTTGAAAGACGGAATTCTCCCATCCGATAAATCTCAAGCCAGGAAAATCCGGCTTCAAGCCTCGAGGTACGCTCTATTCGACTATGTACTTTATCGAAAATCGTTCGTAACACCTTGGCTACGATGTGCCTCGGAAGATGAGGGGGCTTATCTTCTCGAAGAAATACATCGAGGAATTTGTGGTAATCATTGCGGAGCTCGAATGTTGGCAAGAAAATGCAAACTGGCAGGCTATTTCTGGCCATCCATGCAAAAAGATGCCAATCGATTAGTCGTGAGTTGCAGGGCTTGCCGGTACACGATGTGCTGACTCACCAGCAAGCACGAGAAATGAATGTCATCGAATCGGTATGGCCGTTTGACGAATGGGGGGTCGATATAGTCGGACCACTACCTCGAGCTCCGGGAAACTTCAAGTATGTTGTGGTCGCGGTTGATTATTTCACGAAGTGGGTCGAAGCCAAAGCTCTAACTGACATCAGAGCTCAGACCATCAAGAAGTTTCTGTGGGAAAACATTCTGTGCAGGTTTGGAATTCCCAAGTATCTGATATCGGATAATAGGACTCAGTTTCTAGATGACCGCATGCAGGATTGGCTCAAAGAGTTCAAGATCGAACATAGAACGACATCGGTGGCCCGACCTCAGTCCAATAGACAGGTCGAGCAGACAAACAGGCAAATCAAGTTTGGGTTGAAGAAACGGTTGGAAGATGAAGGTCGAGATTGGGCAGCTCAGTTACCCAGCATACTGTGGTCGTATCGAACAGCACCCAATTCGGCCACGCAAGAAACTCCTTTTGCCATGGCTTATGGATGCGAAGCCGTAATACCTGCGGAGATAGGACTCTCCTCACCTCGGGTTTTGGCATATAACGTCGAAACAAATGCCAACGATCTGCTTCAAAAGAAGGATAATATCGAAGAAAAGAGAGAGGTCGCAGCATATCGAATGGCCAATTATAAAAGAAAGATCTCACAGTATTATAATGCGAGGGTGAAGTACAAGTACTTTCAAGTGGGGGATCTCGTGCTGAGAAAGAATGAGGCTAGCGGACAGGACCCAATAGGCAAGCTCGAGCCGAATTGGGAAGGACCATATAAAATTCTGAAGGTGCACCCAAAAGGCTCGTATCAGTTGGGGAGATCGGACGGCAGCACAGTGCCCCGGACGTGGCACGCCACCAATCTCCGGAAATACTACGTTTAAGCTGTTTATTCAATTTATGGCATTCGCAACCTCAACTTTTAGTTACTTGTAATATGTCGATGTGACAGTTGATTTTAATGTCTTTTATTCAAGTAATTTTCTTTGCTAAATTATGCTTGACATACACGCTCATGTGAAAAAGAAAAGGAGGCTGGAAGAAGACCAAAAATCGACTCTAACAAAAGACCTCGACACGACAAAGTCGAAACAGTACGGTGAATAAAGCCAAGTCACTGACAATGCTTAAATCACTTCCGAGTTGCGCACCATCGACTCGATGGAGTTATAGCAAAATAGTGAAATAAGCCAAGTCACTGACAGTGCTTATATCACTCCCGACCTGCCAATAAGCCACGGTGCAAGGCAGACGGAAGATCCCACGATGGATACCCAACTCGACCAGATCATAAGAGCCATGATGTGCGACGGTCGAGTATGGACTTCTTAATTCGATGTCCATATAAGCCTGACAAGACAGGATAATCGAATCGAGCTTCGACCTACAGTGCTAGATCGACTTGTATCCAAGTGTACCATGAGTCATGAACTCATACTACACTTCGAGGGGCCACAGGGGAATTAAGTCCAAAGGACTACACCCCATAAGGCAACATTTTCAAGGGAATTAAGTTCAAAAGGACTACACCCTGAACAAACGATCAATAAAAGACAAAATATTCAAGTGAAAAGAAAAGATTTAATCAAAATGCAAGTTTGATTTAGTCAAAATGCAAGACAGAGCATAAAAGACAAGTTCAGACGAATAAAAGCATAAAAGTTATTACAACCAAATCGAATGGATATTGTTCAAAATTATTCAATAGTTCAAAATTATTCAACAAGAACACTCAGACGTCGGGGGGGATCGAATCGGAGGCATTGGGATCGGCATCAACATCCTCCTCACCTTCTTGGTTCAAAGCAGGAACCACGTATTTCTCATACAAGGAGACACCAGATCGGAGGTCGTCGAAATAGCGGCCATATCGAGGGATAGCCTCCACATCATATAGATGCGCCTTTCCGATGCTGGACACTTCGAATTCTGGAAAGACAGCCTTCACTTCATTCAGAGCATTTGTGAAACCCCCCTTCATTGCCTGAGTCATCAATAGCATCATCTCATTCTTGAACTCTTGAGAAGCCAGATAATCTTTCTTTACTGTTTCCACACGAGATGTAAAACGTCGACCTCAATCTGAAGGTCGTCTCGGCAACTGATAGTCGCAGTCAATTCGGTCTTGGTGGCATCGAGCTCTGACTTTATCTTAGTCAACTCCGCATCTCTCTCAGCTAACTGCTTCTCAGCCTTTGACACATTGAATCGAGAAGCTTCGAGATCAGCTTCGAGAGTCAAGCGTCGACCATCCAGCTTTCTCACAGTGGCCTCCAGCTTCTCGATTTTCACCGTCTGCTTCTTTATAGTCTCTTCTTTTTCCGCCAAGACAGCAAATGGGGACTCCATTCTATTTATTGCCACCTCGGCGGCAAGTCGAGCCTGCAAAGAGATTTCCATTAATTTGAGTCACGGCCAAATATAATTTCTAAGTTTTAAGAAAGAAGACTTACAGCTCGGATAGACTTGGAAAAATATTTGTTCAATTCGCCAGAGGCCATGGCCTCCAACTCGGCGATGGAAGTCTCAGGGATCATGTCGACAGTGTGTGGCTTCGGGGGAGCAAGGTTTCGAGCCTCCTTTCCAGTACCATGTCTCGGCTCGGTGATCTTGAGACGCTTCCTCGAAGCGTTACCTTCCCCTCGTGGCTCTCCCACCAAGGCATCGTCAGGTAAACCCCTCAGAGTGTCTGATGTCGACACGGGGGTAGGAGGTCGAGCGGGAGTCCTTTGACCCCCAGAAATTATCGAGCCAGATACAGACTTTTTCGACTTGATCCCAACCAATTCTTTGATCTTTTTAGGATCCATCTTTTTTGGGTCCGGCATCTTGGTAGACGACTCCATTTCAGAAAAATATTCCACTGCAATGAAGAAGGTCAATGTCAATATATAATCGAGATGGAAATAAATAAAACAGAAAGAAGTGTAGCAATTCGATAAAATTAATGAAAATCCTACACAAAACCCGGACTTCTTCATCAAGTTCGATATAAGCGCATCAGGGACCAGTGGACGCTTCTGAAAGGTATACCACCCCACGTCCTGCAACCCTTGAATCATGTAATATTGCCGAAATAGGCGGACAGTAAACTCGACCTTTGCCACTCGACACGCTAGGACAAAACCCATGAGGCTCTGATGCCGTTTGGAGCCAATTGCGTGACACATATTCGATAGTGCCGGAGCACCTCGATAAGACACGGATCGAAGGGATATCTCAACCCTTCCTTTAACTGCGCCTCATATATGGCGCAGAAATCGGGGGGAGGGTCACAAGCAAATTGATATTGGCCCTGAGGGACTTGCATATTGTTGGAGGAGTATGGGATCTCGAATCTTTGGCATAAAGCCTTGATTTTCTCCTTAGTAAGGGCAGACATACACCCATAAGGTCCCTGACCTTTCATTCTGGTCTGGCGTTTTGTTGCGCGTCGAGAAGTTGATCCTTTTTCCCCTCCTTCCTCCTCCTCTTCTTCTTCTCCGGCAAGATTCTGGACGGATATATCAAGTTGTTCAGAAACCATCCTCTCTTGCGATTCGTCTTCCACTTTCGCGGTATCTTCTGGATTTTGGGAATCGCTCTCACTCACAGACATGAGAGTAGAAAAAGCCAAGAGAATAAAAGAAATAAAAGAAACAAAAAACTGAAGAAGTTTAAAGCTTACTTGTGGTTTTTGTTTTAGACAAGAAGAGTGGGGGTAATGAGTCTTCACCGGCGTGGGCTCTTATATTCTTGTAAATCCTCTAAATGATTTGAAGGGACAGACTTTGGGCAGTTATAAGGGAAAAATCGCGTTTATTAAGGGTAAAGATCATATATAAACCAATGAAAACGTTTCGTTTCCTGCGCCCATTAAATTCTGGCACAGTATGACGTCAGCCTAGGGTCACCTACTATGGTCCGAGAAATAGCCAGAATCCCGCCAAAACAAAGCCTCGTATCGAATATGGTTTTCAAATTTTCAGATCCGACTTCAGCATGCAGAGAAGGCTTCTTTCCGATCTGGGGGGCTTATGACGATACGATATATGATCTCTCCACGTGGGATTGTTTGAGTGGTCCAGCTGGAATGGGGGGAGAATCCAGGTGGATTATACAAATCGAGTCGATTGTGAGTTATCCCGACAGCTCTGGCAGCCCTCAGATCTTATTATCTAGGCAAAGGGTTCTACCTCGAGGTTCTCCTGTCGATTCGAGATTAGTTGACGTGCTGGTCCGATACCCGAAGAATAACTTGGGCCGGAAGCAAAGGTTATATTTGTCAAAGACCAAACCGCCCTTAATTTAGGGCAGAAGGAAGGCTTGTGCCTATAAATACCACTATCCAGGAACTACGTAAGGCTTGATTCCTGGACATTACACAGGATACGTAGGCAATCCAAGATACATTCTTGGACTCAGCCATAAAACACCCAAAAACACCACCTTTCCACCAAGTTACAGCCATTCGATCCTTTTACAGCTCACCCTTAGATTACACGTGGCCCTGTTATTCCGGAGGTGCATCATTTAGCATCATCATTTGGAAATGTACCTTCGTTGTATGGTTTTCTATAGGCCTTTTCCATGGAAATCCTAGCTCTAGCAGTATACTCGTACAACACTAATTTTCTTTCTTCTTTGGGAAGATCCCCATATGAGGCCTTGTATGGGCAACCCCTGCTCCACTACCCCTAGGGAGTTTTTCCCAACAACGAATACATCAGTGGATGATTTTCTAATTCCTAAGCAGATTGTTACTAAAGAATTGAGAGATCATTTGATCTAAGCACAAGCAAGTATGAAGTTATATGCTAGTAAGAAATGGATTGAGAATGAATATGAAGAAAGAGATGGGGTCTTGGTTAATTTCCAACCCTATAGGAAGTCATCACTAGCAGTTAGAAGCAAAGTTAAGCTTACTGCAAGGTGTTTTGGGCCTTATATATTTGATTGAGAAAAAGATCAGTCCAGTTGCCTATAGGCTGATTCTCTCTGTCGGTTCTCAAGTTCATCCTGTTTCACACATCTCAATGCTCAAGAAGTTCATAGGAGTGGACACCCAGCCACACCCTCACCTCATATCACTTCCCCATATGGCTAGCTAGTGCTTTATCCTGAATAAAGACTCCCTATTAGGATAATCAAACAATATAACAATCATGTGGTGCAGTGGTTAATTAAGTGGATCTACTTAAATGTGGAGCAGGCTATTTGGGAAGATTACACTTTATCTATTAAGAAGCAGTTTCCTGAGTTTGTGCAACCTCGAGGACAAGGTTGTTCTTAAGTGGGAGGGTTTGTCATAATCGAGCTTAGTTTTTGAAGTGAGTTTCTATTTTGAGTCAAATAAGTTGATTTTCTAGTGGTGAGGTCCAATGGTTGTTGGCTGATGTCATAGAGTTGTTAGATTTTGTTCATTTCTCTTTCTTGTTTGTTTAAAAAAACGGTTAAACCCTAACCGAAAGGGCCCCCACTCCCCTGTCCCATGGAATGAGTGGAGATGTTAATCATGTAACCTAGTGGTTCAGAGTCATGTGTTGTCATTATACCAAGATACTGAAAGAAGTCGTCCCTTTACGAGATTCGAACCTCCACACTCCGCTCCCTGTCCAGCTGCCATTACAGCACCCAAGCCCTTTACCACTAGGCCATGTCCTTGGGACATCTTTCTTGTTTGTTAGAATCTAAGGGAGGCAGTGAATGTTGGTATAAGGATGGTGTCTTGTAACCGATTAAGGCATGGAATGAAATTGATTATGTTTTTCTCCCTAAAATTCTCTGCATTTATTCCCTTCTTTCTCTTTCCGTTCTTTCCTTTTTTTTTTTTTTGCAAATTTCTGCAAAGTATAGGTTAGTTTGTGACAATGAGGAACATGAATTTTTTTCCACATGGGTATAATTCAACTGATAGCACACCATGGTTGAGGGTAAGCTTTTCGGTAGAATGTGATTTGTTTTCAGCTTTTTTATAGCACACCATGGTTGAAGGCATGGGCGGCTCTACATAGGAGAAAAGGGATGCGGCCGACCCTATAAAATAAAAATATTATATACAAATAGCAGATAATTTTATTTAAACACATATATATATGAATTAACCCCCTTATTTTCAAGTATTAAACTTCTGTTTTTATCTATTGCCCTATAATTAGAATTGAATATCCAAATATATGTGATATAGAAAAGATAAATTTCTGATCCCTATATCGAAAATCCTACGGTCGTCCCTAATTGAACGTAAGCTTTTTTAGTAGAATGTGATTTGTTTTCACCTTTTTTTTAACAGCACACCGTTGAAGGTAAGTTTTTGGTAGAATGTGATTTATTTTCACCATCCAACTGGATCTCTCTTTTTGAGCTTTAAGTGCTTCTAATAAAGATTCTTTTCCACTAAAAATTAAAGGGCCATGTAAAAACAATGACCTTATGTTGTTTTTGTTGCTGAAACAAGATAACCAATAGCTTTTTCTAAATTGACCGTTCTATATTAAATACATCAAACATGTTGATACGAAATGATACATCGGAAAAAACAAAGCCTCTCGGAGTTTTTTTTTTATTGGCCGTCTCCAACTTTATGCCAAGAATACGGATAATCACTTTCGTCCACAACCGACAAGAATCTTGAAATTAGTTAAGAAATTCAGAGGAGGAGGTTTTCTTTCTTCTTTAACTTAAGGAATTTTTTTAGGGTTTATTATTAAAAAATACTACATTCGGTCCAAAATATAAATCTTCCTAGATATTTTTATACATATTAAAAAATGGTTGAATGTCATAAATTTGATAGTTAATGTCTAAAATGTCTCTTGACTATCATTAAGTAATGAAAAGTAGTTAGATTGATAATAAATTAAGGGTAAGATAGAGAAGAGTAATAAATGTTGAATCGGTAATATATAATGACTTATATCGTGGGATAAAAATAAAAATATAGGTTGGCTTATATTTTAGACCGGAGGTAGTACAATTTAAATATAAAAATATATAAAGATGCCAGTGGAATTTTTTCCGGGTAAAAAAAATATTTTTTATTTCATTGTAATTTAAAATCACTCGTATTCAACTACAAAATGACTATATCTTTTGATCTGAGTGGCGAAAGATAATAATTCTTTCATCACATTTTTCCTTTTTTCGTCTTCTTTATTTAGACATCTCATTTGATATTTTTTTAATGTTGTTTTCGAGGCCATTTTTGTAAAAAAAAACACATAAACAGTGAAATAATGAAATTGGATTTGAAGCCAGTTATACTGCGCAAATAGTAGATTTAGATTATGAACAATTAATTTGTCTTTATCACTCAATTTACCAATTTATATTTCCACTGTCATTATATCTTTTTTCCCCCATATTTTTAGTCCTTTTAAACCACTATCCCATTTTTTTTATTAGATTTATTTCACCTTTTAAACTGCATGTGTATCTCTACACAATAAGTCCTTTTTTTTTAAAGAAACATTCTACACAGTAGTTAGTAGGGACGTCATATATATGTACATGTTCAAAATCAATTACAATAATTTCAATATGAAAAATAATATTGAGGCATACACAAATATTCTTTATCAGGAAGTTTTATATAATTATATCAAAGGGTTGAGCAGGCCCGTCCCTGGGCATAAGTCAATTAGGTTGTGGCTTAGGGACCTCGAAACGAAAAATGATCAAAATTTAGGAGTCTGGTTTTTTGTTTGAACCAATAAATTTATTAGTCTAAACATGTAACATGTATTTTAAAAACTGTTCATTTCTTTTGAAGGTACCGTTTTGATTATTTAGTCTAGGGCCTATAAAACCCAGGGACGGCCTTAGGGTTTAGATACTTTTCATAAACTATGTCTTCTTGCTAGGGCTTCCGGCCATCTCCCACACCAGGGTTTCCTGCCTTATGTCAAGCCAGTCTCCGATGCTCAAAGCCTTAGCGCAACCAGTGGCTTCGTCTTACTTCTCGATTTAACCCTTTACTTTTCCATTTATATCCATTTCCCGTTCCCCTCACATCCCCCACGAAATGACGTTGGTGCTTTGCTCAAATCATGAAGAAACCTTAGGTAGATAGGTAAAATCATGTATATTGCATTGAAAGTACTTAAAAAAAAACAACGGTTTTTAAACGTATTTTGTAGTTTAGCCGATCAGGCTTTATTCAAGTGATTAAGTTGTGGTCGCGGGACCATAATGTCTTAGGTTTGAGTCTCATCGAATGTAAGTGAGTTATATATACCACTTTATGTGGTAATATATTTTCGGTGAAGAAAATAAAAAAACTTAATTTGTTGTTTGACCAATTGAAGAATTAATATTATTTCAAATGCTATTTCCTCTATTTTTTATGCTAACCTGAATACATGGGTTGCATATAGTTTCGTTTGGCATGTATCATGTATGCCAACTGTCATAAAAAAAATAAAAATAAAAATCAATAATAAGATATTCAGATTGATGATGGAAACTTACAAGGATCAGTGGTAGCATAGTGTTTAAAAACTGTTACTTTTATGCTTGAAGTGATATTTCTTGTGATATATAATAGTCTTTATTTCTAATTAATTGACATGATTGATTTACAAGCCAGCTAATACGGGAAGTTATTGTGTGCTGAGGGATTTTGAGGTGAAGTGACGGGTGAAACGATCAGAACTACACACTTTAAATGCAGAATAAAAATGTGTGGTGTGTGTGCTGCCACACGGTGTCTCCGCACCGTGTGGAGACACCACACAATAATCTCCCGGCTAGTAGCATTATGATTTATGATAGTAGTAGTTAGTTTCTTTTCTGGTATTTGTGGATATTGGATGTCATAGCAAATGTACAATGAGTTAATAGTCCATATATTTCCCAAGCTCTTTTATTCAAAGCAAAAAAATTAAAAAATATTTCCCAAGCTTTTCATTAGTTTGTAGTTATAACTACCACGTAGTGATTTATGGGTTTTTAAGGACACGCGTTAGACACCCACTAAGATAATGTGGGTTTTCGTCAAGGACGCGCGTTAGACTCCCACAAAGATAATGGGTTAAAAAAGGGGGAAGGGGTCCAAAAGGACACAAAATCAATTTAATTAAGCAAATAAGACAGTTTTAACTTTTCATTGTTTATAAGAACACAAAAATTAGTACATGGACAAATCTAATCTCAATTAAAAAAAAAAAAAAAAAAAAAAAGAACAAGCAGGCGCTGATTATAAAAATAAAAATAAAAGCAAGCGCCGACTCAAAAACAAGGTTTTTTTTATGGGTTTATTGTTAAAAAGGATAATTTGAACACAGAAATATGAAAAAAGAACCGTGGAATTTTTTTCGGGTAAAAAAGAAATGTCCTTATTCCACTGTGATTGTGAAACATTAGATTTGAGGTCAGTTCCACTGCAGAAACAGTGCATTTGAGGTTATGAATAGTGGATTTGTCCTTATCACCCAATTTATATTTTCATTGTCAAGATTCCTATTTTTCCTCTCTTTTTTGTCCTTTTAAACTACTCCCCCCTTTTTTTAAAGAAAGGTGCTGAAAAATTTAGAAATAACCAAAAAAAAAATCTTTTAATCAATATTTCAAACAGTTATATCTTTTGATATAAAACACCGATCATCGTATATTTTTCACCATAATTCATATTTTTTAGTCCTTTCTATTATGATATCTCATTCGATATTTTTCGACTCAATTGCTGAAAACCGAAATTTTCTTCATAAAAATCGACACAATGCATTGACCATCTCGATGCATTGAGACACCGCGATACAGTGACCACCACGATACACATGCAACCACGATGCAGTGACACCGCGATGCATTCACCACCGCGATTCATTGACCACCGTGTTGCAGTGACCACCGCGACAAATTGACCACCCTGATGCAGTGACCATCGTGATGCATTCACCACGGCGATGCAATGACCACCCCGATGTATTGACCACCGTGATTCATTGACCACCGGGATGCATTGACCACCACTATGCAGTAACCACCCCGATGTATTGACCACCGCGATGTATTGACCACATAAATGCAGTGACCACCCCGATGCAGTAACCACCCCCGATATAGTGACCATCGCGATGCAGTGACCACCCCGATGCAATGACCACCACGATGCAGTGACAAGAACATTGGCAACAATTTATGCAGTAACATTTGATTTTTGCTCATCGAATCACATATATAATTGCGAGCTCTTGATGGGGAAGTGATCTTCAAAAATATCCAAGAAATCCACCCGATTCAAATATGCAATTTGATGACCCCGTTGTAAGAATCTTAAACCGTTCATTACATGAATAAGTTCTATGTACCTGTAATTTAAAAACCAATATAACAATTAGGAAGAATAGATATATCGCTAGATTCCAAGATTCTCCCATTTTGCGTCATGAAGCATCCAATCAATTAATTAAATCTTGATTTTATTCGCAATGAAATTAACGATTAATTTTAAGTGAATCTCAATTTTAATTTTTCAAACTTAAAACTATTTTAAACAAGATCAAAATTGCATGTACTATGAACTATATTGAATCATTGAGATACACAAAACAAATTGGAGCAGCCGCATGGAGCAGCAGCCGACGGCAGCCAAGAAGCCGCCGCCACCGCTGATCTCATGACGGTGGGCCGCCGCCAATTGGCCGAGCCTACCGCCAGTTTTTTCTTCTTTTTTCTTTTTGAGTATTCGAAGAACCAATATCATGCATCTTTAATTATTCGATTCAAGTAACTACGCAACAAAAATTAATGCTTATTGCTTAAGATCGAAGACCGCTCTGATACCACTGTAAGGAAATCAATCAAGTAGTGCAGCAGAATTTCAAAAATTGATTTCTCAATCCAGGATAGACTTCGTTTAAACAATAAACATATAAGAGAGGAGACGGTAATACTACATTGGTTGATCTAAAATATCGACGCTTTGACCGTCCGGTAGGAGTAGATGTGTGCGGGCCGTCCACGTGTCCGGCCTCTACCAGTAATCCACACGAGCACCTCGCCGGAATCCTGCCAAGGATTGCTACTAGAAAAACTCGACTACTAGGTCGACCTTTTCTCTCTCTCAAATATCTCTCTAAGAAACTATCTTATTTTTCACAAGAACAATTAGCTCTTGCAATTGTGATGTACAAAAGAGCTAGCAAACCCTTTCTTATATGGGGTGTTGGGCGCCCCATTGTGATCCCAATCTGATTGGGAGAAGCTTCCTAGTAGATTGAGGAGAGAGAAAACCTTAATAAAATAAGGAAATTCCTTTGATTGATTTATATCATTAATATTTAATATCTTACATTAAATATATTTCCAAGATATATATTGACAATATCTTATATTGAATATATCTTTATCTTATTACCATAAATCTATTTTTCCAAAAATCAATTAATATCCAATATTAATATTATGGTAATCTTGTTAATTAAATTGCACAATCAAAGTGTATCCAATACACTTTAAAATGGCACCTCATATTCCCTAAAATCTAGACTTGGGACTTTCCTTAATTAATATAATACTATAATTATTAATTCAGAAAATACATGTATATCATATATACATATATATTTCGAAATATATGCATCTATATACATACTTAATTAATCTACATAATTAATATATTGTATTATATTTATTCATAATTAATAAATACCACCATATTAATTTACCACTATAACTTTTATAGTATGAGATAAATTTTTTCCTCATTTGGTTATCAACTATAACCACATTTTAATCCGACTTGATGTTTATATGTGTGTGACCCGATAGGCTTCCGAATATGTTGGCTATAGACATAAGGCGCAATTACAAAAATGCCCTTCACATCTAACGAACACGGATAGCGTCTAGCAACACGTCTATGACCCCAATCATCGGAATAGTCAATACGCAATGACTACAACCTTTCATGTGCTCGGTTAGCATGTAAATAGAATCCTATCGTTGTAATAATATCCATACGGTCGTATGTCGAGTGTCAAGCATTAACGACCGTATCTTATAATCATGCTCTCTCGAAGTAACTTATTTACTTCCACTTTGCAAAGAATCGCGAGAGTAAGACATTCCTTGTAAGAAGGCCCTTTCGGATATTCACCCCTACTATTAGGGTACGCGATTTCCGGACGACCAAACATGTATACTCTGCATGCTTCAGTATCACACCCAATCACTACCACATGATCGCCCCATGGCTAGAGGAAACCTCAATAGTGTCAAAGCATGACAATCCACACCGTGATGCCATGTAGACTCCGGTCCTAAGGATAATTACACAACCGTCACATAGTGTGACACTTAACAGTGTAAGTAGGTCAGTCTGACGTATGCATTCTCTAATACACGTCCACGTACAGTCCAAGTGTCTCTACACTTCGATAGACGAGATCTATCCCTGCCCTTAAAGACAGAAGACATCTAATACGTGCTAGACTGTTTGTACTATCAATACCCTGTTTAATAGTACATAAGCCTAGAGACATTTAAGTATCAAACTTATTAAAGTGATTAGAGATCTCATCAACTATAATCGCCTTTCATGGATTCTCTATCACAGTTTAATACTAAGGACGTTATCATGTAACAATTCATAATTGGTTCCTTAAAAGAACAAATATATGACAACATATAAGCCATTTATTATATATGTATAATCATAAACAAAGTAGAAATGATCCGACCCGGTCGGATCCGGTCCAACCCGATTGGGTTTAGGACACTATTTCAACAACCACAAGAAGCAACTAAAGGGTAAAGTATCTCGAACCGCAGTTAATTGGTAAAAAAGACCCCAAAAAAAAAGTGTTGGTCAATTCAGCAACATTTTCAGCACTCTCACGGTAGGGATCCATTTCATGTTGCCTAGTTGAAGTAATTTAAAATAATAACCAAGAACATTACAAGTATCAAAAGAATACTGAGCCAACATAGACAACGACTTCAGAGGATTGGAGTCACAAAGAAGAAATATAATTCAGAAATAGATCAATGTACAGCAATCGTCTATCCATAAGACTAAAATATCCATTCCTCAAACATATTTGGTGAAACTTTTATAGTGGGCCTTATGCTCAAGTTGCCTACGTATCCTGTGTATGAATCAGGAATCAAGTCTCCGTAGTTCCTAGGGATTACTTATATAGTGGGCCTTATGCCCTAGGCCTACATGAGCCGTATCCTTGTTGGATTCTAATTTCGTGTTCCCTAAGGAGTGGATAAATACGGTTAAATCTCCTTGATTGTAGGAGATAATCACGGTATTTTAAATGTAGGATCAGAGCCTTTATGGCTGAGGATTCTTTCCATGTTTATCTGATGTATTATGCACAAAGGCTACTCCGTCTAAGGGATACTCAGGACGACATGCGTCGAGTCCCTTAGGTTGTGAGGCCCGAGCTGCACTAGCTGAGCTTCGTTGCGCCCTAGCCGACCTGCGGTAGACTGGGAAGCTAGCTGAGCCTACCTCCCACATGGGGTTTAGGTCCCACTTTAAATCTTAAAGTGGGGCTCCTGGCCCTTAACGTTTGTATCTTCTATGTCTGTATTTATGGCTATATTAATCCGGGGATGACACGTGGCGAGGTGCTAGTCCGAACTCCGTCATAAGCCCCTAGATCTAGTTGAGCTCTCGAGGTCATCTCTGATCTGTCAAGGTTGTAGCTCGGCTCGGTCATCTAGACTTGTAGATTCTTAAACACCTTAACTTTCCAGGTGGCAGGGATGTTGTTATGACACTGTCGTAACAGTCCCGGTATTCGAGGTGTTTGTGCCCACCCTTCTGAAGTGGGAGGGTTTCAGAGGACGTGTTTGGGTTTTATAACCTCCGTCACATCTGTCATTTCATTACATTTCTATTAAACCAGAATACTGAGGCCATTGACGATTGCTCTTCCTTGTTACTCAATCTCAAATTATTTTTACAAGTAAGTCACACTTTGCTTTCACTTCCATTCCTTCCTTGCTCGAGTCCATTTTCTGCTGAGATAATAGGTGGTTTTTCTTGAGTTCTCACCGTAGCCCTAAAAACCTAGATGGCCGAAGAGGTAATTATAGGTAGCGGCGGTGTCAATTCCATTCTTTTCGAGGTTGGAATCACCACTCTATGTGACAAGTTTGGGATAGATAAGAAGAGATACGTCCCTTAACTCCCTCATGAGCCCCATAATTTTGCACTCCAGCCGCCGGAGGGCTATAGTGCAATTTATAAGGAACAACTTGACGCCATACTTAGATTTCCTCTTTGCCCGGCCTATTTGGCCATGTTGCGTAATTACAGTTTAAGTACGGCCTAGATTGCCCCTAATGGGTCATAGGGTTTTCTATCTGGTGCCGAATGCTCGGGATCAAGTTCTCTGTGAACTTGTTCAAATCCTTTTATAAACACAAGAGTGTGAAGGACTCTCATGGATGGTATTACTTTCCACGCCGATCTGGCCCCCGAAAGAGCATTGTGATTCTGTCCAATTGGAAGTCCTCTCACACACGATGGAAGGAGAGGTTCTTTGATCATCATACTGGACGACCTGAACTTGGTCAGTGGAATCCTGAGGAAATTCCTAAAGATGTCTGTCTCATTAGCTTCAGTGAGGATCTCATAAAAGGCGTAAAGGAATCAAGGATTACCTTGGAGATTAAAGAATACTCGTCCGAGCTGATCAATCTTGCTTGGTTAGCTGATGCGGGGCCTAGTCCTTATATGGCCTTTAACGATGAAGAGAGGAAAACTCTTAGAGTTTTATTTTTACTCCATGATTTCTTTCTTGCACTCAAATTTGTCTTTGTTTTTCTTTTGACTAACTATCGTCTTGTTTTTGCTTGTTTGTAGTGGCCGATTTTGCCAATCTATCGGCCGGTACTGGAGAAGACGAGGTTGAGGTCAGCCAGCCTGAGCAAAGCCTCAAAACTGAGAGGACGGCAAGTCTAGAGCCCTTGGGCACAAACTTGGACGCTGCTACGGCAGTTCCATCTTCCTCTCACTATGTTCAGGAGGAAGTTGATCTAGCCACTCTAGACATATCTGATTCAGATGGAGGAAGAGAAAAAGGCATGCACCTTCAGAAGAAAGGCCGATCCAGGGTTGTTTCCAACCCTTCAGAGAATAGGACAAAAAAGAGGTCCAGGTCTGGAGTTCTTCCTGAAGGAGCTCAGGACCAGTCTGGTGGGAGAAGATGCCACATATGAGCAGGAACGGATCTTTAAGATGTCTGACAAGGAGCTATCTGTGGTTGGTTCAAGTCCATATAATTCATGTGTTTTGTCTTTCTCTTTCTGCGTTTTCACACTATACTTTTGATAGCGTTTCCTACTCTTGCTGTTTGGTTTTTCAGGAACCTAGGATGGCCAGGAAGTTTTCCGGAGTCTGGGAAAGACTTCCGTTGATACGGCAGCTCTGAAAGAGAAGGTTGCCGACCTACGACAGTCCCGTGATAAGATTAATGCTTCTGTCGAATCTAAAGACAATGAGATGAAGGTTCTCCAGGGTCAGCTCCAGGCTAATGAGGCCGAGCTCAAGTCCAGGGAGGACAAATTTGCTGAGGAGAAGAGTGGGATGGAGCAGGCCATGGCCAGGCTCCAAGCTGAATTGACTGAGCTGGAAGTTGTTGTTCTAGTTCGGCTTGCTGAGGCCGTTCAAAAGTACAAGGCTTCAAAGGAGTTTTCTCAAGCCCTGAAGCTGATGCTTATCTCGATTCTGAATCACGGATACACTTTGGGCGTGGACGAGACAAAGGGTCAGGTGGTTGACCTTGTCGTGAACAACCTCCCTAACAAGGCTTTTTATAAGCCTGGGATGAGTGCGGCCAATGACAATAGGTTGAAAGATTTCAAAGAGGGAGTGGATATTGTGTCCAAGTACTCTCGCCGACCTGTGACGGCTTCTACTCCGGCTCCTACCTATTCAGTCGCAATAGTTACCGACCTCCGATGCTTAGATATGTAGGCTTTATGGATTTTTTTCTTTGAGATTTTGTAATTTTCACAATTCGATAATAGAAGCAGTCTTTGTTAAGCACTTTCTTTCAGCACTTTGAGTAATTTATTTAAGTACTTTACTTTGAGTACCTCTCTAAAGGTGGGGTATCTTGCCCCTAGTATGCCATGCATTAACTTGTAGTTTTGGATGGCATACTTATAGTTTAGCTGCGTTTTTGTTCAGGTCTGTCCTGCAGACTTATTGTTTTTACCGAGTCCGACATGCGGAGGCTTAGTAGTCAGAAGTTTGCTGACTTTACGAGTTTGTTGAGCCCGATCTATGAAGCTCAGTAGTCAATAGTTTGCTGAATTTGTTTTAGCTGACATATATTGGCTAAGTCCGATCTGTGGAGCTTAGATGTCAGTTTTAACGATTCGAATCAGAAGTTTGCCGACTTATTGTTTTAGCTGACATATGTTTGCCGAGTCTGATCTGCGGAGCTCAGATGTCTGTTTTATCGATTTGAGTCAGAAGTTTGCTGACTTATTGTTTTAGCTGACATATGTTTGCTGAGTCCGGTCTGCGGAACTCAGATGTCAGTTTTAGCAAATTGAGTCAGAAGTTTGTTGACTTGCTGACATATGTTTGTTGAGTCCGATCTGCGGAGCTCAGATGTCATTTTTAGCGATTTGAGTCAGAAGTTTGCTGACTTGCTGACATATGTTTGCTGAGTCCGATCTACGGAGCCCAGATGTCAGTTTTAGTGAATTGAGTCTGAAGTTTGCTGACTTATTGTTTTAGCTGACATATGTTTGCCGAGTCCGATCTGTAGAGCTCAATTGTAAGTTTTAGCGATTTAAGTCATAAGTTTGTTGACTTGCAGACATATTTGTGCTGAGTCCAATCTGCGGTGCTCAGATGTCAGTTTTAGTGATTTGAGTCAGAAGTTTGATGATTTATTGTTTTAGCTGACATATTTTTGTTGAGTCCAATCTACGGAGCTCAGATGTCAGTTTTAGCGATTTAAGTCAGAAGTTTGCTGACTTACTGACATATGTTTGTTGAGTCTGATCTGCGGAGCTCAGGTGTCAGTTTTAGTGATTTTAGTCAGAAGTTTGTTGACTTATTGTTTTAGCTGACATATGTTTGCTGAGTCCGATATGCGGAGCTCAGATTTCAGTTTTAACGATTTGAGTCAGAAGTTTGCTCACATATTGTTTTAGCTGACATATTTTTGCTAAGTCTGATCTGCAGAGATCAAATGTCAGTTTTAGCGATTAAAGTCAGAAGTTTTTTGACTTGCTGACATATGTTTGTTGAGTCCACGCGGAGCTCAAATGTCAGTTTTAGTGATTTGAGTCAGAAGTTTGTTGACTTATTGTTTTAGCTGACATATGTCTGTTGAGTCCGATCTACGGAACACAGATGTTAGTTTTAGCAATTCGAGTCAGAAGTTTGCTGACTTGCTGACATATGTTTGTTGAGTCCTATCTGCAGAGCTCAGATGTCAGTTTAGCGATTTGAGTCAGAAGTTTGCAGACTTGCTGACATATGTTTGTTGAGTCTGATCTGCGGAGCTCAGATGTCAGTTTTAGTGATTTGAGTCAGGAGTTTGCTAACTTATTGTTTTAGCTGACATATGTTAGTTGAGTCCGATCTGTGGAGCTCAGATGTCAGTTTTAATGATTTGAGTCATAAGTTTGATGACTTATTAGCTGACATATGTTTGCTGAGTCTGATCTGCGGGGCTCAGATGTCAGTTTTAGCAATTAAAGTCAGAAGTTTTCTGACTTGCTGACATATGTTTGCTGAGTTCGATCTGAGGAGCTTAGATGTCAGTATTAGTGATTTGAGTCAGAAGTTTGCTGACTTATTGTTTTAGCTGACATATGTTTGCTGAGTCTGATCTACGGAACTTAGATGTTAGTTTTAGCGTTTTGAGTCAGAAATTTGCTGACTTGCTTACATATGTTTGTTGAGTCCTATCTGTAGAGCTCAAATGTCAGTTCAGCGATTGAGTCAGAAGTTTGCTGACTTGCTGACATATGTTTGATGAATCCGATCTGTGGAGCTCAGATGTCAGTTTTAGTGATTTGAGTCAGAAGTTTGCTGACTTATTGTTTTAGCTGACATATGGTTGTTGAGTCCAATCTGCAGAGCTTAGATGTCAGTTTTAGCGATTTAAGTCAGAAGTTTGTTGACTTGCTAACATATGTTTGTTGAGTTCAATCTGCGGAGCTCAGATGTCAGTTTTAGTGATTTGAGTCAGAAGTTTGCTGACGTATTATTTTAGTTGACATGTGTTTGTTGAGTCCAATCTGCGGAGCTCAGATGTCAGTTTTAGTGTTTTGAGCGGAGTCCGTCCTGGGGAACTTGGCTTGTTTGCCCTGCAGATTTAACCTGTAGACTTATTTTTTTGAGTCTGTCCTGCAAACTTAATTTTTTGAGTCTGACTTGCAGAGTTTATTTTATTAGTCTGACCTACAGACTTAATTATTTGAGTTTGTCCTGCAGACTTTATTTGTTTGTCTTTTTCAAACTTTATGTGTGTTTATCCTGCAAACTTGATCAAAGCCATCATGTACAATGGAAAAAGAGATTTTATATTGAAATAACATAAGTGTGATAACACAGAGTAGAAAAATTGAAACTGGAAAAAAATAAGCCCTCATCCAACGTTTTGACCACCGTTGTTGGCGGCTACCCCCTAATTTTTCTTGTTGTTCTTTTTCGGTGGCATGGTGGTCTTGAACGATTGTCAGTAAGAGACCCTTCTTCTAGTGCCAATTGACGATGCTGGATCTTATCGGGTAATATTCTGGGTCGTACTATCCTAGTGACAATTTATTCAAGATCTAAAAACAATAAAGGATGTGAACGGGGGATGGTTTGTATGATGTTTAGACTGGGCCTGAGATGATGTATCTCAAGTTGCCCACATATCTTGTGTATGAATCAGGAATCAAGTCTCTGTAGTTCCTTAAAGATTGTTTATATATGGGGCCTTATGCCATAGGGCTGCATGAGCCGTGTCCTTGTTGGATTCTAATTTCGTGTTCCCTAAGGAATGGATAAATATAGTTAAATCTCCTTGATTGTAGAAGATAATCTTGATAGTTTAAATGTAGGATCAGAGCGTTTATAGCTGATGATTCTTTCCATGTTTATCTGTTGTATTATGCACATGGGCTACTCCGACGTCTGAGGGATACTTAGGGTGACCTACGTCGAGTCCTTTAGGTTGTGAGGCCCGAGCTGCACTAGCTGAGCTTCGTTGCGTCCTGGCCGACCTGCGGTGGACTGAGAAGCTAGCTGAGCCAACCTCCCACCTGGGGTTTATGTCCGGCCTTAAGTATTTGTGGAAATATTACAGCATTACTTCGACTGCTGAAGTTCAGCAGGGTGCCCAGCAGCCTCAGGAGTTCGTACAGGATATTTTGTACACTTTATTTAATTGTAAAAGACATATTAATTGTGATACATATAAACAATTAATATGTCAAACTCTAGTTTACTTTATGTCATAGACATAGCTTTTACTTTTACTTTTGCATGCTTGCCGCCCACATCTACATACTCAAGTGGCCGCCCAAGCTAGCTTGCTAGTCTCTCTCAATTGTATCTATTTATACACCTCTCATATCAATGAATAAACTAAGTTGAAGTTTACTCTTGTGTTTATCACATTCTCAAACTCTCTTCATGGTATCGGAGCCTTGCGAGTTCTAAAATCCGCCGCAAAACTCGGTTCTTTTCGAAAAATGTCAACATTATCTCGAAGTTTCATCTTCCTCGGTAGACTCACAGTTTGCCTCGGCGGACGGGATAATCGAACACTCTTCTTTTACAAATCATAAACTTGATGGTAACAATTACTTGCTATGGTCAAGGTCTATGAAAATGTATATCTCCGGCCGGGGCAAGATGGGATATCCGTCGGGTTCCAAACCCGCCCTCGCTCGAAACCGACCCCAAGTTTGAAGCATGGGACACGAGAAAATAACCAAGTCATGACCATCCTCATGAGGTCTATGACTAAAGAGATCGATGAGAACTTCATGATGTATGACACTCGCTAAGGAAATGCGGGATAATGCCGGAGACCTTTACTCAAAAAGGACAATACATCCGAAGTCTATGAACTCGAAGCTCGTATTCAAAACTGAGACAAGGAGATATGTACGTAACTCAATATTTCAATCAACTATCTAAGGCATGGCAACACCTAGATATGTTGGAAACTCACACCTGGAATGATGTCAAGGATGCTGCTCTATATAAAGACATCATAGAAAAGAAGAGAGTATTCAAGTTCCTCACTGGACTGAATCCTACTCTTGATGATGTTAGAGGGAGAATTCTTGCCACAAAACCTCTCCCAAATCTCAAATCCATGTTTGCTGAGGTCAAACATGAAGAAAGCAGGAGGAAAGTCATGCTGCTGAACACCCCTGCTGATAACCCTACTGAAGGTACGCCCGCCGAATGTCGGGAAGACTAGCTTTGAGGTTACTGGGACTTACAGGAAGCCTGCTGAGAAAACTGGAAGGTTGTTCTGTGATCACTGCAAACGCACAAATCACACCAAGGACAATTGCTGGAAGCTTCATGGCTAGAGCTGTTAACGAGCCGAGCCGAATCGAGTATCATTTGTTCAAGCTCTGTTCGTTTATCTCACGAGCTTGTTCATGTTCGTTCGTTTAATAAACGAACAGAAAAATATGTTCAAGCTTGGTTCGTTAAGGTAACGAGCTTGTTCGCGAACGTTTGCTTAATAAACGAATATAAAATTATGTTCAAACTCAAATCATTTATAAAGAAATTTTGTTCGATCGTATGTTCAAGTTTGGCATGCTAGATGTATTTTTGCCTCTCAATTCGAGTTTGGCTTGTTAAGTTATAAAAAATTAAGTCCAACTGAATAAATAAGAAAATACAAAGCAATATTCAAATATTATAGTAGTAAAAACATTATGACAACTCTATCAATATTTTATAAAAATCCACTAGAGTATCTATTAGATTAATAGATGTTTTATCATATTTTAAGTCAGTTAGTTTGTACATTGATTTATCTATATAAGTAGATTCACGAACATAATCGAACGTTCACGAGTAAGTTCGTGTTCGTTCGTTTAGGAAACGAGCTTAAAATATTGTTCAAGCTTGGTTCGTTAAGCTAAACAAACGAACGATCACAGATACTAACGAGTCGAACACGAGCTTGTTTATGACCGACTCTGTTCGTTTAACACCACTATTCATGGCAAGCCTAATCCCTCTAAAACCTCAAAACCAACCAGGGAAAATCAAGGCAGACTTGCCGATGACGAGAGAGATGACAAACCATCCGAATGCTCAGTTTGCTGCCTTTAAAGCCTTTGTTGCTCAGCATCAGGAAGGTAGCTCCTCTACTGAAATGGCCACTCATGCTAAAACAGGTATATTCCGCTCACCTCTTAGTAATGAGACTTGGATTGTTGATTCTGGGGCTTCTTTCCCACATGACTGGTATTAAAAACCTCATTACCCACTATATGCCATGCACCCAAATTCACAAAATTAAAACTGCTGATGGTTCTGTTTCTTATGCAAAAGGTGTTGGGAAGGTTAAACTTACTAATCAGATATATCTACAAGGGGTCTTATTTGTTCCAAAGTTAGATTGTAACCTTATATCGTCGGTAAACTCACTAAAGATCCGAATTGACCGTTGTTTTTGATAAGGATCGGTGCACATTCCAGGATCTTTCTTCACGGAAGTGATTGGTCAAGCTAAACCACGCTCGGGATCGTTTGTGATCAACCTGCCGAAGACAAGACCGAAGACGAATCGCCTCGGCGGCTCGCACTCAAAACCTAGACAATATCATGTTATGGCATTATAGACTAGGACATCCAAGTTTTGGTTATTTAAAGTCTTTAATTCCGAATTGTTTAAAGGATGTAATCTTAATGATCTTCAATGTGATATTTGTCAATTTGCCAAACTCACCAAATCTGTGTATACTAAATTACCTCACTTCCCATCCACACCTTTCACCTTAATTCACAAAGTGATGTATGGGGACCCTCGAAGAGTGAAAAGTATAACGGGCAAAAGGTGGTTTGTAACCTTCATAGATGACCACACCGAACCACTTGGTTATTTTTAATGAAGGATAAATCGAAGTTGGATCCATCTTTCAAGAGTTTTACAACATGGTCTCTACTCAGTTTGACATTAAGATTAAAATTTTGAAGACTGACAATGCTCTTGAATATTATGAGTCTAATCTCAGTAATTTCTTAATGAATAAGGGAATTGTCCATATCAGTAGTTGTGTTGAGACACCTCAGCAAAATGGAGTTGCTGAGAGAAAGAATAGGCACCTGCTGGAGATGGCCAGATCAATCATGTTCACTACAAATGTTCCAAAATATATGTGGGGTGAAGCTATACCGATCGCCACATACTTAATCAACGAGCTTCCCGGCAGAGTGTTAGGTTTCAAAAATCCTATCCAAACCCCGCCGACCACACACTCCCCGCCCTCATCTTATTGCCCAATTGCCTCCAAAAATCTTTGGTTGTACTTGTGTTTGTTTATATCCATGCCCAACACGAAGCAAACTTGATCTCAAAGCTCACAAGTGCATTTTCCTAGGGTATGCTAAGGACGGAAAAGTTACAAATGCTATTCACCTACTGAAAAGAAATTTTACAACTCTATGGATGTAAAATTCTTTGAAAGGACTCCCTACTACAGCAAGTCTACTGAAGCAGTCACTGATGGAAATCTTATTGAAATTGATCTAAATCCGTTCCCTCAACCAACTCTTAACCCTCAGCAACCTACGAGACTCGGCGGGCGAACCTCGGCACCCTGCGACCCCGAGCTCGCCGGACCTCGGCATCCTACCGACCCGAGCCTGCGCCGAACCCGAGCTTGCCGAGCCTCAACACCCTGCCGACTCGAGACCGCCGAACCACGGACCCTACTGACATTGATGACAGACCTATTGCTCTAAGGAAAGGGAAAAGATCATGCACTGATCATTCTATTCATACTTATTTATCTTATGACCAGTTGTCTCCTAAATTTGCTATGTTTACACAGGACCTGGACTCTCACTCTATTCCTAAAAATATTCAGGAGGCCCTTCAAAATGATAAGTGGAAGGCTGCCGTTAAAACAGAGATGACTGCCCTCCTGGATAATCATACTTGGGATCTCACAACTCTTCCAAAAGGAAAAAAGACAGTTAGCTGCAGATGGTTATTCACTATCAAATACAATGCGATGGTACCATTGACAAGTACAAAGCCGATTGGTAGCAAGGGGATTCACTCAAACTTATGGTATTGACTATAAGGAAACTTTTGCACCAAAGTGGCAAAACTCAACACCGTCGGTTCGATCTCTCTAACTTGTCCAACCGGACCGGCCTCTACACCAATTAGATATCAAAAATGCTTTTCTCAATGGTGATCTCACCGAGGAAGTCTATATGAATGTACCTCCCGGTTTTGTCAATCCTCACACTCGGGGCAAGGTATGCAAACTCAGAAAATCTCTATATGGCCTAAAGCAATCCCCAAGAGCCTGGTTTGGGAAACTTACTACCGTGGTCAAAGCTACTTGGATATCATCAATGCAACTCGGATCACACTATGTTCATCAAGACAACCAACCGAGAGAAGGTCTATTCTTATTGTATATGTGGATGATATCATCCTACTTGGGAGATGACTCTACCGAGATTCAAAATTTAAAGACTTTACTGGCAAAGGTGTTCCAAGTTAAGGATCTGGGCTACCTCAAGTACTTTCTTGGTATGGAAGTGGCTAGAAACACCAAAGGCATTTCAGTCTCTCAAAGGAAGTATGTATTGGATCTACTGAAGGAAACTGGCATGCTGGGATGCAAACCTGTTGTATCCCCAGTAGACCCCAGTAACACCCTACTGCATGGTGACATTGCTATCAGAAAAGAACAATATCAAAGGCTTGTAGGTAAACTCATCTACCTTTCTCACACAAGGCCTGATATTGCATATGGGGTTAGTCTGGTCAGTCAGTTCATGCACTGCCCTACTGAGCAACATTGGGATGCTGTGAATAGGATACTGAGATATTTAAAGTCCACTCCTGGCCAAGGCCTGCACTTCACCAAGTCTACCGATAGATCAATCAAGGTCTACACCGATGCTTGATTGGGCCGGATGTCACATTGACAGACGATCTACCACGGCTATTGCTCATATGTATGGGGGAACCCGGTTACTTGGAGAAGCAAGAAACAACCTATCGTGTCAAGAAGCGATCTTTGAAGCCGAACTCGGGGCACTTGTACTTGGCATTTGTGAAGCTCTATGGCTAAAAAGTGCCGACCGAACTTCGGCAACCTCCTCAACAACCTATCACACTCTGCTGTGATAATAACTCAGCCTTATGCATGGCTGAAGATCCTGTCCATCATGATAAAACCAAGCATGTGGACATTGACAGACACTTTCTGAAGGAAAAGATTGATGCTAAAATTATTCAACTCCAGTATGTTCCCTCAGCAGATCAGAATGCTGATATTCTTACCAAGGCTATTCCACCTCTTATGTTCAGCAGACTTAGTAGCAAACTTGGCCGCATCAACATATACAAATGACCCGGTTGAGGGGGGTGTGGAAATATTACGACATTACTTCGACGGACTCGAAGTTCGACAGGTGCCCAAGCGCCCTCGGGAGTTCGTACGGGATATTTTGTACACTTTATTTAATTGTAAAAGACATATTAATTGTGATACATATAAACAATTAATATGTCAAACTCTAGTTTACTTTATGTCATAGACATAGCTTTTACTTTTACTTTTGCATGCTTGCCGCCCACATCTACATACTCAAGTGGCCGCCCAAGCTAGCTTGCTAGTCTCTCTCAATTGTATCTATTTATACACCTCTCATATCAATGAATAAACTAAGTTGAAGTTTACTCTTGTGTTTATCACATTCTCAAACTCTCTTCAGTATTAAAGTGAGGCTCCTGGCCCTTAACGTTTGTATCTTCTCTGTCTGCATTTATTGCTATATTAATGAGGGAATGACACGTGATGAAGTGCTAGTCCGACCTCTGTCAGGCCCAAATCATAAACTCACCAATAACGTGTTAAATTTTTTTTACTTGAATTGAGAAATGGCCAAATTATAGGCTCAAATTTATAATAACACAGATGCATCAATTCGAATTTCATAGGTGCATCCGTTTTCAGTTAGAGGTGTTTAGCTTTCGGGGGCAACAGCCCCTTTGACCCCTGCGAAGGGAAGCTGCCCCCTCGACCCACCGCGACCTGACCGGGCAGGTCGAACCCATTTTTGTTATGGAAACCCAAATGCAAACGATAAAAATATATGAAAAAGATCTAACATCAATTTTTTTTCCTCGAAAGACGAAAGTTTTATTAAAAAACCGAAAGAACAAAGATTACAACACGGCCAAAGCCGTACTACAACGCGGCCTATTGCCGCACTAACGACGCCGATGAAGGCTATCAAGACCCAAAGTCTCCTAGAGACAGGCTTGATAAAAGGGGTGAAGAAGCCAAAAAAAGGCTGAGAGCTTCACCCCACAACAAAAAACTAGAAACTATTACAAACCGGACTAAATACAAGGCAAACTACAACACTAGTTACAACAAATATTAAAATAAACAAAGATTTCTTCATCCAAGGTACCACCGCCGGAAAACAACCACATCACCTACGCTCCGCCGCAAACCACCACAAGATCGAAAAGAGCACGAAAGAAAAGCTTTCCCTTCCAATCAGTGAGATGACAAACAGCAGAGACACAGGCATAAACGGACGCAGTAATCAAGCCGTCGATGATACCGAGCTGAAAATCAAAGATCCGCTCCCGAACCATACGAGACAACCACAGATAGCCACCACCACTGCAAACAAGCAAAGCTTGTGGAGAAGGCGAGGGGAAGGCTAGGCCTCCAGATGGGGAGGAGCAGAGATCCTCAATTAGCTCCCACAAAAACAGACGAAGAAAAGCAGCGCCGCCCCAAAAATGACAAGTCCGCCGTCGCCAACCACCAGAGCTCCGGCCAACACACAGACCGGGGAAGAAGCAAAGACGAAATCAATGAAGCACAGACCAAACCCAGATCAGACCGGAGGCAGAGGAGAGACCGAAGGAACATCCATACAGATCTGAGACCATCCCTCAACACCCCGCTACCCGGCGCCAGCAAGAGGCGAAGCTTCTCTTGGCTGACGAAGATGAAGACGAAAAAGAAAACAAACTAGAGAAAACTATATACTACAAGCCTCCCCCGGCAAGATGCCGAAGGGGCAGCCGATTCACTCAGGCAAGCTTTTCAGGCGAGAGAAGTAAGAGAGGGAAATAAGTGGAGATCGGGAACATCAATTAATTTAAATTTTGTATCTAAAGATTTTAAAAAACACGATGTCAAAGTAATCTTTCGTAAGTATGTTTTTGAAAGAAAAAAAAAATCAAACTAAAACCCCCCATCCGGCGAAGTCGCCGAAGGCCCAAAAATAATCAGGCCGACCCTGCATTCAGTGTATAAAATAATGCAAAAAATAATACGAACGACACAACCAACGGCAAATTTTATGGTGGTCCGGCCTCAAGTTTGATTTGGTGTCCGGAACCAATCATATTTATCCTATTTTGTTTGGTCCCACGTGTTTAAGAAAAAAATTATTCTTTTTAAAATTGTGATTAGTGGAGAAGGTGATGACATAGTGTGGCCGGACTACCATAAAATCACTAACAACCGTATAATATAAAAACTAAAAACTAAAAAACAAACACTAATCAACAGCCTGCAAGCTGTAAACATATGAATCTATTATTTTATATAGGTGTAAATATATTACCATCCCAATCAACAGCCTGCAGTTCTTTAGTCAACCAAAAAAAAAAATGAAACCGGCAGTTATATCGTTAAATATTACCATTATAAATTCAATTCGAACGAAATATCTATCTGCGTGTTAGATTATTTCTAACAAGGGAAAAAAGAAATCAATTGTACTGTTTATCAATGTATCCCTCAAGAAGAAATCATCTGATCTTATTAGTCCTTTTGCTCATTGGTAGCTGCCTAAACTCTCAAGCTTCAACTCATTTCAAATTCATTGTGAGTATATATATATATATATATATATATATATAGTCTGAATGAATTCTCTGCCAAGGCATTTTGATGCTGGGATTTCTGCTTAATTTTCTTGTTAATCGCAATTAATGTAATTAATGGTTTTTCATTGATCTCCTGCAGGTTAAGGAAACATGGAGCAAAAAGTTGTGCAGCTCGAAAAAGATTTTGACAGTGAATGATCAGTTTCCTGGGCCAACTTTGTACGTCAACAGAGGAGACACCATTTTCGTTGATGTTTACAACAATGGAGAGCACAATATTACGATTCATTGGTACGCGCGTACATCATCAGACACCATTTATTTTAGGAAGGAATATATATATGATATGGTATAATTGCAGGCATGGAGTTAAACAACCAAGGAATCCATGGACAGATGGGCCGGAATATATCACACAATGTCCTATACAACCAGGAAACATGTTCCGTCAAAAGGTTATATTCTCGGACGAGGAAGGAACTCTTTGGTGGCATGCCCATAGCGATTGGTCAAGAGCTACAGTACATGGTATGATCGTCGTATACCCGAAGCCAGGCACCACCTATCCATTTCCTCAGCCTTACACAGAAGTGCCCATCATAATAGGTGTGGATTAATTCATTCATTCAATACCATAACGTTTCGTCTTGTCTTATCTTATCTTATTTATAACAAAGAAGAAAATATCACTTATATATACATATATGTCCTTATTTTTTGTCATATTCTCTAATTATGAATTGGTTTCTTCTATTTTATTAATATTAACAGGAGAGTGGTGGAAAGATGATGTGAAGTATGTTCTTGAGCAGGTTGTTGCCAATGGCGGTCCACCTATAGATTCTGTCATTCTGATGCATTTACTATAAATGGTCAACCTGGAGACCTTTATCCATGTTCCAAAAATGGTAAAGAGATATACATATTTATTTGAAAAGTGAAAATCAACACCACCCTATAATATATATAAAAAAAATTGAATCCGCCACTCCGCATAAGGATTGGAATTTTTACCTTTATGAAGGATCCATCTTAACACGTGTCGCTCATGCACTCACTTCCTACAATTAATGTTTGTGCAGATACATTTCAGCTCGATGTTACGTACGGGAAGACCTACCTTCTCCGGATAATCAATGCTGCATTGAATGAAATTCTCTTTTTTGCTATCGCAAATCATAAACTTACGGTGGTTGGAGCTGATGGAAGCTACACCAAGCCATTTATCGCAGACTATATCGCCATTAGCCCTGGCCAAACATATGATTGTCTTTTACATGCGAACCAACAACCCGATGAATACTACTACATGGCTGCTAGGGCATATATGAGCAATGCACTTGTATCGTATGACCAAACAACCACCACTGCTTTAGTAAAGTATGATGACAAATTTTCTTCATTTTCTACTCCAATCTTTCCGTATATCCCCATACACAATGACACCGCCGCAGTATTCAACTTCATCGGAAACATCAAAAGCTTAGCCAATGAAGTACATCCGATCGATTTACCGATGAAAATAACCAAAAAGTTGGAAGCAATACTTTCAATAAACACTCTCCCTTGCCCATCTCATAACTGCACTGGACCAAACAGAACCCGTTTAGGGGCAAGCATAAACAACTTTTCCTTTGTAACCCCATCATCAACTGATATCCTCAAGGCATATTACTATCACATTAAAGGTGCATACGAGAGATTGCCGGAAATTTCATCGTATAAGTTCGGCTACACCGATTATCTTCCACCATTATCCATGACATTGGCTAAAAAAGGAACTAGAGTGATAACCCTCGAGTATAATGCAACTGTTGATATGACTTTTCAGAACACAGATTTCTTTACAAGTATTGATCATCCTATGCATCTCCATGGATATAGTTTCTATGTTGTTGGAAGGGGACTTGGAAATTTCGATAAGAAGAAGGATCCAAAGAATTACAATTTGGTTGACCCTCCAAAACACAACACAATTATTGTGCTTAAAAATGGTTGGACGACAATAAGGTTCCAGGCAGATAATCCCGGTAAAAGTTCATCCTCAATTTGCCTTTTCTTCATTAATCCGATCCCCTCCCCCCGCGGAAAAAAAACTGTTCAGAGGAAAAGTTCATGGTCACGTCTTTAAAAGAATCATATCTTTCATTCACATTTCACAACATTTACATTAGAATTGTTCTACGACCACAATTATTGACACAACACATTTTTATATTATTGATTATGATGAACTTATCAATCAATCAGACTCGCATCAAAATCGATGGCGTAATGTTGTTTTTGGTTAATCGTCGTAACAAAATCATTTCCCTTTATATAATTTTTATTTATTATTTTGAGAAAAATTTCCCTTTAAATTAGACTCAACATTTTTCACATGGACGGACTTTGTTTACGCTTTTAGTGTCGGAGGGGAAACATGACAAAACACAAGTTTTTTTTTACGACCAAAAAAAAAATCAGCCTCATTCAACTTGTCATTATAGCGTTTACTTCATATATATGTTTTGAAATTAATAATGTAATTCAATCTTTATGTTTTAAATAATAGGAGTTTGGTATGTACATTGCCATATTGAACGTCACATGACATGGGGAATGGATACAGTTCTCATAGTGAAAGACGGTAAAAGCCCCGACACAACTTTGCTACCGGTGCCCGATGACATGCCGCCGTGCTGATATATACTATATATGCTACCGTATGCTCTATGGGAAAAAGGAATATGGATTCAAACCTTGATCGATACCAGGAAGTGCAATGACTAACCTTCAGCATTATGTAAGTTCAGTCTCCGCACTTGAAACAGTAGATACGATAGCGTTATATATATGAAAGAATAAATGATATCTAAGATATAAAATGTAATTTTTCAGTTTAATATTCATCACCAATTTTACATTATTTAATTTTTATGTTTTATAGTTATTATTATGATGTACTTTCATATATAATAATGAACAAAAAGTGCAAAGTCATCTCTCTATTTTTACATCTTCTTTAGTCATCATAATTCACTTACTGTATTTCTTTCGCTCCTTTGAGAAGAATGGCTGTTTTTGAACAACACAACATTAGCTAAAAAAAACACACACACACGGGAAACGGTGATTGTAATCAATATTTATGGGGTATTTACTATTTACTATTACTATTAGTTTCCCCCCCCCCCCCCCCCCCCCCCCCAACGCTCTTTGTTTGGCATGTAGTAACCTGTACACTACTACATTCATGGTAAAGTCCGAAATTGAAGAAATAATCATTCAAAGAATTAATCATGACAAATGCCCCCCTCTTTTTTCTTCAATCGGTAATTAATCTCTGTATTTACTGGGTGTACACAATGTTGTTTTCCACCGTCTCTCGCTCACTCACTTGTGCTTCTTCCCAACAGGCTTCTTTCCACCGGCAAGAATACGCTGAATTTGTAAGCCTCTACTGAAAGCTTGATTAAAGAGCAATCTCGTCTGGAATTCAGAGACGAACGGGAACCATGCCAAGACAGCCACAGGCAAAAATATGATTGTTCCCATCAAGTACTCATACCCTCTTGCCAGAGCTTTCACTGATCCCCACATCCCCAAACCTTTCACTAAAGGCCTGCATGCTTGCCCTATCTGCACCGTACACATCGAACAAAACGGCTAACGTCAATATATAATACACAGGAAGAAACAATGAGTGCAATTTTTTTTTTTTTTTTTTTTTTTTTTTTTTGCAAATTAAATAAATAACGGCGCACCTGTAGAAGAGCCCATCCGGTGGGCAAGAAAGCGAGTAAGCTAGCGAAAATGTCCCCTACTGTCAGACTGAGAAAGGCAAACAGAATGCCAATAATGACAACAAACCCGATGAAGAGGAAAAGCTTGAGAAGTCTAAACATTAGCTGGAAATCAGCACTGAACTTCTTCCTTCCCATTGACACGATCTGTGCAGGACAACAAAGATGATCCATTTTGTAAAATAATTTACGATAAACCAGAATATACTTGTGTGTGTGTGTGTGATGTCAAAATTAAAAAGCACTTGCCTTTAGAATGATCATTGCTGCAACGATGACTAGCCAGGATAGACCATAAACCTGCAGTGTAATAAATTAAATAGCAGCAGATTAGAAAATAAAAAGATCAATAAGCTGACGCTTGTTAGGTGAGTAGGAAAAAACCGTCCCAAACACTTACAATGATGCTTTGGTCATGATTGGCCACATGTAGCTGGTATACAATGCCATATTGATAGATGAAGAAGCGCAGAGATAAAATAATTTCGCATAGCCGCCCAAATAAACCGGTATAGTGAAGGTGGTCTTGTTCCTCATCCCACCAGGACTCCCAACTTTTGTTTGCTGGAATACCCATACCTCCACGGTTGCCTATCCACTTAATCCAATCATCCCAGTCTTCCACTATCTTTGGCCACTCAAATCCAGATGGATTGAAAAGAAAAGGTGCGAATAACCAGGAAATCACAAGAAACCACATTGAGAAACTGAAAAGCAAGAAAGCTTTCGAATTCTGGACTGCTGCTCCATATATCTGGTACACTATGAGTAAAACCATCAGCTCCAGTGCTTTGGTGAAATGTGATCTTGAATACATCCGATAATTCTCAGCAAACTTCTCATGTCTTACAACAAATCCACGGCCAGTGGCCCTGTACTTGGCTCCACCGTGTAAAATTGTACGCCCAAAGTAATGAAGCTTTGTGCCAAGTGAAAATGTAAAGAAGACAGGAGCAAGTTGCAGCTGCATTGTAATAACGTCACCAGCAGCGGTCCTAAACCCTCTCTCTAGACCAATCTCCATAACCATAGGCAACATCATCAAAAGACCAAGTTGAACAACAGACACAGAAGCCATAGCCGACTTCAAAGCGTCGTCCCCTCTGGATCTTGCAAATTTTACTATGGACAACTCTAATCCACTCAATGTAAGATATAGCCTTCCATACAAAAAGGCATATACTGTGAGAGCCACTACCTGCAGAGCCAAAAGAATAAGCAAGAGTCAACACTGACACAAAAAAAAAAAAAAAAAAAAAAAAAAAAAAAAAAAAAAAAAATTGTTGTCCAGGAAAATAAGTTTCAGTTTCTTCAATTTACCAAGTAACATATATACGCACTATTTGGCCTCTCTAAGTACAAACTAAAATGGTTTCAGCTTTCTCAAGTAACTGAATTGAACAATTACCATTGAACTGATATAAAATCCAGTCGTAGTATGATAGAAGGAGAGCATGCGGAAAAAGTCGAAACGATGTCCTAATCTGTATATATCACGGCTGAGTGTCTGCTCTCCATTCCCACAAGCTACCTTCGCTTCAAAAAGAGAGATTTGGTTCAGACCAACATCTCTACCTTTCCCCACTTGGATATACTCATGATGAGTGACATTCCCACACCGGAGTGTAGAGTTGAAACCTATAAAGGAAAAGATATTTTAGACAATCTGCTACAAAATTCAATCCTTCAAATACCTTAGATTTTATCCTCTTGAGGAAAAAGAAAGTACGAGGGAAAAACATATCAAAGAAGAAGCACAAGTATACTACAAACTTACCAGCAAATATATCCTCACTGAGATTAATTCCCCTTGATGCTTTACTGATGCCACCACGGGTAATGTGAAAAATTCTATCGAACACATCTGGATGGCCGTAATGGAAGCGAACCCTATGCCAGTTCAAGTAAGATATTAGAGCTTTTGAGCCTCAAATTCCCTAGTGATATATTACAAATTTGAAACTATGGCCAAGTATTATCTTTCTTAAAGCCAACCTTTGAAAGGCATAAGGTACCTCTAAGTAACCACAAGCTAAAGTAACATTTATCACCTTCAGCAAGGAAACGAACACCCACAAAAAGATGAGTACAATACCCTTTTCTATTCATTTTCCAGAAAGGGGACAGAAGAATGGGTTGAGCAACAAGTTCAATATTTTACTTATCTTATGGTGCTTCTTAATAGTTTTATAAGCTTTAAATTTGAATATGTCTTTCTTGGCTTTGAACAGTGCCTACCAATTGCAGCTGATTGATACTCGATTTCATTTATTTTGACTCTACCATTCTTTTTAAAATTATGAATATGCCATAGTGATGAAATAGTTTCAGTCGATATGAACTGAGGTGCATTTAATCAAATACAAAAGAACATACTTCAAGGGTCTTGCAAGAACTCTTTGGCCGATGGTCACAAAGCTTGTTTCCTGATTTGACATAAACCAAGCCAACGAAGAAACACTGCAGTTCATTTGCAATAACACAAATTAGTTAAAGAGACAATACGACTACTTCATTGAAATTAAAGCTCAGAAATGAAGGTATAACCTTCCAGTGAAGATATGTTCACGAACACCAAGAATAGTTGGAGCGCGAACCCCATGATCCTCGTTGAACTCCTCAAGGAGGTTACGCATTTTAAATGCTTCTTCCAAGTAGTTGTCCTAAAGAAGAAACATCAGCAATTTATATATTCTGGATGAATCTCGATAAGGGTGAGTACTGCAATCGTGGTGTTTACCTGGTTCATATCAATTGTTTGTAGAGCTTCCCCTCGAGTAAAAATAATAGCATGGTTCTGATTTTCAGGCTTTCCTTCACCGATTTTTGCTGATCCAGGCAATTTTATGCGATAGATTTCCTTCATCGAACCAAAAATGCTATCAGACTCCGGAAAATTATCGATTTGATGTAGTAACCAATATTCAAAAGGAGGATGAGTACCTGATCAAGGTTGTCCACTGCTTTTACTAGAACAGAATAATAAACCTTCTCAACTTTTCCACCCTCCCTTTCTTCAACTTCATCAATGTAAGCAACACGCAGAGATGGATTGCTACAAGGACATGTGAAAACCAGATCCCATGAAACAAACACATCAAAAAGCTTAAGGGTCAAATGATAGAAATGGTTCTATTGAAATGAATTGTAAACTCACTTGACCATCAAATTCAAAATATCAGTAGAGCGGCGATCTCCATTTCTCTTCTGGTTTCCATAGATCTGACAAGTTGCAACATATGTGAATTTCATGTCAGCTATGGCCTCTAACTGGGCAAAAAGAGATCTTTGGCTTTTTTTGTCTTCCTCCGATGGCATTGTAACCGCTTTGTACCCTTTGAGGATCTCTGTTAACCAGGAGTGAGAGCAACAGTCAAAATCCAAAATTCCTCATCTTCCCAATTATTTGTCTAGCCATTCTGATGTCCAATACACCTCAGTAAAAGAATGATAAAGATGGATCCGCCTTTTGTCTTTACGTTAGCTACTTATCAGATTAAATGTACTAAAAAGAAAAGGCGAAAAAAAATGCTTGTTACACCTATTCAATATCTTACCTCCATTACATTCCATGCTTAATCATTTTGGGAAGTGAAATGTTAATAAATTTTAACATATAAGAATGGCTGCACATGATTCAACTAGAATTTTAACTAGGAACAAAGCAAGTAAAAATATAATGAAGAAATGGATTTATTAGTTATAATTAAATATTTTTCAATTTCAATGCCCAAATTAACTAGTATACAGTAATCCACCTCTTAAAGAGTGAGGATCAGACTTAAGGGAACCCACATCCTTTTGATGAATGTTCTTTGTTCATTTTGTGTACCATTTGAGGCATTCTTCACGTTATGACAAATCATGCTGAATCTGGGCCTCAACAAATGGTTTCATAAGCAGGTCATTATCTCCTAAAATATGTAATTATTATTAAATGCGACAATTCATAGTATTATTTAAGAATGACAATGCAGAATGTAACTCAACACAATGCAGAACAAAACAAAATGAAGAATTTCGAAAGTTTTTCATTATAGATCATCATGCATAGAGATTTCTCCTTACCGCCTTCATCAGCCATATCAAGGAAAGCCTGAAGTTTCAATGCCCTTCTGTAATACATCATGCCTCTAACTGGAATAAGTTTGTAAGCAAACAAACTAATCAGCTTGTGAACAGATAAAAGCGATAAATAAAATGTGTTCACTATTATTAATCAACCTGTTCTGCTTAGAGTTTGCCCTCTTAAAGAAGCCCAGTGCCTCAATTGCAATATATTCTCTTCAGTTTCCCACACCTCATACTCACTACAGTTGAGGCGCTCCAACAAGTTATTCCATTCATCTGAAATGGAATTCAACAGGCTAAGCAACATGCAGCCATAGTGGAATATACTGTGAAATGTAAAAGCAAAGTAGCATTTTCCTCTTAACTAAGTTAATTTGCAACAAAAAACAAAACCTGGATATATTTTCTGGAGATAAAATACAATAGAAACACCATCCTCATTTTCCATTTCCAAGTCTGTCTTTGAATAGACCGTTTCCTCACTGTAGTACGGAGTCATGACACTGGAATCCAGAAACAAATAAACATTTGTCACAGTAGCTTTGCTTAGTTTTTAACTATATAAGGAAGCAAGCCACACCAATTTACACAGCGGATCTTAACCAACTTCATGCAATATGTATAAGCCAGCAATTAGCACAATTGATTCAGACTAAAAAGTTAGGGTTCATCAATAGCCCACAATTTAAGTCATATAAGAAAAGACTGTAATAATCCTGAATTATCAAAGTTTTACCTGAAAGATAACATTTTACGAACACGGGGTGCCCTTGGCATATCCATGAACAATGAATTTGCAAAAAATGAGATCCTGCGGCGCGCCTCAAGGTTTGTTGGCACCTCAGCGGCAGATTCCTTCACAGTCAGGAGGAGATATAGACGACGTATCTGTGACATTGAAGCAGGAAAAAAGATGAAAATTGTGATCTTCAAAGCTCTGGCATGCATGTTTACAGTTCAGTAAACATTTTACCTGTTCTTCCCAATGGGGCGTAAATGCAGGGGGGTAGACAATAGCTGACTTTTCAAAAAGCTGTCTTCCAGAATCTTTGCTAGCATTACTCAGTTCTACCAATTCACTGAGATCACATGGACAAAACAATATCAGATAGAAATTATTATCTTGCCGAGCAACTGAGAATTGCTATATGAAAAAGGCCGACTATCTGCATATGTTACTCTCTATATAATCAAGACAGGAAACATTTAATGAGGAAGCATAAACTAACCGGATTTCGTTAACCATCATATCACGGCTCACCACTTCTAACATATCCTGGAGTTTAAAGACCACAGAACCTTCCTTGGATGGATCCGCATCTTTCTGCATTTAACAATTAACAGAAAAGACACTAGATTAGAAACCAGCATCCACTCAAATATATATATATATATATATATATATAGATATATATATATATATATATGTGTGTGTGTGTGTATATATATAGAGAGAGAGAATATAAGAAACCAGCAAAGATAAACTTAGTATCTAAAAATGTTATCTTAATCACTTTTCCAGATTCTCACCAATATTTCCACAAGTTCCACGAACTTGTTGACAAGTTGCGGAAGAGGGCCCATTCTGAAGTTTGTGAGTAATGTGCCTTTTGATATGTTGCTTTCAACTTCTTTGATAATGATTCCAATGACCCTGGAATATACAATGTCAATAAGATAATAGTTACAATCTGTTCAGCCAAATACTCCTGGACACACTTCTACCCCGATGGCTGAAAGGAAGAATTTAGTACACTATGTGCTCAGTAAGTTATCATGCATCGGAAAATAGCCAAGATCAAGCACAAGAATTGGACTGGAAACAATGCAATACTTGAAATCCAGGAATTGTCTTGGCTATTTCACAGTAGAATACATCCTTCTTGCTAGGACTACACAAAGTAGGGAATGGAAAATGGCTGAGTGATTGAGAGAGAGAGAGAAATGGGTAGAAAATGGAAGAAAAAAAAACAATAAAAAATATTAAAAAGATGAATTTATAGTCAACAAAGTAGAAGGGAAAGGGGGAAGGCATTCAACATTGTGTCTCACTTCAGCAAAATTGTTTCTGATATGTATTCACTGCAGATAAGATTTGAAAGAAAATAAACAGTTCAACCTTTTCTCAGTTTCTCCAATAACCAAAGCATTCAGGACGAGTTTGAAAGACTCATAGCACTCTATAACAGCACATTTCATATATTCATCTGCACATATGCGCTTCCATAGGTCAGCATCCTTGGATCGAAATTGAGCTGCCATATCAAGTGCAACAGGTATCTGCAAAGAATGAATATAATTAATCAAGATAATGATACAACGCAAGAAGAAAATGCAGGAGGCCGCACCAACCTTGCTGGCAAGAAGGAATGGTGGCCACTGGATCAATTTGAGGCTAGGATCTGAGGAATAAGGAACAAGCAACAAATCCATTTCCCTGAGGAACCGGTAGCCAATTTAGCCTCCACTTTATCAATAAACTCCAAAGTTTACATAAAAAAGCCATTAGCAAATGAAAATGGAGGTAGTTCAGTAGTTTTACTTGTCACTTATGAGATCTTCTTCACGGAAGCTGCAAATGACTTCATTCCATAACTGAGCAAACTTTGCAGCTTCACTTCTCTTGCTTGCAGTAACCTATGATGCTTTAGTGTTCAGTTTTTCATATCATGAAGATTAATTTAACATCATAAGATATGCTTGAAAAATTAGCATGATACTGGTGGAAAAGCAAAAATCAACCTCATGAAAGCGATTTGCGAAGGAGAATCCCCTTTTCTTGGTTTGGTCTGAAGGCACCAGGTACGTATTGAAAGCACCAGGCAAAGACATGAACCTGGACCTTAACATGCCTAGAGTTCTGATCTGCAAATAAACAAGAAATGGGAGATCAGTTCAAAGAGGACTGGAACAGACTTTCTATCAGACCGCCCACACCAACAGGGATATTTCTATGAATATTGACCGAAATGAATGTTAACATGGTTTGGTGTCAGTGAAAATTAATCAGGTCGTAGATTTCCCCTCTATCATCTACTTTAATGACCCAAATGAATGTCAGCATGGAATTGGTCTAAAGGCAGTGACTCAATTCGTTTATTCCCCTCTGCCACCCATTCAGCCCTAGATTACGAGCAGGATGGTTTACAGTAGAATCAGGTTCAATGTTCCACAGAACCAATTGAAAATGATCGCTACATCATAAGCACTATTAGTGTCATAGGCTATACTAGAGTAATGTGGTGTGGAGCTTCTCCTTATTTGCCATAAGCAAATCAAGCCCCTCAGTTCAAGTCACTGTCTCAAACAGCAAGCAGGATTTGCCAGCACTCCTGCATATAGCATAGTTACTGTTGAATCATCATCTTTCCTATACTTAGATCGTTGAGAAGTGTAATTCATACAATTACATCATAACACGCCCTATCATGCATGAGCTTGTAAACACGTGGACAAGAGTGGACATGTTTTGATAGAGTTAATCAGCATGCCCAACAATACTAATAATATTTTTTCCAATATACAGGCAGGGGGTCAGCGAGGTTTGAACCCACAATGTCATACTCAGACACCATGTTGAATTACCATCTCTCCTAAAAAGTTAGTTGTTGAGGAGAGGTGTAATTCAAGTATTTATATCTTCACTTTTGCAGTAGCCAACTTAAATCAGCAGAAAATAAGCAACTAAGAACCATTCTACATATTCATCCTTTAAAAACGCAAATCGCCTTGACACCCACCCCGTCCTACGTATTTCACATGTCATCATATAGAAGCAGAGGACTCCCATTTGGTACAAGATTTGGAATGAAAAAATTGGACTATTATAATTATTAATCACTATTCTTGATTTTACTTCTGAGCAAGAGATGTTATTGAACACAAAAAATACTAAAATATGAGTATCACCATTGAAGTTATAACCAAAATTACAGCAAGTTGGTGACAAATCAATTGTTAAATAGAAGATCTACATATTACATTACCTCCCCTAAACGATCGAAAGCCCCAATGACTCCGCCGTAAATTGTTGAGAAAACCGCGTACCATATTTGGGTGTCCATGAAGTAAACCTGTATAAAACCTGTGAACTGAATCAAATGTATCCCAAAGACATGGAGTATACCCCCCCCCCCCCCCCCCCCCCCCATTTTAAAAGGTCAAGAAATCATACCAGCACTACAGGTGCCCAAAGGGCAGCAGCAGCACCATAGTTGTGCTTTACTGCACAGAATACCACACTCAGCATGGAAAATCTATTTAAAAGCAATGGAAACAATAATAGATCAAAGGCAAAATCTTTACCATTGGGGAAAAATTCATGCCAAGCATACTGGACACGATGGATGTTGATAATATCTTTAGTGGGATTTATCAGAGGTTTTATCTACACGGTAGAAAAAGTGAGACAAAAAATAAGCATAAGAAAACTTGATAATAAATACATTAAACAACCAAATAAACATGAGATTCAGAGGAGGCAAAAACCTGAACAAAGTAGCTAAAAGAGAATTTGCAACACAGAAGTAGCACCCAGAACAGAGTGTACCTGATATTTATTGATTAACGTAAATAGTCATTCAGAAGCTTAAAAGGGATGCAAACCATTTCAAGTAAGAAAGTAAACCATACTTTATGAGGGCTAATTGACTTTCATGCATTCCCCTTCCCACATAGATTCTGGGCTGCACAAGATAAAACCCAGTCAATAAGACACGATCCCAATATTATCTGAGCTTGAGGGCACAAAATGAGTAAGATGCAGACAGACTAATGACGGCCAAGCAAACACAGAACAAAGAGCTCATCTGAAGAATTACTTTCTCTAAACATGGTAAATAAATTTTCTAAGGAAGATGTTTTTAAGTTATAAGATAAGTCTATAACATGATAGTCAAGCACTGAACACACATTCAAGAGCAAGTCATAACTTCCACTTTTATTTCAGAACTGTTCTTTTGATGTATAGAGTCCAGTGCAACAATGATAAAGGAACTTCTAAATTGGAAAATAGTTAATAGCATATAATGGATCAGGGGAGAATTCTTTTGGGACATATCTTTTCTGTCACGTACTTGAGTAGTAAGTACGTATTATCACAAAGAATGTCTTTGTTTTTCATAATGCAAAATTCATAAAACACAAGAAAACAAGTCCCGATGCTTTCCCAATGAGTAAAATAGTCTTGTAACACGTGAAAAACTTGTTAACATTGTCCGGAAAATCAGCAAGGAAATCTCTTAGTAAACTATACGTATAATCAAGGAGAAAAACATACCTGCGACCACCACAGAAGAAACCTCACAATAAGCCAGTCTGAATTCTCAATCCAACGGCGAAGCATTGGGAAAATAAAAAGAGCAGCTGCCAGAACGTTTGGCAACAGGTATAGTGCCACAGCAAAGATATATAATGGAGGAATGCCCTTGGCTTTATTGAGGAACGATAGCACATCTTTGATGTTTCCACCAAATAACTTTGAGTCAGTCTGATGAAGATAACACAGTGGAAGGATGATGGACCAAGCAAGACTAGCAATTATCTTGAGGATGTTTCTTAATACAGCAGTGAACTTCCATCTATGATACCCCGGAAAGTTTAATGTAAGGTCCAGAATACCTAATGTGACATGATAGACGTATTAAAGCTTGAAAAATGTGGAAAAACAAAAGCAATATCAAAGAAACATCAGCAGCTCTCAATCCAAAAAAACATCAGCAGCTATCAAAGAACATGGCCTCAATAATCTCAAACTTGACATATGACAAAAGCCACATTTTGATCCAGGAACTTCTAGAAGAAAATTGTAGGGCTCACTACTACCTTTAGATCATGGTTGTGCACTCGTGCTCCTTTATGGTTCTTTTTCCACATGAAAAACCATAAAGATTTTGTACATAGCATCTAACGCGTTTCCATTTGTTTAAGTTAATTCATCATTTCTTTAATGATAACGACCAATAACAACATCAAGTTAGATTCTATTTTTGGAGCAGAACTGACAGAACTGGAAATATGACAGCCTAGAATTCACTCAAAACGTATTCAGAGATGAAATAAGGTGCAAAGATATCACGTACTCTGAAGGAAACGTAGAAATGCAGCTGTGATGAATATACTAGACAGCTTATACAACATGTCCTTCCGAAAGATATCGAACAATGAAACATCGCCCCAGGCAATAATAACCATGACCTGCATCCATCGAATCCATATATCAATTCCAGATAAGAACACATGCACTAAGTGGTCAACAGAAGTTTTTGTACCAAATAACATACCTGAAGAGCAAGTATAAAAAAGGTCCACAAACGGTCAAAGCTTCGAAATATATGCCAAAATGTTCTTGTCTCCACAAAATAGGATTTTCCTGTCCTGCCTGGCTTTTTACCAGAAGCTCGTGTTCCCTGAAAAGTGATCAGTCTTAGTACAGAAGCCCTTGCATTTTACTACTGTAGCCTGCACAAAATACCTTGGTAACATTCCGTGCTGATTTGAAGAAATCACCATCATCTCTCATAGGCCAGCCCAAACTGAAGCAATCAGCTGACCTGCAAACATTGATTAGTTAGCGCTTCAGAGAAAACAACCTAGAATTTCTGGTTTTAGTCTTGCGATTGAAATATTGAAATCATTCATGTACCAGAAATATTCGTTCAAATCATCATAGTTGCACCAAGCTGAGTGAGGGGCTGTTCCATTTTTGCTCTTTTTGGCTTCCTGAAGAGCAATAGAAGTTAATAAGATGACCACTGAAGCACATCAGCAGAAATCTCTAAGAAAAATGAACATGGACTGCAAGTTGAATTACCTTCTCAATCACTGTGTAAATTGGTGTTATAACCTTCCGCAGAAAAGATTCATCATCCCCACCGTAAGAAGGTTTGATGTTTTCTCCGGTGACAATGCTGACATTCCCAGCAAGGAGACCATGCAGCTCGTATGCCATCTGAAGAATAAAACAGAGTGTTTTCAGAAGAATTCTTTGAATATACATGAAAATTGTAACAGTCAATAACTGATCGAATGGCATAGGAGACTGTACTGGCAGAGCCACTAACATTATGAAATATGTAACAGAGGCATTCTGGCATGAACCGGACATTAGCAGCTTCACCCCATATGAGAAGATAGAGGCCCATGTACAGAATTTTCCTTTGTTGCACCTCTTGCTGCCCTTGAGGAAGTCTGTAGTGACAGGAGTTATTACATTCCGGTAACACAATTGCTATTTTACAGCTATTGAAATGTATCATGTAGTGCCTCTCAAAATAAAATGTAGCATGTAGTGCCTCTCAAAATAAAATGTAGCATGTAGCGTATATAGGCAAGCTCACCTCAAGCTGTGTTTTCTTCCAAGGTACTTACACCATTTTTTGTAGTTTTTAAAAATTTTGCTCATCAGGGCATCAGCTGCACGGTCATCAAGCTGGAATAAAAAAAAAACATTGCGTTGCTTATTACTCAACAATATTAAAAACAGGAAAATCAACAGAAAAATAATCTCTGTTAATAACTAGGAAACAGCATAGACATGTTTAGATGACGCAAAGCTATAAGCTTTGGCTAGGAATTTTCAGCATATCACGAGTCTGGGAAACTGTACATCTCATACCTTGTTACGTGGCTCGGGTTTAGGAACAAGCCTTATATGGATGTTTGCAAGCAACAGGATCAAATGCTCTCTCTGATTTCTAACATTATCCCTCTGAGGTTATTACACAAAAGAAAATTCTAGTTATCAGCCATATGAAGAGTTGAGTAGAAAAACCAAAAAAAACTTGATTAACTAGGTGACAGATACGTGCCTGAAAACCAAACATAGCCCGTAGCCAATCAAGAACGTCTAGCTCCCCTGTTTTCTGTCTTTGCTGCTCAAAAGAGGCTGGCCAAGTCAAGCCTTGTGTGTTGGAGAGAGCAGAAACAGCAGCTTTGACCTAGTGTGGATCCGTGGTATTTTCAGTTCTATGATTTCACTCCCAAAAAACCAAAACTAAATATTTTCTCAAACAAAAGGTAAGTGCATCACCTCTTCAAGCTGCATGATACCCTGAGATGCCCCAGCAGAATCCAGAGGAAGGATATTATATGGAGCATAGATTGCCTGATTTGCTTGAACATCATTTGCAGCTGCCATAATCTGTTCATTAGGAGTTCCAGGACAAAAACGAGCTTCTTAGGCAAGCATGAGGATGGACAAATATTGTCAACCCCTATACATAATACATTTCACATAAACAAACCTCAGCTGAGACTTCATCAACTTTTTCAGTTTTATTAACAGCACAGAGCACTTCAAAAAGCACTCCAGCAGTCTGATAAGCTTTTCCAAGCTGAGCTCTGGTGACAGGATTATAGAAAACACAATGAATTCAACTGGACGAATAACAAAATTATACATTAGCCCTTTCTAGTTGATACAATATCACGTTACCTATCAGCTTGCTCGCCCTTGTTGAGAGCCAAAACATAGTGCTCATAGTATTGCTTATAGAAGCTCAGAATTTCCCTCGCATCTGTCTTTTTTACCCGTGCAGCAAGACTTGGAGCATCGTCCTGGTCAGCATACGATTCAGTTAGTTATAGAACTGTGTGTACATTGCAAAAATCTACAAGGCATCCGTAAACCATTCGCACAGCATAACACGGAATGGTCATAAGAAGCAAGTAGCAGCACAAATCAGAATGCTCCCAAACAGCATTCAAACTCAATTCTTCAACAGTTGGAAGATGCAAAAAAGTTTATAAAGACGATCTGATTAATGACAAAATCTATGACTCAAAGTCATAGTCATCCAAGAAGATATTAGGGACACGTGACGCAATTTAATCAGCTTGGCTTTAAGCACTCACCTTGTCTAAATCAACACAAGGGTGCAACACACAAAGAACCAGACATTACATGTAATTTTATTGTTTGTAATGAAGAAAAAATTCCTTAAGTATATCCTCTGACATAAAGAGCGGATAAAAGAATCTCATTCATTACGAAATCCTAGAACAACTTTCCTAGTATTGCCAAACTTCTATAAATTTAATATTTTTGGAAGAAAGTAAAAGAAAAAATTACTACTGAATCGAATTAGGACCTCAGCAATAAAGATTTAAATGCAAGCACACTGCTTCACCTAGTTCAATCAATTCAAGAATTATTCACAATTCTTTGAAAATTACTAGAACTCAATTATATTACAGTTGAAAGATGCAAAATGCTTATCAAAATGACCTAATGAGTGACTAATACGATCAGCATGGCTTTGGGCACTCACCTTGTCTAAATCAAAACAAGGAGTTCAACACACAAGAGAATTGAACAAATTACATGTCTATTTATAGTTTGTATTTCCTCGAGAAAAACTTCATGAGTATATCCTGACACAAATAGCACCCCAAATCCTTGAACTGCCCTCCTAATATTAATAAACTTCTATGAATTTAATATTCTGGTAAGAAACAAGGTAGGAATTCATTGCTCAACCCATCTTGAACCTCCGCAATATAGATTCCCAATGCAAGCACCCTTTTAGTTTTACACCTAGATCAATCAATTCCCATGAAAATAACGAATCCAGTATCGTTTTGAATTGAGCTTCTCCATCAAAAAGGAAAAAAAAATTTACCGCGCAAGCATCACGAAATTCTCCTTTCTTTTTTCCTTTTTTTTCTGTTTACAGAAATTTTCAGGCTCAATTCACTGCATTTATCATTTTATTTATTGTACTATTTATTATAATTTTTTTTTTTATAATAAATCATTTGTGCATCTACACACATATTTTAGTAGAGAATTTGTGCATCCATTTTGATTTAAATCGAAATATTCATATCTAAGAACTTTAAAAAATATATATATATATATATATTTATATCCCTGAAATTACCTAACTATCCCTGTGCTGAAATTTTGCGTACGTACCCGTTCGAGGCGCTGAAATAGACCGGTCTTGAACTGCCGTACACCTCGTCCGCTAGACGTCGGATCCAATCTATGAGCCTTCTCGAATGCATAGAATCGACCTGCGCATATTACAACAGGTTATGAGGGGGTAGAATTGTAATTTCCTTAAAGGAATGAGCTCAACAAATGAAGAACATTAGCAGCATTACAGAGGTAGGCAACACGAGGGCGTTCATTTTGGATTTCACTGGCCACACGAAGGATCGGTGCAATGGACTGAAGAGACGACGGCACCACCTCATTGTCGAAGACTTCCATAGAGAGAGTAGTGGTGGCTGCGCTACGCGACGGCCGCCGTGCCAATGAAGCTTGCGGTGCCATACCGTCATGCCCCGACGTCGACATCTTCGGCGTCGACATCTTCCGGCCCTAGCTAGCTGCGCCTATATAGGAGGAGCTTTTCTTTCTCTACACTACACCGCCTTGTTAATGGTGTCTCCTCCACTCACTGCATCCACAGCCAAAATCAAATCAGATTTCACAAGATTCGTATTATTAATGAAAACAGCAACCAAACCGCTTTTCATGCATCGCGATGCTACTGGTATTCTTCTTTCATTAACATTTCTTAATACATAGAATCAAGATTCATTCATCATCTACGTGATCAATGGCTACCACGGCGGCGATCACGTATACTAAATTACAACACCTCAATACAATAGCTGGTAAATTATATATCATATATCATATCAATCGGTGGTGATCGATGTGAAGCTGATTCCGGAAATCGGAAACAAATTGAAAGAGAAATCAATCAGCTGCTTACTTACAGTTGCATTGCATTACGCAGAGAGCACAATTAAGAAGACGAGAATGAGAGAAATTAATTAAAGCTTTTTAAAAATAAAAAGAGAGAGATGAAAATTGTGTAGAAAGAAAACAAAAATGGAGAAAATGGTGGAAAAAGGACCAATAAGAAATGAAATGGAGGAGTTAGTTACATACATACCAGAAAGGGAGGCAGAGGAGGAGGAGAGAGAGGGGGGTGTGGATCATCATGTAGAAGAAGAGAAAAAGCGAGGGAGAATTTTAAATGGACGGTAAATATTTGGATATTTGTGGTATAAAAGATTTTTTGACAGTTAATGACTCTTGACACGTGTTCGGATCTGAGTGGTCATCGGGGGTGAATTGTTGAACTGGTTGACTTCTCTCTTTCTCATGTTTTCTACCTTTCCTTTCTTTTCTTTCAGCTGTTTTTCAAATAATTATTGGAAAACATATGTATTTTACATGCCTGGGCTTCTTTTTTTGTTTTTTTCCTGGAAGATGTTATTTATTTATTATTACCTAATAAAATTGTCACAGTGATATATATTAGCAACAATCATTATGATGGGACTCAAGTCGATTAATATGTCTCACGTCATGATAAATGTTGTAAAAAAATAAGTTATAAGATTCTGTTGTTGTATTTTGTAGGGATAATAAGACCTTTTTTTTTCTTTGGATGTTACGTAATATCACAAGCCTATTTTCGTGTCTTACGTCATTCTAAGAATACATTATGACGATGTTGGATATCGTCTGTGAGTTAATCCGGGTCAATTTCCTTTATGACAACGACCTTAAATCCTATGAACCCTAAATCGTGTTTAATGGGGACTTGTTTTTAGTGTATTTTAGACTGAGCTCGTGAGTTATTTCTCTCGAGTTGCCTACGTTCCAATAGCTTAATTGAAATCAAGTCTTTCGTAGTTCCTTAGAGTTGTTTATATATAGGAGATGTCTCATCCCTCTTCCTTGTCCTGCAAGGATTATTATTAATATTTCCCTAAGGATATACACGCATAAATCCATATGATTTAGGGATAACTAAAGACATATTTAAATTCCAAAATCACAGTATTTATGACTTAGAATTCTTTCCTTATTTACATTTAGTTACCCTTCACGTGGAATAACAGCCGGGGTTGTTCTAAGCGTCCTACGTTGAGCCCTCAAGGCCACTATTGCCGAACTGGACGCCTCCTCTTCACCAGGCCTTGACCGACCTGCGGTGGCTGAAGGAGGGGTTTATACCGATCTTCCACCTGGGGTAAGGGACTTGCCCTTAAGTATATCTTTTGGGGCTCCTAGCCATTACTACCCTTCATTTAGAGGTTAGTTATTTATTACACGTCCTAAAAGGATGACACGTGGCGTAGTTCGGCTCGGCTATCATCATAAGCCCCCCATATCTGATCTTGCTTTTAGTTGGTCAGATCTGGACTATTTGGCGGTTCGACCAGACTTATCCGATCTCGCGTTTTGAATTCACTAACTGCCTGGTGGCAGTCCATTAAATAGATCATCATTACTTTTGCGGGAATTGAGGCGTCTTTCCCTCTTTCCCATAACTGACGTCGTTTATACGTCTGGTGGGTTATAACCTCAGTCTTTTCACATCAGACTTTCCCACTTCTCTACTCCGTCTATTAAATGGAAGATTTTCAAATCCTCAAGACACTTTCCATTTTCTCAATTAAGCATTTCTTTTCTTTTGAGTTTACGTTTCTCCTTTTCTTCTCTACTTCTTCATTTCTTATTTCTCCCAGTTAATTAAGGATAGAATTGCATCTAGTAGTTCAATTGAAAGGGAATTCAAATCCCATTCTGACTCTGAGGTAGAAATTCATCAGTCTATGGTTCAAATAGAAATCCTTGTTTCCAACCCAGTTTATGATCGTAGTGAAATTGAGCAGCTCGCTGTAGATCCTCAGCTTGTTAATCCATCTAGGCCCCGTTCCTCTTTCGGGTTTACCTCTTTGAATCAAAGCATTAGGGCATATGACTGCTAGGTCAGCCGTAGGTTGTTTTGGGTTAGATCCAAACTTACACAGGATGATATCCTGCAGATCTGTAACCAATATAATATCGATATGGATCAATACTCTCCCCGTCTGCCTAGGGTGTAAACCTCTATGCTCATCAGCCCCCTGAGGGGTATTGTAATGTGTACAAATAGCAATTTGCATGTGGCCTTAGGGTCTCATTCTGTCCGGCCTTCTTGGCCGTTCTGAGACATTACCATCTGGGATCTACCCAGATCACCCCTAATGGGGTTAGGGCGATCATCGACTTCGCCATCTTCTGCAGGTGTATGGATACTGAGTTCTCTGTAGACTTGTTTAGGACCTTTTATCAACATAAAAAGGTTAGGAACCACAGCGGGTGGTATTATTTTCCACGCCGTACAAACCACCAAATAGGGTATTCCCATACTTTCTAAAGGGAAAACTTCTATCCATGAGTGGAAAACTCATTTCTTTTTTATCCGTCATGACGGACATCCTGAGTTGAGCGGCTGGAACTATTATCAACTTCCACCGACGTGTGCCCTACCGGGGTTAGTGAGCGTTTATTGGATGACTTCGCCGGGTCGGGTATCTCCCTGGACCATGAAGAATGGCCCCCCAAATTAATCGAGGCAGCTCGTCTGGCCGATTCCGGACCTGAGCCTTACGTGAGGCTTACTCAAGTGGAGTTTGACAACTGTAGGAACTCACTCTTGCTTTTATTTCTTTAACTCTTTTGTGTGTATGTTTGTTGCTTTGCGATCTTCCATGTTCGTACTGACATTGTTCTCATTTTTCTTCTCAATGGCCGACTTTGTTGCCATCTTCGACGAAGCTTTTGAGGAACCGGTTGTGACCCCAGATGCTCCTAGGATTGGTGGCGAGTTGGAGCCCGATCCGGTAAATCCGGAAACCAACCTTGAGGATCCCGCACTGAGGAGGGTCTTCAACATAATAAACTGGCTGCTCCTACGTAGCGTACAGACCAGCAGGACGATAGCCTGATCATCCTGGATGGTTCTGAGTTTACCGAGGTAGGGAGACAACTTCAAGTGCGTTCTTGATCTGGGCGGAAGAGGAGCAGGTTTGGTCGAGGTGACCAGGATGTCTATAAGGGATGTTCTACTCCACATGCTGACTTTCTGTCCGAGTTATCAGACAAGGATTTGGCTGCCATGGTATGTTTTTTCTTGCCTTTATATTTGTCACTTCCTTTAGTCATCATCTATTTATCATGCTGACCCTGTTGTTTTCTGTCAGGTCGTTAGGGCGGGGGAGGAGGTCTTGAACAGACTTGACAGTTTCTCTTCCCAAAAGAGTTGTCTGGAAAAACGGATCGCTGACCTCTCAGCCAGCCATCAAAAACATAAGGACTAGTCTCTGTCCAAGGATTCACATATCGTTGATCTGGAAAAGATTGTTCTCGCCCAGTGATTGAGCTTAAATTCACCCCAACAAAACAATTTATAAGGACTCGAAACCGTGGGTAAACTAACTCTCTAACCGGCAGTGTACCGGGTCGATTGCTAGATTAGCTACAGGAGTACGAGGTCGAACCCAAAGGAAAAGTGTTTGCAAGTACCAAAGTGAACGTGTTACTTAGTCTAGGTGGTCAATATTTTAAAGTATTTATAACTACAACGACACTAAAGTGATTCCTACTAACGAGTTTAAAGATAAGAAAGTGAGAAATAAGATTAAACTACTAGGTTTTAAAGATAGATTAAGGGACATAGCCGAACCATGATCAAAATAGCTAGTTTCACCCCAAGAAATGACAAAACCGGGAGTGTGCATTAAACGAACGAACTCTTGCATTCAATTTCACGGGTGCAAACTCCTAATCTCGGTGCTAAGGTCTGAACAACTCTCTCCTAACACCTTATGCCAAGTCAACTACCCTTCCCTAAAGGAGGTTCATCAACAAGACGAGATATGCACTAGAGCCGCTTTTAAACGTTAAAACGAGTAACCTCACTCTAAGGAGTGATCCTAGAACCCTTTTCCCACACCCCTCTATCTGAACAACTCTCAAGATTGATGTGTGTGATTTTGACCTAGGTGATCAATCTAGCCCAAATCTGTTATAACAAGTTCTAAGACATGAAACATGCGAGATACGACAATAAAAAGCACTACCCACTCCCAATTTCATCACCCAAAGGGTGATTTCACCAATTTTCACATGATTCGACTATGAAAAGGGATTAACTACTCATTATACTAATCAAAACATACACAAAACAGTAAATGAAAGCCATAACAAGTAAAAGAAAGAAGAAATTTACCATTAATTTGCAGAAATTCGAGTTTAGATCCAAAAAGTACAAAATAGAGAAGTAATTAAAAGGTGGTCTCTTAGTGTTTGGAATGGAAATCTAAGCTAAGAAACGGAAAGATTAAGCTAATATTATGTTGATGTAAGCTAAGAGAAAGTATTATAAGTTATTACAAAAATCGAGCTAAGGAATGGGTAGAGTTTTTCTAAGAGAATGGATATCCCCAAGAAATAGTCTAAGGGGGTATATTTATAAGTGGGAGAAAATCTGCAGAAATCGTCTTCAAACGCACGTTTAGGGTGCTGAGACTGGCGTTTGACATCTTCAAACGCACGTTTGGATTGGTACAAACGTGCGTTTCGCTTCATTTCTGGGCAGGGGCTTGACTATCTTCATCTGGAACGCACGTTTAAAGAGGTTCAAACGTGCGTTTGGTGGACTTGGAACGCGCGTTTAGGATGGTCAAACGCACGTTTGAAGAGTTTGGAACGCGCGTTTAAGGTGTTTTCAAACGCGCGTTTGGAAGGCTTGAACTCTGTATCAACTTGTGGTCCCTTGAACGCACGTTTGGGGGGTTCAAACGTGCGTTTGAACCCCTGTTGCCCCAATTCTTCACTTTTCTTCCTTTTTGATCTCTCCTCTTGCCTCGATCATGCCTTTTGCCATAAATCATCGCCTTCCGGGTTCTCGAGACACTGATACCCTATAACATCATACATGACCAACAACATCCAAACAATTCCGGAGGGTAAAAGTGCTCGGGAATGGGGTTAATATCAACAAAAAGGGTAGTAATCCATCAAAGTGACGGAATCACTCCCCGTGCCATGAGCTCACGATAACACCCCGAAAACGGTCTAAATCACCCAAAAAATGTGCTGAAAATGTGATAAACGGGGATAATTAATGCACCGGAGTCACGTAAAGTTGACTCCCATCACTCAGCAGGCCGAGTTGCGAGAACTAATGACTGCCAGTGCTGAGCGGGAGGAAGCCATGGCGAAACTCCGAGCTGATCATGATGAACTTGAGGCGGCGATACCTGCACGGATCGCCTAAGCTATTCATGACTATAAGCTCCGCTCATTTTACTGGAGCCCTGAAGGTTTTACTTTCCCCAATCTTGGGTCATGGGTACACTCTGGGTGTGGACGAAGCCAAGGCCCAGTGTCCTGAGCTGGTCATTGAGACACTTCCTCACGGGGGACTTTGCAAACCCAACGGCAACAAAGTTTATGATGCTCGACTTAAGGAGTTCCAGGCTGGTGAAGATCTGATAGCCAAGTACTCTCGCAGACATGCTGCTCAGCAAGCCAATGCATCTTCAGCTCTTCTAGTGTGCCCTCAGATCAGCCTTCTCAACAAGATCCTTCTGTTGATTCTTAGGCTTAGGCACTTGTTTTTACTTTTGAAAAACTTGTAAAAATTTCCAGCTTTTTTGTTGTTTTATGTTCTTGACAATATATGCCTCTCAGGCATTTGTTCTATTATATCTTTCTTTGGATTTTAGCCTTTTTATATCTTATTTCTTTTTGGCTTTGTTTGGCCCTTATTTTTCACATAACTTAGGGTCCTTTGCCCCCCTGAAGTACATCATTTGCAAGCTTTGCTTATTGAATGGTGTGCTTGAGTGTAAGCTCTGATCGTCTGTCTTATAGAATTAGAGAGTTTGGATTACTTCAAACTGTCTGAGTATAACAGTGAGCAAACAACAGTGCTGATCATCTTGCTTGCCATTTTGTTGAGCGTGTTTTTTACCAACTTCTGAGTCTGCTTTTGCAGATCAGTTCGTATGGTCAGTTCTCCAGACTTGTGAAGTTTGTTCTTTGCAAACCTTTTTTGAGTCCGACATGCGGCTTAGTTCGTATGGTCTGTCCTACAGACTTGTTGGGTTTGCCTTAGCAAACTTTTTCTAAGTCCGACCTGCGGCTCAGTTCGTATGGTCTTTCCTGCAGACTTGTTGGGTTTGCCCTTAGCAAACTTTTTCTGAGTCCGACCTGTGGCTCAGTTCGTATGGTCTTTCCTACAGACTTTTTGGGTTTGCCCTTAGCAAACTTCTCTGAGTCCGACCTACGGCTCAGTTCGTATGACCTGTCCTGCAGACCTATTGAGTTTGTCATTTGCAAACTTTTTCTGAGTCCGACCTGCGGCTCAATTCGTATGATCTGTCCTGCAGACCTATTGAGTTTGTCCTTTGCGAACTTTTATCAACCATATAAAATGAATAATGCACATGTGCAAAATAAGAATTTGTTATAATAACTGATGTTTGAATACATCTTATTGGAACACAGAATTTAAATCATGAATAAAGCATAAGTAAAGTCTAGAACATGTCCTATACATAAATTCCTCAGATTGGTTGCATTCCAGCTGCGTGGTGTAGTCCTTCCAGTTGCATCAGCCAGCTGATATGTTCCCTTTCCATGTACCTTGACCACTTTGTATGGGCCTTCCCAGTTCGGGTCAAGCTTTCCTTGAGGTCCTTGTCTGCTGACCTCATTCTTCCTGAGCACCAGATCTCCCTCCTTAAAATATGAGTGTTTAACCCGGGAGTTATAGTATTGAGATATGCGTTGTTTATACTTGGACATCCTAATGAAGGCCACATTTCGAGCTTCTTCTAGGTCGTCTTTCGAATGCCTAAGCTCAGTTACCTGTTGTTCTTCATAATAGAGCGCTGCTCGTGGGGATGGCAGGCCGATCTCGGCCGGAATTACTGTCTTGCACCCGTATGCTTAGCTGAACGGAGTTTCTCATGTGGCCGAGTTGGGTGTTGTTCTTGTTGGAAGTAACGCCCGAAAGATAATTTATGTAATTGTTTTTAGAATTAATAAATGATAGATTTATTCTCATCTTATTACTTGCTTCGTGCTTGTAAGTAATACACTACTGAAAACCCTAAGTCGTATCATATGTAGCCATATAGCTTAGTGTGTGACGTACGCAAGGATTAAGTTTATGGTGATACACTTGAAATGTTAGTCCGTGGTGAACTTAATCAAAGTCTGGGGTCTATTGATTAAACCACCATTAATGCGCCCATAACACTTTATGGTGTGACCGTCTTATCCGGACCGTCGGCATTGGTTGTCTAAGTGGGGCATTTATATGTGATGTAGTCATATAGGACTGGACCGATTTAATCCGTGGTTCTCATATAATTCCGTGATTGAGAAATCTCATTAAATCACAAGATGATCATATATGGATTAACCTTAATCCTGAAGTGATTACAGACTCCTACTTGTTTCAGGATAGGGTTTGATGTGTTCGATAAGGATCGCTAAGAAGCGCGGTCCGAATCACTTTCACGTTGGCACTATTCTTGAATGAGTGAAAAGTGTGTGTCTCACAGATATGGAATCCATTCATTCCTGCGGGAAGTAGAAAGACAATTCCCTTATTTGTTAATCCTAGAAACTGATCGATCCGTGGAGTTTGTATTGGTTATGAACTAATTGATCATTAGTGGGTTAATGATAAATAATGATGAGATGTATTGAAGAAGGTTTACGGAAATAATCCCGCTTCATTACGGATAGTCTATGAAGGGTTAGTTTATATGTAATGATTATATCAATGGACACTTATCGACTCGACTCGACGTTTTGAGATTAAGTTATATCTATAATCGATAGAGTTCAGTTTCGGATTTATGGTGGCGTGATTCCGGAATTAATAAGTTGAGTGGAAATATTCTGTTCGATGAATGTTTTATTCAATTTATTGTAGCTACTGGTTATAGGTCCATGGTCCCCGGGTTGGCTCCTAACACGCGAGTGTTTTCTCGTTTTATGGAACCTCGAGAATAAATTAAATAGTTGGTCTATTTAATGAATATGCGAATATTATTTATTTGGTAAATAATATGTAAAATTGAAAAGACATTTTCTATTAAATAAATGGCTTAAAAGTGGCGCCCCTTTGTGATGAAATTAGGAAAAGAAATTTTTCTAGATTACGTCACACGTGTAATTAATTAATTATCTATTTGTTGAATAATTAATGAAAAAATTAAGAGATTGATTTTTTTGGGAATTATCTCTTATTTTTGTAGCAAAAATATCTTTTCTTTTTGGGAATAGATAATTGTATTGTGAAAATGATAACTCTCTCTTTACTAGTTATTTTTCTATATAAAGAGAGTTCATTCTAACACAATTTACACTACACAATTGACGCCACATAGTAAATTAAAAGGAAGAAAAATTAGTTTCTTTCCTTGGTCATTAAGAGAAGAAAAATCTAGGATTTTTCTTGTGCATATTCGAGGAGGTTTAACGGCGAAGATCGACGTCCACCAGTCGTGGCTAGGAGATACAATCCGGAAGATTGTGGCTTCTCCCTTTTGTCGAATTTCTCATCTCTTTCCGTTGAGGTAATCTACTAACCTTCTTGTAGATTGTTAATTATTTATGCGAATCGAATCGTGGTAAAATCGCATGCGAATTTAATTTGTAGCTTCCGTTGTGCATGATCGAATGTCTCGATCGGTGCCGTGAATCAGATCTGACGATCCAATTGTGGATCGGATCCGGATTCGGGTTTCTGTATATCCAACATGTGGTATCAGAGCCAGGTTAAAGCGATTTTGATTGCATAATTAATTAATAAGGAGTGGAATTGAATAAAAGTTGCATCTTTTTATATAGTCGTTATATATATATTGCGTGGTTGACGAGATGGATTGGGGTTGGTATTGTTTACCCGTTAGATCTGTTGTAAACTCGATTTTTTAGGTACAGAAAATTATGAATTATGTATTATGTTGTTATTTTAATTTCCTATAGTAAATAGTAGTTTTTTTCGTCTCTCATGTGGATCAAGCATTCATTCATTGGAAGTCGATGGCACAGTGGTTTGTGGTTCAAACAAGGAAGGTGGACATCTAGGGTTCAATTCACAATGGATCCAATTTTTATTTTTTTTTTCCTTTTCCGGAATTTCTAGAAAAGATTGAAAAAAAAAATTTATTAAGGGTCACGGGAATTGAACCCGCCACATGCAAGATCAAGGATAGCAGTCTAACTGGTTCGGCTACAAATCAATTTGATGAAGAAACTAATCGGGAGAAATTGGAAAATCAGGCCCTTTTATCGAGAAATTGGAAAATCAGGCCCTTTTATCCTCTGACAATTTTTTTTAGGTCGGACAGATTCAGACATTTTTTTCAGGTACACCGTCCAAATTTGGATGAAATCGTCCAAATACAATCAAAACCCTTCAAATTTGGATGCATTTCGTCCAAATAAATTGAATGGACAAAATAGATGAAAACCATCCGAATGTTGGATGCACCGTCCATCTTTGGATGGAAACCGTCTATTTTTGGACGGTGCGTCCAACATTTGGACGGTTTCCGTCCATTTTGTCCAAAACTCTAAAACCGTCCCAATTTGGACGGTATAACCTAGTCTCTCCGTCCAAACAGAGGACGCACCGTCCAAATTTGGACGGATACATCCCTTTTGGACGGAAACGTCCATTTTCAAACCCTTATCAGCCTTCTTCCTCATTCAAACCATTTCACAGCCGTTTCAAAGCATTTCACGGGCAAATTTGGACGATTTACAGAGCATTTCAATCCTTCCATTTCTCAGAGCAAATTTGGACGATTTCAATGGCTAATCCATCGTCTTCTCAGAGTCTAGAAGCACCTAATGTGAGTGTTTATGGTTTTTTATTTTTACAGTCTTTTCCAATTCCGTTTTTCATTTCGTTTTTTGTTTTTTGTTATTTGATTTTGTTGGGTAATCATACATACGATTTGAATTCATATCCTATTTGATTTTGTTATTTGATTCGAATTAATCCTATTAAATTTTGTTATTTGATTGTGACATGATTTTTACGGTTTATGTCACCATGAATATAATGTTATTTGTTCGATTGGGATTCAACGGTGTTATAAGGTTTAGGGTTTAGATTCAAATTCATATATTGTATGATTTTATGTATGTATGATGAAGTGCTTTTAGAAATCGAAATGTCTTATCATCTTTTTTTTTGTTTTTATGAACATCGTTGTTTTGTGTTGTGTTGTGTTGTGTTGTAACGTTAGAGGGGGTAAGAGAAGAAGAGAGTAGTGTTTTTACCAACGTCATAAAGTACTTGATGATGACGAGGGAGAACGGATGCCGGACGGAGCCGGCAGAACAGAACTTATATTTTCAATCTAAGGGGTGCCTCACTTCCGGCTGAGGATTTACCAGGCTGCTGGAGACAGGAAAAGATGCTCTGTTGAGCAGACCTAATGAAATTTTCTACGAGCTACCTACCAGGAGCCCCAATACAAAGCCTGGAGATTAGGCATGACACAGCGGATCAGAAGGAATCGAAAACACCCTAGGGAAAACATGCAATTCTAAGAACCTCATCAGGCCGAGGCGTACCATGGAATTCAGTTCGAAATATTCGTTCTTGTAGCAACAAACGACATTAATTTGTCGTTTGTTTCAATTTTTTAAATCACATTCTTGTTACCAATAATTTCAAGGGATGTTCTCATACTATCACAAAATACGTAATTCAAAAACCATATATTTCAATTGAATTTTCATCTTTCACTACAACAACAACATAATCAACTTTGTACCAAACCAATAAAACACATTCGGTAAACAAGTTTCGTTTATTACTACAAGCGATCACATTGACATCAACCAAAATATATTTGTATCGTTATGCAAATATTTCATCAGAATATATCAATCAAAATAAGAATGTATCATTGACTACTCTAATTATCCAACGAATGTCAATTCCATTATCGAAATATATAATCAAAATTAATCATTTCTCTACCCTGAAAATGCACATACTACACTACGCTAAAAATCGAAAATTTATAACATTAACAATATTAATAAAAATCGAAAATTCATAACATTAATAAAAATCAAAAATTTATAACATTAATAAAAATCAAAAATTTATAACATTTAGGGTTTAGATTCAAATTCATATATTGTATGATTTTATGTATGTATGATGAAGTGCTTTTAGAAATCGAAATGTCTTATCATCTTTTTTTTTTGTTTTTATGAACATCGTTGTTTTGTGTTGTGTTGTGTTGTAACGTTAGAGGGGGGTAAGAGAAGAAGAGAGTAGTGTTTTTACCAACGTCATAAAGTACTTGATGATGACGAGGGAGAACGGATGCCGGACGGAGCCGGCGAAACGAACTTATATTTTCAATCTAAGGGGTGCCTCACTTCCGGTGAGGATTTACCGTTGTCGGAGACGGGAAAAGATGCTCGGTGAGCGGACCTAATGAAATTTTCTACGAGCTACCTACAGGAGCCCCAATACAAAGCCTCGGAGATTAGGCATGACATAGCGGATCAGAAGGAATCGAAAACACCCTAGGGAAAGCATGCAATTCTAAGAACCTCATCAGTCCGAGGCGTACCATGGAATTCAGTTTGAAATATTCGTTCTTGTAGCAACAAACGACATTAATTTGTCGTTTGTTTCAATTTTTTAAATCACATTCTTGATACCAATAATTTCAAGGGATGTTCTCATACTATCACAAAATACGTAATTCAAAAACCATATATTTCAATTGAATTTTCATCTTCCACTACAACAACAACATAATCAACTTTGTACCAAACCAATAAAACACATTAAACAAGTTTCGTTTATTACTACAAGCGATCACATTGACATCAACCAAAATATATTTGTATCGTTATGCAAATATTTCATCGAATATATCAATCAAAATAAGAATGTATCATTGACTACTCTAATTATCCAACGAATGTCAATTCCATTATCGAAATATATAATCAAAATTAATCATTTCTCTACCCTGAAAATGCACATACTACACTACGCTAAAAATCGAAAATTTATAACATTAACAATATTAATAAAAATCGAAAATTCATAACATTAATAAAAATCAAAAATTTATAACATTAATAAAAATCGAAACATTAACAATCGAAAATGCACATACTACACTACGCTAAAAATCGAAAATTTATAACATTAATAAAAATCGAAAATTCATGTGAACAAATAACAAAAAAAACAAACACAATAAATAAATTTATTCAAACTTAAGTAAATGCTTACCCATTTGTTTAAAAATATATCTCCGGTGAAATAAAACAACGCAACTCAAAAGGACAAATATGTTTTTTTTTTTGGGTATCAATGGTGAATTTTTGGTGTAGCAATGGTGATTTTTTTGCGTGATGAAACGGTGAAGACATGAGTAGGTGAAGAGAGTAAATAAGACATTGATAAGGGTTTCAAAATGGATGAAACCCGTCCAAATTTCATAAGTATCCGTCCAAATTTGGACGGTGCGTCCTCTGTTTGGACGGAGAGACTAAGTTATACCGTCCAAATTGGGACGGTTTTAGAGCTTTGGACAAAATGGACGGAACCGTTCAAATGTTGGACGCACCGTCCAAAAATGGACGGAATTCGTCCCAAGATGGACGGTGCATCCAACATTCGGACGGTTTTCGTCTATTTTGTCTATTCAATTTATTTGGACGAAATACATCCAAATATGAACGGCTTTGACTGTATTTCGATGATTTCATCCAAATTTGAACGGTGTACTGAAAAAAAATGTCAGAATCTGTCCGACCTAAAAAAAAAAAAATTATCAGAGGATAAAAGGGCCTGATTTTCCAATTTCACCACAAAGGCCGAGCACGATGCAGACACCATGGATCTCGTGAGCACACTTGAGTCAAAAATACTTCTAGAAAAATATAGTTTTCAATATTACGTTTTAGTTTTTACCACTATTATTTCTAAGTTAAATCGATAATGTACATATGTGTCATTTAAGAAACAATTTTTATTTTTCTTATTAGCTTAAAATGAAATATATTAAGAAGATTTATATATTTATAGATATTCTTTTGAAATGACTATACATATTTTATTTAATTAAAGCAAGCTCAAGTTCATTTCGAATTTTATGTGAAAGAGAGTAAAAATGAGAGGCTCGAATGTATTCTCTTTATACAACCGTTCGCAAAGCTCAAGTTCATTTCGAATTTGACTCGAGTTTGTAAGGGCTTATGATCGAGCTTGAGTTCGATAGGAATATCAATGCGTGTTCGAACTTGAATTCGCAAAGTTTGAAGTATACTCGACTCAATAAGTCCAATACGTGACTCGGCTCGAATCGTTGAGCCTTCCAAAAGAAGAAACCGCCGGGACCAAAATATCCACCATAATAGACTCTTTCAAATTTCCCTCTTTTATTTGAAGAATTTGCACCTGAAAAATTCTCCTTCTCCCCAATTTTCAAACACCGCCGCTTTTCCTCTAGTTTATGGTGCTACCAGGTGTTTTGATTAAGAAGAAAGAAGAGGGGAAGATGCCGATAGAGATGCCAAAAGGGCTGCCATTTTCAGTGGATTCATGGACTCCTAATTCAAAAGCCAAAAGACATCATTTCCTTACACACGCTCATAAGGACCACTCTCAAGGAATCCTCTCTCACGCTTCATTCCCCATCTTTTGTACGAAGCTCACCAAGGCCCTTCTCCTCCTCTACTACCCTCTGGTACCTGCAGATTTTACTGCCGTTTTATTGACAATTTGGGTTGTTTTTTTTTTTTTTTTGTCGTTGTTGAATTTTGATTGTGCCAAGCATTATTTTTCTAATCTTTCTTGAATTTCTGACTACATATTGGCAGCTGGATGATAGGTTATTTGTGGATGTTGAAGTGGGGCAGTCCTTAATCATTGATGATCCAGATGGCGATTTCTTTGTTACTGCTTTTGATGCAAATCATTGCCCTGGTGAGTTATTAGACTTATTCTCCATCGATGTATGCTTTATGCTTTATCTTTGTATGTTGTATTCCCCTGGACATTTTTTTTATATGTCCTTGACAATTAGAGGTATTATTACCTCTTGTAAAAGGGTTTTTTTTATATGTTCTGTTGAATTAATGTAAATATTTGATGTAAATGTTATCTATGTTTGAGAGTATATGAGTTTAGTATTTCGAATTTCTCAAAACTGATATCGGATATATAAGAAAGTAATATTCGAAGTGACCACCTAAATGTGGAAATGGGATGGGAGTTCAATTTTTTTTTTGTGGTTTACGTTGGCTTGATTCTTTCAGAGCTTGATCATACGGGTAATTCTTTCCTTGTCACTCCATTTGCACCGTAGACACACGTGGATGATTCTGGACCACACAGTTTGAATTTGAGTTGAAACTGTAGGGTCCAGAATCATCCACATATGTTACTCCTCAAATGGACTCACCATAGAAGAACTTCCCCCATCCTACTAGTTTGTATTTGCATCTTTTTTGGTGGTTGCAGATATTTCATGATTCTGTCCATCATAGTAGTACCTTGATCTAGAGCTGAGTTATATATTCAAATGAAAATGGTCTTACAGTGGGGTTTTGAATTTCAGGAGCTGTAATGTTTCTTTTTGAAGGCGGATTCGGTAATATTCTACATACAGGAGACTGCAGGCTCGTTCCTGAGATGCTTCAGTGCTTACCTGAGAAGTATGTTAGCACAAAAGGGAGAAAACCCAGCTGTCCACTTGACTATCTCTTCTTAGACTGCACGTTTGGCAGGTCATCCTTCAAGATGCCTAGTAGGCAATCAGCAATCCAACAGGTATATGCACTAGTGTCGACAAAGTTTATGATTATTTTTGAATTGCTAGAGAAATTTTCATGTATCATATAACAGTCTTGTCTGCCAACATGAAAAAGGTTCTCTTACTAGCTACTTTGTACTGTTAGTTAATTTAATACTTATATCTAGAGGCTCTGTACCTTATGCTTGGAGGCATGAAGCTCTTTTTTTTTTTTTTTTAAGAGTAGATTGCTGAATTATCGCTTTAGTAATTCAGGACATTTGAGAGGGATAAAATGTGAGGGAGACAAGAGTGAATTTCTATAGCAAGAGGCAGTGACAATTGAGAAACTGGGGTGCACAAGAACATGTTCTAGATGGCGTTGGCCATCAATTGCTAAACAGAATAATTGTTGTATTTTAGTAAAATTTAGTTCAATCAAATACATGACCTTAGTTTTGATTGTAACTCCAGTACTCAATTTTTTAGTATTTTGGTCCAAAAGCATCAAGCTGAGTCCTCCTAGAGTTGCGTTGACACCTCTATCACGACTTCCCTGCCTATTGCTAGCCGTTGCCATCTACTGCTGGCCTAATTTTCTCAGTAGTTGTAATCGGTTCATGCGTTTTTGTCTATCCTTCAGCTGATCATTTGAAATCCTCTAATTGTCCATTGTTTCTGACTTTATGCTTGCTACCAACCTGTCACATTTCCTGTCATGTTCTTTTCTAGTGTAGATATAGTTCTAGTCCTTGTCTCTGTTTTTGTTATTGGAAGCCATCTACATCCTTTGGACTAGTGTATATGTGCTTGTCCACTTTGGCTTAGATTTACATCATCTCCCTGTCTATGCCTCTATGGCCTGTATCCAGTTCCGTTTTTTTGAGTGTGTTTGAGCGTTAGACGGACTAGTATTTACATTTGTGGTGACTTTACAGAGGGATTTCTCCTCTCTCTTACTTTTGGAGCTTTTTTGGCATTTCGTCACTGTTTTTCAGAATTTTGGCATCTTCGTTTTCTTTCTTTGGTTTTGGAGGAGATTGGATTTCCTGTTCCCACTCCTATGTCTGTGGTGTGATTAATGATAACCAAGCACCGATCTATATCCGCCAGTAGTCCAGTGTTTCATGGACTAAGTACATTGGAATTGATCTTCATTTTGTATGATATATATCTATGGGAGGCACACGCATTGTTCCATTGCCACAACAAGTAGAGGATGTATTCAGGGAAAGGCTGTTTGTAGGGGTGTTTGCTATGTCGTGCAACAAGCTGGGAATGTTTGCTCCAGTTTGAGAGATAGTGTTTGAGTATAAATTTGTATAAATATTTGTGTCTATTGTAGTGGTCCCCTAGAAGGTCCTAGATGCCCCATTTGGTCATCAGAACTACAAGTACTACATATATCTATCTGCCTTGTGAACAGTGTTTTAGGACTCAAGGAAGCACATCAGTTTCCTTTTTGACTGCCCTGCTTTAATTCATTATGTTTTCTGACAAAAAAAATCTTGTCTTTCCTTGTTGTGGAATGGTAGAATCATATGTACCATATGTACTCATGTTGTAAATTCAACTAGCAACTCACGGTTATATTCATATCATCATACATGTGAGAGAGGATCAAATTTATTTTTTCTTTTTTAATGTATCGGCATTTACTCACATTTAACGTGTGTAAACCCAGGTTATAAATTGCATTTGGAAGCACCCCGATGCTTCTACGGTGTATCTGACGTGTGATCTTCTTGGCCAAGAAGAAATACTTTCAAATGTTTATCAAACATTTGGTTGCAAGGTATACGTTGATAAAGAAAAAGATCCTGAATACTTTCAGGCTCTAAAGCTTTTAGTTCCTGAAGTCCTTACCGAAGATTCATCTTCTCGTTTCCATCTATTTAATGGATTTCCAAAATTGTATGAAAGAGCTGAAACAAAGATTGCAGAAGCCATTGCTAATTCTTTACCCGAACCTCTTATAATCCGTCCGTCAGCACAATGGTACGTATGTGACGAAGAAGAAGAAGGGTTCTCAGAATCTCAAAGTAAAAGTAAAAGAAAGAGATGCGATCACGCCATAAGAGACAGATTTGGTGTTTGGCATGTCTGTTATTCAATGCATTCATCGAAAGAAGAACTAGAATGGGGTTTGCAGCTTCTTATGCCGAAATGGATAATCTCGACTACACCAAGTTGCAGGGCTATGGAGTTGGATTATGTCAAGAAATACTGCTCCAACACCAAGATTTCTGGTGATTCTCTCTCAAAACTTTTGGACATCACTTTTTCAACAACACATCCTTCAAAACCCAAAACTCCCGTGAAGCGGTTAAGTCGTTCGCCTCTAGCAGAAACAATACAGACATGTGATGTTGTAGAATCGTCTCAGACTCAATCAACGGTAGTAGTTAGAACAACAAGCCGCAAACGCTTGTTGAGTCTCTCTCCAGATAGCAAACAGCGGTCTGTTACGTTATTTGGAAGGGCAAGGCTCGGGTTTCAACTTTCTTTAAGTGAATATGACAAGGAAACAGAGTCCAAAGACCATATGAAATCTTGTAGAGAAGAAACAAAAGAGATTTCACTTCAGGTTCAGGCAGTAGAATCTGAAAAGCAATTGGAGATTAAGAATGGAGCGGGAGATGACACAATAACGTGTCCATCGACAGAGGTAAAGGACCATGGTTCTAGTTCAAATGTTGGATCTACAAAGGACCTTGATGAAAGCTTGAGAAGGCTTTACCGGTCCATGAATGTTGCAGTACCTCGGCCTCTCCCCTCTTTAGTTGAGATGATGAAAAGAACCAGATGTGGCCGGAGATGGTGTTGAATCGTGCATTTTGGCCATGGACCACGGTGTCTGGCTACATTTGGTCCACTTGTTGTTGCTTTGTGAAGACAATCTTGATTGGTGGTATTCTTTACGGAACACAATACATTCACTACACACACAATTTCGTTACACTTTTACCGACACTTGTGGGTGATTCATGATGGTGAGATTTACATAGTCTCCTTCATCGATCAACGGGTTCGTAAATGTGCAGTGAAAGTATATGGTGCAATGTCCAGGCGAATCTAACATTCTTTGTGGGTTGTACACTTGTACTCGTGTCCTTGTATCATTTATCTGGATATCCAATTATGGAAGATTTTACCCTTAGAAATTCAGTAGCAAGAATGAGTGAGGATTATAATTGACGAGGCAGCCATATTGTATCTGTCATAATGTATTTATGTGTACACTTTTTTTTGATATCTAATAAGTAGCTTTTACGGAGGTTTCGGGTTCGAGTCTGAGGGTTTCGGGTTCGAGTCTCAGTAGAGACAAAAGCGTGTGTGTGTATATTCCGTATCTGTAAAGAAAAGGACTGAGGTGATATCACAGCCGGGGTGGATAAAAAAAATCACTGATAGCTTTTCTATCACCGAAAAAAAATAAAATTAATTAAGGCATTTTTTTGACCTCTCTGTTTTTTTATTTTTGCATTTTTATTCTCTGGGTTGTTATTGCTGTTAACGAGTCGAGCTGAATTGAGTATCGATTGTTCAAACTTGTGTTCGTTTAGGTTAAGAGCTTGTTCGTGTTCGTTTATTTATCAAACAAATAAAAAAATATGTTCGGGCTTGGTTCGTTAAGATCACGAACTTGTGTTGTGTATTGGTTTATCTATATAAGCAGGTTCACGAACATAATCGAACGTTTGTGAGTTTACTCGTGTTCGTTTGTTTAGGAAACGAGTTTATAATTTTATTCAAGTTTGGTTCGTTAAGCCAAACAAATGATCACAAATACTAACGAATCTAACATGAACTTGTTCGTGAGCGGCTCTTTTCGTTTAATGACATTAATGTTCCATCATGGCTTTTTTTACCCATCTTCAATTTTACATTTTATTTTTGTCATGTGCTAAGTTTTCATTAGTTGAATCATGTTGTACCTTCAACAATAGATTTTTCAAAACGTAGCACTTTGGACTTAAACAGTAAAAAGTAGAAGGAAAAAAAATGCACTGATAAGAGGCGAAAGAGCCGAGACTAAACTTTGAGGATAACCGATAACGATGTGAAAATCATGAAACAGAAAAGGGACATGTCTATGAAACAACAATTTCGTGTTCATGTGTTGAGTAGGAATATTCATGTTCACGTGTTGAGTAGGGATATCAATTTCGATCCAACCCGATGGATATCCACCATATTCTGCCCGTATTTTTAAGGATATGGTAGGGTATGAATTTGATTTTTTAAAACCCGCCGTGGATAGGGTAGAGTATGAATTTTTGTTTGCTACCAGTCATAATACCCGCCCGACCCATATATAATAAATTATTCTAAATATTTTTTAAACTAATTACTCTAAATATTATATATATATATATATATATATATATATATATATATATATATATATATATATATATATATATATATATATATATAATAATAATAATAATAATAATAATAATAATAATAACAACAACAACAACACACCCCTTCGTTCCAAAATTGATGATGGCGAAAATATCATCTTGCTTTTAGCGGTGTTTGTATGTTGGATATCTGGCTATAAAAGTGTGTTAAAGTGGTGTTTGCCGGTGGTGCTCGGCGGTGCTAGATGATTCCGGTGGTGGTGCTTTATCAGAGAAGAGAAAGTGGACAATTTGGCTTTGCCTTGTATTTTATATATTTGTTGCCCATCCTTCAAATGGGTTACATGCTCCCCTATTTATAAGGGAGCCACCGACTAAAGTCGGTTTAATTACAAATGATGACATATAGTACATAATAGATATTTAGCTATGTACAGTAGCAGGCTCGTAGCGGAGCCGATAGGTTGCGCTCCTAATGGCCTCGCTGATCCCTGTATCCTTTATATCATTGTCTCGCCGAACTTGAGGTAGTTCTTCCTCTAAATATTATGGTCGATGTCGCTGGCGGACCCGTTTATCGAATGAGATCCCTTGTCGGCCCCCTAATCCTTTTTGTCGCCGCATAGGGTTAAGGGCTTGGAATTGATCCAAAGGCTCGCGGTCCTAATTTGGCTTGCGAGCTCGCGGGCAGTAATGGCCGGTGGCCTCATCCACTAATGTCGGTGACCGGTCAGGCCCGGATAAGGATCCGCAGACCGAAGTACGATTTAGGTACATCAAAAATCATAAGACTCCTTTTTACTACTGGCACCCTATTACTCCCGGCACCATAAAAAATTACTCCGGCACCACGGATGTTTTTAATGAACGAAATGTCAATGGCACTGTTGTTGCTATTGAAAACCAACGTCACTGGTGTTAAAAAACGAACGTCAGTGGACCGACATTTACGTTATAAAAGTGCCACAACTTAAAAACAACAGTGCCACTGACTTTCGTTTTTGAATAGCAACATCAGTGTCAGTGTCACTGACGTTGGTTTTCAACCGCAACAACAGTGCCACTGGCGTTTTGTTCATCAAAAAAAAATAATAAAAAATGGATGTCAATAATAAAAAATGACGTGACAATAGAACCCCTAAATAATTTTGTTTTGGACAAATGACGAATACATTTCATATTTGACCTAACAAAATAATTAAAACGATGACTAAAAATATTGTAAGAACGTCAAGTCAATACACATAAGGTATTTAAAAGTCAAGATTCATACTAGAGTTTCTTTTTTTTGTTCCATCTTTCATTATTAAAGTTGTTTCATAAGCCATAGTAGTCATAAACACATAAAATATATCTCCAACAATGCTTGTAGTAACGAGTACTTGAACTCATTTATTTTCGATATTTCAAGAAAACCAAATTAAAAAGATTTTGGAAAAACATCACCATCTAAATTGTGGTGTAACTCAGACTAAAATAACATCCATTTTATCTTTTGACAACAGGCAAAAATGGCGAATTTCCGCGACCATCAACATCATTATCTTTATGTGACATTGAACTATTATAGTGTATGCTCACTTTCCCTTGATTATTTTCATTTCAATCATCATCTAATGTTCCAATGAATATCGTTTATTTCTCTTTATGATTTTGAGATGGAATAGCGAATTATTATTTATGCATGTATAAAATTTAGAACAATATATTATCTGGTGAATATTATGTCGGGTATACAACATATATTCATACCTTACCATACCCACGACGGGTCAAATCCATACCCAAATTGGAATGTGAAAGCATTCTCAAAGCACATTTCTATGGATTCGAACTTCAACAAGTGTCAAATGAATCTCATCACTGAAGAGACTTTAGGCTTCCATCTCTTCACAGATATACAAAATCATATCAGTCTCCCAAAGAGAATATCACAGATACAAAAAGAAAGATAAAAAGGAACACTAATTTCTTGGACTAGAGTTTATTATACAAAAAGAAGATAAGAATCATCAGCTGAAAACCTCGTAGAATTTCTCAACGACGAGTAAACCCGAGTCAATAGACTCCAAAGGATCTTTACGCAGCCTGTGTCTAAGGCAGTTTGGGATGACAGTGGCAATATCCTCAGCTGTTACTTTATCTCTTCCTTTAAGGGCGGCTAACGCCCTTGCAGCTCTATTCGAAACAATGTCCCCTCTTAATCCATCCACATTCAGCTCAGCACACACTTTCGAGATTTTAACGCGAAAATCATGATCAATCGTCACTGAAGAAAGGAGTTTTCTTGCTGATGTAATTTGTTCTTGAAGCTTTTCTTGCTCCGCCTTGTATGATTCCCTGAATTCTTTTGGATTCTTATCAAAACGTGCCCTTTCTTCCACGATCTTCACCCGAAGTTCTGCATCTCTCACGGTTCCCACTTGTGCATGCATTCCGAAACGGTCAAGAAGTTGAGGTCTAAGTTCTCCTTCTTCCGGATTTCCAGACCCGATAAGAATGAACCGGGCAGGATGTGAGATTGAGATCCCTTCTCTTTCAACCGTATTCCATCCCGAGGCAGCAGAATCCAGAAGAACATCCACTAAATGGTCGTCCAATAGATTAACCTCATCAACGTATAGAATCCCTCTGTTAGCTTTTGCAAGAAGTCCAGGCTCAAATGCCTTTACCCCCTCCGTAAGGGCCTTCTCAATGTCTATAGTCCCACAGACTCTATCCTCCGTGGCACCTAAAGGCAAGTCGACCATGTTGATTTTAGTTAATACAACACTCAAGTTTTCACCTTTTGAGGCCTTGTCTCTAACTTCAACTCCCATAAGCTCGGGATCATCTGGATCAGAATTGTAAGGATCTCCTGCTACAACTTCGATTTCTGGAAGCAAATCCACCAATGATCGAACAGTCGTCGACTTCCCAGTTCCTCTATCCCCCATTATCATCACTCCTCCAATCTTAGGATCAATCACATTAAGAAGAAGGCATAGCTTCATCTCATCTTGTCCAACTATCGCAGAAAAAGGGTAGACCGGTCTCTGATTATCTTTGGACACACGCTTTTCAACCTGAAACAAAGAACATCGTAAACTCTATCTCAATATTCACCATTTTCATGTCCATCTACTTCCAAAACAATTCGATGTATTCGTCTTTGATTCCTCACAACAGGAAAAATCTCTACAAGCAAGTACATTAGAAAGTACAAGAATTAAGTACACCCTGCCAAAATAATGCAATTTGAGAAAATCTATAGCTTTAAGCATTTTGGGAAAACATAAAACTACATCTCTACTGGATACATGGGCTGATAAGTAAAAACGGTTACCTCAACTGGAGAGATCTCAGTAGCAACATTGGAAACAGAAACACTTAATTGAGGTCTCCCTTTCTTGAAGGGCAGCCCAATCCCACCATAGGATTTGCTTCCCTGATTCAACCCTGCATTCATAAAACCATAAACTCAAATGCAGCTTTTAACTAAATGCATTAGAACGGAAATTGAAAAACTGCCCCAAAAACCATCCCCTACCCCTTTGTACACTGTTCAATATTCCATCTACCCGGAAAAGGACTAAAATGAAATTGAGCAGGGTTTTGACCCATTAATCAAAAGATGGCTAAATTCCAACAGAAGAATCAAAATCCAATGAATCGGTATGACAAGGATATCAAAAAGGATAAAGTATTCTCGGAAATGAGCAAATAAGTTAGAAATATACCTGAAGTACAGGATAGAGAGAGCAAAGAGGACTTGAGGGAATGGGAAGAATAGGGTTTACGAGCCAAGATTGCCGGAGAAGAAGTGCCCAATAAAGCAGCCATGTGAAGCAAAAGGGTATCAAATCAAGTCTGCTTAAATTTGTTGTAGTGCTTTTAGCCTCTCTGCATATTAGCCTGCCTCATCAATGGGGGGAGTGGTGGATAAGAAGATAGAGTCCTCCTCCTCCAAAGCTTTTGATTTTTTAAATTCACTTGGCTCATCAAGATTAGCCTATTATAAGGCATTATTATTCAAAAAACTGCCCCAAATACGATAATACGCTATCTTCTCAAATTAAAAAACTGTCCCGAATACGATAATACGCTATCTTCTAAAATTAAAAAACTGCCCCAAATACGACTGGCTCATCAAGACATCTTTTTTGATAACGGAGTCAATTGATATTGTCGAAAATATCATAAACGGATGATGCGGTAAATATCTATCTGTTTATGTATGATTTATCCGGTTTAGTGTCCAGTAATCTCAAGAGCAATGTGAAAATGAATAAAGATGGCCAAATATCATACATAGTAATACAAGTAGGGGGGGGGGGGGGTGTTTTTTTTTCTTGAGGGAATGGATGTGCCGATGTGATTGTCTACGTACCCTTGGATGCCACAGATCACGCCAGTTTTATACGTACTTGTTAAGGGTGAAATTTATGATTTATATGACGTTATTCCCGTAACAATATCCTTGGTATTTTAGTACTTTTTATAGAAAAGTGTTGGTTTTATCGAATTATTGAGTAAACGAGTTTTAAATGTGTTTAAATGCAAAATCGAGATATTTACGTGATTTTATCGGTGTTTTATGTTTATCCGTATGATGTTACATTTTGCATGTTTCTATCATGTTGTTAGGTACGTTTGCATGATGAGTAAGGAGCTTAAACGATGATCACATGAAGATGGAAAAGTTGAAAGATGTTTAAGTGAAGAATCATTGAAGAAACCGGAACCAGGCACTTCATGGGAATTTTGTCCACACTTGTAGGCACTTTCAGGGAAAGTTGTCTTGATGAAAGTTGTAGAGGATTGAAATATCTTTCCAACGCATGTTGAATCACCTCATTCGGAGCCCTAGAAGTGAAGTTATGAGCAAAATACTGGAGCTGGGTCCTGGACGGGCGTCCATGATAATGAACGAGCGTCCGGAGCGGTACTGTAGCAACCGACTTGATTTTCTCTATATATAGCAGCGCATAATCAACCCTAAGACACCCGATTTCGAACCCTAAACCCTAGGAAGCAGCTTGGCTGCGTTTTTATTCTATTTTCTTCCAGTTTATGCAATTAGATTCATAGATTAGATTAGCTACTTTTCATGTCTTTTTATTCATCAATTTCGAGTCTCACGAAGATGATAAGAGGCTAGACCTCTTTTGAACGAGCGGTGTGAAGCCTATCCGTCAACTATTCAGATTCGAATCGTGATTGTTTTGTGAGTTCTTTAATACAAGTTGTTTCTTTTATCATGTTTACATTGTTTATTGCGAATTATATCGAAAGATGTTTGCTTTTGTGTTTGTTTTATGTGATGAAAATCATGTTAACTTTAGAACACCATGATAAAAGAGTAGATCTTTAATCTATAAAACGAAAGTTAATAGGTTAGATTTCTAGGTTAGAAACGTTAGAGTTTCCACCTTTGTTTTGAAAAGCGTTAATCTTTAAATCGAAAGATAAAGATTGATAGGAGAACCATCTAAGAAATTAGAGGTCGTACTTAGATAAGGCAAATCACAACTTGATTAGAATCACGAAATAATCTGAATAGGATCTGAATGTTGATAGGATAGGTGGATCAACTGGTTCGTTCGTTTGTTATAACTTGATTCAAATCTCTTGAAACTTGAATTGTTTAGCTTTAGTTTACTTTTTCAGAACTCTAGTTTAGTTAGTTTATCGCTTTCAATCTTTCCTAGCATTGGATTCATCTCCTCTGTCTAGTTACTTTTATGCAATATTTGTTTAGGTTAGTTTTCGTGACAATAATTAGTTAAAAACAAAAGCTAGGGTTCACAACAGTCTAGTTCCCCGTAAGATCGACCCGGCATTAGCCTCCATACTACGATCCTTGCACTTGAGGTTAACCGGTTTATTACTTGTTGTTTTGTATAGATAAAATCCGGGACAAGTTTTTGGCGCCGTTGCCGGGGAACCGGACGGTTGTCTAGTTTTTTGTTTTTTTCAATAGTAATTTAGGTTAGGTTTTTGTTTTTATTTCTGTTTTTCGTTGGTGATTTAGTTGTTTTTTTTTTATTTGTTTTTTTTCTGTTAATTAATATTTGTTCTTGTTAGTAGTAGTATAGACTTTTGTTTTTGAGTTTTAGTCTCTGTTTTCTGTTATCGTTTCTTTTTCTGCTCTCTGTTCGAATCTGTTCCAGTTGGACGAGCGTCTGGTCATACAGACGCCCGTCCGGTTCTTCCTCGGGGAGGACGCCCGTCCGATTAATTGGACGCCCGTCCGTCTGTCTCGCCATTAGTTTTTATTTTTATTTCAATTAGGTTTTCTGTTTTTTTTCGTAGGTAAGTGTCGTAGGTAGGTTTCTTAGGTTGAATCATCTGACTCCACACCTTTCACGATCAAATTTTAGGATAAAAGGGTCCGTTTTTGCACTTGATAGTATTTTGGCCATAACTTTCGGCTCGAGTGTCCGTTTGGCGCGCAGGACCCCAATTCGGAAAGCTCGTTCCGACGCCGACGACGTGGCGGACGCCGGAGGCCGTCCGACACCGTTTTCGAGGTCAAAATCCACTGTTTTCCCTTCCATTTTGGGGTTAGAAGATTTCAACACATGTTTTTCCCTCTTTTTAGTGTTTTATGTTTTTTCTGTTTTAAATCTTTCGTAGGTTTAGGTTTCTGATTACGTATCCCTTTAGGTAGATTTTTTTAGTTAGATCATTAGGTTTTAGTTCAGGTTATTAGGGTTTAAGGTTTTTATTTTTGTGATTAGTTTCTGTCCCCTGTTTTTCTCCTCTGTTTTCTCAAAATCCCCCTCTGTTTCTGAATTCGTTTCTGTTCTTTCTCTGAAACTTTGCATTTGGACGAGCGTTTATTCGTTTGAACGCTCGTTCACTGTAATTTTTTCAATCCTGTATCCGAATTCGACCCTTGAACGAACGTCCATAAATTTGGACGCCCGTCCAAGGCGACTCTGAAGGATCAGACGAGCGTTCAATTTTTGAACACCAGTTCAGTCCAATTTCAAGACAGACGCTCGTCCATTTGTTTGGACGTCCGTCCGTCCATTTCTTCCTTAATCTTTTTCTTTTCCCCTCTTTTCTTTTCTTTAGGTTTTAATTTTAGATTTAGGTTTTAAATTTCTTAGTTTAGGTTTTTATTTTTTTCTTTAGTTTTTAGGTTCAGTATCTTGAGTTGGGTATCGGTTTATGCAAACTCGAAGTCAGAAAGGGCCATTACTCTTTTCACCTGACCTCGAGCGGACCATAGTCCGACCAAATAGGAGAAGACTTCGTTTTACCGATCCCTCGGACGAAGGAAGTTCAACCGATCAGGATATCGAACGAAACCTAATAAAGGAGATCGAAAATATTGTTATAATGGCGGCAGAAGATCGACGTACGTTGGCAGACTACGCCATGCCTGGTGCAGTCACTGTCAACCCGGCTATCGTCCTACCAGTCATTACCGCACAAACCTTTGAACTAAAACCCAGTCTCATTCAGATGATGCAGCATGCATCAATGTTTCACGGGTTCCCTTCTGAAAACCCTCACACACACGTACACACATTCCTGGAGATATGTGGTACGACACGCATTCAAGGTGTGAGTGAGGATGTGATTAAACTTACACTGTTTCCATTCTCTTTGAAGGGAGAAGCTAAAGAGTGGTATAGCTCTCTCCTACGGAATCCATTACCACACTGGCCGCATTGGAGAAAGAATTTTTAAGTCAATACTTTCCACCGCCAAGACGAAACGATGTTTAAGGGAAATATACAATTTTTATCAAACGGAAACAGAATCTTTCTTTGAGGCATGGAAGAGATTTAAGGCTCTTCTTCGTAAATGCCCCCACTATGGGTTAGACTTGCGAGAGGCAAGTCAATACCTTTTTCGGTGGATTGACCGAGCTCACTAAGGGCATGGTCAATAGTTCATCGAGTGGGGCGTTTTTGAGGAAAACGCCTCGAAGGGTGGGCATTGTTCGAAGACATTGCCAAATATAATTATGCCCCCTCCTTTCAAGTCGTTCGAGCACCACCACCTCCTCCTAGGATCGAGGAGGTGAAAATGCGAACGAGATTGCCATGCTTTGAAGCGACGGTGGCTACGCTTACCACGTCTCCAAATCCGAGTTATCGGACTCCTTCATTTTACGAAACTCTCAAGTTCGCATCTTTGCGAGAATTGTTCTCGGACCGGCCATATGGTTGGCCGGTGTCAATTCATTCCCCCATCAACTTATCAAGTCAATGCTGTCCAGAATCATGGGCAGTACAATCGATCACATGCCAGGTATGTGATGATGCGGGGCACACTACTCGTTTCTGTCCTATGATCGGACAGAACGCAGAGATCAATGCCTTTAATGGCCAGCCAAATCAGAGGTTTGGAAATCAATTCACCGGCCAAGGCAACTTTCAAAACCGGGGTTTCCGTCAAAATCGAAATTTCAATTTCAATCGAAACCCTAGTTTCAATCGAACCCGAACTTGAATGCTCCCAATCTTAATCAAAGGTTCAATCAAAAGCGGCCTAACTATTCAAATCCTTCATCTCAAAGTCAATCAAGCCACTTTCTCCCGAAAATGTTCAAAACTCTCAAGGTCCATCTCACGTTGATGATCGGAAGCTAGATTGGACTCCTATCGAGAAAGAGTCAAGGAGCGAGACAATAACTTCCGGAGGGAGCAAAATAATAATATCCAATTGATGATGAATTCGATCAAGCACCTTGAGAAGCAAATGGCTGACCAGCAAGCTTCTAGACCATCAGGGCAGATGCCCAACTTCACGGAGAGAAATCCCAAAGGTGGTCATGTAGCTCATACGATTTGAATCTTGGCCAATGCACCGACTTGGTTCCTTCACCTCCATACGGTGGAGGAGAGGCCGGTGCAATGAACTTAAGAAGTGGTACTCAAATGAGTGGTCCCCAACCGGGGGAAACCACTAGCCCCTCCCCGCCGGTGATAAGGCGGGGAGGGGAAGTCGAGCACCTACGTTCCCCTGTTCGCAAGGAAGTCCTCAGGTGTCTGTTCCCCTGAGAAGTGAAACAATTAAGGATCCTCAGGTGGCTGATCCCCTGAGGAATGAGAAATCAAGTGAAAGTCAGGTGGCTGATCCCCTGATAGGTGGAAAGGTTGGAAATCCTCAAGTGGCTGATCCCCTGAGGACTGAAAAAGGAAAAGAAAGTCAGGTGGCTGATCCCCTGACTACGAAAACTTCTGAAAAGTCTGTTCGGTGGAAAGATCTGGAAGACAAAGCCGTTATCGCATCTTCAAAGAAGGTTTTCTCTGAGAATGATCTTAAGAAGCTTCCATTACCACCCAGAAAGAGCAACATCCCATTGAGCGAAGATAAGAAGTATGAAAAGGTGCTTAATTTGTTGAAAAACACTCAGGTTAATCTTCCATTGTCAGAAGTTTTGGTTGACATGCCTAAGTATACCAAGTTCATTAAGGATGTTGTATCTTCCAAAAAGAAATTATCAGAAATGGATCAAGCAGTTGGTAAAGACTGCGCGATGGTCAATTATCAAGACTTACCAACCAAGAGGGCGACCCGAGCAAATTTGTGCTCACACTGCGATGGGAGGACTAGTCTTCCCAAATTCCTTATGTGACACAGGTGCATCCATCGACTTGATGCCATTGTCCGTTTGCAATCAGCTTGGTTTACAAAGTCTTCTAGAACCCACTACCATGAACTTACAGTTCGCTGATAGATCTTCTTAAAAAGCTTCAGGGATCTTAAAGGACGTTTTAGTTCAAATAGATAGGTTTACCTTTCCAGTTGACTGGTACGTCTTAGATATTGAGAAAAGTGAAAATGTCCCTTTGATTCTTGGAAGACCTTTTCTATCTACAGCTAAAGCCCTCATCGATTGTGATGGTGGGCATGTGACCATTCGAGTTGGTGACCAGGAGGTGAGCTATATTGTTTCAAAATCTATCAATGTACCTTCTGGATCTCCAACCGGCTTTTCCGTTGATGAGACTTCTGATGATTTCGATGACTTTATGGATAAGCAAGTCATGGCTGTAGAGGCTGAATATGAGCGACTGATTGATAATCTGAATAATCATGGTGTGGTCAATCTAGATCAGTTAGCAGCTGAATTTGAGGATGAGCTAAGAGAAGAAGCCTTGGCAGTAGGACCACTAAGTAAGCTCAACGATGTTGAGTTGAGGAGTGGAGATCTTAAATCGAGTCTAGAGGAACCCCCTGTAGACTTGATTCTGAAGCCGTTGCCTAAACATCTTAAGTATGTATTTCTGAGAGAAGGTGACAAGCTTCCTTTGATCATCTCTGCCAAGCTATCTCGTATAGAGGAGCTTAAATTGTTAAACGTCTTGCGCAAAAATGAGAAAGCCTTTGGATGGCAGGTGGGAGATATCTGAGGGATATCTCCCGACATCTGTATGCACAAGATCAAGACTGAGGAGGGTGCAAAACGAGTTAGACAGCCCCAAAGGAGGCTTAACCCTCACATGCAAGAGGTAGTCAAGAAGGAGATCATTAAACTTCTAGATATGGGTATCATTTACGCCATTGCAGACAGTGAGTGGGTATCCCCAACTCAGGTGGTTCCCAAGAAAGGTGGAATTACGATTGAGAAAATGAGAAGGGAGAGGAGATAGCATTGAGGCTAGTTACAGGCTATAGAGTCTGTATTGACTACAGAAAACTCAATGAGGTCACAATGAAAGATCATTTCCCCCTTCCATTCATTGATCAAATGCTTGAGCGTCTAGCAGGGCCCGAATTCTACTGCTTCCTGGATGGATATTCAGGATACTTCCAGATACCCATTGATCCTGTTGACCAAGAGAAGACCACTTTCACTTGCCCTTATGGTACATTCGCCTACAGGCGGATGCCATTTGGTCTATGCAATGCCCCTGCTACCTTTCAGAGGTGTATGATGGCAATCTTTGACGGGCTAGTTGAAAAGTGCATGGAGATTTTTATGGATGATTTCTCGGTCTTTGGTCAATCCTTCGATGATTGCCTCAATAATCTTGATCAGGTGTTATCTAGATGTGTGGAAAAGAACTTAGTACTCAATTGGGAAAAGTGCCATTTTATGGTCGATGAAGGGATAGTTCTTGGCCACAAAGTGTCCGCCAAAGGTATGGAAGTAGATAGGGCCAAGGTAGAAGCCATTGAGAAGATGAGTTATCCTAAGAATGTACGCGAAGTCAGAGGTTTCCTCGGACATGTCGGTTTCTATAGGAGATTCATCCAAGAGTTTTCCAAAGTAGCCAAGCCCCTATCTACTCTGCTCAAGGAGGACGTTGAGTTCAATTTCGATGAAAACTGCAAGCAAGCGTTTGAGGAGCTCAAGAATCGGTTAATATCCGCTCCAATTCTTATATCGCCAGACTGGAACTTGCCCTTTGAGCTTATGTGCGATGCATCCAACTATGCTGTTGGTGCAGTTTTAGGACAGCGAATCGAAGGAAAGTTCCAGCCTATCTACTATGCCAGTCACACACTGAATCCTTCTCAAGTGAACTATACCACTACTGAAAAGGAACTACTGGCCGTAGTCTTTGCTATGGACAAGTTTCGTAGTTACTTGTTGGGAGCTCAAGTGATCGTGTGGACTGATCACGCTGCTTTGCGTTATCTCATGACCAAAAAGGAAGCTAAACCGCGCTTACTGCGTTGGATACTGTCCCTCCAAGAGTTTGACGTTCAAATTAAAGATAAAAAAGGCAGTGAGAACGTAGTGGCGGATCATGTTTCTAGGGTGTTAAGTGAGGAAAAGGGTGATCCTGATGACATAGATCTTTACTTTCCTCTAGAAAACATCATGTTGATAGACGGTTGTCCTCCTGATGTTCCATGGTATTCTTCCATAGTGAATTACCTTCATGCCCGTTATCTCGATCCTGAAATGTCTTATCAAGAGAAGAAGAAGTTCTTCTCTGATATGAGATATTTCGTTTGGGATGAACCTTATCTGTTTAAGATCTGCAAAGATGGTTTGCTTAGGAGATGCGTTCTGAATCCGAGCAACGTGAGATTATCGAGCAATGCCATAGTGGACCCACAGGTGGTCACTTTGGTCCCTGGAAAACCGTTGCTAAAAATTTCCAGTCCGGGTTCTATTGGCCTACGATCTTTAAGGATACAGAAGCCTTCTGTAAAGCTTGCGATAGATGTCAAAGAACCGGAACTCTGACAAGGCGTTTTGACATGCCCTTGAAACCCATCCTTGAATGCGAAGTCTTTGATGTTTGGGGCATCGATTTTATGGGACCATTCCCATCATCTTGTGGCAACAAATATATCTTAGTCTGCGTTGACTATGTTTCGAAATGGGTGGAGGCAATTGCCACTCCTCACAATGATCATAAAACGGTCATGAAATTTCTGAAGAAGAACATCTTTGTGAGGTTTGGATGTCCACGTGCCTTGATTAGTGATGAAGGGACACACTTTTGCAACCGACCTTTGGAAAAAGTCCTCGAGAAGTATGGTGTTCGCCATAAAATCGGCACACCATATCATCCGATGACTAGTGATCAGGTTGAGCGAAGCAACCAGAGTCTTAAGAAAATCCTGGAGAATACGGTGAATAGTCATAGAAAAGACTGGCGTCTGAAGTTGGACGATGTACTTTGGGCATATAGGACTGCCTATAAGACCCCTATGGGTACATCACCATATCAAATGGTTTACGGTAAGCCATGCCATCGGCCAGTCGAGTTAGAGCACAGGGCGTATTGGGCTACGAAGTTTTTGAACTTTGATTCCCAATCCTGTGGGAAACATTGATTGCAGCAGTTGCATGAGCTGGATGAATTTAGACTCCAGGCTTATGAAAGCGCCAGGATTAGTAAAGAGAAGATGAAACTACTCCATGACGCCAAGATAAAGAAGAGAGAATTCCAGGTCGGCGAGCAAGTTCTCTTATACAATTCTAGGTTACATTTGTTTCTGGGAAGTTGAGAACACGTTGGTCCGGTCCTTTTGAGATTCTCCAAATCATTCCCGGAGGTGTTCTAGAACTACGCGGTTATCCGGACCAACCGTTTCGAGTTAATGGTCAAAGGTGCAAGCACTACATTGGTGAACCTAAAGAAAAACCTTTGATTGTTAAATTTCTCGATATTCTCGGATGTGGTGTTACGAGAGGTCAATGAATTTGACGAGTTTTCATCCGATTTATTCTCCGAGAATGATGGTATTGGTTCATCGGCGAAGTTCTAGCGGGTAGTTGGGATATGGAGGAGTATGAAAGAGAGCAAAAGCTTAAACGTCATCGAGGGAATCGAGAGAAGAAAGAAATCGGACATGGGGAAGATTAAACGAGTTTGGAAGGTTATAAAAGATTTTACCCCATGTGTTAGATGCTGTTTCTGCAGCCACACTACGGACCGGAGCTTAAATGAGGTAGTGGCTGGCAGAAAGGTTAAATGGCCTGATCCAGGCTGAGCTTCAAATGTGTCGAGCTAACGACAATAACCATTAACGCTACTAGGAGGCATCCTAGATATCCCTTATTATATTAGTTTCTTTCTTTAGTTATTTTTCCTTGTTCTAGTTGTTTTAATATTATTAGGATTGTGTTGTTTTTGTCAGTCAGCCGTCCTAGGCTTATAAAGGGTCGAAGTGTTGTTTTGCTTACGATTTTCTCTTATCTTTATCTCTATCACTTTTGCGCGATATGATATAATCCCTTGTATCCCCCGAGGTATTTCTTTGTTTTTCAAGTGTGCAGGATATTTTCGATAGCGATTGTGAGCTTTAGACGATTTCAGTTCTCCGGTGGATGGTCCACGATCTCTTCGGATTCGTTGAGCATTTACGGTGAGGTCGACCCACTTCCCGTAATAGCTCCCTTTCGAACAACGAATCAACTAAGTTTTCTGTTTCTTTTTATTTTTGCACACCATGAGGACATGCTGTAATTTAAGTGTGGGGGAGGGGATAAGTCGATATGTATCTATACATTTGCTTACATGATTTTATTTTTATGCAAAAATGAGCTAAATTTTAAAAATTTTGTTTTGTCTCGAGTGAGCAATGCATGTTTTTGCTCGGTTTGTTATATTCATTGATGCTGTATGCCGTATGTTCCGTAAGTTAGTTGTTTCACCCGACACTCTTTTTCACAAGCCATAGTAAATGATGAGCTATTTATAAAGTTATACCCCTTTTGATTAGTGATGTTTGGTTCCTTATAAGTCATGTGCTTAGTGCTAATGTTCATATCGTGAGACTTATGATAGTTTGTATTTAGTTCCAAGTACGATGTACTGTGAATATCTAGAAGTTTGAATGTGATAAGTAATACGTAGCTAATGTCATTTGAAAAAGTTGAGTTAATAATGAAATCAATAGTGTGTGTCGGAAGCTGGTCGATGATTTGAGTGCGGTAAGGCATTATCTCGAAATGTTTTATTCCACTATGATGACCAAAAGCTCACGAAAGTCAGAAGAAGCTGCTTTATGATTTGAGTAAGGTAGGGTATACCACGTATGTCCTATTCTGCTATGATGAGCAATAGCTTATTCTGATGTGTGTTTAAATGTGAAATCAATTGAATCTACTTAAGAATTGGTATGAAAAGAATGAAATGAGACTTAGTTATCGTTAATCTTATCCCCAGTATAAACCGATGGATATGCTGTGGGGATTATCCTCTAAGTATGTCGGAAAGGTCTTAAATGTGTTCTATCATCTTTTCCGGGATATGCTCCGTTTTGTAGGGTGCATCTTATAAGTATCTTTTATTACTAGTTTGAAGGGGGTATTAGCTAGTTTTGCTTGAAATATTCAAGTTTGGATTTAGTGGAAATTTGCTATGGTTTTGCACACACACCGGGGTGAACATCTAAGTTATTGAATATGTGTTATATGTGCTGAGATGTCTATCTTTTCTCGAGCCTTTATCTTGTTTTGTTTTGCTCGGGACGAGCAAAGTTTAAGTGTGTGGGAGTTGTTAAGGGTGAAATTTATGATTTATATGACGTTATTCCCGTAACAATATCCTTGGTATTTTAGTACTTTTTATAGAAAAGTGTTGGTTTTATCGAATTATTGAGTAAACGAGTTTTAAATGTGTTTAAATGCAAAATCGAGATATTTACGTGATTTTATCGGTGTTTTATGTTTATCCGTATGATGTTACATTTTGCATGTTTCTATCATGTTGTTAGGTACGTTTGCATGATGAGTAAGGAGCTTAAACGATGATCACATGAAGATGGAAAAGTTGAAAGATGTTTAAGTGAAGAATCATTGAAGATACCGGAACCAGGCACTTCATGGGAATTTTGTCCACACTTGTAGGCACTTTCAGGGAAAGTTGTCTTGATGAAAGTTGTAGAGGATTGAAATATCTTTCCAACGCATGTCGAATCACCTCATTCGGAGCCCTAGAAGTGAAGTTATGAGCAAAATACTGGAGCTGGGTCCTGGACGGGCGTCCATGATAATGAACGAGCGTCCGGAGCGGTACTGTAGCAAACGACTTGATTTTCTCTATATATAGCAGCGCATAATCAACCCTAAGACACCCGATTTCGAACCCTAAACCCTAGGGAGCAGCTTGGCTGCGTTTTTATTCTATTTTCTTCCAGTTTATGCAATTAGATTCATAGATTAGATTAGCTACTTTTCATGTCTTTTTATTCATCAATTTCGAGTCTCACGAAGATGATAAGAGGCTAGACCTCTTTTGAACGAGCGGTGTGAAGCCTATCCGTCAACTATTCAGATTCGAATCGTGATTGTTTTGTGAGTTCTTTAATACAAGTTGTTTCTTTTATCATGTTTACATTGTTTATTGCGAATTATATCGAAAGATGTTTGCTTTTGTGTTTGTTTTATGTGATGAAAATCATGTTAACTTTAGAACACCATGATAAAAGAGTAGATCTTTAATCTATAAAACGAAAGTTAATAGGTTAGATTTCTAGGTTAGAAACGTTAGAGTTTCCACCTTTGTTTTGAAAAGCATTAATCTTTAAATCGAAAGATAAAGATTGATAGGAGAACCATCTAAGAAATTAGAGGTCGTACTTAGATAAGGCAAATCACAACTTGATTAGAATCACGAAATAATCTGAATAGGATCTGAATGTTGATAGGATAGGTGGATCAACTGTTCATTCGTTTGTTATAACTTGATTCAAATCTCTTGAAACTTGAATTGTTTAGCTTTAGTTTACTTTTTCTGAACTCTAGTTTAGTTAGTTTATCGCTTTCAATCTTTCCTAGCATTGGATTCATCTCCTCTGTCTAGTTACTTTTATGCAATATTTGTTTAGGTTAGTTTTCGTGACAATAATTAGTTAAAAACAAAAGCTAGGGTTCACAATGAGCCTAGTTCCCCGTAAGATCGACCCGGCATTAGCCTCCATACTACGATCCTTGCACTTGAGGTTAACCGGTTTATTACTTGTTGTTTTGTATAGATAAAATCCGGGACAGTACTTCTGGAGGGAAGATGCAACTATTGATAGACATATAGTCGGCGGTTACAAGGTAGTTACGGTGTGCGAATAATGCGCAAGTTAAAGGCGAGCTTATGGTGGGCGCGGCTTATGCTGAGGCTGCTGCGAGCTCTTTGCTTGTAACCGTTATGGACTGTTGCCTAGTCAAGCGGGCTTCATCCGAGCTGGGGAGTTGGCGAGCTGGAAGGGCGATCAAGTCGGCCCCAGTGTTTTTGAGTCGTGCTGGATGTTGTTTGGTCGATGGCCCTTGCCTCTGCTGAAGATGAGGATCGTAAAGGCGTGAGGTGGGCTTGACTGTTCTTGGCCTGGCCCGGATTATGAGGTGTCAGGCTGGCTGGGCCGAGGACCCTATCCGTTGTTAGTCCATTGCGTGTGCCTGATCCGGATCTGTGGGCTCTTTTACGGGCTTGGCGCATCAACAAGATTAGCTGGAATTTTTGGAAATGGTGCTTCGTAAGGTTGGCTTTGAAAAAACGCTTATTGACCTCATTATGTTTTATATCAGGACAACTTCACTTTCTATCCTCTGGAATGGAAAACAGCTCAATGGTTTTACTCTTAAATGTGGTGTCAGACAACGGGATCCTTTATCGTCTTTTCTTTTTGTGCTTTGTATGGAGGTTCTGGGCCAGAACATTCAGAAGGAAGTAGATTCGTGCAAATGGAAACCGTATAGGATTGCTAGGGGTGGGGTGAGCATCTCTCACTTACTTTTTGCAAATGACTTATTCATCTTTAGCGAGGCCTCTTCTTCACAGCTTAAAACCATGGAAAAGGTCATGGCGGACTTTTGTATGATCTCTGGTCAACGGGTGAACTTTGCGAAAAGCAGACTTTTACGCCGGGTTACTCGAAGAATGTCATTAGCTCAACTCTCCATATCCCTATTTCTTCTAATCTTGGGAAATACTTGGGCTTCCCGGTCATTCATCTTAGGGTGTCAAGCTGGCATTTTGATTTCTTGGAAAATAAAGTGCATGTTAAGCTTCCGAGATGGAAAGCTATAAATTTATCCAAGGCGGCTAAGCGGATTCTTATCCAGTCCACTGCTTCAACCCTTTCTTACCACTCTATGCAGTCTATCAAGCTTCCCGCTAAAACGATTATGTCCTTGGATAATCTTAATAGACGGTTTTTTAGCGGGATGGTGACTCCGCCAAGCTACACACGATTGACTGGGACACGATTTGCAAGTCTAGAGAACATGGGGCTTGGTATCAGTCTCCAAAATGTATGAATATGGTTTTCCTTTGTAAACTTGGTTGAGGCTACATCATTGACAACGAGGCACTTTGGGTAAGGTTCCTTCATGGTAAATATAGGGATTTGCTGGTAGACTGTGCGACTTGTAATAACTTTTCACCTACTTGGAGAGGAATGACGTGTGTTAGTAGTATTCTTAAGCATGGGGCGGTTTGGGACGAATCGAAGGGTTGTTGGTACCGGAAGCATTTGCAAAATGGTATTTGTTATGTTCAATCAGCCTATGACATCATGCAGGGGGCTAGGGGAACAGCGCATAATCGTTTTTGGAATAGAATATGGACCATGAGGGGACCCAAAAGACTAAATCTTCTAATGTGGGAAGCAAAGAGAGGTATTCTAAAGACAAGGTTGCTTCTTGCCCAACGCAATCCAGATGTCAACCCCGACTGTGCTGTTTGTAGCAGCACTGCGGAGCCATGTCTTCATGCCTTGAGAGATTGCAATTGGATTAAAGAGGTATGGAAGATTCTTGTTCCGCACCGTTGGCAATCACGATTTTTTTTGCTATAAATAGAGTTGACATTTGGGTCGATTTCAATCTTTCCTTCATGAGGATAATACGGAGGTAGAATGGAAATATATCTTCCGGAAAACTATCGCTTGTGTTTGGTTTAGGAGAAATAAATTTTATTTTGTTAGTGAAGATGTTGTGTCGGGTTCTAAATGTTTAGTTGCAAACATCCTAACGCGCATGAAGGCTACTATTTTAACTCAGAAAGTGTAATTTCGTTTGTTGTTGGTTTGAAAACCGTTTTATTTTACACAGAAAACCATTGAAATCTGATTTGTAAAGTATTTTTTTTTTATATCCTTTTTTATATATATAAATATACATCACGTTTTTTTTTTTTTTTTTGGGAAAAAAAATGTTTAGGGCCATTGCAACATCTACTGGGCCTTTGGTGGACCTTTTTTAGGGGTGGTTTTGTGTGTTGTCTTCGTACGGTGTGGAGACATACACACTATACAATTTCATTTTGTCTTTAAATTATGTGGTTCTGATCATTTCATCTGTCAGTTCATTTCAAAATCTCTCCCCACACAAGTATTTCCCCTTTTTTAGGGCTACCTTATACAAGAACAATTACCTTTCCATTTCCAACGCTACTATTTCTCTGGATATTCTTCCCATATTCAAGGAATCCCAAGATGTTCGGGTACTGTTAGGATATTAATTTTGCATTTTGCTGCATTTTGGTTACCGGTGGTGATATTAATACGCGTTCTTTTTTGTTGCATTTTTTTACAGCGTTATTCGTCATGGAGTCTCCCGTTTGGCTTCTTCAACCCGATCATGTCATGGAGTCTCCCGTTACGCTTCTTCAACCCGATCATACAGCAGCAGGTAGATTTTGAACGCAATGTAGTTAGGTGGTAGCTTTTCCTTTTTTTTTTTTTTTTTTTTTTTTTTTTTTTCCATCTTTGTTCATACTGTTGGAAATGGCAATAGTGTGTTCAAAAATAAATTTAGAATTTGTGGGTTGATCCTTTACTTGTTTATTTTTTTTTTGGGTATAATCTTTATCATTGTTTTAAAATTAAATTGAAGAACTCAAAGTAGTTTTAAATAAACTAGCTATTTTCTCTCCCTGATTTTTTGGGCTGTGTTGTGACCATGATCGGCCATTTTTTGCATTTATAAAGGAGTGCAGGCTGTAGTTACCACTCGAGTTTTCTTAGGTTGCAGTTATAAGGGCACCTTAACTGGAGTGTATTGAGAAACAAGGCTAATTTTCTCCTCTGTTCCTTTTGTCTTTCAATACGTTTGTTAGTATGTCACAGATGTATTGGTAGATTTGATTGGGGAATTGGCTACGACGTATAAGAATCAAGATCTGAGAATGTATAACCTCTACATTTTGGTTGAAGATTGGCTGTTTGAAAAGGGAAAAATATTAAAGAGCTGTCTGTGTGGAACGAGTATACATTTGTGGGAAGGACTGACGTACTTATCGATCTTAAAAAGTGACTGGAAAAACTGATTGGCATAATAAGAATAAGAGGAGTCAAGAGAAAAGGGAAAGAGGGAAATCGAAAAGCTGGTTCTTTATGATAACATGATTTATCACTTAATCTTAGTTACAATTAGATGTGTTTGTTAATTATTTTAAAGAAACACTTAACTTAATAAGAGGATCTCAGATCCCTTTTCAAAATGAGGTAATGAGAGTAGCAGCTATCCCTTATTGTGAATGTCTCTTTTGTCTTCTAATTCCTAAATTGAGTTAAACATTGATATGATGATCTTTTTGATTTTAATCCTTTAACAATAATCATTTCAGATTCTGACATTATCATTGTAATTAATTCAGCACTTAAATCATTCAGATATTTACGTTAAGTTCAAATTTCAGACTTCAGTTTTAAAGAACATTCTCATAGTTAAATGAACTTGAGCATGGTTTTGATATTTTTAGTGTATTATACTTCAATTATATTAATCGATACAAAAACTTGGTGACAAACTACTGTGTTTTCTGTATGCTTGCAAGGTTTATTGTCATTCCAAGTGGTGTTCTAGTCAATTATGAGCTTGTCTTGTAGATAGGGTTCTGGGACTTTTTACTCACTTAATGGTTCAATGTTTGCTTCAATTATACTAGTGTTTGTCGAACCAGGGCTCCAGTCATAAATTACATGGCATATAGGGTAAATTCTATTGTAGGGACTCCCTATTAGAACGAACCGTCAAATTAATGCTACATATACAAACAAACAAAACAGTTTTATCTTTTTCTATATGTGGTAGTCATCCGACGGTTCGTTCTAATAGAGTGTTTTACGATAATAAATGTTTTGTTCTTGCAAGTTATGTAGTAAGTTATACATTTTATGTCAAACTTATGACTAGTTGTGAAAGCAATATCAGGGAAAAAAGAGAAAGGATGTGACTCTTATCTTATCTTTGCCATCATATGGTACTAATACCATACTAGTACATGGTGATGGTGGTGGGTGCATGCCAGATCAAAAAATTCTCTTATTCTTAAGGATGAAGTAAATGCTAGCTAGAATATTGGACAATGAAATTTTCAATCTCTTTCTTATCAGAGTCTAGTAGTTGTAGCAGTAGTAGTAACTATACGCGAATCCAAGTAGTTTGCTTTCATCGATTACGTATTCAGGGCTTGGGAAATGGTGTTTTATCTTATTTGCCCAAAAATTTAATTTTCACTGAAAAATATCTATCAGTAATTCATTTCCTTAACTACTGATAGCTCTGCATTGATGACTTCTTTTGCTATTGTCCTCAAACCTGCAATCAGAGGGCATGAAAAAAAAGGCTCTGCACTTCTTTTCTCCCTTCTTCTGGGGACAACACCTTTTTCTTTTGTAGCTTGCTCCTCTTTATTTCTGGACAACAGTCTCGTTGGTCTCGAAATTCACTAGCCACGAGTGCACGTGTCCGGTGAATAGTTGCGTTAACCTTGGGAAGCGATCACATGTCCGGTGAATAGTTGCATTAACCTTGGGAAGTGATCCGCATTTCCTTTGGGTCAGCCGAAATCGCTTTTAGGGCAGTGGTATTTCACCACGGCTCTGTCCACTGTTTCTTAGTATTTTCTATCACATACATGTTGTAATTTTGGTTCTTTTGATCATGTATTCTTAAAGTTTGCTTTTGTGGCTGGTTCTTTTTGATCATGTATTCTTAAAGTTTGCTTTTGTTGCTGGTTCTTTTTGATCATGTATTCTTAAAGTTTGCTTTTGTTGCTGGTTCTATTGATCATGTATTCTTAGAGTTTGCTTTTGTGGCAGGACCAGCAAGATTGACAATGTGATGACGCTGATGGAGAAGGTATTGAATCTCCAGAAAGAAGCTGCACCAAAAATTGATTTCATGTCTAAGGTAATTGGCGAATAACATTTTGGTTTGTGTAAAGATTTATGTGATGAATTGATGTTTTCCAATTTAAATTTTAAATTTTTTTTTTATCAGAAAGCAATTGAGCCAAAGCCTTGGATCATCAGGGTGAAAGAATCCCGATTTTATGTGGGGGTGACCTTAGGCTTGTCTATGTTGGCCCTTTCCAAACTCGTTGATTTGGAGGGCAAAATGCAGAAATACATCACTGATCAGGAGAAAGTTGAGATGCAGAAAACCAAGGCTGAATAGGAGAAAGCTGAGATGCAGAAAACCAAGTGATGTAGCACATCTAAATTAATTAATAGTATTTTCATTTATGTTATATTAAGTGGTTAGTTATTTGGGCTTAGGTTACCTAAATGGGCTTATTAGCCTCTCCTAGTTGCTAGGTCATATTATGTAATATTGAAACCTCTCCTCTTTTGAGAATGAAATTATGTTGAGCTTGGATTATCTCGTGTGTTTATCTTTTTACTTGTAGATCTTCTACATCATTTGGTATCAGAGCTAGGGTTATTATCCTCGCGGAATGACGGCCAAAATGAGTTGGGAAGATAGCCGGATTCGCGACGGTGTTCGGAATTCGAAGATCCTTCGGGATATTCCGTCAAAGCTCGGTTCTTTCACATCTGAGCTGGATTGCAGCAAAGATGGATATGGATACCTTGGAGAGAAATGTTATCTTAGTGCCTACATCACGTCTAGAATCAGAATGAAGATTCGGTCGCACTCGCTGATTTTGACCGAATGTTTTTCCATAGAAAATTCTGAATGGCCTTGCCAGTGATGGTAGGTAGAGCCTCGGACTCCACCCATTTAGTGAAATAATCGACTGCCACAACAAGGAACCTTAGATTGCCTGGAGCTCGGGGAAGGGGCCCGACCAGGTCCACCCCCCATTGATAGAAAGGCCAATGAGAGACTATGAGAATCATTTCCTGTGAAGGTTGGTGGGACAAGTTATCACGCACCTGGCATGACTTGCATCTCATGACTAGGTCGTTTGCATCGCTTTGCATCGTGGGCCAATAACACCCGAATAAACGGCATTTTCTTGCTAAGGTTCGAGCTCCCGCGTGATTTCCGCAGATACCAAGATGGATTTCCCCGAGGAGATAATTTCCCTCCTCCTTCGAAGCACACCTGAGCCAAGGTGATATAAAAGATCTTTTGTATAGAATTTCGTTAAAAATGGAGTACCTGCTAGCTAAGAGCTTCATCTTTCGGGCCTGAGACTTATCAGTGTGTAGAATACCATGCTTAAGATAGGACATGATACGTCCATCCACGTAGCTTGTTGAGTGGCCAGTTTTACTTATGTCTGGACATAGATGCGCTCACCCAGCTGTTCTACCAAGACCTTTTTGTCCAGGAAGAAATTGGACGCCACTTTCGGCAGGGCGTCAACTCGTTTATTCTGGGATCGGGAGACCTGCTCGATCTGGACTGACTGGAAGTTTTTGAGTAAAGCTTGGGCCACCGCTAAATACTTCTTCATTGGTTCCTCCTTTGCTTCATATTCTCCCTTAATATGATTAACCACCAGTTGGGAATCACTAAACACTTATAGATTTGTAGCACCGAGCTTGCTGGCTAGTCGGAGCCCAGTGATAAGAGCTTCATATTCTGCTTCATTATTGGTAGCCTTGAATTGAAAGCGTAAGGCATACGGAAACTCTTCTCCTTTTGGACTTATGAGTAGGAGGCCTGCCCCTGCTCATTATTTTCCTGCTGCCCCATCTACATACATGGTCCATAGCTCGACTTGCTTGGTCTGTTGGTCTTTCTCGATGTCCACCGAGATCCCCTCAGCTAAAAAGTCTACTAAAGCCTAAGCCTTTATAGCAGTTCGAGGTTGAAAGTCCAGGTCATACTCGGCAAGCTCTATGACCCACTTTGCTAATATCCCAGATGTATCGGGTCGAGCCAATATCTGTCGTAAAGGCTGATCTGTTACCACCGTTATTGGATGCGCCTGAAAATATGGCCTCAACTTTCTTGAAGCATGCACCAACGCCAAGGCTAGTTTTTCTGCATTGGTGTACTTGACTTCTGGCCCATGTAGGGCCTTGCTCACATAGAAGATAGGTCTATGTATGCTATCTTCATCTTTGATTAGGACTGCACTAATGACTTCTTCAACATCTGCTAAATATATTAGCAGAGTTTCTCTCTCCTGAGGAGAAGTCACGGTCGGCAGCTCGGCTAGGTAAGCCTTGAGGTCCTCGAATGCTCTCTGGCTGTCTTCATTCCACCGGAAGGGACTGGTCTTTCGTAGAACCTTGAAAAATGGTAAGGCACGCTGTGCCAACCTGGACAGAAATATGTTTAGGGCGGCCATACGCCATGTCAACCTTTGCACCTCTTTGATGCTCCTCGGGGGAGGCATCGATCTCAGGGCCTCAATCTTGCTGGGATTCACTTTGATGCCTTCTTTGAAGATCATATACCCCAAGAATTTGCCCGACCTGACCCCGAATGTACACTTTTTGGGGTTCAGCTTTATCTGAGTTTGTCTGAGCACACCGAACACTTCTCGGACGTCTAGCATGTATTGATCAAGAGACCTGCTCTTGATCAGGAGATCATCTACATAAAATTCCATACATCTTCCAATCTGTTTGTCAAAGATTCTGTTTACCGCTCTCTGATACGTGGCTCCGGCATTCTTGAGCCCGAATGGCATGGTGATAGAGCAGAAGGTGCCCAACTCTGTTATGAACGCAGTTTTTTCTGCATCCTCAGGGTCCATGGCTATCTGATGGTACCCTTTGTACGCATCTAGAAATGCGAATATCTCAAAACCCACAGTTGAGTCAACTAACCTGTCGATCTTGGGAAGCGGATAGCAGTCCTTAGGACAAGCTTTATTAAGGTCGGTAAAATCCACACATCCGCCAACTCCCGTATGGCTTCTTTACTAGTACCGGGTCGGCTAGCCAGCTCGGATACACCACTTCCCGTATAATGTTTGCCTGTAGCAACTTCTCTACCTCATTCTGAATAACCTCCATTCTGTCTTTTGCGAATTGCCTTTTCTTTTGCCGAACTGGTTCCTGTTGGGATCAACATTGAGCCTGTGAAGAGCCAGCTTGGGTGACACACCTGGCATGTCTTCTGTCTTCCATGCAAACACATCTAAATTCCCTTAGTACTTTGATGAGTTCTTGCTTTTGCTGCTCGGGTATACAGGACCCCACGTTCACAGTTAAATCTTTATGTTCTTTCCATAGACTTACAGCCTCGATTTTGTCCTCCAAATACCAGCTTTCTTCCTCGTCTGGGAGTAATTCTTCCACCGAGACCTGCTGTACAATCATTTTTCTACCAATAGTGGCTGTGTAACAGCTCCTGACTGTTTCCACATCACCTTGATCTCAACCGACCCATGTAGCGTTGGAAACTTCATACTTATATGGGCCGGGGAGATTACAGCTCGTAAGTCTATCAGTGCAGGTTTTCCCGTAATAAATTTGTAGGCCGAGGGTGCTTTGACCACAACATAATCCACCATAAGGGTCCTGCTCTTTGGTTCTTGTCCAAAAGTGGTCGGCAATCTGATCATGCCCATGGGATGGACTGAGGGTCCTGCGAACCCAAATAGCGGAGCTAAGCCAGGTGTCAGCTCAGTATCCTTCAGCTTCATCGATTGAAAAACACTGTAGTACAGGTACAGTACATTGACTGCACTACCCGTATCGACACAGATACGCTTCACTATATGTTTGTTGATGACAACTTCAATAACTAGCCCTTCATTATTAGTGACTATGGGCAAGGGGTCACAAGCCGTATATTACCTCTCCAGAAAGCCTATGTCTTTTGTTGGAGTCAGATAAAGTAACTGTCCTGCTATTGTTCTTTTCCTCAGGTCGGGAAACGGTGCTCGGGCCACCCGAGATCGTATTGATCGTGTTAATGGGGCGGTTATCGACTTGCCCATTAGGACCCGGGGACTGGTCTCTTCTCCGTCGGTAATCGTCACGTCGGTCTTGATCTTGGCCAAAGTTCCTTCTCTTGGACTCTCTTCTCCCCAAGGGTTCCGTGTTTTGCGATCGGTCTATGACCTCATCCAGCTTCCCTTCCATGACAGCCGCATCGATGTCCCTTTGCAAATCTCTACAGTGCTCTGCATCATGACCAATATCTTCGTGGTACTTGCAATACTTGGTCTGATCTCTTTTCTCCCGATGACTCCACATGGGAGGCGGAACTCGGACTATACCATTTCTTTGCATTATAGCGAGGACCTGCTCGCGTGACCTGTTGAGAGGGATAAAATCCCTTTCCTGAAGAGCTCCTTTCTTTCCTAGTCGGTCGGATATGGGTGCAGCGACTCGGTCCTATACTGTCTTGCATTTTTTTATCAGATCTATCATCAGATTTATCTTTCTTAGAACCTTCCGCCTCTCTCTTTAAACGGTTGGCTTCCTCACCCTGGCAGTGCTTGTAAGCCAGGTCCATGCACTCCTCCATAGACCTCGGAAGTCGGCTGTTTAATTTAGCGTATAATCGACCTTATCGTAGGACTGCTACGAAAGAAGTGATCAGGAGATGTTCCTCTGCATTCCTGACCTGTCTGGACTCTTCATTGAACCTCTTCAGGCATTGCAGCACGGTCTCCTCCTTTCTCTGCCTGATGGTGAGGAGGGGGGTGGTGTTTCTCTGGAACGTCTTGGCCGTGACAAAAGCTTGTAAAACTGATGTGTAACATTTATATGATAAAAATTACGATGTTTTATATACGTTATCGACTCTTTTTATATAAAATATAAGTAATTATAACGAGATAATCTTATAAAATATTAATAGCTATGAATAAATCTAAATACTATAAAAATCTAGTAAAAATGATAAAAAGTTATAAATTTTGTACCGGGTTAATAACCGGAGTGTCGTGTCGATTCACGTGGGTATTTTTGGTATTTTACGGACCTTAGGTAAACCAAGACCCGGAGTGACGACATTTTGTGGAGTAAAATCATATCTTTTGAAGGAATAAAGGAAGTGCCACGAGATTTAAAGTTCAAGTGGATCAACGGTTCGTAACGCCGTATCAAGTTATATTTTCAACGAACAAATGGCCCAGCAAAAAGGCATTTTCTGAAAAAGAAGTCTTCATGGAAGTTATAGATCTCCTCAAGAGCTTTCCAACGCATCTTGAATTATGTCATTTGGAGATCCAGAGCTCAAGTTATGATTTTATCAAGTTTCGGATTAAGATTGGAAAAAAATCTATCCGGATCGATCCGGATTTACCTCGGATCGATCCGAGGAGACATCATGATTAGACCAGCATGTGGCCTGCAGAGAATATCCTGGGATAAGATTTTTTATTCCCGGATCGATCCGGCCCTTTCTCGGATCGATCCGGCAAGGGAAAATTTGCCTATAAAAGGGCAAGACATTGCGAGCACAAGAAAAGGGTACCAAATATATCTCTTTTACCTTTTTTTTTTTTAGTAGTAGTAGTATGTATATATATAGGCCTTAAGCCATAAATAAGTAGTATCGTTGTAATGCTCAAGAAATTACCAGAAGATCGAAGTTGTTGAAGTTGTTGTAGCATCCGGAAGAATACATCTTCGATTCAATCGTTGTAATCGGGTAAAATTTCTAAAGTATTTATGTTTATTATGTTTGTTTTTTATCTTTTCGTATAATGTTAGTAGGCTAAATCTAATAACTAGCCAAAGTTATGTAATCGTTTTATTTCGATCTTTTCGGTAAAGGAATGTTGTCTAAGTAAAATTGAATAAAATTGAGCTAATTGAATCTTTTTCTATTGATAAAGTTTGACTTGAAAGAATTCATAATCTAATTATGAATTGACACCTTGTAATTAAGTTATGAACTCGTTAATGGAAAAACCGGAGGGTAAAAATTGGCCGAGTGAAAACGTGACAACGGAATCCAGCTTTCTATTCGGGGGCGATTTGTCCTAAAAAGATAAATCTTATTAAAATTTGTACTCAAGATCGTAATAATGTTAACTCATCGCTTAATTGAAACTTAAACCGGAAAGTTGAATCGCCCGGCTTTGACAACCGGAGCCTTTTAATAAAATTGACCGTTTGACGAACGGAATGACTCCTTTTTATTCAAAGGTAGAATCGTACTCGGGACCCGTTCGGAAAAACCGTAACAGTTGTGGATTTGGACTGATGACAATGGACATATGACAATTTCGTACGCTAATGTGAGAACGAATTGTTAACCTTAGGAGTATACCGTTTCATTTACTCAATTGAACCTAAAGATCAAGCACATTCCATTCACTGAAAAGATCGTATAAATCAATTATATAAACTTTGGCTAGTTCTCTAATAATATATTTGGCATCTATATATTTATATCTATATATATATTTTGCGACTTATGCATATCTATATATATTTATATATCTATATATATTATATTAGAATAAATTTTAATTTATGCACTTATTTTATTTTAAGTTATTAGTTATCTCGTGCTATAAAGCGAGATTTAGATTGAGTTAATAACGACTCTTTGGTGTTTAACCACACTTAGAAGAATTACAAAGTTCCCGAGGATACGATACTCGACTCACCATACTAGCACTACGGTTTGACCCGATACACTTGTCGGTTAAGGGCTCGGTATTAGCACTAGAAAAGGCCACGTCGACTTTACGGCGCCGTTGCCGGGGAACGACGCTAATTTCTTTTTTGTGTCTATGGTTACTACTTGTATTAGCTCAAAATTCTCGAGAATAAGTCAACACTTTTCTTATCTCATTTCTAATTTTATTTTCGTTGGTACTTACCTTATAGATAAGTTACCAAATTTTACTACTATCAATTTCGTGTTAATTTCTATTTTCGTTAGTTGATGACCAGAAGTGGTAAGGCCCCACTCACTCCTTATAAGCCTGACATAAACACTTACGAAAGGCAGTTAAGAGTAGAGAGAAAACGTGGTCATACTAGTCAGGGAAATCCTGACGAATCATCTTCAAACGTAAATACGAGAATGGTGAAATCGGTGATGAAACACCCGAACAAGGGCCGGAACATGCTCTAGGGCATGGACAAAACCCCGTTAACCTTAATAATCAAAATAATAATAATAATAGAAATAATCGAATCGGAACCGAATAATCGTAACAACCCGATGAAACCCAAGGCCTATCGTGACCAAACCATAAGAAGAAATCAGACTAATAATCCCATACTTTTGCCTAATGAAGGAGCGAATAATTTCGAGATTAAATCTCATCTTTTTGGTTTAATTGACGCTAGAGCCCAATTCCTAGGAGAAGATGATGAAGATCCGCATCATCATCTCTATCTTTTTGAAGAACTGTGCAATACGACCAAAAGTCAAGGTGCTCACAAGGAATTAACAAGGATGACTATGTTTCCTTTTTCTCTAAAAGGACGAGCCCGAGATTGGTTTATGTCTCTTCCACATCATTCACTTACAAGTTGGGAGGAGATTCAAACCGAATTTACGAAACAATACTTCACTCCCGGGCGGAATTTGGAATTAAAAGTCGAGGTTGCTAATTTTAGACAAGGATCGAAGAAACGCTTGGGAATGCGTGGGAAAGATTTAAAAAATTACTAAGAGCGTGTCCCGACCACGGTTATTCCTTAGATATGCAAATTCAACTTTTCGTCGTAAATTAAGAAAAGATTCACGTGCTTGATGTAGATCATGCATGTGGTGGTTCCTTAATGATGAGTGAAGCTCAATTAGTTTACGATGCTATAGAAAAGATTTCCAAAAATAACGAATGTGGGAAACCGGTTCTAGCACTAGAAAAGTAGCTTTTGCGGGAGAATGCACGTCTAACACGGAAGTTCTAGCACATTTAGAAAATTTGAGTAGGAAATTTGATGGATTACAACGAGAATAAGAACCAAAGTTCGAAAAATAGTACACCAACCGAATATTCGAATCGGGATAAAATACCACTAGGGATTGAAGAACCGACGGGATACTCGAAGAGAGGAGGTGAGTTTTCTTCAAGAAAGATAGAAATTTAAACAATGCTTACTCAAACTCGTTCAATGCTATTAGAAGAGATCACCCTACTTATCGATGGTCTGAAAACCCTAGCAAGCAAGGACAACCGCCGTATCCAGTTCCATATAGGAGCATGAATAATAATCAAGTTTATCAAGAAAACACGTCTAATCAGAATTTACAATCATTACCTAGATCCTATCCTCAACATACCACTCAAAGTATACCAAGTAACTCAAAGTTCAACTCAACTGCGAAGGAGTTGAAAAATGGGAAAAACTAATGGAAAATATGATGGGTGTAGTATCTACTCAAGCAAAAAATATAGAAACAATGGTGACTTCTATTGGTACAAATCCACTAAGGACATGAGTTCAATGAAAACATCTATGAGTGGACATGATACCGGGATGAGAACGATAGAAGCCTCATTAAGGAATATGGAAGATCATTTGAGTAGGGAAGGTGAACGTAATAACAAAGCAGACCCCAGGGAGGATTACCAAGTAACACCGAAAGGAACCCAAGAGAGGTAAATGTTGTAGTTACGAGAAGTAGGAAGCTCGGTGGAAGTAAGGGAGTTGAAAGCTTTGGGAATAATGAAGTAGAAGATGACTTAGATGGTAAGAATGATAAAACTAAAGATGAACTTGAATTTACGAGATGAGGAAGAAGAAATTATAGACAACTTCTTGAAAAGGAATATAAGTTCGGAACCCGAGAGTGAGAAGGAAAATTGGGTAAAAATCCCTAGAATTCTCGAAAGATCCCATGGATAAAGATTTAAGGACTTTATTTAAGGAACATATTAGAATGGAAGAAAATGGAAACAAGAATGAAAAACATGAAGAAATGAAGGAATCAAGTAGAGATCGATTCGGGGAACAATTTAAAAGAAAGAATCCAAGAACCCGAAATATGGCGACCGAGTAATACTCAAAGGTTTAAGGAAAAGGGAAAAGAGAAATCCGACAAAGGAGCCAAAGGTCATAGATTTAGAATCTTTACCTTACCCTCCTAGAGATCAAATCAAAAAGGAAAAAGCGATAAGAAGTATGCTCGTTTCCTTGACACTTTTCGTCATATTCAAGTTAATATCCCCGTTATCGAAGCTCGATTAACATACTGCCTATGGAAAATTTCGAAAGAAATTCTCGTCAAACAAGAAAAAATTAGAGGAATATGAGAATGTATGCCTAAATGAAGAATGTTCCGCAATTCGCGAGCAAAGATAAGTTACCACCTAAACCGAAAGATCCAGGTAGTTTTACCATTCCGTGTGAAATTGGAGGATTTCTGTTTAAGAAGGTCTTATGTGATCTAGGAGCGAGTATAAATCTCATGTCTTATGAGGATTATAGAAAGTTAGGCATAGGAAAGCTTACTAAGATCGAAATGACTCGCAAATGGCGGATAGATCGATTAAGTACCCTAAAGGAATTATAAAGGACATATTGGTTAAAGTAGACAAATTCTATTTTCCAAGTAGACTTTGTAGTTATGGAAATGGAAGACGGTTATTCAAGCACCTCTTATTCTAGGTCGTCCATTTCTAGCTACGGGAAGAACTTTAATCGATGTTCGAAAGGAGAATTAATCTTAAGAGTCAATGAAGACGAAGTTACTTTCAATATTTTCAAAGCCATGAATTATGCATCATCGAATCATGTTCTTTTATAGAAGATATTCATTCTGTCTATGATAATCGATTACCAACTTTTGAAGACAGATTAGAAGAATGCTTAACTCTATCTATCTATAAAGAAGATGAGGAAGACATTGAAATGAAAGAGATAATTCTATCTTTAGATACGAAAGTTTTACCTTTAAACCACCATGGCATAAGCACTTGGAATTAGAACTAGAAGGACCAGTTCTTAAATCGTCAATAGAAGATCCGCCAAAGAATCTGGAATTGAAACCATTACCTTTAAATCTGAAATATGCTTTTCTTGAAACTAATAATCTATTACCGATTATTATTTCATCAACTTTAACTGAGCAACAAGAAGATCAACTACTTAGAATGTTGAAAAAGCATAAGAAAGCTTTTGGATGGACAGTTGCTGATATTCGAGGTATTAGCCCTGAGATTTGCGTTCATAAGATAATTCTGAAGGAAGATGCTAAGCCTTGTATTCAACCGCAACGCCGCCTCAACCCAAATTTGCAGTTAATTGTTAAGAAAGAGGTCATTAAGCTATTAGAGATGGGAATAATTTTTCCCATATCAGATAGTGAATGGGTAAGTCCAACTCAAGTGGTACCAAAGAAAGGAGGTTTCACAGTAAAAGAAAATGATAGAAATGAATGGATACCAACAAGAGAAATTACAGGATATCGAATGTGCATTGATTTTAGGAAACTAAATGATCATACTAAGAAAGATCATCACCCACTTCCATTCATAGTTCAAATGTTGGAACGGTTAAGTGGTCATAAATATTACTGTTTCTTAGATGGTTATTCAGGTTATTTACAGATTTTCATTGCAGCAGGAGATAGGGAAAAGACTACTTTCACTTGTCCTTATGGAACTTTTGCGTATAAAAGAATGCCGTTTGGTTTATGTAATGCTCCAGCTACGTTTCAAAGATGCATGATGGCTATATTTTCTGATATGGTTGAGAAATTCTTGGAAATTTTTATGGACGACTTTAGTGTTTACGGAGATTCTTTTGGTAAATGTTTATCGCACTTAGAAAGAGTGTTGCAACGCTGTGAGGATACCAATTTGGTCTTAAATTGGGAAAAATGTCATTTAATGGTATCAGAAGGAATTGTTCTAGGCCATAGAATCTCTGAAATAGGAATTGAAGTTGATAAAGCTAAGGTTGAAGTAATTGAAAAATTACCACCACCAGTTAATTTAAGGACTCTAAGAGGATTTCTTGGACATGCAGGATTTTATAGGAGATTTATTGCAGATTTTTCAAATATAGCAAAGCCTCTAAGTCATTTGCTTGAAAAGGAAGTACCTTTTAACTTCGATAGTAAATGTAAGGAAGCTTTTCAGACCTTAAAAGCGAAATTAACTACTGCACCAGTGCTAATAGCACCAGATTGGAATTTACCGTTTGAGATTATGTGTGATGCCAGTGATTTAGTTTGTAGGAGCGCTTTTAGGTCAAAGATATAACAAAATTCTCAAAGCTATTTACTATGCATCTCATACGTTAACTGCACTCAACCGAACTATACAACTACGTAAAAAGGAACGTTGGTTGTAATTTTTGCCTTAGATAAGTTTAGATCATATATTGTTGGTTCTAAGGTAATAATTTATACGGACCATTCACTTTGAAGTATTTACGAGTAAGAAAGATGCGAAACCACGTCTTCTTAGATGGATTCTCTTACTTCAAGAGTTTGATATTGAAATTAAAGATAAAAAGGGAAGTGAGAATGTAGTAGCGTAGATCATCTAAGTAGAATGGAAAATGATGGAGGAAAGGGAATAGAAATTAAAGATTCATTTCCGATGAACAACTTTTTAGAATAGATACTCCTTCAACCATGCGAGTTATTAAAGAATAGAATTCCTTCTAAGGAAATGTCACCCTGGTTTGGAGATATCATTAATTACTTAACTTTGTGATTATATTCCGTCTCATTGGACTTGCGTAGAGAAAAAAGAAATTCTTTTATGACTTAAAATTTTATTACGGGAGGAACCGAGACCTTTTCCGTAAATGTTCGGATGGGATAATCGTAAAGTGTGTGCCCGATAATGAAATTTTAAGTATCTTATCATTTTGTCATGATCGTGAGGCGGAGGTCATCATGGAGGATGGAAAACTGCTTTTAAAGTTTTACAATGTGGTTTTTATTGGCCTACGCTATATAGAGATGCTTATAAATATGTCAAATCTTGTGAATCTTGTCAAAAATGGGGAAATGTATCTAAAAAACATGAAATGCCTATGCAACCTATTTTAGAATGTGAGTTATTTGATGTTTGGGGTATAGATTTCATGGGACCATTTCCTATATCTTTTGGAAAAAGATTTATTCTAGTAATGGTAGATTATGTTTCGAAATGGGTAGAAGCTGAAGCTCTTCCCACTAATGATACCAAAGTTGTCATACGATTTCTTAAAAAGAATATATTTACACGTTATGGCATTCCGAGGGCTATCATTAGTGATAGAGGTTCGCACTTTTGTAATAGACCATTTACCAAGATAATTGAAAAATATGGAGTAACACATAAGTTAGGAACGCCCTATCATCCGCAAACCAAAGGTCGGGTAGAGGTGTCTAATAGAGAGATCAAAAGAATTGTAGAAAAGACAAAGGATTCAAATCGAAAAAGCTGGCGCTTAAACTAGACGATGCATTATGGGCATATAGAATGACTTTTAAAACACCAATTGGTTGTTCTCCCTATAAGTTAGTATTTGGTAAGTCTTGTCATCTCCCAGTTGAGTTAGAACACCGAGCCTTCTGGGCTATTAAATTTTTGAATTTCGATCCTAAGGCTGTCGGTGATCATAGATTGCTTCAATTGACAGAACTAGAAGAATTCCGTCTCGATTCTTATGAAAACGCTCGAATCTACAAGGAACGCACGAAATCCTTTCACGATAGGAGAATTTATAGGCGTGAGTTCCATGTAGGTGATCGAGTGCTCTTGTACAATTCACGTTTAAAGTTATTTCCAGGAAAGCTTAAATCAAGATGGACAGGTCCATTTAAAGTAACGAGAGTTTACAAATGCGGAGTCATGAACTAATCGATGGAAATACAACTTTTATAGCCAATGGCCATAGAGTAAAGTTATTTGTGGAAGGAGAAGGAACCACACCGAAGGGAGAAATAATGCTACTAATCGATCCTCCGACAAAGTAAAAAGCGAGAGAAATCAAGAAACTAAAAGGCAAGGGAGTTAAACTCGGCCAAATACCAGTTCTATCTATTTTTACTCTACTTTTTTGTGTTTTATTTATGTTTAAAGTAGTTTCGTCTTTTACCGGATAGACGTAAAAGAACCGGATGTCCTTTTTAGATAGAATAGAAATTTTTATACGCTTTTGAAATTAGGCTTGGATAAAGATGTCGCGTTTAAAATAGAAGCTTCGCTTTTGAGAAAAACAAGCAATTGTTGAGAGAAATCGACCGAAAGAACTTTGTAATGGAAATTCGAGAAGTTCGATAAAGAGAAGGGCAAAGTTTTTAAGGAGGTGTAGAAGGCGTGGAAAAAGTGAGCATGAAGGGAAATGTAGGGAAAGCACAACCAAATCACAGGATGAGTGTTTGAATGTTGTTAAGAAGGGAACGATTAGGTGGTTATCCGAAAATCCCGATGGAGATCAAAGAGAAAATTCGAACGCCTCATTTCTTAAGATTAGGTTAATGGACCGTTATTATAGAAATCTTGAAGATTTAAGATTGGTGGGAGTAGAATTAGATTAAGTTTTTGTTTATTTTTGTTTTAAGACTTCAAAAATTTTATGATAAAACTTATTTTTATCATATATGTTATTTATATGATATAATTAAGGATTATCATACCAAAAATATTTTTCTTTTTAGTATTTAAAAAAAAAAAAAAAAAAATAGTGGTCGGATCGATCCGACCTAACCCCGGATCGATCCGGAACCTAAAAAAAAACCTAAAAAAGGGACGGGGACCTCCTTCTTCTTCTTCTTCTTCTTTTTCTAAAAACAGCCGCCCCTCCCCTTTTCCCCTCAATTCGATTTTTTTTACCTTCAAATCATCACACAACATCACCATTAAACTACACCACTTCTTAAATTTTTCTCATTCTCCATTCCTCTCTTCAAAGTTGCATTTAAATTGAGGAATTTTTCAAGGATAGCTTCAACTTTATTCCGGCGAAATTTCCATCTTTTCCGGCCACATTTCAACCTTTTCAAGCTTTATAAGGTAATAGTGTAGTTATTTTAATTTCGTTTTCCAAGTTTTAATTCATTTTCAACTGTTTTGTCACTCACATTTGTACTTGTTGTTTTGTGTTGTTTTGTAATTTTCTCTTTATCGTAGAATGGCCGAATCATCCAAAGCTAGTAAAAAACGTAAACCGCATATCCCTACCCAAATTCCAGCTTTAGAAACTAGGCCTTTAACGGAAGAAGAATTGGTCATTAGCTTTGATAGAATCAAGGTACATTGCGCCTAGAAACGCCTTTAAGAATAAATTTGGACGGTGTTTAGTTGCGGTCGAGAGGGGTTTAGATTTTGAAGATTTGGGAAGGGAGGTCAAAGAAATTTTTGAAGGGAGGCATTGGATGGAATTAGCCGAGTTTAAGGTCGGGAGAAATTAACACCACCTTTGTAGCGAGAATTTTATTCTTTGGTAGCAACTCACGATGCTACGGAAGATGGTGAGTTAACCTCTGTCACCGAGGACTAGGACGGTGCCCTTTACTCCTCACATTATTAATGCTATTTTTGGTATTCCTGACATACCGGAGAATGAGGATTATTATACGAGTTTGGAATTTGGATGAGCCGGCAGACTTTGATCATATTGTTTCACTAGCCCAAAGATGAGTTAGATCCCACCGCCGTCTGGCATGAAAACAGATTTTCCTATGGGAAATGTATCCGGGATATGAGAGCCATCAAACGCTTTATTAGTCATACTCTTTACCCGTCTCGGCATTTTACATCTTTTGGTAAAGAGGATTTGTGTATTGCTTGGGCTATAGTTAATGATGTACCCGTGGATATAGGCGAGTAATGTATAGAAGGGCCAAGGAATTTGCCCCGATCGCTAGACTGTGCAAATCACATGCCTTTTCCATGTTTTATTTCTTCCTTGTGTCGTCGACATAGGAGTCCCCGAGCTCCCAAATGATAATTTGATGATGGTAGATGACACACTTATTGGTCCTAGTTTACCACTTAGGCCGGCGGGAAGAATAAACTTTTTGGACCCTAACCGTCAACGTCCTCACCTACTCCATCTACCGCTCGTCCCTCCTTCATCCAAATCAAACTCAAACTCATCTTCCAAATACCATCACTTACGATATGTTTCAATCCATGGCCTATGATGTTCATCGTGCTAATGCCAATATGGTCTGTTTTTGCGGAAAGGAATAAATTATGGTCTGAAGATTTACGTCAAGGCATACGAGGTTTATATCAAATGAATATACTGCAAAACCCTACCTATGCCGAGATGGATATTCCGCAATGCCAAACCCAGCCTTATACCTTGCCCGATTTCATTCCACCGATGCCACCTCACTCGGATTTCCAACAAATGCCACATTCTTTTGGATTTCAAACTAGTGGTGTAGGAGATTTTTCGACAGTACTACGGCGGTACCGCAACATCGAATGGATCGGATCCGGATCGTTTGGCCATACCACGATGAGATGGGGAGGCACTTTTTCTGATATTACGAGAGAAATGAGCTCGATGGGACTAGATAGCTCGGTACGGATGTCAACTTATTTTCAAGATCCATCCCAAGAATCGACCCGTTCTCAAGCTATGCCAAGTTCAAGCCACGTCGAGCTGAGTGATGAAGAGGAGTGATAATTTTTAAAACATTCTATGGTTTTTGACATTGAAACAATTTTATTTATCATGCACGTTTTTCTTTTTTCGTTAAATTTTAAGTTGTTTTGATCATAGTAGGATTTTATTTTAATACGATTTTCATGTTTTCATTTCATATTTTGGTACTACGCATCATGAAGAATGATTTAGCGTTATAACATAATAAAAATGAATCACAAAAAAGGAAGAAAACTTGTCACCTAGAAAAAAACTAAGTCTTTTTCAAGCAAAATCAACTCGTCCGTGAACGAATGTTCCGGATCGATCCGGCCTTATCTCGGATCGATCCGGCAAGTACAAAAACGCGCTTTAAGTAGATCTTTTCTACTTTTGCTTGATGGATATATTTCTATAAAAGGAAAAAAGCGACGAAAAACATTTGCTCATTCTTTCCTTCATTCTATTTTCAATCTCTCGTACCAAAAAATGTCTAACCGCTCCTCTCCTTCGGTTAATAGTTACGAGCCGCATACGCCCGATGGTGTGGTCCCCGAAGGGCATGCCTCTTGCTTTCATAATGAAGTCCCGAGACATCTAAATTTTGTCCGTTCTCCTATTCGATGGAGAAAGGCTTAAACACCGAAAAAATTGATCAATGGGGACGTAATCTAATCCGAGGTTGCGGGTGGAGAAAGTTGATAAGGTCTCCCGCAGGTCGAGTAAACATTTCGATAGTTAGAGATTTCTTTGCGTCTCTCACTCAAATAACGTCGGTAGCCTCATCTCAACTTATTACGTTAGGGGCACCGTTATTTCGTTTTCACCAATCATCATAAATCAAATCTATCAAATTCCACCATGTACTTTTGATCGAAACCCACACTTCGAGTTTCTTTGGGAACTTGGGGATGCGTATAATGTTGTAAATCGTACTTGCGAGAGGCCTTTCGGTTCGTATTTCCGTTGTTTGATCATAACTATGATTCTTCAACTCGGCTTTACCCCTCATTTAAGGGCTTGGAAACGCTTCATTAATTCTCGAATCTATCCAACTAGAGATTTTTATGGGGTTACGGACGATGAGATGCTTCGTTGTATGCATTGACTCGTGGGAGCATACATTGATTGGGGAGTTTTGATTTTTAAGACTCGCAATTAATTTTGCGGTAGAAAGACGTAATAGGGGAAAACCGCTACCATTTGCCTGGGTTATCTCTCACCTTTGTATCCAACCGAATCACGTGCCCGAGTTTGCTACGACGAGATTTTTCCATCTCGTGATTCTCGCTAGGATTACTTCCGGTGGATACTCCCGGATGTTCATCTACGGTTTGATAATCAGTTAGAAGTTGTGTTGTTAAGATGGTAGTTGTTTAAATTAGTTGTTTAATTGTTTTTTGTTGTTTATTACTTTTATTTATAGTTTGTAAAAGTGTTTAATATATATGTCATTTTCTTTAATTAAAATAATATATGGTTACTAAAAATAATAAATAATAATCAAAATCATATAAAATTTTAATTTTATTTGCAAATTACTTTTTATTTTACTCACTAAACATCGGGACGATGTTAGTTCATAAGTGGGGAGTGGAAGTAAGTTAGTAAATAAAAATTAAAATTTTCTCATATACTTAATTGCTCAATACTTAGTTTAATTTTTTGAAACAAAATAACTAGATAATATATAATTAAAATGAATAAAAACAATATAAATTGGTAAGAATATAGATTTTAATTAAGTAAAATAAAGTAGATATATTATAATTATATTATATATGTCAATTTTAGATCTTTATAAGATTTTAAGTATATGTAACTATACATAAATATTATCAAGTAGGTTTCATATGAAATTTTAGCAAAAATACTTATATTTATAATAAATTTTTTTTTTAGAATAATTTTCTTTGTAAAACGAAATATGAATATGGAATCGGATTAGGAATGATGAGATTTTTGACACCACAAAAATTACCTCAACCTTGATTAGAGTGATCAAGACCTCACTCGAAATAGCCATTTTTGATCATAACCGACCCTTGGCTTATTTTGGTCTACATTTCCTGAAAATCCCACGAGTTTGTACGTACTTATGAAAGGAGATGATAGCACATAAGCTAAGGATGGTGTATGTTGAGGAGAAAAAAAAAAAAAAAAAAAAAAAAAAAAAAGAAAAAAAGCAAAGCACAAATTTACAGAGAATTAATCGAATACCAGTATCTTCCTTATCTTTGATCGACAGATATCGGTAGTAGCTTCCGATGATTTGAGTGCAGTAGGGTGTTATCTAGAAACGTCCTATATCACTATGAGGTATAAAGCTCCCGATAAAAATTCGAATCATAAGATCTCAAGAATGATTACGAGTTTAAGGAAACCGGACTCGTAATTTTAGATCGAAAGAGTATTACTCCGATCAATCTTGATGAAGCAATGCCTCGTAAATTTGATTTTCTACACACACTCACGCTTTTAGTTCTTAATATTGAAAAAGAAGAGAGAAAATCTGAAAAATAGTTGGAAAAGGAGATATTATTAATCGAAATCGTTTTTGATCAAACGTGAAGGTGTAAGTACGTACGACTTGCCTCTTTCTCTTTTTGATTTCTTTTTCTATCTTTTCGATTAACCAATGTCCTATCCTAAAAAGCCATCTTGTCAATTACTTGACTTAGTCTTTGATTCCAAATATTTCATATAAGTTGAGATAGGAAAATCATTCTAGAATTTTAATTATATTTATTGAGTAAATTTTGTGAAATTTCATTTGAATAATAGTTGATAAATAATTTATCAAAGTTATCTACACTTTTTATCTTATTAATTTCTAAGAAAGATATAATTAATATGTTTATAATATTGAATTGATATTTTACTAATTTAAAAATTGTATCTACCACTTATATTATTTTTATCGTAATTTTTATATATTACCGCTTATTTTGCTCGAGGACGATCAAAGAGCTAAGTGGGGAGTAGTTGATGTGTAACATTTATATGATAAAAATTACGATGTTTTATATACGTTATCGACTCTTTTTATATAAAATATAAGTAATTATAACGAGATAATCTTATAAAATATTAATAGCTATGAATAAATCTAAATACTATAAAAATCTAGTAAAAATGATAAAAAGTTATAAATTTTGTACCGGGTTAATAACCGGAGTGTCGTGTCGATTCACGTGGGTATTTTTGGTATTTTACGGACCTTAGGTAAACCAAGACCCGGAGTGACGACATTTTGTGGAGTAAAATCATATCTTTTGAAGGAATAAAGGAAGTGCCACGAGATTTAAAGTTCAAGTGGATCACCTGTTCGTAACGCCGTATCAAGTTATATTTTCAACGAACAAATGGCCCAGCAAAAAGGCATTTTCTGAAAAAGAAGTCTTCATGGAAGTTATAGATCTCCTCAAGAGCTTTCCAACGCATCTTGAATTATGTCATTTGGAGATCCGAGCTCAAGTTATGATTTTATCAAGTTTCGGATTAAGATTGGAAAAAAATCTATCCGGATCGATCCGGATTTACCTCGGATCGATCCGAGGAGACATCATGATTAGACCAGCATGTGGCCCCGCAGAGAATATCCTGGGATAAGATTTTTTATTCCCGGATCGATCCGGCCCTTTCTCGGATCGATCCGGCAAGGGAAAATTTGCCTATAAAAGGGCGATTGCGAGTACAAGAAAAGGGTACCAAATATATCTCTTTTACCTTTTTTTTTTAGTAGTAGTAGTATGTATATATATAGGCCTTAAGCCATAAATAAGTAGTATCGTTGTAATGCTCAAGAAATTACCGAAGATCGAAGTTGTTGAAGTTGTTGTAGCATCCGGAAGAATACATCTTCGATTCAATCGTTGTAATCGGGTAAAATTTCTAAAGTATTTATGTTTATTATGTTTGTTTTTTATCTTTTCGTATAATGTTAGTAGGCTAAATCTAATAACTAGCCAAAGTTATGTAATCGTTTTATTTCGATCTTTTCGGTAAAGGAATGTTGTCTAAGTAAAATTGAATAAAATTGAGCTAATTGAATCTTTTTCTATTGATAAAGTTTGACTTGAAAGAATTCATAATCTAATTATGAATTGACACCTTGTAATTAAGTTATGAACTCGTTAATGGAAAAACCGGAGGGTAAAAATTGGCCGAGTGAAAACGTGACAACGGAATCCGCTTCCTATTCGGGGCGATTTGTCCTAAAAAGATAAATCTTATTAAAATTTGTACTCAAGATCGTAATAATGTTAACTCATCGCTTAATTGAAACTTAAACCGGAAAGTTGAATCGCCCGGCTTTGACAACCGGAGCCTTTTAATAAAATTGACCGTTTGACGAACGGAATGACTCCTTTTTATTCAAAGGTAGAATCGTACTCGGGACCCGTGTTCGGAAAAACCGTAACGCTTGTGGATTTGGACCGATGACAATGGACATATGACAATTTCGTACGCTAATGTGAGAACGAATTGTTAACCTTAGGAGTATACCGTTTCATTTACTCAATTGAACCTAAAGATCAAGCACATTCCATTCACCGAAAAGATCGTATAAATCAATTATATAAACTTTGGCTAGTTCTCTAATAATATATTGGCATCTATATATTTATATCTATATATATATTTTGCGACTTATGCATATCTATATATATTTATATATCTATATATATTATATTAGAATAAATTTTAATTTATGCACTTATTTTATTTTAAGTTATTAGTTATCCGTGCTATAAAGCGAGATTTAGATTGAGTTAATAACGACTCTTTGGTGTTTAACCACACTTAGAAGAATTACAAAGTTCCCTGAGGATACGATACTCTGACTCACCATACTAGCACTACAGTTTGACCCGATACACTGTCGGTTAAGGACTGGTATTAGCACTAGAAAAGGCCACGTCAGAAACCTCCTTGCTAAGGTTTCAAAGTTGGAGATCGCTGAGGTGGCAGTTTCCTGAACCACTCACGGGCCCTGCCCGTAAGTAAGTCCGGAAAAGCTTTGCACTTCATCTCTTCTGCTGCACAATCCAGGTACATGTGTGTCAGGTATTGGAACAAGTGATCTTGGGGATCCTTGGTGCCATCATAAGGCTCCAACTTGGGCACCTTGAACCTCTTGGGACGCGGGTAGTTTAAGATCTGTTCCGAAAACGGTGATTCGAAGGAAAGATCGTCAGACTTACGACCTAGTATCCCATCAAGCTATGCTCGGGCGGCCTCCTGGCTTGAGCATTAACCTCTCTACTCCACGTATTATATGTGGAAGATATTGTGTCCGCCTTATCGTCGTTGCGTGCCAGGTTGGTCTTGGGGGAATTGTCCTCGGGTTCTGCTTCTTCCCGCCCCTTCAAAGGGTAGCCCTAACACACTTTTGAATGCTGGCATGTCGAGATTTCGTAAAGCCTCCAGTAAGGCTTGCTGAGCTGGATCTGCCAGTACTTCTTATTGGGGAGTTTGATGCTGGCTGGTGGTGACAGTTGGATCTACCTCCCCAGTGCCTGTTTGGCCCGCCGCAGTTGCGGTGGGATCAACCTCCTGGGTCAATGGAGTATGTTTTTGGGTCTTTTTTCTTGGATACTTTGGTGGTGACATTGATATTTCTTGATCAAATCGCTGAAAGAGAACTAGGGCTGAGCTTGGGTTGGGTTGGGTCGACTTGGGTTGGGTTTTTACATAATATAAGTCGGGTTGGTTCAAGAAAAAGCTAACCCAAACCAAACCAAATGACTATACAACCCAATGGGTTGGTTTCGGGTTTTCATCCATAAAACATGCATCTATAATAACACTTTTATTCTATAAAATCCACACACATGTATATATCCAAATTCGAGTTACATGTCATATGTTCATAACAATAATCGTTAAAGAAACCAATTTTTTAGGAAAGAAAACGTTCAAATTTGATAATTAAGAATCCAACAACATATAACAAACCAACAACATATAAAGATAATAATTAAAGACCAATAGTCATACATAAAAATACATACGCGGATTCTTTTTTCGAAGAAAGGTCAAAGAATTGTAGACCAAAACTGAAAATGAAGTGATATCAGCAGTATGATAACATTATTTTACTACCACACCTCATACACTTGACAAAGTGTTGTCTTTTGACAACTTGGCCAATTCCTACAAAGCCTTCACATGCAATCTAGATGCTGAACAAGAACCTACAACCTATACATAAGCTGCCAAACATGAAAATTGGCAGAAAGCAATGCAAGAAGAACTGTCAGCATTATATAAGACTAACACCTGGAATCTAGTCACTTTACCTCCAGGCAAGAAGCCAATAGGCTGCAAGTAGGTATACAAGATAAAAAGAAAAGCATATGGTACTATTGATAGATATAAGGCAAGATTGGTTGCTAAGGGCCACACATACTGAAGGGATAGATTTTCTAGATACTTTTTCACCAATGGACAAATTATCTACTATCAGACTGTTTCTCAGCCTTGCATCATTGAATAAGTGGCACTTACATCAAATGGATGTTAATACAACATTTTTACATGGAAACTTAGATGAGGAAGTCTGTATGAGACCACCAGCAGGTCTTCCTGTTTCAGGCAAAAATCAAGTGTGTAGATTAATAAAATCTCTATATGGATTGAGGCATGCTAGTAGACAATGGAATGCTAAGTTGATTGAAGCACTTACACATGCATGATATACTCAATCCAAACATGATACTTGTTTGTTTACTAGAGGGCAAGGACCTACTTTTATTGCTTTTCTTGTCTATGTTGATGATATAGTGGTGGCTAGTCCTGATTTACAAGAGATTCAACTTCTTAAGGACTTGTTACACCAGGCATTCACAATCAAAAATTTGGGACAATTAAGATATTTCCTAGGCTATGAGATTGCAAGATCAGAATCTGGCATCCTGGTGAATCAAAGGAAATACTGCCTGGATCTACTTCAAGAATTTGGATATCTAGGAGCTAAGCCCTCAAGTACACCTATGGATTCAAAGATAAAACTGGAAGCAACAGATTCATCACATCTCAATGATAACACCTATTATATAAGTTTAATTGGAAAACTCCTGTACCTTAGCAACACTAGACCTGATATTGCATATTTTGTGCAACAGTTAAGTCAGTTTTTGGATAAACCTACAGAAAATCACCTAGCTGCTTCTCATAAACTTTTAATATTCCTTAAAGTAGCACCAGGGCAAGGTTTGTTCTTTCCTTCCAATGGTACACCTACATTAAAGGCCTATAGTGACTCAGATTGGGCAGGATGTAGAAAAACCAGAAGGTCAATCCGTGGTTATATAGTATTTGGTGAATCCCTAATATCATGGAAGAGCAAGAAACAGACTACTGTTAGTAGAAGTAGCTCTGAAGCAGAATATAAGGCAATGGCCCTGACAGCATGTGAAATCCAATGGTTGCTGTATCTTCTATCTGACTTCAAAATACAACATTCTCAACCCGTTCCTTAATTCTGTGACAATCAAAATGAAACCTACATTGTGGAAAATCCTATTTTCCATGAAAGGACTAAACATATTGAGATTGATTGTCATTTTGTGAGGGAAGAGTATCAGCAGAAGGTACTAATTCCTATGCCAGTCAGAACTGAGGATAACCTAGCTGATATTCTTACTAAAGTAGTTGAAAAGGCTACTTTTACTAGATTATTGCCCAGATATCCTACCAAGGATATCTATGCACCAGTTACAGGTCCACAAACATGAAGTTCAAGTGTGTTGCTCAGGCTGTTGTCAAGCTTTATTTATACCTAACTACAACTTGAGGGGGGATGTTGAAGTTCAAGTGTGATGATCAAGCTGATGTTATATGTTCAAGTCATGAAGCTGCAAGTTCTATTAGGCATTTTGTCGAGCACTTGTGTAGAAGAGCGGTTGAAGTTTGTTAGTAGTTGATTAGGCTGTTGTAACAAACTTAACTGTCAATTAGGTGATTAGGGAGTCTATATATTAGCTCAATTGTAACATAGAATCATTAGTCAATTTTTACGATCAAGATCAATGAAATTGTTTTTTCCCACCTTTCCGGGCTTTCAAATTCCTTCATCGTCTTCATAAATTGTTCTTCATAATTCCTGCAGTTTTTTTCATTCATTTTCAACATTTGTCTTAACAAAAGTCACACCCATCCACGGTTCTAGTACACCTGTTACATCATTAACATGAGGAATGATAGTTACATATGCATAGAGTAAGGCATATTTTCCTTGGGGGGGCGAGGTGTATGTACGAGGTAGAGAGGAGTCTTAGAGAAAAAAAAAGGTAGTAGGGATTTGACTATTAGGAGATGCTTTTCTCCACGTTTTTTAAAGGAAAATTATTATTTATTCATAGTACTGTTACGGAATCAAGTATCAATTGTTCAAGTTTGTTTCCATTTAAGTCACGGATTTGTTCATATTTATTCGTTTAGTTCACGAACAAAAAATATATTCAAACGTGTGTATGTCTCCACACGGTGTGTATGTCTCCACACGATGTCTCTATACGTGTGGAAACACCACACAAGTATTTCCCAACAGGAGATCTTGGAGGTTGAGAAAGTGGATTTTGTCGTATTGTGGAACCACATATATTTACTTCCGGCACCATAAATATTTACTTCGGCACCACGATAATTTTTAATAAAAGTGACGTCGGTGCCACAAGTGTTCGTTGTAATAACGAACACGAAACACCAGTGGCACCGACGTTCCCTTTATAAAAGTGTCACAACTTAGAAACACCAGTCCACTGACTTTCTGATTTATCTGATTTTTTTTAGGTATATCTGAATTTAAAATATGTGAGTTTAGAAATGAGAGAGAAGAATGAAAAATATTAATAGTGTGAGTAGAATAAAATGTGTCATTTTAATTAAAAACCAATTAAAAAATATCTATTTATGAATTTGTCCTGAAGTATATATATAAATCGAGGACTTTCATAATTTTTTTAAGAGACATGGGTTGAAAGTTGAAGGGTTTTTTTTATTTCTTTCACAAAGATGAAGTAATTCGTAAATTAAAATTTAGAAATACTCTGTGGAAATGCAAATTAAAAAAAAAAAAAAACAAAAACAAATGAAATGGGCTTGCTAGGAAAATGTAATAGTCTGAAAAAATGACATTCCGAAAAACAAATATCAACTTCTAGTCGGTAAAGTGTTAACCCATCATTCTCACAGCCTGACATGGACTTATCAACACCCTACCGGGCATACATCTATTTTGTCCTACAAAAGTCACCCCTATACTAATACACCTGTTACATCAGGAGGAATGATAGTTACATATGCATAGGGTGAGGCATATTTTCCTTGGGTGGCGAGGTGTATGTACGAGGTAGAGAGGAGTCTTAGAGAAAAAAAGGTACCAGTAATAGGGATTTGACTACTAGGAGATGCTTTTCTCCACTTTTTTTTAAAGGAAAATTATTATTTATTCGTAGTACTGTTAAGGAATCGAGTATCAATTGTTCAAGTTTGTTTCCATTTAAGTCACGGATTTGTTTATATTTATTCGTTTAG